>CM073605.1:26839625-28039625 GCA_037074985.1 Solanum bulbocastanum
GCCGTGGCTTGCGCGACATTGGTCGAGGTCTAGTCGACAACATGTGGATGTCAATGCCGTACAAAAATCGAAAGAGTGTGAAACACCCTTCATGCATAACAACATATTCATCTATTTTCCATCATCTAAAGTATGATATAATTGGCAACAACTATGAACATATATAGCCACACTTTTAAAGTGTTCTATTTATATAATTGTAAAAACAACACATTATAAATGTTGCCTTAAAGTTTTCACTAAAATTAAATATTATATTCCCTCCAACATTTTTAATTCTCCCTCCAATTCTTATTGATCTAAAAAGATATTTCAGCATTAAAATTTACTTTTTCCCCCAAAAAGAAAATCTCCACATTAAAATTTTCTCTCTTTCTCACAAAACTTCACACGAAGAACACAATTTTCCCCTGAATCGCTGAAGGTTTATCAGGTAAGTCTTTCTTTTCCCCCAAATCGCTGAAGAACATGATTTTCTCACAGAATTGAAAAACAAATTTTCGTCAACTTTCTCATAGAACTGAAGAACAGATTTCATGATTTCACGTTGAAGAGCTGAAGAACTACTCGCTGAAGAACAGGATTTCATGATTTCTTGTTGAAGATGCTTCACAGATTAACACGCCTCACTAAAATGCTTCATCACATTGAACGAATTTTGTTGGAATAGGGTTTATCAGGTAAGAAATTTTATCTTTGAAAGTTGAAATTTTAGCTTTAGGGTTTTGATATTCTTGTGTCTGGGTGTTTGTGGGATACGTTTCTGCATTTGTTGAAAGCATATGGTTTGATTAATTCTTTTCAACTTTTTCCTCCTGAAATTAGTAAAACCCAATTTTTCTAAAACATAGCTTCCTTTGGCAAACCCGGGCAGCTGCTAGAAGGTGTAAAATTGATGTAGAATGTCGGAGTTATGACTACATTTAGATAGGAAGTCAGCTATACAGTTTGCCTCTCTATATATGTGATTGCACTTGAAGATTTCCAGCTTATTTGTGAGACTTTGAAGGTACTCTCATTCTGCTTTTGTTCATTCATGTTATTGAAATTATATTTTTTAAGTCACTAGCTATGTCGATTCGTTTGAATATATGTTTTTTTGGTTTAATGCAATAGCTGTAGTGTTAGTGCTAGGAATTTAGTTAGTTGTACACAAACTTTGACTTATTTAGCTAGATATTGAATTACTGTATTAACACGTGTATTGTCATTAACTTGAAGCAAGCCACGCATACCATTTCATATGCAAAACAACAGTAATCGAGTCTCTATGTCCTTTGTTTCAGATCCATCTTTCCCACTCTTCCTCCATGCAAAGAATCATCAATTGCTTCAAACTCTTGCAACCATACTTGCTCTATCAAGGATTCAAAGCTTAATCAACACTTCTCTTCATCAAGGTGTGATTTTTATCCGTGATTTTGTAAAAAAATAATCTTAAATTTGTTGTTTTTAATTGTGAACTTTGATCCTTTTTTTTCATCTTTAAACTCACTCTCACACACGATCAGGTTTTTGATGGGCTTATAAATAGCTAATAGGTTAGTATATTGGCGGTTAGTGTGTGGAAAAATGATTAAGTTTTGCAATTTGCTTCAGATCATGAATTTTGATTTCGATTTTCAAGTATTTTACATTTTAATAGTGATTCGTTTTGAGTATTTTGGTTTGGAATTCTGAAATTAGGAAGAGATTTTATTTGGTATTAGATTCTTCAAAAATTGGGATAAAATTTACATGAATAACACAAAAAAGAAAGAACGACAAGCACAAGAAAAGATACAAGTTTGAGTTCACACATGTAGCCTATTTATATTCTTCAACATCTGGTACATGGAAATATACTCAATTTTACTTTAAAGTTGGAGAAACACTTAAAGGAAAAATTATCGATTAATCCAAACAAAATTGGCACTTGCCCTGTCTCCATAGAAATATTTGTTCTGTACTATGATTAATGATGTATACTATTTTTTCTTCATAAAATACTTGATTCCTTTATATGCTTGCTATTTCTCTTTCATTAGTTAAGAAAAAATATGGGACTAGATAGAGAAATTGTAGTATAATTGACTGGCAGTGTGCTGGAAATATAATCTATTATATTGATAGCAGATAACTTAATGCAAAAGTAAAAATTGGAGTATGTCATATACTGTTTTCCACATTTTCACCAGTGAGAGTAGCAACTATGTTTTCCTCATGAATGTAGGCCAAGCTTACTCTATCCATTGTTGCCATACATTTCTAGAATTTAGTATCTGATTGTTCGATTCCAAATATACAACGAGAATAGATGTTGTTTTGTTGCTAACATGCTTTCTATTATCGCGGCTACATACATGGTGTAGTTGCTTGTGAAGGCATTTTGTTTATTTTGGATGAATACATATTTATTCAACTTCCTTCATTTATTTGGTGATGTTATCTATATGTTCTCTGCAATTTTTATTTTTGTTAGGAAAATCTCTCATGTACGTGACATGTACGTGCTAACCTATGGCTTGAAGCAATGCTTGATTACCTTTGTCATGACACTCGAATCTTTCCTTATGTTGAGAAGATTCAGTAGTCGGTATTTAACCTAAGCATTTATTTGATCTGTACAATTTTTTTTGGCAAAAAGTTTATTTGTTCTGTTGTAAATACTTGTCATGAATTAATGGAGGAATTGTTTAATGGAGTAATTGTTGTTCTTTAGGGTAAGTTTCTTTTATTAAGTTAAATTTAGATTAGTGGACCTTAGTGAGAATGCATATTGGTTTAACATAAGCCTCTGTGTTTTTGATCATTAATGGGCTTTAATTTTGGAAGTTGGGGAACAAAATTTCTAAACAAGTTTTTATTTTGTGGTATCATTCAATATTGATTTGAGTTGTGACTTATTCAACTTTCTGCATAGACCTGAATACACTGTTGCAGTGCCCATGGAGGGTGGTTGTTGTGATTTAGCCAATATATAAGCAGTTGAGAATCAATTTCCAGCTGATTTTTTCTATACCGATATTGTATGCTCCAGTCCACCCTATGAATTGCAGCCCGAATATCCATCTGGCTATTAGTTCCTAAGCCGAGAGGAATAGAGAATGCATGGATAATGTTACCCTGCCAGTCCCTCAAAATACCTCCACCTCCAATCTTGCCCGGATTAGTCATTGTGCTTCCATATTTATCTAGCTTATACACATTCTGTGAACTTTATTTTTTGGTTCCAAACTCCACCATTTCATCATCAGATTCTTCAAGGTGGTGTGTCTATGGGTGATCCCAAAGAAAGTTGAATAAAACTTCCAAATGTGATTGGAAAAATGACCATTAACAAAAATATGTGAAATGTTAGCCTCCCCTTGTCTAATACAACAAGAACACAAAGTTGGGCTTTTACCAAAAATGATGATTTTTTCATTGGTAGGCAGCTTCCCTCTCAAAGCTTTCCAATTAAGAAAATAAATTTTGAAAGTGATGTGCTTATGCCAATTATGACTGCTGGTCATATCCTTGATACCATTTTGCCTGATGATCTGCCAAGATGAAGAACAAGAGAACCCGCCAGTTTCATTATTTTTCCAGTTTGCTTCATCTAAAACTCCTTCCTGGTTATCAATCGTAGTATTTAAAATAATTGGAACAATCAATGGTGGGGCATGCTGCCTCACCATAGTTTCATTCCACTCTCCAAAATTAAGGAAATTGAAACAAGTTTTGAGCATTCATTTCACTAAAGTGTATAACTAATGAGTTTCCTATGTAAACCGTGCAAAATGAATTTGGTGATGAGTATTTAAATTCACTCACAAAACTTTAACTTTTAATATTTGAATTCCATTTATTTATTTTCTTTCTTAATTGTGTCTATCCTATTAATTTTACTTATTTTTCCATTGAAGTATAATCAACATTATTCATAAACATTTGTGGAGGATTCAAGGTTTGATTTGGCATAGCACAAGTGCCATGAATAGGTAAGAAATTTTTATCATCTCATAACACATAATTGTGATAACTTACTCGTGACTTTTAAAACATATTTGTGAAGTAGATAAGGATTTAATGATTGCTACTGAAAGATTAAATATTAATATCTTCTTCTAGGAATTCAAATATCCCATCAAAGGATTGGATGAATTTAGCAAGGTATGGCAAAGAGTATATTGCTGGTGTTGAATCATTTCTAGATTTTGCTTACTCTTATGGAGATCCTCAAGGAGAGGAAATTCAGTGTCCATGTGCAAAATGTTGTAATATTCGTTGGACTCAAAGGAATGTAGTGTATGATCATCTAATATGCTATGGATTTGTTAAAGGTTATACTAGATGGATCAATCACGGGGAATGGGATATCAATTTGAATGTTGACGATGATATGGATTACTCGCGTGATGATATTGATGGGTTCTTGAATGATCAATTTAGAGATGTTACACAGGCTGAAGGAGTTTATGATGGTCCAAATGAAGATGCCAAGAAATTCTATAACTTAGTTGAAGAGGCAAGCCAAGCATTATATCCTGGTTGTACAGGATTCTCTAAATTATCATTCACACTTCGTTTATATTTTTTGAAGTGTCTACATGGATAGAGCAATGAATCATTCACTTCTCTTTTAGAGTTGTTAAAAGAGGCGATGCCCGAGTTGAACATTCCTCCGTCTTACAATAAAACCAAGTCTATGGTTAAGAATCTCGGTCTTGATTATGAGAAAATTGATGCATGTCCCAATGATTGCATGTTGTTCAGAAATGATCATAAGGATGATGAATTTTGTCATACTTGTGGTGCTTCACGATATATTAAATCTCCTGAAGTTGATAGTGAGCTTGAGCCTTCAAAAAAACAACATTGAGTTTCAGCAAAGACTTTGAGACACTTTCCATTAATTCCTAGACTCAAAAAGCTATTTATGTGCTCAAAGACGGCAGATTCTTTGAGGTGGCATGATGAGGAGCGTTCTAAAGATGGAAAGTTATCCACCTGACTTCAAGTCTAAAAAAAAAAAAACTTATAGTGAGACATATGGGCTGCATATATATGATATGATAGATGCAAACGTATGTAGGTACTGAAATGCAAGCTCAAGGAACCTTCACATATGGCTTGAACACTAATGTACCACCATCTACTAGGAGTCATCAGAATGGATCCAGGAGTACTAATGACTATGCTAAACAGTTGCTATAAATCAATATATGTAGTAAATTTCTAGTATCAATGTTTTTTTACGTCTTTTCACTTCATTAATAGTATTCCAAGCAATGTTGCCTATAGTCATCTATCAACCTTTTATCAAACTTATATTGCTAGCTACTACTTCTTTCACTTAAAGAACCTTATTATTTTGTAGGTTTACTTACTACAGGGAAAGAAGTCAAAGAGATTAAAACAAAGCGAGAAGAATGAATCAATCAACAATACTAAAGAAAAAGGGTTCGAATCCAAACAAAGCTCAAAGTCCATTGAAGAATCTAGATTTTGATATGCAATACCGATCAAGTGCTGAATTGACCAACAAATTCAAGATTAAGAGAGAACAACTTGCAAATGAATGCAATGATAGAGCTAAGAAAGAGCAGGCACCAATACCACATAAAAGAAAGAATTCCGAGGCTTTCATTCCACAACAAGGAAAGAGTAAATTGCTTGGGCACAAATCAGTAATTCAATTGTCTTCAAGGGAAGAGCTTAGAACCTCACATATGATTGCAGAGAAAGGACATACTAAACAGAGGTTATTTCAATCTGGAGAGTCCATTCAAGAGAAAGGAATTAAACTTCCTATGAATAACTCTAGGTTCCAAACGTCATTCAAGGAAGATGTTACTGCTTCAGTACATATGACTGGAACAACACTAGGTAATGGAGAGGTACAACATGATATTGAGGATTTACTTAACTTCAAACAGGTGAAGATGAAGTCGGTCCGACCAGCCACCAGTATTGATCAGTTTCTAGCTAAGCAACAGATACACAATGAACATGATATTCATGATCTACCAAATTACAAGCAGGTAAAGAGGAAGTCGGTCATACCAGCTAATAGTCTTGATAAGTTTCAGAATAATCAAGGGATACGCAGAGATGATGAAACAAAATGTGATAACCACACAATAGCTGATGTCGAATTTATGCATGCTCCTATTATTAATGAACACAATAAAGGATTAGATGATCTTATGGATCAAGAAGAACTCGGTGGAGATGAATGTGACGTAGAAGAGGAAATTAACATTGATTGTAGTACAAAAGGTATGTCTTAAACCTTGTAAGATTTATTACTCGTTATAAAAGAAATATCTTATTTCCTTTCTGTTACATCAATCTAGAAATATCAAAGTAAAAAAAAAAGGACAAACAACATGTAAGGATATTCATGCAAGAAATTTGGAAGAAAGAAAGGAGGTGACATTTGATAAAGGACAAGCAATGGGACCAACTAATAAGATAGTGTCAGAATTAAGCAACTTTATAGGAACAATTGCAAGGAATCCTAGATTCATCAGCTTAATGTACACTAGTTGGCATGCGGTACCAAATGATACTAAAAAGCGCATGTGGGAATATATCAATGTAAGAACAATCATTTTTGAGATTGCATATTTTATTATTTGTTTTTACTTACTGAAGCTAAATATATTTTATTTTGCATAGTCCAAATTTCTAATTCCAGTAGAAGGAAAGAAGTGGGTGATGACTGGTCTTCGTGATGCTTGGAGGCGACACAAGCAAAAAATTAAAGAGAAATGTTTTGATAAAAACAGTACCCTTGAGGATATGCTAGCAAAACGTCCTGATGGCATTCCAGATAATCAATTTCGTCAGCTGATCGAGTATTGGAAACACCCAACTGTTCAAGTAAGTCTAAAATAGTGCATTTCTACTCATCGACATATTTTGCATTATATCTATTTTTTTTTTGATTTATCAATTTAATTATCTCTTTTTATTTAATAATAGGCCATATGCGAGAGGAATTCTCAAAACAGGAAAAAACAAAAGTGGAGGCATCGAATGGGACCTATTAATTTTGCAAGAGTACGCGCGGCATTGGTAATACTTAGCTGACATTTCTTCAAAAATTTGATTTTTCATTTTTTTGTACTTTATTAGAAAATATTGATATTTTTTTAATTTCTTTTGATGTAATCTGTTGCGTACAACCAAAGACAACAACAATGAACCATCAAAGACTGAAATGTTTATTGCAACTCGTACCAAGATGGGAAAGGAAATCCAGGCTGATACCCAAGCTGCAATCGTAAGTTTTTTAAAGAGGCTTAGTACTAAATTTGATTTAGACTTAAAATTTATATATTGTGGGGAAGTTTGACTCCATTGAATTTTATAAGGTATGTCTTCTTCTTCTTGTGCAAGTGCGAGGAGATATCAATTCTTTGTCGATGTCGCTAAATTGTTTGCTAGGAAAAGTTGTTAAATTTTTTTAATTCTTGATCGATATCATAGGACTGGAAATGGCATAGTACTTACAATTCACTATGGATGCCAATTTTATTCAACAGGATGAACTTCAGAATCGCCAAAATTCTGGGGAAACAGTTGATGATGCATTTAGGGCAGTGTTTGGAAAGGAGCAACCTGGTCGACTTAGGTGCTATGGTAGATCAGTGACAACAAGTTCTTTGAAGAAAGATGAGGAAATTAACAATCTAAAACAAAAGCATGCCAATGAAATCACTTCTTTAAAGGAAGAATTGAGAGAAGAAATGCGACATTTATTCACTCAATTGATGCAAAACAACCCTGAATTGAATTTTCAAGATATACCAGGGTGTGTTGGATCTAACCTTGCTTCACCTGTTGATGCAAGCAGCGCACAAGCTGTAAGAGGCACAAATCTTCCACATTCATCAGGGTCAGCTCATGATTCGGTTCTTCAAAAGGTATTTTGTATTTCACATTCCTTGTTAATAGTCTGCATATTGTTTTTCTTCTAGTTGAGCTGCTGTTCTTGATGAAGAAATTCTGAACTTATTTTACTATCTTGAATCTTTGAAAGTTCAGTTTGTACTTTGTTTTTGTGACTCATTGTCTCCTTTCAGCTTCTATACCTAATTTTTAAAATATTTTTAGTTGTCTGAGTGTTGTATTGTGTTGAAGAAGGACTCTAGTGATTTTGGGTTGTAGTTGTGTACTTTTTTCCCCTGTTGTTTTACTGCTTTGAACAGTTATGGTTGTTGTGAGAGATGGTTTGAGTTGTCATCATGTTGCTGCTGGTTCTTGTTTCTAGGAATTTGTCTTTCATGTACTTTGGTACCCTGTATCTCAGCCTCATTTTGTTGTCTTCTTTTAATTGCTTCTCTCTTTTTCTTGCTTGGTTTACCTTTTGATTTGTTGTTGGAAGGAGTCTGATCATTATCTTCCCCATTCTGCTGACTGTTATCACCTGTAGGGCCTGGATGATCCTTCTTCTTTATTTCACTGGTAGGAGTAATAAGATCTTGCCTCCCTGAAATATTATCATTGTTGTCCTGAATTTTCTACAGTTGACCTTGACTTGTAGCATTAACTTGAGACCTGTCTGGAATTGCTGCTGCTTTCTTCTTTCGAGTCTGCCATTCTTCATCAGCTTGTTGTTATTTCCTTTTTTTTGGTGCTGCTGGTATTGTGAACTGCTGTTTCCACCCTCTCTATTTGTGTATTGCATCTGCAAGTTTCTAGAATTTTGTTTGCCTTGTTCCACTTTGTTTTTGTTCTTCCTATCAGCCTCCAACTAATTTCTTTTTTTAAATTCCTCATCTCTTTGCTTAATAGTACAAACATGTAACAAGTTTCCTTGATGTTTACAATACATGCAGCAATCATGAATATGCTCATATTCAATAGTTTACCACCTCCCTATGTTAAGATCTTCTTCATTCAACCCCATCCACACATGAGGAGGTCTAATTTTGATCAATCTTTCTAATTTATTATCATTTTTCTAGTATAGTATGATCATGGTACTCTACAGAAAGTTTGGGTATACATATTCAGATTGCAGAGTATTTTTCATCGACTTCAGGTGCAATGAAGCTAAGATGTCACTTTTTAAATGATCAAAATGAAAGAAGCAATTTTAGGGACTCAAAATGTTTATGCACTAAAGTTCCATGACTTAAAGAATTTTCATCATCCTCTTAATGTAATAGGATATTAATACGATGTTATTTTTGTTTCTCACACTTAGCATCTTTGTTATCATCTCGTTACCAAGGTGAAGTATTAGATTTAGTCTTTGTTAGTTCATAATAAGGTTGTATTGCATGATGGATCGATTGAATGACATCTATATAATTATTGTTTAAATTTTCTAATCCTTATCATTGCTTCTATGTATGAATATCCCTTGGATTGAGTCCATTGGAGTCCACTTCTTTGGTAAGATCGATTTGGACTTTGACCCTAGCAACACTTCCTCTAGTTATGAATTGGTTTGGCTTACTGTGAATTTAAGCATATTAAATTCATGATTTATTTCACCTACTTATAATTTTATTTTGAATGTGTAGGAAAATGACAGTAATTGAATTTGAATTGTGGCCAGAAGTAAACTCGATCTATTGTAGTGAACGATGAAGAGTTTTTGTACTATTGTCATATATATTTGAATGCATTTGGTTTTGTGGAATTTATTAATTGCTCTTTAAGCAATCACTTTCTAAGTATTGGTTGTACAAGACATATTGTTTCTCGAAGTTTATTTGAAATATATAGCTTCAATTTAATTATTAGTTAATTTTGTGCTTTAGGTCACTTGTATATTTAATTATGTGATTATTTAATATATGCAAATAAAAATTGTTATACTTAAAAATAAAAAATTGTGGCTACAAAATTCTACACAACATTGCCACACTTCAAAAGTGTTGCGGTAGGATGTCCAATGTTATCTTGTACATAAGAAAAGTTACACTTTATAAGTGTTGCTTTAGATGAGATATAAAAGGCAACACTTTTTAAGTGTGACCAATAACAAAGCAAAGGCAACGCTTTTAAGTGTAGTATAATAAAAAAAAGGGTGTCGCTAATGCATCACTACACCCTTATACCTATTTGGCAACGCTTTATAAGTGTAGCCGTAATGGCGACATTTAAAAAGTGTTGCCTAATGTCAAAGGTTACGCTTCTTTTGGCCACCCCCTAAAAAGCGTTGCTTAAAGTCCAAAAGTGTAGGCTTTTATCAAAGGCCACACTTTTTGCTAGTTTAGGCTACACTTTACTGGGGTGGCCGTAGGCCTAAAATGGTGTAGTGGGGCCCATATAACGGGGACTAAACTTTACTTTCTTTCCAAATCTCATTACACCCATCATGGGTGAAATTTTCAAGTAGACCCAATCATTAACATCAAACTCATGGTCTCTCCTTCTAACATCGGCAGAGGAATTTTGCCAACTTTGAGTTATTTTGCCAACTCAGGACCTATCAAAGACACTTCACCCACCTTAAACCAGCCTATTGGAGATCTACACCTCCTAGCATATAGAGCCTCAAATGGAGCCACACCAATACTTCAGTGATGGCTATTATTATATGCAAACTCAATCAAAGACAAGTGATCATCCTAATTACCCTTGAAGCCAATTACACACACTCTTATCATTTCTTCCAAAGTTTGATAGTATGCTTCACTTCCCCATCGGTTTGCCGATGAAAATTCATACTAAGCTTGACACTAGTACCAAGACCTTTTTGGAAATATTTCCAAAACTTAGGAAGTGAATTGGGTACCACGATCAGAGATAATTGATAAGGTCACTCCATGCAACCTAAGTATTTCCCTCAAATAAAACTTTGCATAGTCGTCCACCAAATAAGAAACCCCGATGAGAGTAAAATGAGCTGATTTCCTCATTTAAGCTGCTATAACCCAAGTGGAGTCATGTTGCCTTCAGGTGCATGGTAAACTGATAATGAAGTCCATATTCAGATCTTCCCACTTCCTAGTAGGAATACTAATATCTTGAGATGATTTGGACAGTTAGCCACAAATTCTGCACTATCCTTCTTCATCCCATATCACAAATAGACCTCCTACAAGTCATGGTACATCTTTGTGGATCTGGGTGAATATAATATCGGTAACTATGCTAATTATAAAATCTACTCTCTCAAGTATTCTACATTGGGAGCACACAAATGACCCTGATATAGAAGCACAACATCTCCCCTTTAGGAGAAAGCCTCAATGAACTTTTTAAGCATCACTTTCTTCAATTCAACCAAAGTTGGATCGAGACCTTGCTTTTCTTTCACAACTTCCACAAACGATGATTCTGAACCATCGTGAACTATAACACCACCTTTGGAAGAGTCAACTAACCGAATAACCAATCGGGCCAATATATGAACATCTCGAACCAATTCCTTTTTATCATCCTCTACGTGAGCAACATTATCCATTGATAACTGACATAGAGTATCCGCCATAACATTTGCCTTTTCGTGGTGATAGAGAATACTTATATCACAGTCCTTAAGTAAATCAAGTCATGTTCTTTGGTGAAGATTGAGATCCTTCTAATTAAACGCATATTCTAAACATTTGTGGTCAGTAAAGACATCAACATGAACACCATCTAAGTAATACCTCAATTTTCAAAGCAAACACAACTACCGCTAGTTCAACGTTATGGGTAGGATAATTCTTTTCATGAATCTTAAGTTGCCTTGAAGCATAGGCAATGACTTTTCTATTTTGCATAAGGACGCATCCTAACCCAACTATCAAGGCATCACAATAAACAACAAATCCATCAGTTCCTTCTGGTAAATTCAACACCAGAGTAGAAGTAAGTCTATCTTTCAATTCTTGAAAACTCCTCTCACATAATTTCGATCATATGAACTTGATCTTCTTTTGGGTAAATGTCTTCAATAGAGAGGTGATCGAAGAAAAACCCTTCAATAAACCTTTGAAAGTAACTGCCGAAGCCCAAGAAGTTTCTAATATCAAAAGAGTCTTCTTAGGATCTACCTTAATACCTTTACAAGAAACAATGCAACCAAGAAAAGTGGCGGACCTCAAAAATATTGGAATTTACTAAACATTGCGAAGAGTTGTTGGTTTTTGAGAACTTGCAGCCAAATGCTCAAATGATCGGTACACTCGTCTTCACTCAAATAGATAAATATGTCATTGATGAACACAATCACAAACATATCAAGGTATTTGTCGAAACACCCTATTAATCAAATCCATAAATGCTGCCATAGTATTAGTCAAACAAAATGACATTACCAAAAAAACATAATGACCATACCTAGTTCGAAAAGAAATTTTCGGAATGTCATCTTCATTTACCCTCAATTGGTGATAACCCGACCGAAGATCTTAGAGAAGTAACTTTCTCCTTGAAGTTGGTCGAACGAATCATTTATCTTTGAGAGTGGATATTTATTCTTAATGGTGACCTTGTTCAACTAACTGTAGTTAATGCACATACAAAGTGAACCATCATTCTTTCAATCAAACAAAACTGGAGCACCCCATGGAGAGATACTTGGTCATATAAATCTATCATGCCCTGAGCCTACACCCTAAACGTAACTGGCACTCGAGAACCATTACTTGTCCCCAAGCGAACCCTTGGCCTGGCTCAATACTCAGCAAAAGAGTTACTAATATAGTAACTCAAAAGTAGACGATACTCAAAAAATCTCAAATTAGATAACTCAGAATATTTTTAAACATTCAAATGACAAAAAGAGGCAACTTAAGTATTAAACATTTATAAATGGAAATGAAAACACTCCTCAAAACATGACTATCTATGAAGCGTCTAAGTACTACGATGGATGTTGGGATAAGACCCCCATCATCCTAAAAAACTGAAAATAAAATCAAAGTGTGGAGCCCTTCGAAAAGCAAGGAGGCTTACAATTCAAACTCTATGGCTGCAAGTGGTATCAATAAAGTGCCTATTGATGACCCTAGTTACCTATATCTGCATTATGAAAGATGCATTCCAAATGGCCTCAGTATATGGAATGTATGAGAATGCAAGGGAAATTTTAAAGCACACACACAAGCTTGAACTTATAAAAAGGATAAACATAATCACGTCATCTCAACTCAACTCAACTCAAGGATACTTAAAGATACTCAAACTCAGAAATACTAAACTCAGTTCAATATAAAAGAAACAATAAGGATGCATTAAAAGAAAGCTTTTAAAATAGTCAATAACAAGTCAATGTATTTAAAAATAATATAATAACTCTTTACTCTTATTTTGGAGATTCTCTAACCGACAACCATCACTATGAGCTATGCGATGATACAACGTCTCGCCCATGCTGCCAGAATTGTCCTATACATTATCGAAGTATTGGACATCCTCAACTTAGTGTAATTATCTATAGCATATAATAAATAATAAAGAATAAAGAAAGAAGATGATTGTATAGTAATTATCGCATAGCATAAAAAGAAAAATACAATACTGCATATGAAAATAATATATAGGTGCTAATTCAACCAGGAAACCTAAAAATATGAATGAAGGACCTACCATTTATTATGTTTCGCTCTAGATATTCTATTTATTCGGGTTCCAGAAAGATGTATCGCGACTTGAAAGAAGTTCATTGGTGCAGTAGTATGAAGAAGGACATTACAGAGTTCGTTGCTAAGTGTCTGAATTGCCAACAAGCTAAAGTAGAGTACCAAAGGCCTGGTGGTATGGCGCAGAATATAGAACTTCTGAAATTGAAGTGGGAGATGATCAATATTGATTTCATCACAGGTTTACCAAGGTCTCGCAGGCAGCATGATTCTATGTGGGTGATTGTTGATAGAATGACAAAATCAACCCACGTTTTGCCGATAAAGACTAACCATTCAGCAGAGGACTATGTCAAGTTGTACCTTCAAGAAGTAGTTAGACTTCATGGATTTTCGGTCTACATTATTTCGAACAGAGGTGCACAATTACTTCACAGTTTTGGAAGTCATTCTAAAAAGGCTTGGGTTTAAAGGTGAACTTAAGTACTGTCTTTCATCCTCAGACAGATAGGCAAGTAGAGCGTACTATTCATACCTTAGAGAATATGTTGAGCGCTTGCGTGATTGATTTCAAAGGTAAATGGGATGATCACCTACCTCTTATTGAATTTTCTTACAACAATAGTTACCACTCTAGCATCCAAATGGGTACATATGAAGCTCTTTATGGGAGGAAATGCAGGTCTCTTATTGGATGGTTTGAAGTTGGTGAAGTTGGGTTGATAAGGCCAAGTTTAGTTCATTAATCTATGGAGAAGGTGAAAGTGGTTAAGTGAGGTTGAAAACATCACAGAGTCGTTAGAAATCCTACACTAATGTTAGGAGAAGGGAGTTAGAGTTTGGAGTAGATGATTGGGTGTACTTAAAGTTTCACCCATGAAAGGTGTAAGAAGGGGAAGCTTAGTCCCCGGTATATTGTCCCTTACAGGATATCGGAAAGGGTAGGCAATGTAGCTTATGAGTTGGAGCTACCATAAGAGTTTGCCACGGTTCATCTAGTATTTCACATCTCCATGTTGAAGAAGTGCATGGGCTATCCTTCATTAATCATACCAACTGAAGATATTGGGGTCAAGGATAGCTTGTCTTATGAGGAGATTCCTGTCCAGATTCTAGATCTCTAAGTTCGCAAGTTGAGAACAAAAGAGGTAGCATCAGTCAAAGTTCTTTGGAGGAATCGGTTTGTTGAGGAACCTACTTAGAAAGCTGAAGAGGACATGAAGAAGAGATATCCACATCTTTTTGAATACATTGAGAGACAAGACTGTTATGAGAGCTTACACAATGAAATGTAATAACTTAAAAACATTTAAAACTAAAATGTGGTGAAATAGTGATTTTAGTTTTTAATAGTAAAAAAAAAAAAGACAAAATTATGTCAAAGTTAGAAAACAGTTAGACACAAAAATGATTTAGAAGTCTTCCATTAAAATAAACATAATGAAACAACTCAAAATGTATAATTAATACAAAAATGGTTTGTATTATCAGTCTATGTGCCTAGTAGCAATTGTAATAGTAATTATTTTCACATGTTCTTTTAGCTTTTCCAATCCTAAACATTTGACTGCACAAGTTCTTACTAATTTAATATGTCATTTTTGCTTATATAATATTTTAGTTGTCTTAAATCAATCACGTAAATATCAAGTATGGTTCATACCAAAATTTGTGTTACACCTCTAAATTGATAAGTGGCTAGCTCCGCTTTCTATACCGAATTCAACCCATGATAACAAGCACCTTGTACACTTCATCTATAAAACCTTGAGGATCTTCCTCAAGTTTGGAGACATAAAACTCCAGAGGGTTCATTCTCAAAAACTCTCTCACCCTTTAAGTCGTGGAATTCACATTAGGGTTCACCCATGATACCATCCCTTAATTGACTTGAGTTGTTATGGGATTTAGCCAACAATTGCATAGTGGACCTAAATTCCGTATGAGTCACATTCTCCCCTATAAAGTCAATTGGAGCTTGAGGAGGAGCTTGGTGTGGAAGTTTGAGGGGAACCTCTTGCTCCAAACTTCCTTCCTCATCTCTCATAGCATTTGCCCTTGTATTAGTCATACCCTAATAAACCACAGGGCACATATTAGAAAAAGGACCTACTAAAGCCAAACTCTATTGCCCGACTTAGAAAATGAAGAAGTGAAGTTCTCTAAACATCCAATAACATCCTATTCATAAATGTTGTGCGATCAACATTTATGAACAAGACTCTACTAGACATGGTTTGGGACCATCCTAGAACCATTCTAAACCTTGTGGTCTGATTACCAAGTTTGTCACGATCCAGGGGTACACCCTAGAAGTAACATGGTGTACATGACCCCAAAGGGTTCTCATATAATCCCTTAGCATACCATAACCTAAGATAATGTATAAGTATGGAAATTTTAAAAACTTTATCCATACAGTTGAAGTCTTTTATAAAAGCAAGCGGAAGTCTTTAATACACTTTGTCTCAACCATCTAAACTCAACTTTGAATAAAACCTTAAGGACACAGCCAATGCAATAGTCTCAACACATGAAAATAAAAGACATAAAGGAAATAGTGGTTTTGTCCTCGAAGCTATGAGGAATCACCCAAATCTTAAACTCCTTGCTCCTTAGAAACCTATCCAAAGGAATGGAACTCAAATCTCTGAACCTACAGTTGATGAGAATGTAGGCAAACTATGCATTAGTACAAAAGTACTAATTATGAAATCCAACATAATATCATAGGAGCATAATATCACAAGGGTTAGTCAACATAAGACATAATCCAATACTTCATGAAACATCAAACTATAAGCATAAGAGACAATATAATAATCATCAGTAAAGTCTCCAACATAAGCATCATATGAGCATTATTTCACCATTAGTATTTTGTATCATAAGACAACCATTTCAAGTAACCTGAATGCATACTTGTGCAAGGCATAGACAAGACCCCTTAATCCCATCCAAGCTAAGTATCCCTTTTTTGTCATACTAAACATAGTCCATATCACTAGTCAAGTCTTAGACTCTCATAAGTAGCTTCAAGTCATACTTGTTCAATGTATGAGTAAGACCCCATAATCCTACTCACACTTAGTACAGCCTTAGGCCATCATACTTACTCACCCACCCTCTTAGGACCTCATCCTTAGCTTAATTCTCCTAACCAAGGGAATCTCTCACCTTTAGTCAATTATAACAAGGAAGGCAACTATAGCACAATCCTATCTAAACATATATCATACAGGAGAACACTTTCTTGATTAACCTTAAGCCATACTTGTGCAATGCATTAATAAGACCCCATAATCTTATCCATGCTAAGTACAAATTTTAGGTGCTCATACTTATACTTCTTAGTTGGAAACTAGTTCCTCTCTTTAGAACCTAGAACACTATGAGGTACTACCTTAAGCACATCTTAGTTCATTATTAGGTTTAACCCTATGAGACACTTCTTTAAGCGTGTCTAAGTTCATTAGATATGGAGATTTCTACAAGAAACCCCAACTCTACTATGTGAAGGCTTCCATATTATGAGACCTAACTTTGGGGAAACCCACACTCTACTACGTATGAGTTCCCCCTTTATCTTGGATTGTCCTCACATCAACTAGGTATGTCTCTCCTTTAAACTAGGAACCCGGACTCTACCTTGTTCGACACTCCATCTTATTGTCAATATCCACTTGGGGCCAAGCATACACCCCAAGATTCACTATTAAGCCTTACTTAACATTCTTGTCTCATGGAAGGATGTCCATGACAATTAATCCATGTTCAAGTGATCTTATCCCTTCATACATTCAAGAATTTATAAGGTAGGTTAGGTGAGTATAGGCCTTTCACCACAATTCTACCTATTAGACTTCTATTCATCACATTAACATTACTCTCAAAGCCCTAGTGATTCAACATTCATGACTACAAGCCTCACTCTCAAAGCTTTACTTCAATCTATCATCATACATATCTAGGTTTCAAGATATTCTAGTTATAATCTTCATAATTAAGCAATCCTAGTCATAATTCACCATATAAGTTCAATCTAAAGCTTTACTAGTCATGATTCATCATATATATACTTCGATATAATTCAATTCATGATTACATTCTTCTATTCTTGCACTATTATGATACAATGCATCTATTATAAAAGATCAATCTAAAAATCCTCAATTTCCCCTTTCAGGGCATAAACCCACATAACACCAATTTCATAAATTAGACTATAATTAACCATGGAAAACATATGAATTCATAATAATATCATGATTCAATACAAAAATAATCATAAACAAGTATTATCCACTAAATTTGAATCATACTCAACACTACCCACAACATAGGAAGAAACCCTAGCTAGAATTGGCTTTTATCTTCACAATTGGGGAAAATCTAGGGGTCTCTATGGATGGAAGAATCGATAAGTTAATAATATAACATACCTTGATTAAAATACCTCACATAAGCTTGCAACGATGGAGTCTTCTTCTTGACCTAAGCTTCAAGCTCTATCTTCTTCTCCAAGTCTTTATTTTTCTAAATAGAGAAATATTTGAGAGGATATTATTTTGGTGTTTTGATTTGTGTCTTGTGAAAATAATAACTTAATTGGGTGGTTAATGGGTTAAAATATCTTATGTATGTTGTTAAAGACTAGGCAAAACGACCCCATTCAATAACTACATAATTTGGAATTTCCTATAAACTCCTCCCCTTGGAAGCCTACTGTCCAAGCTTCACGAGAGGCACCACAGGTTGTGGTCCTCATCACTGACAGTGGTCCTTCTCGTGGTATTTGGACCCCAATATCTAGTCCACTTTGCTTGGCCTCTAAAAATCCATGGCTTGACCATGAGCCTTCCCACGGGTCGTGGTCTTCACCATTAACCGTGAAGTGGCCCATGGTTCGTGGTCCATGGTCCAGCAGCCTTGCCCCAAGGTCTTGCCTCCTACAAAGCTAAGGGACCTTCATGAGGCCTCCCACAAACCATGTTCAAGACCACTGGTCGTGGTGATGGCCTTGAACTTGGGCCAATGCTTGCGAAGGTTGAAGCAGCTCCCTTTTGCTTGGGCTTTCCCCTTTGTCTTGGCACTTGCCCTTAGCCCTTGACCCTTGTAGCCCTCAACTAACCCTAGATGGTCTACTAAACTATGGGGTGTAATACGTACGTTGATGTCTAACCTCTAAACCCCTCATTTTGTGTATGGGAAGTATTATCTATGACTCTAACCCTCATATCAAACACTAGAACCTTAACTTAAGGCTCTAGTTTAGTCTATTAGTTTTCGGGGTATTACAATGTGCCCTCATATTTTTTTTCTAGCGTATCCACCTAAGATAAATGTAAATGGTCCTACCTTAGGAAATTAGGAATCCCTTTTTGGTGTGGGTAACACAGGATTCTATGATTTGCTCCCATGGTGTATGTCAGTTAAGGCTTTCCTACACAATAAATGATAATGATCTGTGGCTTCTCAAAAATGCACTACTTAGTGTTGGTTGGGGGTATGGGACTTTATTCATGCATTGCACAAGTAGGCGTTGAGAGTAGTCTTGTGTGTTCTTTTATGTTATAATGACCAATGAAATGAATATGCTTATGATGATGCTACTAAGTATGTTGTTATGAAGGCTATTTCTAATGAAGTATGCTTAATACGAATTGTTGCTATGATTTATTTTCCTTGTCTATGAGTATGAACGAAGGATGCATCAAAAAATGGTAAGTATGATAATGGTGGCCTAGAAGTGGTACATAGTATATATGGGATTATGGGATGTTTATCTATGTGTTGCACTAGTATATCTTAGGGATACTTATGAGATGGTTCTAATATGCTATGATGATCAATATGTTGAATAAGCATGTGACTTATGCTTTTACACTAAAAGTGCATAATTATTCTCAAACTTGGTAAATGCGTGTTTTCAACGAAACTGTCCTTTTAAGCATGATTTTATGCTTGGCTATCATACTTAGTGTATTTTTGTACTAACCCATATTTTCTACATTTTTCTACAAAGTGTAGGTTTCATTTCTTAAGGTGATCTTCTACTGGTTCAAGCTTGGATCGACTATTATCCTAGCTTGTGGTGAGTCCTCAAGATTCAAGGACATATGAGTCATTAGTAGTTTCTTTCTAGTTACTTTATGTTTAGATTATACAGAGAGGGCTTTGGCCCTAATTTTTATTCAAGGATAGTATTAGATGGCTAATTGAGACAAGTTAGACTTCCGCTTGCTTTTATAAAATACTTTGATTGTATTGATAAAGTTTTAAAATTTCTGCATCACTTCTTTTATCTATGTTATGATATGTTTAGGGCTTTTATGAGATGCCTTCGAGGTCAAGTACATTGTGTTAAATCTAAGGGGTACCCCTGGGTCGTGACATTGATGATATATTGATCTATACAAGGATTGAATATGAGCATACCGATCATAGCAGGATTGTGTCGCAAGTCCTCAACGACAACAACTCTTATCAAAGTTTAGTGAGTTTTGGTTAAAGTACATGGCTTTTCTTGGCCACATTGTTTTCAGGAAGGGTATTGAGGTGTATCCTAAGGATGCGGTAAAGTGTGTTCCTAGACCTCTATCCAGTTTAGCGAGTTTTGGTTAAAGTCCATGGCTTTTCTATGAGCATACCGATCATATCCAGTTTTCTTAGAAGGATTGTGGAAGGGTTTTCATTGATTGCCTCTCCATTGAAAACATTGACCTAAAAGAAAGCCATATTCTTATGGCCGGTAGCTTGTGAAAAGAGTTTTCAGGAATCACAACAAAAGCTTACTTCCGCTCTAGTGTTGACTTTACCAGAAGAAATCGATGGATTTCTTGTTTATTGTGATGCTTCAAGAATAGGGTTAGGACAAGTTCTTATGCAAAATGGGAAAGTCATTGCCTATGCATCAAGGAAACTTAAGGTACACAAAAAGAACTAAACCCATAATTTAGAACTAGCGGTGGTTGTGTTTGCTTTGAAAATTTATTGGCATTACTTAAATGGTGTTCATGTCGATGTCTTTACGTAGCTCAAAATTTTGCAATATGTGTTTAAACATAAGTATCTAAATCATTTCCAAAGAAGGTGGCTTGAGTTACTAAAGGAATACGATATGAGTGTTCTCTATCACCTAGGGAAAGAAAATGTACTAACAGATGTTGTTGGTCGATTGACAATAGGTAGTCTTGCTCGTATAGAGGATAGTAAGAAGGAGTTGGCTTGAGATGTTAATTGATTATCCCGTCTGGGTGTTCGATTGGTAAACTTCACCAAATATGGTGTTATGGCTCAAAATTGTTCAGAATAATCTTTTGTGGTGGATGTGAAAGCCAAGCAAGGTCTTGATCCGACATTGGTTTAATTGAAAGAAGAAGTTCTTCAAAAGTTTTTAAAGGCTTTCTCCCTAGGGGGAGATGGTGTGCTTCATTATTAAGCTTGTTTGTGTGTTTCCTATGTCGATGAATTGAGAGAACATATCTTATCATAAGCCCATAGTTCTTGATATTCCATTCACCCGAGAGCCATAAAGATGTACTGTGAGTTGCGGGAGGTCTATTGGTATAATGGACTGAAGAAGGATATCAGTGAATTTTTGGCTAAGTGTAAAAATTTCCAACAGGTGAAAGTTGAGCATCAAAAGTCGGGAGGTTGTTACCAAGACATCATTATTCCTAATTTGAAATGTAAAGATTTTAATATGGACTTCATTGTTGGTTTACCCCGCACCAGATGACACCATGACTAGATTTTTGATATAGTAGATCGTACGAGGAAATTGGCTCATTTTATTTGAGTCAAAGTTTCTTATTCAGCGAAGGACTATGCTATGTTTTACTTGAGGGAAATTGTTAGGTTGGATGGAGTACCCTTGTCCATTATCTGCGATCGTGGTACCTAATTTACTTCTCAGCTTTGGAAATCTTTCTAGAAAGGTATTGGTAGTCGTGTTAAGCTTAGTACGGCCTTTCATCCTCAAACCTATGGGCAAACAGAGCACACTATCAAAAATTTCTAAGACATGATGAGAGTGTGTGTAATTGACTTCAAGGGTAAGTAGGATGATCACTTGCCTTTGATTGTATTTTCATATAATAATCGCTATCAGTCAGGTATTAGTATGGCTCCATTTAAGTCCCTATATAGTAGGAGGTGTAGATCTCCTATAGGCCGGTTTGAAGTGGGTGGAGTTGGCTTAATAGGTCCCGAGTTAGTCCCTGAGGCTATAGAGAAAGTTTGGCTTCTTAAAGAAAGGTTTAAAATTTCTCAAAGTCGACAAATGTCCTATACCGATATTAGAAGAAGGGACCTTGAGTTTGATATGAATTATTGGGTCTACTTGTAAATTTCATCCATGAAGGGTGTAATGACGTTTGGAAAGAAATTGAAGCTTAGTCCCTATGTCACGACCAAGGGTACCCCCTAGATGTAACAAGGCACATAGAACCTCGAAAGGCTCCATGTAAGCCACTTAGCATATCATAACATTAGTATAGAACAATAACGAGTAAAAATAGATTTCAAGTCCTATAATATTTTCATAAATAAAAGAGAAAGTCTAGACTTGTCTCAATATAGCCATCTTTTACAATACTTGAATGAAAGAGAGCATAACCCATAAAACATGTTCGAAAATGGAAATACAATAAAGGAAACTACATCATGAGAAAAAGCCATTGTCGAACCATGAGGACTCACCAACAAGATCGGAAGGTAGCGATGTCCAAGCACTAGCCACTAGAATGGTTACCTCGAGAACCGGACCCTACACATGAGAAAATGTAGGAAAAGTAGGGGTTAGAAAAAAAATGTACTAAGTATGCTAGCTATGCATAAAAATATTAAAAACATGTGGAAAGGGACATTTCATTTGAAAGTATGACATTTGCCAAGTTTGAACATCATATAAGACAATAGAAGTCATAAGTCATAATCATGGACAATATAAGTCAACATCATCTTAAAACCCTTGAACTCATAATTAAAGTCTCTTTAGTAACTGATGAGTCCACGATTTGGACTTATTTAGGGCTTTATATGGATAGATTTAGTGTCCTCAAATGCTTATTTTGTGCCAATAACTAATGTAAAATCCTTGATTTCCAGGTATTTGGATTGAGGAAAAAAGCATGGACACTAATGTCAAAAAGGTACAAGGTAGCTGAAAGAACAAAGAAAAGAAGGCATGTTGATCGTCTAATCCATAGGGCGAGTTGCCAAATGGTCACTATTTCGTCTAAAGTTCCAGTATGCCAAGCCTGAAGGAGAAAATCGAATCGGCGATAGAAAGGTGCAGTCGGCGTATCACCGAGTGATTCCACGATGTACTTTTGGATCGCCCAAAGTTACAGAACGTGAAGATGCTGAAGGCTAAAGAGAAAAGGTCATGGAATTGACCAAAGGGAGGATTGTCGAGTTGATCGGTGATTTCTACTTACTGCGCCAAGTGGTCCTTCGCAACATATTTTTGGCGACTATAAATTCATTTTTGAATATTTAGTTTAGTATCAGTTTTCATAATAGACAAGTTTTTCTTTACATTTTGAGAGCTCTGAGTATTGAGACAATATTTCTCCTTAGCTTTGAAGAGTTGAAGTTTTCCATTTTTGAGAAATTGGAAGTGGGTCTTTGAGATTCTTTAATTTGGACCTTTGTAAAGACGAAATTAATCCTACAATTTGGTAAAAATTTCTATATTTTCACGATGTCTACCTAAAACCCAAATTCTTGGGGTGTGATTATGTGATTATGGGTTGATTTAGTTGATGGGTATTAATAATTGTTAGTTTTAAGGTTGTTTAGAAGTGATTTCATTCATAAATTGTGGTTTCAATTAAACGGTTGTAGTTGCAAATGTAATCCTACCTTCATGTTTTTAGCTTGCTTGAGAGAGAGGTTTTAGAACCAAGATTACTGAATTGATGGTTGATGGGTATTGGGTTGTCATGGGTTCAGCTATTGAGATTGAATCCTTAAACCCTTTTCCACACATTCAGCTTGAGAGAGTGAATGGAGTAAAGCATAGGCTGTTTTGAATTGATTTCTTGTTCGTGTTCGAGATAAACCAACTTGATTCCAGGTAAATTGTTCGAGAGAAAGTTTATCCCCACTATAGTCTAGCTTATTCACTGATATACAGCTATTTACTAACAGTTGCAATTACCCATTTGTCTATATTAGCCTATAATCAAATCTCATCCCAAGAACCCGTCTCAATATTATTTATTTCGTGTTATTTGGTGTTGTTGTAGCTGATAATTACAACGAAAACCCACATGTTATTTGAAATTCGTGTCACCCCTTATTTGAATTATGATTTCCTTCGATAATGTCTATTCCTATAGCTGACTTGAACATATTCATGCTTTCCTCTTGATTCTTAAACACGTATCACTCCCTGTGGGATTCGACCTCAACTCATTTAGTTGGGTTATAATACTAACTAATGATCATTGACCCTTAGAATTGGATGAAGTGTTCTCATACATGAAATCAAAATGGCGCCGCTACCAGGAAGTGGTATTGTTCGAGAATTTTTAGTTAAGTTGAATTTTATTCTTCTTAGCTATAGTTGAATCTACTTATTTTTAGTTTTTGTTGTAGTGTTTCTATTTTGATTAGAGAATTGGAGCATATCTGGTAGCAACGGTGACCCAATGGACCACCCTCCTCTAAGATTGTTGATTCTTAGTGATAACATCCTAAATGTCAAGTAATTGAAGGGTGATCCCTTTTATGAGTTGTGGCAAAGATTTAAGGCCCTATTGCAGCAATGCCATACTTATGGAAGTTCAGACAAGATGCTTCTGGAATGCTTCTACAGGTGTCTTGGCCCTGAAAATAGAATAGTGGCTGACCAACTTTCTTCATGTTGTTTGATTTGACAACCTTATGCAATAGCAACCCAACTCCTTGATAACTTGGCCAAGACAAACAAGGAGACAGAAAAAGACCAAGAATTAGCCACATTGTTGACTTAGCTGGATGTCTTGGCCAAGAAAGTCATGGAATTGAAAGTTGTGTCCAAAAGGAAAGACAGGTACATCGGCCCTCACGAGTATTGAAGGACGAAGGAGAAAGAGTGTGGGCAAGTTGAAGAGGTTCTCTCACTCATTCTACACAAAGTCGAAGAATATGACAAAGTGTTGAAGGAGATAAGAGAAAATATTTTGGTGCTAAATCAGATAACAACCTCTCTTTCCATGTTCATTCAGCTACTAGAGACCCGAATGGACCAAGTGTCATCTTCTCTCAACCCAGAGCCAGAAGAAGGGTTGCCTTATTAAAATGATGCAAACCCCATAAATGGAACTTAAGTTGGGAGTTGTGTCATGCCACACCGTTATCTAAGGCGTTGCATGGGAGGCAACACATGTTTTATTTTCTTTCTTTTTTGAGTTGGAAATAATGTTGTGTTGATTAAGCAAGTTAAAGTGTGAAAAGTCTTTGTAAAATGTAGATTGGCGAGCTAAAAGTCTGGTGACTCATCGAAGAGGTTGGCGAACTTAACTTGGACAGTTGTTGGAGTCAAGACATTTTGAAATTGGAGTCTGTAAAACTCGGCCAGCCCAGGAGCAAATTGGTGTGTCACCGAATAGGTCGGTAACCTCGACTTTGTCCGCCATTTGGACGCCCACATTAGCTGGAGGTCCTATAAAACTCAGCAACGTAGGTGCCCACTCGGCATATCGCCGAGTTGGTTGGTGAGAAATACTTATGTCGCCGAATGGGCAAGAACAGGACTATTATTAAACGCCAAAGGTTTAAACTTTCAAACTCTTTCACTTTACTTCACTTTTGAACTTCCCAAACTCACACCCGCACAATATTTTTTGTATTTTTGCATTTCTATCACATTTTAGTCTCCATGTTTGTGTTTGGAGTTGGATTTCATTACCGCCTAGCTTTTCAAAGTTTTTAATTGACATAAAAGGTTGGTTTTTCTAACCTCGAATTTATATTTAGCAATTTTTACTCTTATACAATGAAACTTTATCCTAGTGATATATGTTGGGCCTCTCTGATCTTGACTTTATGTTTGTGTGCCTATTTTAATTTGAATATCGTGCCTATAATGCCTTTATTGTTGAATTCCCAAACTTTTCGTGCTTAACAGTTATTAAAATTGTCGGGTGTGCCTTTGTCGTTGTTGGGTCTAGTTGGGTGAAGTCTAAGTAACCTGCATTTGTGACAAATGACCTAATTTGCCCAATAATGGAGCGGTTGACATCATTCTTAAGGGCAAAAGTCGTCAAATGGCCAAATTTGGCCTAACCGGGAAAGCCTGAGTATTCCGCGGGCATAGGTGTATTGGGTCTTAGTTTAATAGAAATAGTGCATGTTTTGATTTTGTTTTCGTGGGCTGCAAGGCTGAATTTGGAAGTTGTCTTTGATAGTAGGCACGTTGGGCCATTTGGTGAGCTGGGTCGAGCTCGTCAAACCACTTGGTGGTGGCCGAAGTCCCCTTTATCATCTTTAATTTCATACTTAATCTTAAGCTAGGTTTTGTAACTTTTGGTGAGAATCCTGAGTTCACCGAGTGCACTCTACGACTCGCCAAATGTATTCCTTGATAGCCTTTTGCTGCGCCCCTAATCCCTAAAAGCACTGTAACTTTCACTGGGCTAATCCCTGCTCGCCGAATGCTATTGGCGATTTGCCAAAAAGCCTTTCCCATAGCCGACATGCCAAAGTTTTTGGGAATTTTTTACCCAATCTAGCTCGCCAAAGAGATTCAGCAACTTGCGGATCGGTTTGGCAAGTCTATCTACAACTATTTTTATGCAAGTTTGTGTGATCCATTTCTAACATTTTTTGATGTTTTTGAACATATGGTTCGGAATAACCTTAACATGATACCCCATAAAAGTACGGGGTATTGAAATAAATGAAGAGGGAGCAAATCCTCCTAAAAAGGGCAAAGGCAAGAGGCCCACATCTGAGGTTTTAAAGCACAACTTAGACAGGGATAGAGTGTCTGCTGACTCCCATACTGCATTATTTGAGCCTGAGGATGACCAGCCATTACAGTCCCAACTAGCGGAGATCTGTGCTAGATCTCGTCCTAACTTAGCTAGAGTCCCAGCAGCCTCACCTCTGGTAGATACAGTGCCAGCTTTGACACCCCCTGTGGCTCCAGTGCCACCTGTGGTCCCTCCCCCCAAGCTACATAACAGACTAAAAGCCAATGGATCACGAACTATCCATAAGGAGAAGCTACTCTCCACAGAAGTTCTTGAGGGCAATTACTCTTTAGTGAGGGACACTCTCCAATATCACCACTTTGAGCAGTTCACTAGACCCTGAGGCCCGTACATACCCACATGGGTCTAGGAGTTTTATTCAACATATGGTAATATGGGCCCTAAAAGTAAAAAGAAGGCTAGTGAGTTCAGACCGGTGGGATCCATAATAGTACGGGGAACAGTAGTACACTATAGTCGTAATCACATCAACATGGTACTTGATAGAGGAGGAGAATTTGACTACCCCCAACCTTGCTACCTATATGCCACCCTTGGATGAGCTCAAGAGATGGCTAGCCCCCCTCATTTCTGAACCCACCCTGATGTGTATTGAGGAAGGAGTCCCAATCGAGAAGAGGGACTTGAGTGTAGCTGCACGATATTGGCTTGGATTCATCAGCAGCACCATCATGTCATCTCAAAACGTCCATCCTCTACCATCCTAAGGCAGCCGGCATTGGTTCTATCATATCTAAGAGGAGCATCGACATGGGACTCATCATAGAGCAAGAGATGCCCATGAGGGCCAAACAAAGGCAAACTTCCCTTCCATTCCCAATGCTGATCACATAATTATACCGAGGTGCTGGAGTACCCAGGTATGCGATTAGAGATATTGAGGTTACCCCTTCATCCTTTACTAACATCTGGCATATTGAGGCCAAGTACACTCAGGAGGAGGCTGATAGGAGGAGAGCAGTTCAAGTGGATACATCTCCGAAGGTGGATATCGATTCTATACCTATAGAGGCATCATTGCCTATTCCGACCTTCGAAACTTCAAGTACATATGCTCCTACTTCTTCTTCATAGGCTCATGGTGTTTCGACCTCTTCCCAGCCCGCCAAGATTACTTAGGCGATGATCTTGAAGATAGGGCACCTGGCCAATTTAGTTGATGTAAAGGTGACCCGACTAGAGTGATCTATCCCATAGATGATTGAAAGTGTCATTCTTGTTGCACTGACCCCCCTCCAAACTTCCATATACACTTTCACTATGAGAGTTGAGGCTTGAGAGAGCAGACATGGGGAAACTTCTGATGTTATGACTTTAAAAGTTGAGGTTGCGAATCTGAGGAAAGACGTGGATTACTTGAAGTCCACTGACTTCACTTCCCTATTGGAGGCAACTAATGATGTTAATGCCTCGATGACTTTTGAGATTTCTCCGCCCACCAACGAAGATGTACATTGGGATTTTATGGTAGTTGAGGATTCGTATGCAGAGACCGATGAGGAGCAAATCGATTTGAGAGATGCTGAGGTTTATGATAATTTGGTTGACCATGAGGATGCTATGTTCGAGACTGCGTGCCAGACATCTTTGAGAGACACCACCATGGGCAGGTCCAGTGGAGCTAGTCCTTCTAAGGTGATTTCGGGCTATGATACCAAGACAGATGGAGCGACTGCGTACATAGAATCCTCTTTACCTCCATCTCTGTCTCCTTTTTATTGATTTTTGGATATTTTCTTGCATTTGAGGAAAAATTGTTTTTTTTTTGGGTGGGGTGAGGCCCACCTTTTGTGATTATTGTTTTGGTTAGATATTTTATGTATGATTGTGCTTATGGCTCCTTACTTTGGATGTAAATGATTTTTGGACCTTTTAGATAAATTTTGTGCCACCTCTTAATTGTGTGTAATTGTTGTTGTTTTCTTGCAAATTTAAGTATCGATATTGATCAATACCGATGACTGAATAGTGCTCATAATCGAACAAAATTGAATGTGTGGCCACGATGAGACCAAATAAAGTTGCATAGGCAATATGTGAACTTTTTGCATCTCGTTGTGACTAGCCAGTTATCGAATGAGTCTCTTGTGATGACTATTGCACACTAGAAAAAGTGTGGAGTGTTATTTGACATTGGAGCCAATGCCTTGTGTGATGAGCTTACCGTGAACTATGTGTGATAACACCTATAATTTTCCCCGTTTGTCCGGTTGACTAAGTGATGCAACCTCTTGAGATGATCTTAGGCAACAATTGAAGAGTGAAACCATTTGACATTATACCTCTTTTGTGGCCAACCTTGTGAGTGTGTGATCTATGCTTGCACACCCTTTGAGACTTACCTTTTTCTTGGAAGAAACTTGATGCAAATTGTGATCCTTCATTATCCCTTCACCCTTAATCCTCATTTGTGGTTTGTACTACAAACCCGGCCTCTACTAACAGGAGAGCTTCTATCTCATGAGACCTTTTCTAGAAACTCGACCTCGACTAACGGGAGAGCTTCCATCTCATTGTCAATATCCACTTGATGCTAAGCATAATTCCTATGAAACACTTTATTAAGTCTTACTTAAATCATGTCTTATGGAAGAATGTCTTTGATAATCAATCCAAGTTAGATCATTAAGATAGCTCTTATTCATTGATTCAATTAGGTGAAAATACCATTTCAACCAAAGAATCATTTCTATGTGAGAAAATCTTTCACATCGTGGTTGTAATTGTTTCATGAGAATGACCTTTCAACAACACAACAACACAACCAACATTGGTACCTTTATAGCATTTACATAAGTTTCATAAGATCATGCATAAACACACACTTTGCCCTTCGAAGGTTCGATGCCATCATCAATCACCAAATATATAATTTAAGCATTTGATAGGGATTTCATCATAATTTCATTTAATTTTATCAATTCATACATTAGATCACAAAGAGCTTCTTTTACAGTAAACAACCCAACCTATCATATCACAATTTGAGAAAATATAGGGATTTGCATGGGTTCATATGGGAAGTATCATAAAAGAATTGTATATCATTAATTCATGCATATACATACATAATTAAACCATTAAAATTATTAGATCAAAGAACCCATGGTAAATGAAGAAAACCTTAGATAATTGGGGAAATCTACCATTTGAAATTGAAGATTTTGAGAGGGCTCCATTGGTGAAAGCTACACATGAATGAAAACCACCATACTTCAATTACAATGCAATAAGAATTTGATGTAAAAGTCCTTGCTTCTTGAACCCTAGCCTTCAACTTCTTCTTCTTCTTATTTGAATTTTCGACAGAGAGAATTTTTGGAGAAGAGGAAGTTATGGGAATTGATTTTGGTTTTAGAAATAATGAGGTGAATGACTTAATTTGGGGGTTTTAAATCCTTATAAAGGTGATCTAATTTAGGCTAAAACGACATTACTTAATATTAATTAAAACCAGAAAATCCCAAAGTGCCCCTCAACTAACTCCTCAAAAATAGTTTCTAGGTCACCACCTACGACCTCGCTAACGGACCGTGGCTGGACCCACGGCCCGTGCTGCTGAAGCGGGTTGGGGTTCAGAGACCTGGTTTCAGGGTCTTGACCCATGGACCCTCACCCACAGGCATGGACTGACCCACGAGACGTGGGTCCCCTCCATTGGTCACTGTCCAAGCAGTTTCTAGGGGTCCTCCTCAAAGTCCCTTGGTTGGTCCTTGGGGGTCGTACCTTTATGTTCTAACACGAGGCCCTTAATTTTTAAGTACGAGAAGTTACATTCATGACTCAAATCCTAATGTTAATCTTTAGTTTAGCCTACTAATTTCTAGAGCGTTACACCCTGTTATGTGGTCCCATATCAAATTTTGAGGCGTGTTGAAAAAGTTGCTTATGAATTTTAATGGCCTAATGACTTGGCATCGGTGCATCCGATTTTCCATGTCTCCTTGTTAATGAAATTTGTTGGTGATCCGACATCTATTGTTCCATTGGAAAGTGTTGGCATAAATGATGGCCTTTCTTATGAAGAAGTTCTGGTTGAGATCTTGGACTATGAAATTTGAATGTTGAGAAATAAAGATATTTCATTGGTAAAGGTTCTTTGGAGGAATCGGTTAGTTGAGGGTGCTACTTGGGAGGCAGAGGCAAATATGATATCTTGTTATCCTCATCCCTTTCCATCTGTCCCTACTCTAGCTTGAGGTATTTGGTTCCTCATGGTTTACTCCTTTGGTGTCATGTGTCTTAGAAATTCTCATGGTTGCTCATTTATGCATGTTCATAAAAAACGTGATTTTGGAGAAAAAATGAATTTGTTGATTGATTTCCTCATGTTTATGTGCATTTGAGTATGAGTTGCATATATATAGACCTTATGAAATGATGTTTTGAACATGGTTTAGATTAGAGTTGTTATTTCCTCCTCCTATATGTGCATTAATAGATTGCATTCATGTTGGGCTATTAGGTTTGACTTCCTACCCTTCATAAAATGTCTTAACTCCCATTCGAGGATGAATGTTCCTAACGGGGATATATTGAAATACCTTAGATTAGAGAAAGGCTATAAAGGAGTCAAATGGGCAGATCAGGAACCCAAAGGTTGAAAATGGAACCCTCCACGGAGTCCTAGACGGGCCTTGTAGGGGACCACGGTCTGTTCGGGTGCTTGTAAGGAGTTCCTAGGGCTACCCAGCAAGTGTCCCTTCCACGAATGCCTAGACGGTATGTGTTGAGGTTGACGGGCCATCCACGTGCTCGTCAAGTGACCTACTTAGGATGAGTTTCTCCTTTAGAAATTGGTCAAGGACCATGAATTCATCCGCGAAGGGGGTATAGTAAATCCCAATCAAAGCTTCTTCACGATCCATTGGATGGGCCGTGGTACTCTAGACGGGTTGTGATGTACTCCATGGAGTTAGTTCATTAGCTTTTAAGTCATGGGCTTTTGGGTCTTTTCCTAATTTGTTTAATTTAATACAAAGTCATTTTACCTTCTACCCAAAGCCCTATATAAGGATTTTTATCCCCAAAATCACCAAATTCAATTCATTCTCTCAATTTGTAGAAAAGAAGATCAAGTTCGTCTTCCCAAAATATTTCTCTCTTTAAGCAAGAAGAACAAGTCAAGTTATGGGTTTCAATATCAACTCTCCAATTCACCAATTGCTTAAGGTCTTTGAACTCCAAGATATGATACTCTTCATCTATGGAGCTCTTTCCTCCATAGAGTTCCTAAATTCTCTAATTTACAAGTTAAAAATATCCACTTGAAGTTAGGGTTTTTTTCCATGTCATGGGTTCCTTTCAATGTTGATTCAATTTATTGTTTTATGACCTTTTATGCATCAATTGAGATAATTCCATGTTTTTTAGATGAATCCCCATGAACCCGTGCAAAACCAATGCTTTCTAAGCTAAGATTATATAATGTGGGTTTTGAACTATGGAAGATGAGCTTATGAATATGTGCATTATCTTTATGAAAGTGATGAAAATGATTTAAGATTGCTATGAGAGTGAAGCATAAATGTTGGTGTTATTGTTGTGAAAGGATTTCTCATATACAACTCTATACATGCTTGTGAAAGGATTTTCTAACATAAGAATTCTTAGAGTTGAAAAGTTTTCTTAACTAATTTTGAATTAAGTTTTAGGAGCTATTCTAAAGAATCATAGCTTGGATGGCCTATTTGTTGTGGCTTCCATGAAATATAAGCCAACTAGATAATTATTACTATTTTGTGGTTTTTGTTCTTAGCACCGAGAGGATATTGAGATTGAAGCTCTCCTGTAGCTAGAGGCCAGGTTTCTAATTGCAATCTCCTTATCCCATACATATGTGCCAACATAGGATGGTTTTCTTAGATAGACGATGATTCTCTTAGATAGAAATTAGTTAGTGTATCCACATAAGTTAGAACATAAGATTCTTGCCATGGCAAGTAAGGACACCCCTTTTCGGTGTGGGGCAGACACCATATTCTATTTTATAACTTAGATGGTCTCTATGTCGGTTAAGGTTAATTCCCACAATAATGATGAACTAAGGTTACTTGAAGAAATATCTCACAAGTGTTTAAATATGATTTTTACTTGCATTGACCATGATTACGATAATGCTTTCTAACATTTTATCTTATGGTTTTAACTTGGTCTTTGCTTATCATGAAAGGTCCTTTTTAGCATGATTTTACAACTCTATACATTGCAATCATATTTGTTACATTTTTGTACTAGCGCATACTGCCTACATTGTTTCTTAAGTGTAGGGTCCTACCTTTAAGTTTCTCATCTCCATTAGGGATCACTTAGTAGATATTGAATATTGGTGAGTCCTCATGTTCCAGGGACTGAGCATTTGTTTCTTATTGTCTTTAGCTTTAAGTGTTGTTTGTGATATACGGGTTATGCTCCTATCACTCTTGATGTAATAGATTACTTTTTAGACTATGTTATCACGACCCAGGGGTACACCCTAGATGTAACATGGCATACAAGACCTCAAGAGGCCTCATACAAGCCACTTAGCATATCATAACATAAAGAAATAGAAATGATGCAGAAATTTTAAAAAATTTTCCGTACATACAAAGTTTTTATAAAAGCAACCGGAATTCTCTAACAGTTTGTCTCAAACCATCTAAAACAACTTGGTACATCTTTGGGATGCAGCCCATACAAAAGTCTAAAACATAAAAGAATGACATAATGGAAAGGTGATCAAATCGTCGATGCTATGAGGACTCACCAAGTCTTCAACCCCTTGCTCTACTAGGAACCTAGACACGGGAATGGAACTCAATATCGCCAGACCCAACATTTGATAAGAATATAGGCAAGAGTATGCGTTAGTACAAAATGTACTAAATATGATAGCTAGCATAACATCATAAGAGCATAACAACATAGGCATAGGCATAATCTCCAATATAGACATAACATAAGCATTGGTCAACATAAGGCACGATCCATAAACATAGGAGGTACAACATATTCATAACCATAGTTAATCCATAGATCTTCATAACATAAGAGAACCACTTATTAAGTAACCTCAAAGCATACCTATGCAAGGCATGATTATGACCCATAATCTCATATATACCAAGTACCACTTTTAGACCATCTTAATCATACTTGCCATCTTTTGATCTCATCCTTAGCTTAATTCTCATATGCAAGGGAACCCTGACCTTAAGTCAAACATATCAAGGAAGACAATTATAGCAACAGTCAAAGCAAAGCATACAACATATAGAAAACACTTCATAAGTAACTTCAAGTCATACTTGTGCAATGCATGTATAAAACCCCATAATCTCACCTATGTTTAGTACCACCTTAGGTCATCATGCATATTGATCATCTCTTGATCTCATATTTAGCTCATATTTCATAAGCAAGGGGAATAACCTCAACTCATACATATCATGCAAGGCCTTTCAAGCTACAATCCGCACAATTCATTGTTCATGACACAATACATTTTAAGGAATCATAGGTATTAGCCTCCATGTCCTAATAATAACATATAGGTAATCGCCTCCATATCCATCATAATATCATATAGGTATTTGCCTCCATATCACTTTAAAGGTTAATGGGTATTCACCTCTTGCCTTGTTGTAAAGTTATATAATAAGAGTAGTCACCACACACTTCTCATATCATGACATGGGTAATCACCTCATGTTTGTCTAATTAGGAATAAGGGAACTCACCTCACATTCTCCTCATACAAAGTTCTTTGGAGAATCACCACAAGTATCATCACATTTCATAGTCCTTGGACTTCGATTCATTTTATGTGAGAAAACCTCTTAACCTAGAATCATACTATGTGAGAAAACTCTTCATATCATATCATATTCTTGCATAAGTGTGTTTATGATAATATCCTTTCAACAAACCAACAACATATCATAATCTTAGACACTTCACTCTCAAAGTGTTCATAAAGCACATACTAAACTTCATAAAACATGCATAATATCTTGTCTTGCCCTTTGAAGGATCAAAGCTCCTATTGAATCAACACATCTAAGAATGACTACATTAGACATAGATATAATCATAACTCAACTGATTGTATCACTTTATACATTCAATCATACTTAAGGTAGATTGAGTTGATAAAGTCCTTCCACAACAATTATATCTAAAGTCTACCTTTATCATATAAGCTTCACTCTCAAAGCCTTAAATTCATAGTTCAACATATTAGCCTTCCTTTCATAGACCTAGAAACAATCATTCATAACCATAAGCTTTACTCACAAGCAATACCCCTCATAAGCCTCTCATAAACTTATGTCTCAAAGAATTTTACTCATATGCTTTATTCTTAAACAATTCTATTCATATAGGCTTAAAGCCAACATTTACTCATCATGATTCAGCATGTATACTTATCCTTATTCAATTCATACCTATATGCCCTAATCCAAAGCAATCTACTATACATATCATCAATCTTTGAAAATTATCTCTGAAACCTCAATTTCCCCTTTCAAGACATAAAACCCACTTACTTCAATTTCATCAATTAGGCTAGGTTTGGGCATAAAAAACATGTATATTCATCATAATAACATGATTCACTACTAATTCTATCATAAACAATCAGTTCCCACTCAATTGGATCAATATACATCATAACCCACAACATTGAAGAAACCCTAACTTGAATTGGGGAATTCTTCATCAAATTTGGGAATTATAGGGGGCTCTATCGATGGAAGAATAAGCTATCATACCTTGGATACAAAAGCTCTTACAAAGCTTGGAAGATTGGAGGAATTTGACTTGGGCTTAACCCTCTCTGTCTTCTTCTTCTTATTCTTCTTCTTCGAGTTTTCTAGAGAGAGAATTTTTGAGGGGCTAAACCTTTGATATCTTTTGGTTTTTTGAAAATAATGACTTAATTAGGGTGATTAAAGGGTTAAAATATCTTATATAGATGTAATAAGACTATAAAAATGACTCACTTCATAACCACCTAAATAAGAATTATCTAAACTATCCTTTACTATGCAGCCATGTGTTAGGCACCACGGCAGCTCCACGAGCCATGGTCCTTACCATGACCCGTGGTCCTTGGGCAGTGGCTAGGTTATGAGGCTTTGGCCTCCACAAGATTAAGGCATCTTCACGAGCCTTCCCATGAGTCGTGGTCTTCACCACTGACCATGAAGTGGCTCATGAAGGTAAGCCATTTTGAGGCAACTTCAAGGTAGCTACTACCTTAGCCACCACGAGCCACACCACAGGCCGTGGTAGTGGTCGTGAAGTGGAGCAGTGCAAGGAAACCTTGGGGTTGGCTTGGGCCTTGCCCCTTATCCTTGGCTCTGGCCCCTTGCCTGGGCTCTTCTTACCCTCACACTTAGCCCTATTTGGCCTACTAAACTATAGGGTGTTACATATGTAGACTTCTGCTTTAATTTTAATAAACATTTTATGATACTGTCTTTTAAAATCTCTTGATTTTCTATTATCTTGTTTATGGATGCTAAGGGCTTGTGTAGGGCCTCTCAGGGTCCTATACGCCCTTTACGACTAGGGTTTACATTGTTGGGTCGTGACAAAAATAGTCGCCATGTCTATCATTAGGAAAAATCATGCAATTGGGTCAACACTAGCTAATTAGACTTTACCCAAAGGAAATTGTACTTAGACCCTTCACATTTATTAACTAAATTTAAAATTTCAGCCAACAAAAACAAATTTTACATTTGATAGGCACACACAATCAAATATCTCATAGGGATAGTTCAAATCGCACAATACGATTCTACCCATGTAAAACTATCACATAGTAACACTTAATGGATTCAAGTCCTTTCCCTATATTCGAGTTAAAACATAAAAATGCAAATAAAAATTGAAACCCAACCTCAATAGGACTACAAGTCGAGAAAATCAAGGAAATGGGGTTGGATTGATGGGAAATCCAAGAAAACACACTCCTTGAACTTTGAAAACACACACCAATGACTCACAATCACTCAAATGAATAATGTAAGACATAGGAGGGAAAAAGAATTTACGATATTAAAGGGTTTGATTATGGAATTTGAAAAGAAACTTGCTCTTTTTATACCTAGCCGTCTTAGAGGTCATGACTAAAATCACCAATCATGTTGAGTGAATCGCCAATCAGATCTTAAGCTTGTCGAACATGCGTGAACAAACACCAAAACTGAAGGCTGATTTGGAGGACCTGCTGGAGTCAGCATAGTGCATATTGGAAAATAGCCTTTTAGAGTTTTGACTGCCAATTTTTACAATGCACTTTTCCACCTGTTCAAGCTCAAAAGGTGGACAAGAATGAGTTCGCACAATACATTCGGAGTATCGCAGTTTGAGTCTTGGCATAACCTATTCTTACCCTTTTAACTTTTTAAAATCTTATCAAGTTGCACTCACAATACATGTTATTTTAAATCAATCAAAATAAAAGTAAAGACTTAGGTTACCTCCCAAGAAGCGTCTTATTTAACATTTCGAAACGACATAGTTCTCAATCTGAACAATCATTCTTGGGGTTCGGGATTGTTTCATTAGGCAATGTTCCCTTTTACCATGGATTTAGATGAGTTACAATTTGACCCAATTGGGTCTCCAGCTGTTTCATAGAAACTGAGTGAAAAGTCACCATCTAGGACATAGTGGAGGAGTCATTCTCAAATTCCATCAACACTTTCTCTAACATTTCAACCTTATTGTAGATCCTTGCAAGCATGCATTCAATGTGACTTTCCTCTAGTCCATCTGGTTTTTTTTTTTCTCGTGAATGATCATGGGGAGGCACGTACCTATATTCTTCAATCTCTCTCTCTCTCTCTCATTTCCACTCCGCCAGTCTTTCGAACCACCATCTCTATCCTTCTTCTAACATTGGTTCCCACATCGTCATTCATAATTAGTATAGGAACCCACATTTGATTTCCTAAGAATTGAACTTCCGCATTGTACAACACCTCAAATTTTGCATCATATGGGCACTGCCCACTTTTGGTTTCAACCGTATTTACTGTCTTGGGTCCACCTCCTATGATATGTTTACACAACAAACCAATCTTGGTCATTATTTTGACTGTGTTTTCATCTCTTTCATTGTCCTTCTTGACTTGTTATTTTGTTTTAATCCTGTTGTAGTTGAAGCACTTGGTCCTCTCTAGTGTGGCAAGCTTGATTGACCTTAGTCATATCATCTAGAAATAAGGTAGCCACATCATACAATTGTCTCTTTAATCCACCTTGGACTAACTTATCAACCACACCTTTATTGAATGAATCAAGGATGCAATAGAAGTATTGCAACAAAAGATTGTCCAGAATGCCATGCATTTGATATTGCAAAATTGGTTTCTTGAACCTCACCCACCACTCTGATAGAGGTTTACCTGTAATACGCTTGAAATTTTGAATCTGGATTCAAAGTTTAACCATCTTTGAGGGTTTAAATATTCTCTTCAAGAAGGCATTAGTTAGCTCTTCCCACGAAGTGATATAATCATTTGAAATTTCTGCCAACCATCTTGTAGCCTCTCCCGTCAAAGAGATCGGAATAACCTCAACCTTATGGACTCTTTAGAGATATTCTTGAACACAAAGCGACCACATAACTCCATGAAATTCCTTAGGTGTTCATGGGGATCCTCACGAGCTAGATTCCTAAAAATTTCTTTCATCTAGACCAATTGTATCATTGTTTCGGTTATGTGAAACACAAATGTATCGGTTGTGGGAGGTATCCAGATTGCTCATGTGGTTTGAATAACATTTATGTGCATATCATTAAAATCAACCATGTTGTTGTTTTGACCAAAGGGACTATCATTTTCACTTCCATGGTCACTCGATGTATAAACCTGCAAATCAGCCAACAACACCAAACAAAAAACTATTCTCAAATGTCCTTCTTAAAAACAATTAAAAGAGACAGCGGTCGTTGTCAATAAAAAACACAATGAAGAGTCGAGGTTGGATCCCACAAACATTGGTATATGGTGGAAAATTATTATCAACAAATTTGGACTTTAAAATCTGTCATTTGAAGTAGTAAGAACAAGTGGGTGGATAAGTCCACCAATTTAATATAAAGGTTTGGTTGTCAATTATTGTAATTAAACTAAAATATCGAAGAAATGAAGAGTTAACAAGTAATCTAGGGGTACAGTGATTCATAATCGACAATTACCCTTTAAGAATCCAGATTATTGGGTTTTATGATTTCTCGAAAAGCCCTTACACTTCTAGTAACTGTAGCTAAGACTTGGATAGAGTCCCTTTGATTTTCTTATACATGAGTCATTGAATTCTCATAGGGAGGCACAATTTTTTCTTCAAGTGAGTTAATGGAAAATAAATGTGATCTTACAATAGTTGACAAAGATGAAACATCACTTTTCATGTATTGAAAAATCATAGCAGAGCTTTCCACTTTGTTAAGAATTTTTAAGCAACAAATCATCTGTAGCGACCCTTTCGGAAGGATACTACCACTTAAGAAGGATTCTACTTTAATAGTTGCGACATTTAAAGGATATTAATGTAGGGATTATTTATTAAAATCTAGTAGGGGGATTAGGTTCATAAAAACATAGTTAAGGATGAACATTCTCCCCATTTAAACATTTATTTGCGTCAAATCAAAACTGCGTAGAATTTTAACTTACAGCGGAAAAACCCTTCCAAGATAATCTAAGCAAATAACTTACAATATTTTCATGCATATATTATCCTCACACTTTAAAAAATGATATAAAAAGAATATTACCAACTTTCGAGTACCCAAATTAGCCGGTTCATCCTTCACAAAACCATTCAAAATAAATAGTAAATTTAATATATTACGAAACTTGAGTTTAAACACCCCAAAAGAACAAAACATATAGTCATACTTATATTACAACCCATGGTGACGATCAAATTAGCCCTCAAAATTTCATGTAAATATACAACACATAGATCGTGTACAAGTCCCAAGGTTTATACAAAATATAGATGCTTATATGCAAATGTAATCTTCTTTAAGGCACTCAAAATCTACATCTCCAATGGCCAACTTTATGCATCCTCTCGAACATTCTTTACGATACAACTATCGCTAAGCATATAGCTTAGTGGTGTAAAAACTATAGGTTCGGAGCCATCAAATTCACCAAGCTACCTTTCTCAAGTCACGGGCAGCACAATTGAACATAATAAATAAATCAAGTAAACAATATATAAAGAGTGTCAAGTTCGATATTTAAAGATCCAAATGTTAAAAATGCTCATAGCACCATTTTCCAAGAGATTCAACAACAAAACTTGCCCAATATATACATCATGTCATCACACCAAGCATAATCATGTATCTACAAGGATTAGCACCCTTCATCAAGAAGGGTTGAAGCCCAATAATTAAGAAAATCAAGAACCATGTAAAAATGGCATTCTAGTTCGTACTTAAAATGGACAACTTTCATACTTAAGACGAACTAAAAATCCAAAGTCAAGATGGCAATTGATTCGAATCAAGTGGCATGCCGATAGTGACAAAGTCATAGCTATAAGACGGACAAGGTCCAAACAAGAGGGCCAAGTGATCAAACAATCAGTACAAGTGGGCGAGTTACACAAGTGTCTTTAATGTCTTAAAGGATACCAACACAACAATGCAAAGTGACAAGAGGTAACCAGGGTACCAAGATAAATTTTCAGATATACCAGCAGGAAAAAAGAATACAAGTACAAGTTTATACACAAACCCCAGTGCTTAGTTTAGAAATAGTCCAACACAAACTTCAAGGGTTAAAATCGTAGACCAACCAACGTATCAAGTCCTCAACTTGTTCACGAGTATATACAACCTTTAAAATAAAACTAAACAACTATTCCTAGTAGCTCAATAATGTTGATGTAAAATAGAATTATCATCCCAAGTAAGCTTAGCCTATACAAATATGACTATGCTCCCAAAACTGTAATTCTAGCCAACCTAGTACCTCACTCCAACAAAGAGGGGTTCGGTATTTTCTTCCGTATAAGGCCTCATAGGGAGGCATTCCAATACTCAATTGGTAGCTATTATTATAAGAAAATTCTATCAAAGACAAGTGTTTATCCCAACAGCCCTCAAACTCCATAATACAAGCTCGAAGTATCCTCCAAAATTTGTATCACTTTTTCCGACTGACTGACTATCTGAGGATGTAACAAAGTGCTAAATTTAAACTTAGTACCCAAAGAATCCAGCAATCTGCCCCAAAATCTAGATGTAAACCTTGAGTCTCGATCAGATACAATAGATACATGTATCCCATGTAGTCTTACGATCTCATTAATGTACAATTTGACTAAACGCTCAAGTGAGTAATCTATCCTACTTGCTAATAAGTGAGCACTCTTGGTTACCTTGTCCACAATCACCCATATTGCATCATGATTCCTTTTAGTGTGAGGAAGTCTAGAAACAAAGTCTATACTTACTCTCTCCCATTTTATTCCGGCATCGACAAGGGCTGTAGTAAACCAACTAGGACCTGATGCTCTGCCTTTACTTGTTGACAAACCAAACATTTGAAAATGAACTCTGCAATGTCTCTCTTCATACCATTCCACCAATAATGTTCTTTGATTGTCTGGTACATCTTTGTACCCCAGGATGCATTGCATATGGTGTAGTATGTGCTTCATTTAATATTTCTCTCCTGAATTTGTCATCATTAGGGACGCATAACCTATTTAGATAAAATAAGCCAACATCCTCTGTTAATGTAAAATTAAGTTGTTCCCCATTTTGAACTTCTCTGGTCAATTGTACATGTTTCTCATCTAACTTTTGTGCTTCTTTCACTTGTTCAAGTAATATTGGCATTACTTGTAAATTAGCACTAACTGAACCATTTGAATCAAGTGTAAAACAAACATTCATAGCTCTTAAATCAAGAAGCAGGGAAAAAGGAGTCAAAGAAATGCTTGCAAAGGATTTTCGACTTAAGGCATCTGCAATCACATTGGCTTTACCTGGATGATAATAAATTGTCCAGTCATAATCTTGATGAGTTTAAGACATCTACGTTGTCTTAGGTTTAGCTCCGTTTGAATACCCAAGTACTTTAAGTTCCTGTGATCAGTAAATATATGACATTTCTCTCAATACAACTAATGCCGCCATATTTTTAAAGCAAACACTATAGCATAAAGTTCAAGATCATGATTAGGATAATTCAATTCATGTGGTTTTAATTTCCAAGAGGCATAAAAAATAACCTTCCCTTCTTGCATCAAAACCGTCCTAGACCATTGTGAGTAGCATCACTGTATACTACATACTCTTTCCCTTCAATTGGTAGGGTAAGTATAGGTTCTTGAGTCAACAAGGATTTGAGAGTTTCAAATCTCTCTTGGCATTTGTCATCCTAAATAAACTTTACTTCCTTCTGCAAGAGCTTACTCAAAGGGGAGGCGATAATGAAAAACCTTTCACAAATCTTTTGTATCCTGATAAGCCCAAGAAACTTCTTACCTTGGTTGGACTTTTGGGAGGTCTCCATTCAACAACTGTTTGTGTCTTACTAGGATCCACCTTCATTCCTTCGGTTGATACAACATGTCCTAGAAATGCCACTTCATCAAGCCAAAATTCACACTTGGAATGTTTAGCATAAAGTTCTTTCTCCTTCAAAATTTTTAAAATAATTCAAAGGTGTTTATCATGCTCTTCACTAATTCTGGAAAATATTAAAATATCATCTATATAGACAACCACATACTAAGCAACATAAGGCTTGAATAATCGATTCATTAAATCCATGAATACCGCAGGGGCATTTGTCTACCCGAATGGCATCACCAGAAATTCATAATGACATACCGAGTTCTAAAAGCAGTTTTAGGAATATCTTTCTCTGTAACACGCAGTTGGTGATATCCAGACCTTAAATCACTCTTTGAGAATACTTTAGCACCTTTCAGTTGGTCAAACAAAACATCAATTCTTGGTAGTGGATATTTATTCTTGATTGTTATTCTATTCAATTGTCTATAGTCAATACAAAGTCTAAGAGTTCCATCTTTCTTTTTTACGAATAAAATAGGGGCTTCCCAAGGAGAAACACTAGGTCGAATAAAACCTTTCTCAAGAAGTTCTATCAATAGAGAGTTCAATTCTCTCAATTCTTCTGGAGCCATTCTATGAGTGATAGAAATAGGGGTAGATCTAGGAATAAGCTCGATTGGAAATTCAACATCTCTTTCCGGGGGCAACCTAGGAAGATTTTCTGGGAACACTTCTAGGAAATAACATACAGAAGGTATGTCCCTGATACAAGGACTCTCCAACTGTGTATCAACTATGTGAGAAAGTTATTCCCCACAACCTGGACGCGTCAACTTTCTTGCCAAAGCCGCAGTAATAATACTAGATGTCAATGATCTTTCACATTGTACAATGATGTGTGAAATTGTAGGATCTTTAAAAGTCACATATTTTGACCTACAATCTAACAGTTCATGATATTCATTAAGTCAATCCATCCCGATAATAACATAAAAATCCTTGAAGGGCATTTCAATCAAATCAGTAGGGAATACTAGGTTTTGAATCACGAAGGGACAATCTTGGTAAACTTTATTACACACAACTTGATAACACAAAGGACTTTCAACTAGCACATCATAATAAAGTCACACAGATTTCATGTTTTCAAGAAGAATAAGTGATGAACAAATATAAGAATGCGTAGAACCAAGATCAAACAATGTAAACACACATAAGCCAAATAAGTGAAATTTACCCACAAACACGTCTTTTCCATATAGATCATCCCTCTTCCTCATAACATAAGCATGTGCAGTAGCACTTGGTCCTCTACCTTTATTAGCTCCACTTGGACCTGCTGCTTAAGTGTTTTTAGGTCTTACACCTCTACTAGTTTGAGGAGGATTAATAGAAGGCCTATGAACTAAGCCTTCAATTTTCAAGAAAGAAGCATTATTAGGATTAGGATCGTCCTTCACTTTATGATCAAAGCTCCCACAATTGAAACATGCACCAGTAGCTCTCCTACGAGTACCATAATGATTCTTTCCACATTGTAGACAAGTGAGAAGATGAGGCTTGCCTTGGCCTTAAATTGGAAAGCTAGGTTGACCTCACCGAACCACTCAGCGATTCACCGAAATCACCCTTGATTGTCATTAATTTTGTGGTTTTGTTGATTTTGGTTCTGTAACTTTCGGCGAGAACCCTAAGTTCACCAAGTGCAATCGGCGACTCGTCGAAAGTAACTTTTGATCACCCTTTCTATGGCCCTAACCCATAAAATACATTGTAACATTCGGCTGGCTAGTCTATGCTCACCGAATGAGGTCGGCGATTCACCAAAAGGCCCTTCTCATCTCCAACATGCCATTTTTCTTTAAATGTTTTGATCAGTCCATTTGGCGAGCCAAATTTGTCTCGCCTAAGTGACTTGGAGACTCTTTCTACAACCTGTTTTCTACACTTTTCTTGGATTGTTTTTAACTAATTTTGATGTGTGTTGCAGATATGGCTAAACAAAAAGTAGCAGTTCGATACATGTCGCCCCATAAAAGGGCAAAAGGAATCACCATAAATGAGGATGCAGTTGCATCCCAGGCAAGTGCGACAAAACTTCGTACCACAAGTTAGATGGGCAAAGGGAAAGGCAAAACACCTGCTCCTGCATCACCGGAGGTCAACTCCAACAACAAATAAGTGTATGCCACTCACCTCACCACCTCTGAGAGTGAGTGTGAGCACCAAGATCCTCAGGCTACCACTTTTGAGCCTGAGAATAATCAGCTATTGTTGGCCAGAAAGGTTGAATGATCAGTGTAGGTTCTGGACTCCCCAGGCCACTGTTCCTCCTCCCATTCCAGATCAGGTTGTAGTCCTAGCACAATATATACAGGTTCCTCCTCCCTAGTCTATGACTAGATCAAGGCTGAGGGATTGATGACCATCATTGAGGAGAAGAGACTGTTACAGATAGAGTGATAGATAAATATCATGAGATCATTCACACCTTGAAGTCCCAAAAGTTTCAGATCTTCACAAAACCCCATGGCCCTTACATTCCTAACTAGGTCTGGGAGTTTACACAGCCTATGGAACTCTAGTGCTACAAGGAAAGAAGAAAAAATTTAACTTTCAAATTGGTCGACTATGTTGTTGTAAGGGAGAAGTAGGTAAAGGGAGACAGTGATGACATAAATGCAGTTTTAGAGTGCACTAGCAACATCTCATATGACTACCAATACATGACCAAGACAAAGTCATTGGAGTGTATGAAAATGTGGTTGGATACTCTGTTATCTGATAGTACTTTTAAGTGGGCCGAGGTTGGAGTTCAAATTGATAAGAAAGACCTCAATGTAGCAGCGAGGTACTAGTTTTGTTTTATTAGTAGCAATATTATGTTGTCCCAAAATGAATCTATTTTCCTTTCATCATTGATAGGACAAGTCTAAACTTAGGTATGATCGTTTGCCAAGAAATGGCCATGAGGGCTAGGCAGTGTCAAACTTCACTTCCGTTCCTAGTGTTGATCACTGAATTGTGCAGACGAGCCAGAGTGCCTCGTGTTAAGAAGAGGGATGTGGAAGGTATTCCCACCTCTTGTACTGACATTTAGCGAATAGAAGCTGAGTATTTGAAAGATGAGGTTGAGAAGAAGAAGGCAGCGCTAGTGGATTCTTTCTCCGGCTGTTGATACTGAGACACTACTTGTAGAGGCAGTATTGCCTACTTCGGCCACTACGCCTATAGGGATATCTAGTATTGTTCTTTATGTGACTCCTAGTTCTTCTATAGCTTCCTTTCCTCCTAGGTCTAGTGCTACTGCTGTTGTGCTTCCTAACCTCTACTCACCCAGGCTGTGTTACTTCAGATGGGGCATGTAGCCCATTCTGCTGAAAGTTGTGCCTCCAATCTTGAGGCCACAATCCCTGGGATTATTGAGAGGGCCCTTACTGTTGTTGTTACACCCCTTAGTGCATATATTGATACCCTTGAGGCATGGATAGAAATGTGTGAGCGAGGCCAGGGGGCCACTGATGAGCTGACGACTCTGAAGGCCTCAATTACTGATCTGAGGAAGGACGTGGACCAGTTGAAGTCCACAGATATGTCCATGATTTTTGGAAATCACTTCTAAATAGCATTGAAACTAACAATTACCAATAACCATAAACTAAATCAACATATAATCACACCCCAAGAATTGGGGTTTTTGCTAGACATTATAAAAACATAAAAATTGTTGCCATATTGAATATCCATCAACTGGGTAACAGTAAATTCATCCTTACAATGCTTCAATTCAAAGAATCTCTAAGACCCACTTCCAATTTCTCAAAAGTGAAAAACTTCAATTCTTCAAAACTTACGAAAAACTAGAGAAAATTTGTCTCACAGTTCAAAACTCGGAAATAGATTAAATATATATGAGCTAAGATCCTAAACTATATGTTCAAAAAAGTATTTATAGTCGCCAAAGATGTGCTGCGAAGAGTAACTCGGTGAAGTAAGTCAAGCTCTCCGAACCACTTGGCGAGCCACCCTTTGGTCACTTCCATCGCCTTTCTGCATTGGCATTCAGCATTCTCAAGGTATGTAACTTTGGGCGATCTAGCACTGCATCACAGAACTACTCGGTGATCCACCGACTGCTCTTTTACAGAATCGGTAGACCAAATGGTGGTAGCCCTTTCATAAATGATTAATGAAGTATTCTAAGGCTTTGTCTTGAATCGGTAGACCTAATGGTTGTAGCCCTTTCATGATGATTCTATCAACTAATATAATGATGAACCTTGAATCGATACACCTAATGGTGGTAGCCCTTTCTTGAGGATTCAATGAGCTATCCTAATGATGTACCTTTAATCAGTAGACCTAATGGTGGTAGCCCTCTCATCTGTTCAATAATATGCCTATCACGAGCCAACACTACCCCCTAGATGTCACCCGGCATGCAAGGCTCCGAGAAGCCTCATACCTGCCTCAAAACATATCATGAACATAAGAACATAGGAAAATAGTGCGGAAATTAAAACTTTTCTTTCCAAACGAAGTCCTTTAGAAAATAAGAGGGAGTCTACAACTCTATGTCTCAAACCATCTATAATACTTGAATACAATCTTAGGGACACAACCCTTACAAAAGTCTAAAACATAAAATAAGGACTAAAGGACATAATAGTCAAGTCCTCGAATACTATAAGGACTCCCAAAATCTTCAGCTCATTGATCCTTAGAAACCTATCTCCCAAGAGTAGAAGTCAAGTCTCCAAACCCTCCACTTTCTGAAAAATGTAGAACAAATATGGGTTAGCACAAAAATGTACCAAGTATGATAGTCATGCATAAAAATCCTTAAAACATGAAAAAAGGGACATTTTAGTTGAAATCATGCTATATACTAATTTTGAAACATCATCTTTGAAATTGTTGAGGGATGTAACCCATAAGACAATTCATGTACCATTCATCACAGCATAAAGGATATCAACATAATCACAAACATAGTCTCTGACATAATGCATACACCAATAATCATAAGATATAGTTCACATTAACTACAAAGATCATCTCATCACAATAGAATCATCACATAAGTAACCCTAGGTTATACTTATGCAATGCATAGATAGGATCCCATAATCATATCTACACTAAGTACCACTTTTAGGCCACGATGCTCATACTTATCATGCTTTGATCTCATCCATAGTCAATAATCATAGAAAAGGAAACATTCATGTTCATAGCTTATAACAAGGAAAGTCACAATTAACAACACTCCATACAATACATGCAGAATTTCTTATATCTTCATAGCATAAGAAACTCACACCATAACCCCTTTATAAGTCCACTTGTTCAATGTATGAGTGAAGTCCCATACCCCAATTCACACCAAGTAAAGTTCATAAAGAAGTCATAAATATAGTTCATAATCATGTTCATAATTCTTATAAAGCATACATTTAATTCATAATCATCATACATAAAAGAGACATACCATGCCCACTCTCAACCCTACTTGTGCAATGCATGAATGAAGTTTCATCCCCCCATTCATACTAAGTAGAACCCCTTGAGGAACCAAAGTGGATAACTCATATACTTGTTCATATCATGTTTCATATTCTTATTATATAGGGAAATAACCTTAACCGACATAGACCATGTGAGCTACATGGAATCCGTTGTCTTACCGTCACACTGAAAAAAAGTGTCCTACTTGCCTAAGGTAGACTGACATTTTAGCGTTTAGGTGGATCCACTAGCTAAAGACCTATGTGAGCACATAGTTATAGGATAAGGATATTGCTACTAAAAATCTAGACTTTCTAACGTAGAAGGTTTCCATGTAATGAGATAACTTACTTTGGAAAGTCGGACTTTCTAATGTAAAAGCTTCCATCTCATATTCATATCCACTCAGTGCTAAGCATAACTCCTTTTAAAATTCATATCAAAGTCTTTACATGAGTTCATGTTCTGAAAGAATGCACTAGACACTCAAACCAACATAGTATTGTAATAGCTCATAGATTCATTAGGTGAGAATATCCTTTCAACCTTAGAATCATCAATTTGTGAGTAAAGCTTTCACATCATACTCATAGTGTGTTCATGAGAATAGCCTTTCATTCAACACAACAAAATCATCATAGTCATAATTGTTCATGCATAATAATGTGGAAGGGTGCATATGAGAATTAGCCTTTCAACAACACCTTAGTCAGATCATAGTCATGTTCATGCATGGTGTGTGTGTGTGATTGTCCTTTTAATGACACAACAACAGCATTATCATCATAGACATTTCGCTCTTAAAGTGTTCATAAAACATGTGCATAATATCATAATCATAGTATCTTCACTTCTAAGTGAGTCACAATCTCATATACAATTCTTATCAACATGTACAATGCCTCATACTTTGCACTTCAAGGGCTATGAATCAAACTCAACCCAAACATGTAGAATTACTACATTAGATAAGGGGAATATCATGATTCAAGTAAATCATCCACTTCATGCATAAACTCATACACATTGTATAGGTCATGTGGGTGAAGTCCTTCCACAATAATGTCATATACAATCTAACATACATAATAGATTCCTTCATAAAGCCTTAAAATCCTTAGTTTTTTTTCAAATTAGTGTTTTACCCCTTAAAGCCCTAGAAGTCATCTACATGCTACAAGCCTTACTCTCAAGCAATACCTCACATGACATGTATACCTAATTCTCAAGGTAATCAACCACATGCTTAATTCTTAATCAATTATAATCATATGGAATCATATAAACTCAATCAATATGGACACAATTAATTCACATACTCCCTTAATGAATCAACCCACATCATGAAGTCACATTTTAGCAATATGGGTGATTCATGGGTTCATGGGGGGATTTCATCATAGTCTTCACTAGTTCATGCATAATAGTGTGTAAGGGTATAGGGGAGAATGCCCTTCCCACCATACTCATAGAATCTTCATTATCAATGTAACTCTTGAAGCACATGCAAAATTCTCATGTTCATGTACAAATTCTCATAATTTACCCATCTAGAATCATGAATCACATTCAACCCAACATCTAGAATTTCATTATATATGGGTAATATCACAATTCAATTAATTCATACAAGACCCATTTACATGCTTCTAAAATCAATTAATTCAAGTAAGACCACAATTTTAGTAATAGAGGGGATCCATGGGTTCTTGGGGGAATTTAACCAAAATTCAAACATAAATCATCATTTCAATCATATCCCTACACAATTCAACTATTGAAATCACTTTTGAAAGGAACCCATGAATTTCGAACAAAAACTTTGAAATTGGGGAAAATTGGAAGTTTTGAAATCAAGTTTTGAAGGGGCTCTTTGGGTGGAATCTACCCAAAGATGAAAACTACTATACCTTGATTATGAATCATTGAAGAATTTGAAGAAAAACACTTGATTTTTTGCATCCCAACCTTCAATTTTACTGTTCTTCTTCTTCTTGGGTTTTTTAGATAGAGAAATAATGTGAGAAATATAAACTTTTGATTTTGATTAGGGTCCTTGTGAAAGTGATTTGGTTTCGGTGTTTAATGAATTAATACCTTATATAATTATTTAAAAATAATATAAAATATACCCATTTAAAAATAGGACTTAAAAATAACAAATACAATGTTGCTCCTTGCCCACATGGACTTGCCAAAAAAACTAACGCAAAGTCCAAGGGAGCTTTTAATGCCATTAGAGTGGTCCACCATCGCGGACCTTCACTTGGACTTGTGTCTTAAGATTTTTAAAGCTAAGGCATTTCCACGAGGATCTACATAGGCAGTGGGCTTGTCCACTTGCCATGGACCCTCATTTGAACACAAGCACACTGCCTCATTCGCCTAAGGCAGCCCCCATGTGAGGTACTCCACGTGCAGCGAGGTCCTCCACGCTCCTTGGACCCTCACATGAACTGCACTCTTGCAATAATATTTTAAGGTAAAGTCCACGAGAGACTTGCATGGGCAATGAAGTTTCTTCACACCTCTTGAACCTTCACGTGGACAAAGCCTCTTGCCCACACGGCTAAGGCGAAGTCCACGAGGGACTACCAAGGGTGGTGGAGCCATCCATGCCCCTTGAACCGTCAAGTGAACTTGGATTCATGCCTATACAGCTGAGGCATGGTTCAACGAGGCTTTTAAGGGTAGTGAAGGCTTTCACCTTCCTTCAAGCCTCTCTTGAACAATGCCCTTTGCCCACACGGCTAAGGCAAAGTTCAAGAGTGCCTTTAAGGAAAGTGAAGCCTTTCGCCTTCCTTGAACCCCCGTCTTGAACTTATACTTCATCAAATTTTTGGACTATTTAACTACTCCAAATTATTCATAAATTTTAAGACTCAAATGTTAGGTTTTAGTTTCACCTATCAATTTTTCGGGTGTCACATTATCTCCCCATTATGAACATTTGTCCTGGAATGATGATCTAGAACCTTACAAAATTTAAAGACTCAAGACTAGCAGCCCAAGAAGCATAAAATATCAAAATAATACACCACATAAGGAGGAAACTTCAACTCCATCTCAACATAATCAATGCAAACAAAAAGAAGCAAGAACTACTTCTATCCACCCAGTATGCATGAAACTCTCATAACTAATCATGTTCAAGGAGGAACTACCATCTCCTAGTCATAACATGCTCAACATACTCTCACGAAGCTCATATGCAATGTACTCTCAAAAAGCATTTTTTTATTCAAGGAGGAATCTCTCAACTCCAAACTAAAGCATTCTCATATACTCTACTCATGAAGTACAATAGACAAATCATACTCAAGGCATTACCACATGAGGAAAACAATTTACATAAAACTCATTTTCTTTCCAAAACACAAGTTTTCATGAACATGCATTATATAAGGAAGTCATGGCAACATATAAACACATAATATCCTTTCTAGCTTCACACACCCTCTCCCCCTTGGGAGTAAGCCTATTCAAATTATTCTAAACATCATCTATCACATAATCAAAGGAGGGACTGCCTCCTCAAACTAAAATCAGGCTCAACACAAGATTATGGAGCCAATATACCATTTCATCAAAAGCATAGCCAAGCATGTTCATCATATTATCTCATGAAGTCAAATATGTCATCATCATACTAAAATGGACAACAACATGAGGAACACGTAAATCATGAAAACTCATTTTATACAAAATAAGAATTCTCTCAAGAACATGCATAACATAAGGAGATCATGGAAATTTCTAAATCACATATGACTCCAAAACATAAGACAGTCCCAAAAAGGAACTCTTGGTCTCAAGCTAGAATAGAAATAGAAGACAAGGATGAGGATATCAGGACTCTCAATCAATCTTTCTATCTAAGCATACCATCTCCCCCATGGGAGTAAGCCCCCTACTAAGACCTCAAGTACTACTCCTTTCGAATTCTCCCAAAGCATGACCAACACTTATAATAACCTTACCTGGTTCTGAAAAATAATAGAGGTCTAATAACTATGCATCCAAACCTTACCAAGGTTAACAAGGGTAACTATATGGGACAAGGAAATTATGGGACATATATAACATCCAAGACTCCACAATTATGAAATGAGTCAAGGAGGACTTATCTTCTTAAGCTATAGGAGGCAATTGGATGATTGGAAAAGTTCACTTCTTCATTCTCCAAGTTGTGTCATAGAGTTTAAATCTACAAGGTCTCTCTCATATTCCTTATCCGAAGGTCTTTAGGATATGACCACTTGAAGGGCTCATGCTACAAATATTGATGTAGAAAAGGTTAATAGTGATGCCAATTATGGCTATGTGACTAGATGAGTCTTGATATGATATATTTAGGTGGTATCTTTTGGTATAGATGGGTTACTTTATTGTTATGTGTTTTGTTGGAGGATTTGATGAATAGTGGTGTTTAAGTGATGCCTAGAGATGCCTAGTGATGCCTAGAGATGCCTAGAGAAGTGTAATTGTCCATGGTATAAAATCATTTTGTGTGAAGGATTAATGATAACTTTGGCCTACCTTAGAAGTTTAAATAAATGGTTCTTAGAAAAGTTTGTGTAAGTTTACTCCCAAGGGGGAGATAATGTGCTTAGATAGCAAGGTCGTTGAGTGTTCTAGATATTCATGATTTTGATTGGCTTAAAATTCTCACCTTAAGAGGTGTAGTGAGTTTGAGAAGTTAAGTCCCAGTTCGGTAGACTCATATGAGACCTTAAGTGGTGTTGGTAAGATTGCTTGTGAACTAGAGTTGCTTAATGAGAACCTCTCTAATTTAGAAGTACTTGTTAGGATCTTGGACTGGCAAGTTAAGAAATATAAAAGTAAGGAAGTGCTTCCATGAGAATGTTGAGGAGTGGTATTTTAGTAAGGGATTTTAGTTGAGGGTGCTACTTAGGAGGCCAAGGGCCAATGAGAAATCCCGATATCCGCATTCTATTCGTTCTATTCTTATTCAAGCTTAAGATAACGAGTTTCTTGTAGTTTGTTTTATGTTTTAGAGTCATCTGTGATTATGTGTTTCCATGGTCTCCTTCTGTTATGCAAGTTCTTGATGAATTCATGTTTAATGAGAAAATGAGTTTTCATTACTTATGGTCCTCTTGTTGGTGTGCATTTAGTATGAGTTATCTATATGCTTCATGAGATGAATTGTGAACATGCTTAAATGTGCTTTTCAGAATAATGCATAATTTGGTTCATGATGTTATGATGAGAATTCTTTGAGTTGGAGAAGGTAATTCCTCCAATGGAATGATAAATGTTGAGGTTTTCATGCATAGTGGGTTGTTAGATGTAGTTCCTACTTCCTTGTGTTGCATTTGGTGTATTGAAATGGAGTTGATGTTTCCTCCTTTGAAATGTGCATTGTTATGATATTTCATGCATGATGGGCTGCTAGTCTTGAGTCTTTAATTCCGAGGGATGTTTAGAAGTGTTATTCGAGGAGGAATGTTCCCAAGAGGGAGATGATGTTACGACTCGGAAAATTAGTAAGTGAAACTAGAGCCTTATGTGAGAGTTTTTGAGTTTGATGTGGGGTTTGAGGTTGTGAAATGGTTTTTCAAGCTTAGATTGAGGGGATTAGGTGTTAAACATCAAGGTATGACCCCCAATGACCAACAAAGGGTCCTTGAGGGGGACCCTAAAGACTAACCCCCAAGACCCCCAAAGCTGACAAAAAGCTGCCAAAGAGGACCACCTACGGATGGCACTACAACAGTAGGTGGACCCACGCCCCATAGGTGGGGGTCGTGGGTCAGGCCCTCAAAAATTAGGCTCCAGTCACCCACCTACGGACCTGTAGGATGGGGCATAGACCCATCTACGGTCCCTAGGTCATGGGCGTAGGTGGGGGCCAGAGTTGCTGCCATGTTTCGGCCAACTGAGGGGCATGTTGGTAAATTACTAAGGTTAGTTTGAGGTGAGGTCATTTGATATAGTTTATTTAGACCTATTTCACATTTTAAACTATTAACCAACCATTTATTTCCTAAATCACAACTACCCCAAAATCATAACCACTTTTACCCTCAATGTTTTCTCCCAAGAACTCCATTGAAGAAGGTCAAGTGAAAGCTTGAAGAAGGGAGCCTTATCTCACGATTTTTTCTAGTATTTCTTCATCTATATATGGTAGTCTTGATTCATGGAATGCTTTCATCCATGAAGCCCTCAAACTTTCAATTTCAAAGTTGGAAATTCTCCAAAACTAAGGGTTTTCATTCTACGTCATGGATTCTTTCTCAACATGTTTTCAATGGTTTAACTATCCTATATTAAGATTGAATTGTTGTTTTATGGTAGTTTTAAGGTAAAAATCCCCCATGAATCCATGATTTCCCCATAACCCTAATTTATGACTTTGTGATGTGGGTGAATTGTAGTAAGATGAATATTATGCAATTGTTCTTGTAATGGTTTAGTTACTTTAAATATGTCAAGATTCATGCCTACATTGTAGTAGTTTTAGGTGTGTTCCTGAACTATGATTCATGGTTCTTGAAGGGAAAATTATGAAGACTGTTGTATAATCATGATGCTTATTTATATACATGCTTTATCATTTCAATGAAAGTAATGTGATCATGACTATAATGCAATGATGATAGATTTGAAAAGTTATTCTCAATTATACACTTGTGAATGATGATGACATGTGGTGAAAAGTTTCTTCGATGTAATGCTATACCTTGAATTGGTAGGCTTAGGGCATCCTCTTTTTGTGAAATTGAAAGTGATCTTGATTGATGTACCTTGAATTTGTAGGCTTAAGGAATCCTTCTCTTGTGTAACTAAAGTATCTTGACTAAATGAACATTGAATGGGTAGACCTTATGGTGGTATCCCTTACATATGTTTAATAATGAACATTTAATCGATAGATCTAATGGTGGTAGCCCTTTCATGATAAGTCTATGAACTACTATAATGATGAACCTTGAATCGGTAGACATAATAGTGGTAGCCCTTTCTTTAGGATTCAATGAGCTATCCTAATTGTGTACCTTGAACCGGTAGACCTAACGGTGGTAGCCCTTTCATGTGTTTAATAATGTACCTTGACTCGGTAGACCTAATGGTGGTAGCCCTTTCATTTGTAATAACGTTAAAGAGAATGAACTACTCTATGGGAATTTAAAGCTTAGCACCGAGTAGATATTGTAAGGTGGAAGCTCTCCCCATGTTAGGTCGGGTTTCTATGAATAGCTTCCTTATCCCATAACTATGTGCTCACATAGGTTATTATATAGTGGATCCACTTAAGCTAAAATGTTATTGATCCTACCTTAGGCAAGTAGACCAACCCTTTACGGTGTGGGAAAACACCAAATTCCATGATTTTCTCACATGGTCTATATCGATTAAGGCTTATTCCCATCATGTGAGTTATGTGCTATGGTTATTCATGAAGTTCTATGAAGTGTGGGTGGTAGTATGGGATGCCATCCATGCATTGCATGAGTAGGCTTTGAGAGTGGCTATGGTGTGTTTCTCTAATGTCATAATATCTAATGAAATGAATGTGCTCATAATGATGCTAATGAGAATGTTGACTTAAAGGCTTAATGTAATGATGAATGCTTACCTTGGAATATTATTATGAGTTGTTTTCCTTGTCATGACTTATTAAATGTGAATGTTCCTTGTCTATGATTAATGACTAAAAATTAGAATGGAGAAAGGTACGTATGTCTATGGTGCCCTCAAAGTGGTACTTAGTATGAATGGTGTCATGGGATGCCATTCCTACATTGCACAACTATAACTTAGGGTTACTTAAGATGATGGTTCGAAAGTGTTATAATGACTTACATTATGAATATGCTTATGTCTTATATGTTTATACTAAAAATGCATGATGATTCCTAAAGTGGGCAAAATGCATGGTTTTCAACCATAATGTCCTTTTAAGCACAATTTTTGCATGGCTATCATACTTAGTGCATTTTTGTGCTAACTCTTATTTCTTCTACATTTTTCTACAAAGTGTAGGGTTTGGTGATATCGATTTTCATCCTCGTGGATAGTTTCATAGTAGATCAAGAAGACAAGTTATGGTGAGTCCTCATAGTATCCGAGGGGTTTCATTTGTAATAATGTTAATGAGAATGAACTACTTTATGGGAATTTAAAGCTTAGCACCCAGTAGATATTGTAAGGTGGAAGCTCTCCCCATGTTAGGTCGGGTTTCTATGAATAGCTTCCTTATCCCATAACTATGTGCTCACATAGGTTATTATATAGTGGATCCACCTAAGTTAAAATGTTATTGATTCTACCTTGGGCAAGTAGACCAACCCTTTATGGTGTGGGAAAAACACCGAATTCCATGATTTTCTCACATGGTCTATGTCGATTAGGGCTTATTCCCATCATGTGAGTTATGTGCTATGGTTATTCATGAAGTTCTATGAAGTGTGGGTGGTAGTATGGGATGTCATCCATGCATTGTACGAGTAGGCTTTGAGAGTGGCTATGCTGTGTTTCTCTAATGTTATAATATCTAATGAAATGAATGTGCTCATAATGATGCTAATGAGAATGTTGACTTAAAGGCTTAATGTAATGATGAATGCTTAACTTGGAATAATATTATGAGTTGTTTTCCTTGTCATGACTTAGTAAATATGAATGTTCCTTGTCTATGATTAATGACTAAAAATGAGAATGGAGAAAGGTGTGTATGTCTATGGTGCCTCAAAGTGGTACTTAGTATGAATGGTATTATGGGATGCCAGTCCTACATTGCACAACTATAACTTAGGGTTACTTAAGATGATGGTTCGAATGTGTTATAATGACTTACATTATGAATATGCTTATGTCTTATATGTTTCTACTAAAAATGCATGATGATTCCTAAAGTGGGCAAAATGCATGGTTTTCAACCATAATGTCCTTTATAGCATGATTTTTGCATGGCTATCACACTTAGTACTTTTTTGTGCTAACCCTTATTTCTTCTACATTTTTCTACAAAGTGTAGGGTTTGGTGATATCGATTTCCATCCTCGTGGATAGTTTCATAGTAGATCAAGAAGACAAGTTATGGTGAGACCTCATAGTATCTGAGGGCTTGACCACCATGTCTTTTATGTATTATTATTATGTTTAGAGCTTTTGTATGGGCTGCGTCCCAATGTTTTAGTCTTAGGGTTCTTGATAGTTTGAGACAAAGTATAGACTTCCGCTCATGTTTATAAAAGACTTCGATTGTAAAAGAAAAAGTTTTAAATTTCCTCACCATATTCTACTCTTAGGTTATGAATGCTATGAGACTTGTATGAGGCTCTTCGAAGTCTTGCACACCGTGTTACTGCCGGGGTGTAGTCTAAGGTAATGAAACCTTTAGTGACTGAATCAAGACAATAATAGAAGTATTTCAATAACAAATTTCCTGGAACAGCATGTGTTGGATATTGGAAAAGTAGTTTCTTGAGCCTCATCCAAGTATCATGTAGAGGTTCACCTCCAATGCCCTTAAAAGTTTTGATTTGGGTTCAAAATTTAACTGTCACAACCCAGGGGTACCCCCTAGTTGAAACACGGCCTATAGAACCCCGGAAAACTCTATACAAGTCACTTAGCTCTCATAACATAATAAAGAGAACAATAAGTGTAAAATAATAGTCCAAGTTCAAAACATTTTATAAAGCAAAGCGGAAGTCTAATAAATTTGTCTCATCATATTCATCTAATAATATAGAATGAAATTGGGTCTAACCCATACACCATGTTCTAAAGATAAAATACATGAAAGAAACTAAACAATGAAATGTCCTTGAAGCACGAGGACTCATAAAAAGCTCGGATTATCTCAAAGCAACCTCTAGCCACGAAAGTGAGTACCCTGACTGCCAGACCATACATTTGGGGAAATGTAGGAAAGAGTATGAGTTAGTACAAAACAATATACCATGTATGATAGCCATGCATAAAATATTTAAATGATGCTAAAAGGGACATTCCACTTCATGACATGCAATTAACCAAGATAAAACATGATATAAAATAATTAGAAAACATAGGTCATAGCATCAAGGTCAATGCAAGCTAACTACATCTTTAAAACCTTTGAACTCATATGCGATACTTCTTGAAGTAACCTTATTTCATTATTACATTTGGGGAATTAGCCTTAATCGACATAGAGACTATGTGAGCTATAATGTGATCCCCCGGTGTCACCCATACCGATAAGGGATGTCCTACTTTTCAAGGAAAGGACCATGAACTTCTAGCGTAAGTGGATCCACTAGCTAATCACCTATGGGGGCACATAGTTAAGGCATAAGGAAATTGCTAATATAAACTTGGCCTCTACTAACGGGGGAGCTTCCATCTCATGAGATTTCTTGTAGAAACCTGGCCTCTACTACGGGAGAGATTCCATCCTATTAATATCCACTCAGTGGTAAGCATAAATCCCACGGAATAGTCATTTCTTACTTGACGTCATTATTCATGGAAAGGTGCCCTTGGACAACCAACCCAAGCTTGTTCATTAGGATTGCTCTTATTCTTTGATTCAATTAGGTAAAAAAACCTTTCAACCTAAGAATCCTTTCTATGTCAAAAAACCATTCACTTCATGCTATTATGTGTTTATGTGAATATCCTTTCACAACACAACATCATCATTGGTACTTTACTCTTAAAGCACCCTTAAAATATTTGCATAGATTTTATAAAAAAAAATGCATAAGCCCATAATTTACCTCTTGAGGCTCAAAACCCACTTTTTCAATCATCAATGCTTAGAAAACATGGGTTAGGTATGGATTTCATTATAAACACATGTAAAGCTTGAAATACATGCTTAATTTCGTAAAACTCTTTCTTGAAGATCAAAATCCCACATCATATGATTCATCATTTGAAAACATGGGGATTACATGGGTTCATGGGGAAATCATCATAAAATAATCATATTTCATCATTTCATCAATTCATGCATAAGAGATCATAAGTCAATCATTAAAATTAGAAATGAAAAGAACTCATGATAATTGAAGAAAACCCTAACTCAATTTGGGAATTCTACCTTTAGAAATGGAGGAATTTCGGAAATCAATTACTGGAAAAAATCCATGGATGAAAACGATCATACCTTGAATCCAAAAGCTAGCCTTTAATGGTGGAATTGAGACCTTGACTTGAAACCCTAAATTGAGTCTTCTTCTTTTTTTTCTTCAAGTTTCTAGAGGGAAAAATATTTGGAGAGGAGATTTGGTTTTCTTTTGTGAATTGGGAAGAATGAAGTGAATGGGTTAATTTGGGGGTTGAAAAAGCATATATAGGGGTCTTAGTAAAGGGTAAAATGGCATAGTATAGGAACTAATTAATTAGGAAAAGACCCAACTACCCCTGAATTAACTGTTAGGTGTCACCGACCTACCAACCGACGCACACAATCGACATCCCATAGTCTGACCCACGGCATGTCCTAGTGGACCATGGTTGGTCGTTAGAGATTTTTTGTCGACCTACAAACCCATGTACCACAGACTGTGGACCCACCAACGGTTCATAGGTCAAGTCGTGGTGCCCATCCTGGACCATTTTTGAATGGTCAATCCATGAACCCACTTACGGTCCATGGTCCAACCCATGAGTAATGGATGGCACCTCGAACTAGTGAAATTTTTCTAAGCTTCCCTCTTTTAAATCCAGTGTTACAATATCTCCCCCATGGGACCATTAGTCCTTGAATGAGATTCAAACTAGCTCTAAAAGAGTAGGAGAGGAATTAACAACCTAACCTATAATGCAATGCATACAATCAAGGAGGAACTATCGAATCCAAGATAAGACATTCTCAAAACATCATAAGAGGGATGAAACTAACTTAATCAGCCCAATATGAATGCAATGCACATAAATTAGGAGGAAACATCAACTCCAAGCTAAACATACTCAAATGTATTATCAGAAAGTAAGAACTACCTATAGCAACCCAATATGCATGAATTTTCAACATCACTTATTTTCAAGGAGGAACTGCCCTCTCCAAGCTAAAAGCATGCTCAACATAATTTCATGGAACTCATATGTAATTCAATCTCAAAAAGCATATCTAAATTATATTCATCAATCCATCTCATGAAGTACATAGGCAACTCATACTCAATGTACAACAACATGAGGAAAATCAATCATATAAACTCATTTTCTTTCAAAACAGAAGTTTTCATGAACATGCATCACATAAGGAAATCACGGAAACACATAAAACACATGACTCCCAAAACAAGGACAAACCAAGAGGAACTCATTACCTCAAGCTATAATAGGAGTATAAGTAAAAAGATGAGGATATTGGGAGATGGTATCGGCCTCTGCCTCCCAAGTAGCACCCTCACCTAACTAATTCCTCCACAATACTTTCACATAAGCTATTTCCTTGTTTTTCAATTCTTTACCTGCCGGTCCAAAATATCAATTGAAACTTCTTCATAAGAAAGACTTTCATCAAATCCCAACCCTTCTAGGGGAACTAAGGGAACTATAGATATCTGATCTCTAACACACTTCTTAAGCTTAGAGACATGGAAAATAGGATACATTATCGCCAACTCATTCGGCAAGTCTATCTCAGAAGCAACCTTACCACCACATCTCAAAACCTAATATGGTCCTACATATCGGGAACTAAGCTTACCCTTCTTACCAAACCTCATTACACCCTTATGGGTGAGATTGTCAAGTAAACCCAATCGTTAACATCAAACTCTAAATCCCTCCTTCTCACATTGGCATATGACTTTGCCGACTTTGAGCCATTTTCAACATTGCTCTTATAAGCCGAACTTTTGCCATGGCCTCTTGTACCAATTCGGGATCTATTAGGGAAACTTCACCCACTTCAAACCATCCTATTGCAGATCTACACCTCCTACCATATAAGACATCAAAGGGAGCCATGCCAATACTTGAGTGATAACTGTTGTTGTAAGCAAACTCAATCAATAGCAAATGGTCATCCCAATTTCTCTTAAAATCACTCACACAAGCCCTTAACATATCTTCCAAAGTTTGGATCGTACGCTCCACTTGCCTATCAGTTTGGGGATGAGAAGTCTGGCTAAGCTCAACCTTAGTTCCAAGCCCCATTTAGAATGACCTCAAAAACTGAGATGTTAATTGGGTACCACTATCAAAAATAATAGACAAAGGCACCCCATGTAACCTTTCCATTTCTCTTAAGTACAACTTGGCATAGTCCTCCGCCAAATAAGAAACCTTGACAGGAAGGAAATGAGCTAATTTCGTCATCTGATCTACTATCATCCAAATCAAATCATGTTGCCACCGGGTGCACAACAAACCAACTATAAATTCCATATTCAAGTCTTCTCACTTCCAAGTAGATATGCTAATGTCTTGGGATAAACCTCTCATCTCGCTCAACCTTCACTTGTTGGCAATTTGGACACTTATCCATAAATCCCACAATATCCTTTTTTATCCCATTAAACCAATAGACCTCCCGTAAGTAACGGTACATATCATTAACTCCCGGGTAAATGATGACTACAAACTATGGGCTTCTTTTAAAATTTGTTCCCTGAAGTCATCCACATTTGGAACACATAAACGACCTTGGTATCTAAGTACCCCATCTCCACCTTAGGAGAAAGCCTCAATGGATTTTTTGGCCACCGCCTCTTTCATTTCTACAAAAATTAGATCAAGACATTGCTTCGTTGTCACATCCTCCACAAAAGACGATTTGGAACCATTGTGAACCATAACACCACCCTTAGTGGAGTCCACCAATTGAACACCTAATCGAGCCTATCTATGAACATCTCAAAGCAACTCTTTCTTTTCTTCTTCAATATAAGTAACACTACCCATAGATAATCTACTAAGAGCATCTGCTACCACATTAGGTTTACCGGGGTGATAAAGAACACTCATGTCATAATCCTTCAATAACTCAAGCCACCATTCTTTGGTGAAGATTCAAATATTTTTGATTGATAACATATTGCAAACTCTTGTGGTAGGTAAGCACGTCTACATATACCCTATAAAAATAGTGTCTCCAAATCTTTAAGGAAAAAATGACCGCTACTAACTCAAGGTTGTGAGTAGGATAATTCTTCTCATGGATTTTAAGTTGCCTTGAGGCATAGGCAATAACTTTATCATTTTGCATAAGCACAAAACCTAGCCCAAATATTAAGGCATCATAATAAATCACAAAATCATCCTTCCCTTCCGGTAAAGTCAACACCGGTGCGGAAGTAAGTCTATCATTCAACTCTTGAAAACTTTTTTCACAACTTCAGACCAAATTAACTTAGCCTTCTTATGAGTTAAAGCCGTCAAAGGAGAGACAATTGAAGATAAAACCTCAACAAACCTTCTATAATAACCGGCTAAACCCAAGAAACTTCTAACATCTGAGGGAGTTAGAGGTCTAAAGCAACTCTTTAACGTATCCATCTTTTTCTGATCTACCTCAATACCCTTACTCAAAAAAATATGGTCAAGCTATAGACCTTAATCATAATTCACATTTTCTAAATATTGCAAAAATTTGTTGGTCCTTAAGAATTTGCAACACGATCCTCAAATGATCAACATTTTCATTCTCACTTTTTGAATAAATGAAGATATCATCAATGAACATAATGACAAACATTTCAAGGTATTATCTAAACCCCCTATTCATCATATCCATAAACACCACCGGAGAATTAGTTAACCCAAAAGACATTACCAAAAACTTATATTGACAATACTGAGTTATAAAAGCCATCTTCAAAATGTCATATTTCTTCACCCTCAATTGGTGATAACCTGATCGAAGATCAATCTTAGAGAAATAACTTACTCCTTGAAGTTGGTCAAATAATCATCTGTCTTTGGAGGAGGATACTTTTTTTTAATAGTCACCTTATTCAATAGGCAATAATCGATACATATAGGAAGAGAACCAACATTCTTATTCATATATAAAACTAGAGCACCCCATGGAGAGATACTCGGTCAGATGAAGCACTTATCCAACATATATTTCAATAGTTATTTTAACTTCTTAAGTTCAGCCAGAGCCATACGCTAAGGAGGAATAAAGATAGGTTGTGTATCGGGGAGAAGGTCAATACCAAAGCCTATTTCTTGTTTAGGAGGAATACTGGGTAAATCATCTGGGAACAATTTTGAAAACTCATTAACAATGGGGACTGACTAGACAGAAGGGGTTTTAGAATCTACATCTCTCACCCTAACTATATGGTAAACTCAACCTTTAGAAATATTCTTTCTAGCTTTAAGATAAGAAACAAATTGACCCTTAGGCATAGAATTTCCCCCCTTCCACTCTAGGATAGGTTCATTCTAGAACTGAAACTCGACTACACGGGTTCTACAATAGATAGAAGCATAACATGATTGTAGTCAATCCATACCCAAGATAATATCAAAATCCAACATATCATGCTCTACCAAATCAAAAAGAGTAACTCTGTGGGACAAGGAAACGGGACACTTTCTATAGACCCTCTTAGCCATAGTAGAATCACCAACAGGAGTAGAGACAAAAAAAGATTCTAACAAATCATCACAAAGAACATCAAACCTCATAACCACATATGGTGTCACAAAAGACAAGGTAGCAGCGAGATCAAGTAAAGCATAGACATCAAGTTGGAAAACTTTCAACATACCAGTAACCACATCCGGAGAACTCTCTTGTTCATCTTGAGTCTGAAGGGCATAAAAGTGGTTTCGCTTAGGAGAATTGGGACCAATACCACTAGTATTAGCTTGCCTTCCCTCTTTTTCTTTAGCTGTAAGCATTGGGAAATCCCTCATTTTCTGAACACTCTTACCACAACTGAAGCAACCATTTGTGTTGGCTAGGCTAGCATTTACCTCGTTCTTCCTCCCACACTTAGTACAATTGGACCTAGGCAATGACGATCAACTACCATTACCTATTTGAGGCTTAGAGTTAAACATCCTATCTTGGTTGAAATAAGGAGGAGCATTAGAGGAACCTTGAACAGAAAACCATTGTCAGAATCTAGGACGACCTTATCCATCGGACCTTGCTTTAGTGAAATTACCATTATTGTTCTTAGCCCTTTTCACCTCTCTAGACTTTTCCTTGAGTTTCTCCTCCTCAATCTTTTTTAAATGGACCATGAGATGAGAGATGTCCATGTAATTAAAAAGCATAGCAGTTCGATACTTTTTAACCACCACTTTGGACACACCCAAAACAAACTCAATTAATCTTCTTTGCCCTTGAATAGGAAACCGTAGTTGGAGCATAATTAGACAATTGAGTGAACTTTAGAGCATATTCCCTCACACTTATACTTCATTGTGGAAGGTTAATGAACTCAAGCACCTTGGCTACCCTCATCTCAAAGGGCTTTACCTATCAAGAAAAACAGCTTTAAACTTCTTCCAATCAAGACGACCTATATCTTTTGGTCTCCCTTCGTTCCATTGGTTATACCATATTTGAGCCACACCCTTTAGTTAATAAGCAGCCAACTCCGCCTCTTCCACCAGCATAACTCCTGTGATCATTACCACCTTATAGACTTCATCGATAAACTCTTGAAATTTGTTCTCTACTTTAGAACCATGAAACTCCAGAGGATTCATTCTTCTGAAGTACCTCACTCTTGAAGTTTTTGTACCCACATTTGGGTTCACGGAAACCACTACCTCCCTATTGGCTTGGGTAGTTATGGCTTGGGCCAATACTTGAAAAGTCTTCTTAAACTCTGCATTGGATACTTGCTCGGCCAAAGGATCGACCGAAACTTGAGGAGCTTCTTGTTCTGCATTCTCCCTCACATTTGTTCTAGTATAAACTTTTAGTGAAGCTATATCTTGAAGAGCACAAGATAAGGATTAGGAAAGAGACCTTATAAAGTTGAACTCTATCGCACGACTTAAGAGTAATGAAATAAGTAGAGTTTCCTAATCATCTTATAGCCTCTCATTCATAAAGTGGCACGCTTCACAATTATGAACAATACTCTACTAGATATGGCTTTTAAGACATCCTAGGAACATTCTAAACCTTGTTCTCTGATTTACGAAGTTTTTCACAAACCAGGGGTACCCCCTAAATGTAATATCGTTTATAGAACCCCGAAGAACTCCATACAAGACATTTAGATCTTAGAACATAAGAAATAGAACAATAAAGTAAAAAAATAGTCCAAGTATAAAACATTTTATAAAGCAAAGAGGAAGTCTAATACATTTGTCTTATCATACCCATCTAATACAATAAAATGAATTTGGGCCTAGCCCATACATAATGTTCAAAAGAGAAAATATATGAAAGAGACTAAACAATGGAATTCCGCTCTCGAAGAAAGAGGACCCACCAAAAGTTTGGAATATCTCAAGCAACCTCAAGCCACGAAAATAAGTACATTAACTGTCGGGCCCTACATTTGGGAAAATGTAGAGAAGAGTATGCGTTAGTCCAGAAAAATGTACCAAGTAAGATAGCCATCCATAAAAAATTTAAATCTTGCTAAAAGGGATATTTCATTTCATGAAATGTAATTGACCAAGCTAAAAATGATATAAAATAGTTGAAAACACAAGTCATAACATCATGGTCAATGCAAGTTAACTTCATCTTTAAAACCTTTGAAGTCATATGCAATACTTCTTAAATTATCCTTAGTTCATTATTACTTGTGGGGAATTAGCCTTAACCGACATAGAGACCATGTGAGCTATAACATGATCCGCCAGTGTCTCTCACACCGAAAAGGGTTGTCCTACGTTCCAAGGTAAGGACCATGAACTTCTAGCTTAAGTAGATCAACTAGCTAATCAACCTATGGGGGCACATAGTTAAGAAATAAGAAGATTGCCACTAAAAATCCGGCCTCTACTAATAGGGGAGCTTCCATATCATGAGATTGCTTCTTGAAATCCGACTTCTAAGCTTCCATCCCATCATCAGTATCCATTTGGTGCTAAGCATAAATCCCACAGAATAGTCATTTATTACTTGACATCATTATTCATAGAAAGGTGCACTTGGACAACCAATCCAATCTAGTTCATTAGGATAGCTCTAATTTTTTTATTCAATTAGGTGAGAAAATCACTCAACCTATGAATCCTTTCTCTATGAGAAAACCTTTCACATCATGCTATTATGTGTTTATGAGAATATCCTTTCACAACACAACATCATCATTGGTACTTTACTCTCAAAGCACCCTTAAAACATTTGCATATATTTCATAAAAAATGCATAAGTCTATACTTTACCTCTTGAGGATCAAAACCCACTTTCAATCATAAATTCTTAGAAATCATGGGTTTGATATGGATTTCATCATAAATACATGTAAAGCTTGCAATACATGCTTAATTTCATAAAACTATTCCTTGAAGATTAAAATCCTACACCATATGATTCATAACATAAAAGCATAGGGATTACATGGGTTCATGGGGAAATCATCATAAACTCATCATATTTCATCAACTTATGCATAAGAGATCGTAACTCAATCATTAAAATCAGCAATGGAAAGAACCCATGATAATTGAAGAAAACCTAACTCAACTGGGGAATTCCACCTTTAGAAATAGAGGAATTTGGGAGCTCCATAGATGAAAACTATCATACCTTAAATCTAAAAAATAGCCTTTAATGGAGGAATTGAGACCTTGACTTCAAACCCTAGGTTGAATCTTCTTCTTGTTCAAGTTTCTAGAGAGAGAAATATTTGGAGAGGAGATTTGGTTTTATTTTGTGAATTTGTAAGAATGAAGTGAATGGGTTAATTTGGGGGTTTAAAAGCTTATATACGGGTCTTAGTGATGCGTAAAACAACGTAGTATAGGAACTAATTTATTAGGAAAAGACCCAACTATCCCTGAACTAACTATCAGCTTTCACCGACCTACTAACTGACGGACCCAATCGATGGATCATGGTCTGACCCACGACCCATCTTGGTTGATCGTGGTTGGCGGTCAAATATTTTTGGTCGACCTATGGACCCCTAGACTACAGACTGTGGACCCATCGACGGTCCGTAGGTCCAGTCACGGTTCTCACCCTTGACCAATTTTGATTGGCCAATCCATGGACCCACGATCTGTGGTCCAACCCACAATTTGTGGTCCAACCAACAATCCATGGTTGGCCATGTGGATGGCACCTGGAACTGTTGAAATTTTGCTAGGCTTCCCTCTTTCGAATTCGGGGTTTTACATTAACCATCTTTGAGGGTGTGAAGAATATCTCCAAGAAAGCATCATTCAACTCCTCCGATGAAGTGATAAAATCATTTTGTAATTCCTCCAACCATTTATAGGTTTACTTGTTAAAGAGAATGGGAGTAACATGTGCCTTACGGAATCTTGAGAGATGTTCTTGAATATAAATGGTCCACATACCACCACAAAATTCCTAAGGTGTTCATTGAGATTCTCATGAGCTATAACCCCTAAGTTTCCCTTTAGTTGGAGCAATTGTAGTATTCTTCTAGTTATGTCAAACACAGTCCTCCCGGTTGTGGGAGGTATTCGGATGGCTCCCATAGTTCGAACACTATTCATATGCATATCATTCAAATCACCCTTGTTGTCATTTCGACCATAGTGACTATTGTTGTCACTACCATGGTCACTCATTGCATTAGACCAGCAAATCAGCCAACAACAACACAAAATAATAATCTATTACCACTAGACAAATTTAGAAACTAATTTATTAAATGGAATTCTCAACCACCACTATGTGGCAACAGTGCAATTTTTGATAATTCTCAAATGTCCTCTTTACAACCAATTAAAAGAGAGAAAGTTGTCCTAGTCAACAAAAATATCAAATTAAGAGTCGGGGTTGAATACCACATAGAAAGGTAATATCGTAGAGAATTCTATCAAGAAATTTTTATTGTAAACTCATTCATTAGTAATAGTAAAAGTAATTGGGTGGTTGATTCCACCAATTTAATCTAATGATTTGTTTATCAATTGCCACAAGTAAACTAACATTTTAGAGAATTAAAGATTCAACAAATATTCTAGGGGTACAAGGACTGGCAATCAATATTACATAGGGGTAATTATGTTGTTGTATAGTGACGAACATTCATGAATAGGCTAGGTCATCTTCGATAACACTAATCATCTTTTTATCACAAAGTCTCTATGCATAGAATTTCCTTTCAGTCTCATTTATATGACTATCTAAACAACTCAATACCTTACTCAATTCTCCCTTTTGATGCAAAAACATGGCAAATAGATCAGATCCATAATCTCTAGTTGCAACCTTAATCCATAAGTTAACCCCATAATAATTAGCCAAATTTCATAGATGAACTATAAAAAAACGAGCATAGCACAATACCCACTACATTAAATCAACACCCAACCCTATAATTGCACCCCTATATCTTGGGGCTTTAGCCACACAACACAATAATAAAAGAAAATATGCCTTCCAAAAAATCAACCATGGGTAGCATGAATTGAGCAATTACAAGCTAACCCACTTTGTATTTCACTTCCATTTGTCAAATCTAATAGAAAAGTTGAAAACCCCTGGAAGGTAGCAAGTGTTCTTCACAAAGTAAATTGTTTCTTTATCACTCTCAAAACTAAGAATATTCATGTCACGACCCAGGGGTACCGCCTAGACGTAACATGGCATAACATAGGCAATAGAAATAAAAAATATGGAACAATTTAAAACATTTACAATCAAAGTAATATTTCATAAATGCAAGCTGAAGTCTTTCGTAAACCTTTGTCTCAAACCATCTAACATAATTCTTGAATAGAACTCTCGGAACGCAGCCCATACAAAGTCTAAAACATAAAGAAATTACATAAAGGAACATAATGGGTTTGTCCTCAAAACTATGAGGACTCACCAATTCTTCAACTCTTCTTGATCCTTGGAAACCTAGCCTTTAAAGCAACTCAAACTCCGAAACCCTACATTTGATTAGAATATAGGCAATATGCGTTAGTACAAAATGTACCAAGTATGAAAGCTAGAACAACATCATAAGAGCATCTCAAAATGGTTAGTCAACATAAGACATAAGCATAAGAGATAATAACACGGTCATACCATAATCATCATAGTCATAGAATGGTCTCCAACATAAGCATCATATAAACATAAGTCAACATAAGACATACCTAATGAGCATAGAGATAAGTCATAATCATATAAGCATAATTAACTCATAGCGATATATAGCATAATAGCACCATTCTCAAGTAACCTCAAAAGCATACATGTGCAAAGCAAGAATAGCATCCCATAATACCACCCAAAACAAGTATCCCTTTTTGGTCATCTTATCATGATCTATATGCATGGTTAAGTCATAAGCCTTTCTACTATAAAGGAACCGCACCTCTAATTAAAATCAAAGCAAACTTATGCAATGCTTGAAAGGCATTCCATACTACCCTTCACACTAAGAATAACCTTGAAATCATCCTAGTCATATTCACCCTACTTTGGTCTTACTATTGGCAATCTTCCTATAGATAAGGGAACTACCACCTCTGGTCAATCATATCTTGGAAGGCAACTATACCAGCAACCCAATTTAAATCTATACTATATGTGGGAACCCTTCATTCCTAGCATTAAGTCATACTTGTGCAATGTATGAATAGCATCCCATACTACTACCACACTAAGTACTCCTTCAGACTATCATGAATGTTTACTAGTTGGGGACTAGTCCCTCTATTCTATTTACCTCTATTCAAGGCAACCAAGGAATAACCCCCTAATAGGCTAAACCATTTTATCATCTTACTAACATAACTAAGTTTCAGCTAAGCTAACTACCTTGTAAGACACACTAACATGCAATTCCAACCTAGGAAAGGTACAAATGTCCTATCCTAGCCACCATGAAATAGTTGTAAACAACCTAAGTCATGCTACCCTTACAAGTATACTATGGTACAAGTGAAAGCTATCCTTAGGAGAGTATTAGTCCTCAATCCCAAGCTACCATGACTAACCAAATTCAAGCTACCTTTGACATGCATCTTACAATGCAAGATCAAGCTACCCTTAGGAGAGTATGGGTCCTCAATCCTAAGCTACCTTTAGAAGAATATAGTCCTGAATCCTAAAGCTACCATGAAATGGTCTTGGCCAAACCAAGTCATGCTACCATGAAGGTATCCTAACAATGCCAGTTCAAGCTACCAGTAGGAGAGTATAACTCCTCAATCCTAGGCTACCATGACTACACCTAACTCATGCTACCATGACATGCATTCTACAATGCTATGTCAAGCTATACCTTAGGAGAGTATAAATCCTCCATCCCTAGATATCAATCTTTGTCTTACCCTACTAAGCCATGTTATACATGAACAAATCATACTTCACAAATTCAAGCTATTCTAGACTAAGAAGCTTTGATTCATTTTAGGTTATTAAGCCAACCTAGAATCCTTATATGTGAGAGAACCTTGGATTTCCTAGCATATTCATGCCTAAGTGTCTAAGAGAGAAGCAATCCACAACACAATTACATAATATTGGCTTTACCCCCAAAGCCCTAGCATTGATGGCTACAAGCTCTACTTTCAAGCTTAACTTCATTGTATCATAATTCATGTCTAAATTAGAAAGATATTCAATCACATTCTTCACTACTAAGTGATTCTAGTCATAATTGATTCATAAAGGTTCAATTCTAACTACACATGTCAAGATCCTTCCTATTCAATAAATTCTAGTTCAATTCATGATTATACGATCCTAACCTTGATCAATTATTATACAAGACATTGATTTAGGAAGATCACCTTTGAACCTTTAATTTTGCCTCCAATGGCATAAACCTACAAATATCACATTCATCAATTTAGATTAGGATTTACCATAGAAATCACATGAAATCATCATCATATCATTAAAAAAATCTAAATCAATCATAATTGGGTATCATCCACTAGATTGGAATCATACCCAAACCCTACCCACAATGTAAGCACAACCCTAGCTAGAATTTAGTTTATGACTTCACAATTGGGGGAAAAATAAAGGGGTCTATGGGGGAAGAACCTGTATATGAATAAGCTAAACATACCTCTTTTCAAAGCCCTAGAGAAAGCTTGAATCAATGGAGAAGCGTTGCCCTCTTCTCTTCTCTTCTTCTTCTTGTTCTTCTTCCTTACTTCTAGAGAGAGAATTTCTTGAGAGTAATTTGGGGGTTCTTAAAGGAATGACTTAATGAATTAGTTTAGGGGTGTATTAGGCTTATATAGGAAGTAAAATAATTAACTAACCGACCTCCCTTAACCCCTAATTAATTAACTAATCAATTCCCAAACACTTAACTTAAAACTAAAAGTGTCAAAACTGTGTTAACTTGCGGATCCCTACCTACAGACCATATATGGGGTAACATATCATGTTGCCAGTTCCTAGGTTTTTCCTGAGGCCTAAATTTGCAGGCCTGTTTTGTTCCTTAACCCACGACCCCCATCTACAGGGCGTGGGTCCACCTACTGGTCGTAGGTGGCCAAGTGTAGGTCTGCCCATATTTTGTAGATTAAGGACTGTTTTGGGGTCCTCTTCAAGGATCCCTTTGGTTGGTCCTTGGGGAGTCGTACTTGGACGTTTAACCCCTAATACCCCTACTCCAAGTACAAGAATCATTTTTACGAATTTAACTCTCATACGAAACTCCAAAACTCCACTAATTCAACTTGCTAGATTTTCAGGACGTTACATTATGCCCCCCTTGGGATCATTTGTCCTCGAATGATGATTCTAAACACTTCTCAAAGTCACAACACTAAGCTAACAGCCTATTATGCATGTACTACATCTAATGCACACAACCAAGGAAGAAACCTCAATTCCAAGCTAAGCACATACAATGCAACACAAGAGAGTAGAAACTACATCTACCAACCCAAAATGCATTAAATTCTATATGTAATCATTTTCAAGGAGGAGCTAACATCTCCTAGCTGAAACATGCTCAACCCAAACTCATGGAGCCTAAATGTAAATTTACTCTCAAAAAGCATTTATTCAAGTAGGCAATCTTTCAACTCCAAAACTAAGGCATGCTCATAATCAACTCATGAAGTCTATATGCAAACCTACTCAATGCACAACAACATGACTAAAACAATGCATATAAGTCATTTCTAACAAGACCTAAGCATTTTCATGAACATGCATGTAAGGAAATCATGGTAACACATAAAGCACACAATAACCTTACTAGGTAGGCACACTATCCCCCCTTGGGAGTAAGCCTACACAAGCTCTTCTAAACATCATGCATACTAAAAACAACTTCAAAGTCAAACATAACAAGTCACAAAAGACAAGAAATCCAAAAATTTTCTAAAGAATGAAACACATACAGGAAGGGACATGAGGAGATCACTCTCGATCTTCTTTAGATTAGATAGCATAATACCTATTCTTCTTTTGAGGCTCCACGTCTCCACTACTAAAGGCAACTTTCTTACCTTCTCTTCCTATAACCTCAGCCTTAGGGCAATCTTCCATTATGTGGCCACTCTTACCAAAACTAAAGCAACCCTCTCTTCCGGCACTAACACCTTCCCTCATGCCTCTTACCACACCATGCACAAGAGGACCATAGGGACACATTACTTATCCCTTATGGCCTAGCGGTAGACACCTTCTCATCCTAATGCCTAGGAGCACTAGAAAACCATTTTCTGGAAAAATTTTGTCGATTTCTAGAGCGACCATGTCCATTGGACCCATCATGAAAGGATTTATTACCATCCATCCTAGACCTCTTTTTCTCCCTAGATCTTTCTTCCTTGAGTTTTCCTTCTTCCATTTGTTCGGTATGAATCATGAGGTGAGAGATATCCATATTATCAACAAGTATTGTCGTACGACATTCTTTGGCTACCATGTCGGACACACCTAATAAAAACCTATTCATCTTATCTCTCGAATTTGACACTATGGATGAATCATACTTAGACAAAAGAGTGAATTTCAAGGAATACTCCTTAACACTAATACTACCTTGCTTAAGGTTGATGAACTCTTCAATCTTGGCCTCCCTCAACTCCTTGGGGAAGAACTTATCTAGAAATTCCTTCTTAAACATCTCTCAATCTATGGGGCCCGCCTCTACCGGCCTACTATCTTTCTATTGTTCATACCTAATTTGGGCAACATCTTTCAATTGATAAGAAGTTAGTTTCGCTTTCTCTATAGAAGTCACCCCAATGACAGCAAGTGTCTTATAAACCTTATCTATGAACCCATTTGGATCTTCTTCCACCTTGGAGCCACTAAACTCCGGAGGGTTCATCCCCAAAAACTTCCTTATTCTAGAAGCACACATCCCCCTTATTGGGTTTGCCAGGGACACCACCTCTCTATTGGCTTGCTCCATCAAGTCTTGAGCCAATAATTGCATAGATGCCCTAAATTCTGCTAGAGTGGCATCTTCAGTTAGAGGGTTATTTGGAGCTTGATAAGGAGCTTGGGGTGCAACATGGAGAGGAACCTCTTTCTTCACATTGTCTTCCTCATCACTCCTAGCATTAGCCCTAGTATTTTCCATAACATGAAAAGCCATAGGGTAAACATTAGACTTACTCTTTAAGCCTTAGTGATCAACATTATAACCTCAAGCCCTACATTAAATATTTACCCGAAAATCATCATACTAATCTAGATCACAAGAAACATTTTCCCTAAGCCTTAGTCATGGCAAATTCTAAGCATAATTCATCAAATTCTAATCATTTAAATTCATGTTCTATCATTTATGCATGAGTCTAGTTTAATTCATGATTTCATATTCCCATTCTTATATACGTTCTATTCATGGTGACAATTCTAGAAAATATATCAAGAACCATCAACTTCTCATCAAAAGACATAAACACACATACTTTGAAAATTAGGTTTAACCAAGAAATTCACATAAATACTTCATAATATTATGAATCAAGACTAAAATAACCATATATGAGTATTAACCAACCTATTGGAATTAAACCCACCTAAAATCCATACATTTGAAGTAACCCTAGCTTGACTAGGGTTCTTCTTCACAAATTAGGGGAAATTCTAGGGGACTCTATGGGTAGAAGAACCCATAGTTGAAGATCTAAACATACCTTAATTCAAAGCCCTACTAAGCTTGATTCAATGGTGAGATTCGAACTAGCCTCCTTCTCTTCTTCTTCTCCTTCTTCTTCTTCTTCTTATTCTTAGGTTTTCTAGAGATAGAAATATTTGAGAAAGGAGTGATTTGGGGTTTTGATTTGGTTCTAATGTAAAATGACTTAAAATTGGGGGCTAACGACTTAAAACTATATATATGTGTACGTAAAACCCTTACAAAATGACCCCTACTTAATATAAGTCAAATAGGATTTTACTTAAAAGCCCTTAAACTAGGCAGTCTTGTCCAGTGTCACGCCCACTCATATGGACCGTCAAGGGCACTATGGCATGTGGTGGTGCTTGTGGTCCTTTGACCAGTGTCCCCTCCTTGCTTGGAAACCTCCTTTGAGGCTAAGGGAAGTCCACGAGACCTCCCACAGTCCGTGATTAAGCAAACGGGTCGTGGCCCCTTAGGCAGTAGCCTCTCCTCAAGGCTTGGCCTCCCACCATCCTAAGTAAAATGCACGGACCACTTCATGGACCGTGGTCAAGACCACGGATCTTGAGGGTGGTCGTGAAGCCTTGGGCAGTAGCTTGCCAAGGTTGGGCGGCCTTGGCCCTTTGGGCTAGGCTTGCTCTTTTGCCTTTGTACTTGCCCCTCCCTTGTTCAACCAAACTCTGAATGGTCTTCTAAATTATGAGGTCTAACACGTGTCTTGAAGTTCTACCACTAAACCCCTCATTCTAAGCACGTAAAGTCTCATCTATGACTCTATTTCACATATGTCAACCCTTAGCTTGTGGCTATAGTTTGGTCTAGTAGTTTTCGGGGTGTCACAATATCTCCCCCTTGGTAACATTCATCCTCAAATGACCTTTCTAAAGAATTTTCAAAAGAAAATGACTCTAGACTAGCAGCCCATCATGAATGGACTACATCTAACCAAGGAAACTTCAATTCCAAGCTAAACATACCTAATGTAACTCAAGGGAGTAGGAACTACATCTACCAACTCAAACATGCATGAAAGATACATATAAACTCATATTCAAGGAGGAACTAACATCTCCTAGTTACAACATGCTCAACACACATTTCATGGAGCCTATAAACAACTTGACTCAAAGATGCCACTACATGAGGTAGCACAGTGTAATTAAACCAATTTTAACAAGGCCTACACATCTTCAAAAACATACATACTAGGAAATCATGGCAACGCATAATCATATAAAGACCTTATTAGATAGGCACACTATCTACCCCTTGGGAGTAAGCCTACACATGCTTTCTAAACATCATTCATGGCAAGGACAACATTAACGCCAACATAACAAGTCATAAAAGACAAGAAATCTGGAAATTTACTAAAATATAAAAAAAAGCACATACCGGAAGAGACATGAGGAGATCATTCTTGATCTTCTATAGGTTGGAGAGCATAAAACATATTCTTCTTTTGAGGCTCAACATCCCCACCACTAGAGGCAACTTGCTTACCCTCATTTATAGTAGCCTTTGCCTTTGGGCAATCTTTCTTCATGTGGCCACTATCACCACATCCTTAACAACCATATCTATCGGCTAACACCTACCTTCATTACTCTTACCACACCTAGAACAAGTGGGCCATAGGGACTCACTACTTTTCCCTTGTGGCCTAGGGGTAGACACCCTCTCATCCTTATACTGAGGAGCACTAGAATAGCTTTGTCCAGAAAATTTTTGTCGATTCCTAGAACGACCATGTCCATCGAACCCATCATGAAAGGACTTATCACTATCCGTCCTCTCTTTTTCTCCCTAGATATTTCCTCTTGAAGTTTATCCCTCTCCATTTGTTGAGCATATACCATAAGTCGTGAGATGTCCATATCATCATGAAGCATTGTCGTACGACATTCCTTTGACAGTAGCTTGGACACTCCCATCACAAACCTATTTATCATATCCCTAGGACTTGCTACCATAGATAGAGCATACTTAGACAAAAGGGTGAATTTCAAAGAGTATTCCTCAACACTCATATCACCTTGCTTAAGGTTGATGAATTCTTCAACTTTGGCTTCCCTCAACTCTCGGGGAAAGAACCTATCTAAAAATTCCAACTTAAGAGTTTCTCACTCTATAGGACCCGCCTCTACCAGCCTAGCATCTTTCCATTGCTCATACCAAATTTGGGCAGCATCTTTCAATTGGTAAGCGGCTAGTTCCACTTTCTCTCTAGAAGTTATCCCCATGATAGCAAGTGTCTTGTATACCTCTTCTATGAACCCATTTGGATCCTCTTCCACCTTGGAGCCACTAAACTCCTGAGGGTTCATCCTCAAGAACTCCCTAATCCTATAAGCATCCATCCCCCTTATAGGGTTTGCCGGAGCCACCACCTCTCTATTGGCTTGCGCCGTCAAGACTTGAGCCAACAATTGCATAGAAACCCTAAACTCTTCGCAAGAGTGACATTCCCAATCGGAGGGTCATTTGGAACTTGAAGAGGAGCTTTATTTGGAACTTGGGGAGGAATCTTTTTGTCCACATTGTCTTCCCATTCTCTTCTAACATTCACCCTAGTATTAGTCATACCCTGAAAACCCAAAGGCACGAATTAGAAAAAGGGCATACTAAAGCCAAACTCTATGGAACGACTAAGAGAATAAAGAAGTAAGATTTTTCCTATGCATCCCATAGCCTCCTATTCATAAATGTGTCGCGAATCACACCTATGAATAAGACTCTACTAGACTTGGTTTGAGACAATCCTAGAACCATTCTAAACCTTGTACTCTTATTACCAAGTTTGTAACGACCTGAGCATATACCCTGGAAGTTACATGGTGTACTTGACCCCGAAGGGGTCTCATATAAGCCCTTAGCATCATCATAACATAAGATCATAGAAAAGTAGGGGAAAATTTTAAACTTTCATTCAAACAATCTAAAACAATTTCATAAGCAAGCGGAAGTCTTTACTAAGTCTTTATCTCAAAACCATCGATGAATAACATGAATAAAAGTCTTGGGACACAGCCTATATAAAGTCTAAACATAAGAAAATGACATAAAGGAACATAATGGGTTTGTCCTCAAAGCTATGAGGACTCGCCAGATCTTCAAGTCTTCTAGATCTTTGGAAACCTAGCCTTCAAAGAAACTCAATCTCCAACACCCTACATTTGATTAGAATGTAGACAATATGCGTTAGTACAAAATGTACCAAGTATGAAAGCTAGCACAACATCATAAAGCATCTCAAATAGTTAGTCAACATCGACATAATCATAAGAGACAATAACATATTTATAACATAATCTCCAACATAAGCATCATATCCTTACAAGTCAAAATAATACATTCATAATTTCATACTTCAACCATTAGTCTTTCATATTTAAGAGAACTACTTCACAAGCCACCTCCAAGCATACTTGTGCAAGGTAAAGATAGCATCCCATAATACTATCCAAGCTAAGTACCTCTCTTTGGTCATTGTTGGTCATAGTCCACCTTCATATTCAAGACTTAGGTTTTCATGACATAACAACACTATACTCCTAAGTAACCTCAAGGCACACTTGTGCAATGCATATGAGGCATCCCATAATACCACACACACTAAGCATATCCGTGAAATCACCATATTCATATTTATCATTTCTAGGTGTCACTATTGACCTACTCCATATTGACAAGGAATTATCAACTTAAGTCAATCATATCATGGAAGGTAATTATAGCAACAATCCAAGCTAAGTATACATCACATAAGAGAACACTTTATAAGTAGCTTCAAGTCATACTTGTGCCATGTTTGAATGGCATCCCACACTACCACTCACACTAAGTACTTCTTCAGGCTAACTTACTCAATGCTTACTATTCATCATTTTAACTATCAAAGAATAGCCTACTACTAGGCTAGACCTAACTACCATGGAAAACACCTTATCATGCAATCCAAGTTATCCAAGAAAGGATACAAGTATACCAACCTAGCTACTATGCAATCATTCAATATGATACAAGCTACCCTTAAGGGAGTATGAATTCTCAACCCTAAGCTAACCTTAGGAGAGTGTAGTGTCTCAATCCTAAGCTACCATAAAATGGTCTTGGCCTAACCAAGTCAAGCTACCATGAAGGAATTCTAACAATGCTAGTTCAAGCTACCCATAGGAGAATGTAGATCCTCAATCCTAGGCTACCATGCCTATTCTAATGCAAGCTACCATGAAAAGCATCCTACCAATGATAATTCAAGCTAACCTTAGGAGAGCAAAATTCCTCAATGTGAAGCTACCATGAGTTCTACCATCCCAAGCTACCATGAGATCTACCATCCCATGCTACATAATTCAACTATACATGAAGGAATCATAAGGCTCAGCTTCAAGCTATTCTATTCTAACAAGCATGATTCATTTTAGGTGATTAGCCATTCAATCTAGAACCATTCTATGTGAGAATACCTTTCACATTCTACATACACGCATTCATGTAGTTCTAGGTAGGTCATGTGGGTAAAATCATTCCACCATAACTCTATCTATGTTATGTACCAATTCTATGCAAGCAAGTTCATCATATTAGAGTTACTCTTTAAGCCCTAGTGATCAACATTATGGCTTCAAGCCCCACATTCAAGCTTTACTCCACAATTATCATACTAGTCTAGATCACAAGACACATTAGCCCTAAGCCTTAGTCATGGAAAATTCTGCGCATAATTCATCAAAGAGTCCCAATTCTAATCATTTCAATTCATGTTCTATCATTCATTCATAAGTATAGTTCAATTCATGATTTCATAATCCCATTCTAAGATAAGTTCTATTCATGGTGACAATTCTAGAAAATCTATCAAGAACCATCAACTTCTCATCAAAAGACATAAACCCACATACTTTGAAAATTAGGGTTAATCGAGGAATTCACATAAACTCTTCATAATATTATGAATCAACACTAAAATAACCATATATGAGTATTATCCAACCTATTAGAATCATACCCACCTAAAACCCATTCTTTGGAACTAACCTAGCTTGATTGGGATTCTTTTTCACAAATTAGGGGAAATTCTAGGGGACTTTATGGGTGAAGAACCCATAGATGAAGAGCTAAACATACCTTAATTCAATGCCCTACTAATCTTGCTTCAATGGTGAGATTCAACCTAGCCTCCTCCTTTTCTTCTCCTTCTTCTTCTTCTTCTTCTTAGGTTTTCTAGAGAGAAATATTTGAGAAAGGAGTGATTTGGGGTTTTGATTTGGGTCGAATGTAAAGTGACTTAAAATTGGGGGCTAACGACTTAAAACTATATATATGTGTATAAAACCCTTTAATAGGATTTTACTTAAAAACTCCTAAACTAGGCAGTCCCATCCAGTGTCACACCCACTCATACAAACCGTCAAGGGCACCACAGCCCATGGTGGTGCCCGTGGTCCCTTTACCAATGTCCCCTTCTAGCTTGGAAACCTCCTTTGAGGCTAAGGGAAGTCCACGAGACCTCTTACAATTCGTGGTCAAGCAAACGGGTCGTAGTGATGGTCTTGGACCCTTAGGCAATAGCCTCGCCTCAAGGCTTGGCCTCCCACCATTCTAAGTAAACTTTACGGACCACTTCATGGACCATGTTCAAGACCACGGATCGTGAGGGTGGTCGTGAAGCCTTGGGCAGTAGATTGCCAAAGTTGGGCAGCCTTGGCCCTTTGTCTTAGGCTTGCCTTTTTGCCTTGGTACTTGCCCCTCCCATGCTCAATTAAACTCTAAATGGTCTTATAAATTACGAGTTCTAACACGTGTCTTGGCGTTCAACCACTAAACACCTCATTCTAAGCACGTAAAGTCTCATCTACGACTCGATTTCACATACATCAAACCTTAGAGCCCTAGCTTGTGGCTCTAGTTTGGTCTACTAGTTTTCAAGGTGTTACACTCTCCCATCTTGGAACCAAGAAACACTGGAGGGTTCATCCTCAAAAAATCCCTCAACCTAGAAGAAATAGTTCTCACATAAGGGTTCACATGAGTCTCAACACCCCTATTGGCTTGAGCCGTCATAGCTTAGGATTGAGTAGTTACGGCTTGAGCCATCATTAGAAGAGCTGACCTAAGTTCCTCATTGGACATGGATGGAGGATCAACCAGAACTTGATTGCTTTGAGGAACTTGGTTACCTTGAGGACCTTGGGGAAGAACTCCCTCATTCATAATCTCCTCTTCCATCCTTCTTGCATTCGCCCTTCTTGTATTCATATCCTATAAACACAAGAGAACGGTTAGGAAAAGGACTTTTATAAAGCTAAACTCTATGACACGACTTAAAGAGTAATTAAAGAAGTGTAGTTTCCTAACATCTTATAGCCTCTATTCATAAATGTGGCATGCTTCACACGCATGAACATGACTCTACTAGACGTGGCTTGTGAGTCATCATCCAAAAAACAATCCCAACATCTTGTGCTCTAATACCATGTTTGTTACGACCCGAACCTACATCCCAGACATGACACAACGTACAAGACTCCGAAGAGCATCATACAAGCGTCATAGCATTCATAACACAAGACATAAGAAAAATGGTATAGAATTTAAAATCTTTTAATCCTTACAGTCGAAAACTTCATTTAAAACAAACAACAGAAGTCTACTTGTCTCACATGACCATCTAATACAACTTGAATCAAGGATAGGGTCACGACCCTTACAATATAAAGTCTAAATAGTGTCTAGTTCAATGAAAGATATGAAACAACAACATAACACTTGTCCTCATATGCATGAGGACATACAACAAGCTTTGGAGAGAATAAATTCAAGATTTGAACTAGAAGTACTCGCCTCAAATACCAGAACCTACACTTTGTAGAAAAATAAAAGAAACATGGTCTAGCATAATTAATGTACTAAGTACGATAGCCATGCAAAATCCATGCTTAAAAAGGACATTTTGGTTGAAAACCAAGCTATATGCCAATTTTGAGAAACATCATGAAGTTTAGTATAACAGGCATAGGATACAAACATAATCTACATATAAGTCATTACAACACCTTAGAACTATCACCTTAAGCAACCCTAAGCTATACTTATGCACTGTAGGAATGGCATCCCATACTACCATTCATACTAAGTACCACTTTGAGGCCACCATAGATGACTTACCATTTTTCATACTCATCTTTAGTCAATACTCATGCATAAGGAACATTCACATTTAATAAGTTGTGACAAGGAAAGTAACTCATAATAACATTTCGAAGTAAAGCATTCAACATTACATTAAGCATATAACTCAACATTCTCATTAGCTTCATTATGAGCACATTCATTTCATTAGACATTAGGAAATTAGAGAAACACACCATAACCCTCTCAAAGCCTACTTGTGCAATGTATGGATGTCATCCCATACTTCCTCTCACACTTCATAAACCTCTTGATAAACCATAGCATGTAACTCACATGATGGGAATATGCATTAACCGATGTAGACCATGTGAGTAAATCATGGAATCTGGTGTCTATCCTACACCGTAAAGGGTTGTTCTACTTGCCTAAGGTAGGACCGGTAACATTTTAGCTTAGGTGGATCCACTAGCTAATAAACTATGTGGGCACATAGTTTTGGGATATGAAAGATGTTCATTGAAACCCGACCTAACATGTAGAGAGGGTTACCACCATTAGGACTACCGACTCAAAGTACATTACACACATGTAAGGGCCACTGCCATTAGGTCTACAATTCAAGGTACATTATTAGGAAAGCTTATTGAATCCTTAAGAAAGGGTCACCACCATTAGGTTTGTCGATTCAAGGTTCATCATTACATTAGCTTCTAGACTCATCATGAAGGGCTCTACCACCATTAGGTCTAATGATTCAAGACATAGCCTTAGAATACGTCATTAATCTTTTATGAATGGGCTATGACCATTAGGTCTACCGACTAAAGGCTCATTATTAATTACATGAAAGGGCTACCATAATTAAGTCTACCAATTCAATGTTCATTAAGTCAAAATACTTTAGTTACACAAGAAGAGGATGCCTAAGCCTTCCAATTCAAGGTACACCAATCAACATTACTTTCATTTACACCAGAAAAGGATGCCCTAAGCCTACTAATTCAAAATGTATCATTACATTGAAGATACCTTTCACATATATCATCATCATTCATAAGTGTATAATTGAGAATAACATTTCAAAAATAACACAATTGCATTGTAGACATGATCACATTACTTTCATTGAAATCGCAAAGCATTTACATAGCATCATGATTATACATCAACCTTGATAGATTTTCCCTCCAAGGCTATGAATCAATCTCAACCCAAATATCTAGAATACTACATTATATAAGGGTAATATCATGATTCAATAACTAAATCAACATAGACATAATCAATTTAACATGCTTCCATAATCAATCACCCCAAATCATAAATTCACAATTTAGTATTTTTGGGGAATCATGGGTTCATGGGTGAAATTCATCATAAATCAATATTAATTCATAAATTCAATCATAATTCATCATAAATCAATCATTGAAAATGTTTTGAAGTTGAACCCATGAATTAGATTGAAACCCTAAATTTTGGGGGAATTTGGAAGCTTTGAAATCTTATTTTGGAGGGACTATATGGGTAAAAGCAACCCATAGATGAAAACTACCATATCTTGATTGAAGATTATCCCCAAAACTAAGGAGAAAAGATGAACTCTTGAAATCTAAACCTTGACTTCTTCTCCAATAGAGGTTTCTAGAGAGAGAATTATTTTGGAGAGGAGGTGGTTTCTATTTTGGGTTTTGGGAAATATGAGTTGTAAAGGGGTGGTTAATAGTTTAAAAAACCTTAAATAAGTGAAATAAAACAATATAAAAAGTCCCCAATCACTAACTAATTAATTTCGAAAATACCAACTTAACCCTCTAATGGCCGAACCTAGGCAGCTTGTGCAAGTGCCACCCATGACCCAGGACTCATGGACCGTGAGTGGGGTCATGCCCCATCCTACAGGTCTGTGCTTTGGTTTAGCAACTCTTCATCTAGAGGTCTTGACCTACGACAAAGCCCTACGAGGTGTGGATGGACCGATGGGGTGTAGGTCCTAATTGTTGACAACATTTTCGTTCTAGGTGCAGCCTTGGGGTTAGACTTTAGGGTCCTCCTCAGGGAACCTTGGTTGAACCTTGAGGAGTCATACCTTGACATTCCTACATCAAACTCAACAACAAACTCGTAGGGCTCTAGTTTCACCTACTAGTTTTTACGAGGTGTTACAAGGATGCCACGTAGTACGTGTGTATCTATTTTTTCAACTTTATAGAAGTTTAACTGTCTAATTAATGCACATTCAAAGTTGGAAGGCATAAATGTCAAATGAAGCCAAGTTAAAAAGCATATTTATGTATTGTCTTTTTAATACTTATGCAATATGGAAGGATAAAAGAGCTTACCTGATAGAATATTATCATATGCATGCCAAAAAAGTTTCACATACCACAATAATCAATCTTTTCTAATAAGGCATAATAAGCATATGTTCTTGCTACCTTTGCTAGATATAAAAAGAGGAGTTCAATCACATTTTTAAACTATGAATTTATAATGTTTCTGCTCTTCTTTTTCTTCTTAAACACCCAATTTAGTACAGATTCTATATTTACTTATATGATAATATAAAATATATTTAAAAAGACACCTTTTCAGATTACATGATTGTAACTTTTCCAAAGGGTTGTGACTTTTCTAAAGAGTTGTTAATTTTCTGAAGGGTTGTTATTTTTCAAAGATTTATGACTTTTTCGAAGGATTATGACTTTTTTTTCTAAGAGTTGTGTCTTTTCTGAAAGGTTGTGACATTTTTTATAAGGCATAATAAACACTTGTTCATAATGTCCTTTGTTGGTTATAAATAGAGTGGTTTTCTAACTTTTTTAAACCACAAAATTTTCAAGTTTTCTATTCTTCTTATTCTTATATCCAAATTTATTACATATTCTATATTTTCATACTATTTTTTAAGCAACTTTATGGACCATTTGTTCGATTTATTGATTATCTCAAAGATGTTGGATAGGTAATAATACCAAAACTTAGCCCAAATCCTATAAAATATTACATACTATATTTATTTATATTATAAAATATATTACAAGTAGATACCTTTTCATATTGAATGACTGTGACTTCTCTTTGTGACTTTTCCATTTCTGCCACTTTACAACATTTTTTTAGATATGATTAATACAACAACATTTCAACACCCAATAAAATATTCTAATAGGTACATGTCATGACCTTGGGGTACCCCCTAGATGTAACGAGTCGCATAAGACCCCGAGAGGCATCATACAAGCCACTTATCATATCATAACATAACATAATATAAAAGGTGCAAAAATTTAAAACATTACAAAGTATAGTCTTTGTATAACAACATTTTCTCAAACCATCTGACATAAGAAGTAAATCTTGAGACCCAGCCCATACAATAGTCTGAAACATAAAGGAAAATCAACATCGAGAGTGGTGATCACATCGTCGAACACAATAAGGACTCACCAAGACTTCACTTCACAATCCTCTAGGAACCTAACCACAAGTGTGTGAATTAGGAACGTCAGACCCTACATTTGACAAGAAGGTAGGCAAGAGTATGGGTTAGTACAATCAAGCACTAAATATGATGGTTAGCATAAACAACATAATCATAAGAATTGGTCAACATAAGACATAAGGCATAAGCATAATTAAGACATAATAAGCATCATAATGAGAGAGGAATACTTCCTTAAGTAACCTCACTTATCCTTAGCCAAGACATAGGTCATCCGCCTCTAGTCAAGCTTACATCATGGAAGTCATATGTAGTAACACTCCACATAAGTCAACTTAATGACATAATCACGTTAGTCATACTTAATTTTAAAGACATGGGGATTCACCTGTATGCCTAGCTTATAAAGGCTAATAGGTATTCGCCTCTTGCCTTACATACTTTATGATTGCGGGTACTCTCTGTAACACTCCGGAAACTAGTAGGCTAAACAATAGCTTAACATGAGGGTTAGAGACATAAATGTACCTCCTCGTACCTAAAAAATATAGGCTTTCGTGTTAGAATGTCAAGGTACGACCCCCAAGGGCCTTGAGGAGAACCCTTAGAAATTGCCTCGCAGTTACCCACGAAGGGGACCCATGCCTCGTGGCTCATCCCACGCCCCGTGGGTAAGGGTTCATGGGTCAAGGCCTTAAAAACAAGATCCAGTAACTCCACCCATGGTTTACCATTACGCCACTGGGTCCATCCATGGACCATAGTCATGGGGTCGTGGGTGGTCACCTATAATCAATTTTGGGAATTAGTTAGGGGCAATTTGGGGTTTTCCAGAATTATTTAGTTATTAAGTGACATCATTTTATACTAATTTAGACTGGATATATAATGATTTAAGACCCCCAAATTAAATCATCTTCCACATAATTCCAAAATCTCAAATCAAAACCAATTTCTTCCCAAATATTCTCTCTCTCAAAATTCAAAGAAGGAGAAGAAGGAAGTTGGAGATAGGGTTCAAAAAACAAGGTTTTCTACTCAAATTTATTGGAATTCCTTACTAAGATATGGTAGCTCTTCATCCATGGATAGAATTCATCCATGGAGTCCCTTCAAAACTTAATTTCAAAGATAGAAATTCCCCCCAAAAAAAACTAGGGTTTGACTCCAAGTCATGGATTCCTTTCAAAAACAATTCTTATGATTTGATTACTTTATACTATGATTGAATTGATGATTTATTATGGTTTTATGTTGAAATTCCCCAAGAATCCATGAAATCCCCACATTCCCAATCTATGACCTTGTGATGTGGGTGAATTGATAAAAGAATGATATTGTGAGATTATGCTTGTTGCAATTGAGCTATTGAATTATGTTATTATCCATGTCTAATGTAGTAATTATAGTTGTGTTGATTGAATATTATCCTTGAAAGGTAAAGTATGAGAATTATGCATGATTATGAGAGTTATGTATATGCTTTAAGAACACTTTGAGAGTTAAGTGTCCATGACTATGATAATGTTGTTGTGTTGATGGAAAGGGTGTTCTCATGAACTCACAATAAAGATGATGTGAAATGTTTTCTCACATAATGATGTACCTTGAATCGGTAGGCCAAGTGCACCCTTTCATAAGAGCTATTCTAACGATGTACCTTGAATCGGTAGGCCAAGAGCGCCCTTTCATGAGAGATGATGTTAATAGAGAATTAACTACTCCGTGGGAATTTAATGCTTAGAACTGAGTGGATATTGTTTGAGGTTGACTTTCTCCCGTAGTAAGGTCAGGTTTCTAGAAGAAACCTCTTGAGATGGAAGCTCTCCGTAGAAAGGTTGGGTTTCTAGTAACAATCTCTTTATCCCATCAACTACGTGCCCCCATAGGATATTAGCTAGTGGATCCACCTAAGCTAAGAGTTACTAGTTCTACCTTAGGCAAGTACACCAACCCATTACGGTGTGGGAGTCATCGGATACCATGTTAAAGCTCACATGGTCTTATGTCGGTTAAGGCTTATTCCCCACATAAACAAGAAGTTTAATGATGAACTAAGGCATTCTTGAAGAATTATCCCGTAAGAGTTCAAAAGCTTAAAAGATGTTGCTAGCTTGCATTAAAAGATAATGAGCATGAACTATGGCCTAAAGAGGTTTACTTAGCATGGGTGGGATTAATGGGGTCTAATCCATGCATTGCATAAGTTGGCTTTTGAGGGTGTATGTGAAGTGGTTCTCTTTTGTTATGATGATCAATATGATGGCTATGCTTATGACTTATGCTTTTCTACTTTCTTCAAAATGATGCTTTAACTTAGTAAATTGCATGCATTCAACTAAAACATCCATTTTTTCATGTTTTCATGGTTTTATGCATGGCTATCATACTTAGTGCACGATTGTACTAACACATGCTTTTCTACATTTTTCACAAATGTAGGGTCCGATTCTCAAGGTTTTCCTTATTGTGACTAAAGCTTGCATTTGCTCATTTCTCCTAGCTTGTTGGTGAGTCCTCATGATTCGAGGACGGATGTTATCTTTGTAGTTTTTTTCTTGTATTTCCTTTTCGGATTATGTTAAATGGGTTGTGTCCCTATTTGATCTAAGTATTGTAATAGATGGCTATATTGAGACAAGTGTAGACTTATGCTTTCCTTTATGAAATTTTTGGAGTTGAAATGCATTTTTACTTTTTATTTTTCTATGCTTATATTATTATATGCTAAGGGGCTTACATGGTGCCTTTCGGGGATATATATGCCTTGTTACATCTAGGGGTACCCTGGGTGGTGACAAACTTGGTAATCAAAGCACAAGGTTTAGAATGATTCTAGGATGATGTCTCATAAGCCACATCTAGTATCTATTGTTCATAAGTGTTAAGTACACCAGATTTATGAATGTGAGGCTACAAGATGATTAGGAAACTGCAATTCTTTCATTACTTTTAAGTCATGCCATAGAGTTTAGCTCTATAAAGTCCCTCTCCTAATTCTTCTCTTGTGTCTTCAGGATATGAATAAACGAAGGGCTAACGCTAGAAGAATAGAGGGTGACAATATGACTGAAGAAGATCCTCAAGCTAATCAAGCTCCAATTAATCCTTCAGCCATGTTGGATGTGGAGGTTAGGTCGGCTTTACAAATGTTGGCCCTAGCTATAACTATAACACTTGGAAAATTAGTAGGTTGAACTAGAGCTTTATGTAAGGGTTATAGAGCTTTATGTGGGGGTTAGAGTTGTAAAAATACTTCCTATATTTATAATGACAGGTTTAGGGGTTAAACATCAAGGTTTGACCCCCTAAGGACCAATCCAAGGGGTCCATGAGGAGGACCCTAAAACAGTTCCTAAATCTGCCCCAATGCAGTGACCCACGATAGGGACTCACGCCCCGTGGGGGAGGGTTGTGGGTTAAGTCATACCAACCTAAGATCTATTACCCCATCCATGGATGACTAGAATGGCCCATGGACCCACCCACGGTCCGTGGGTCGGTGTCTCGTGGGTTGGGGCAATGATGGCCTTAGTCGATTTAAGTTTTAGGTTAGGGAAGTTTCTAGAACTAATTAGTTATAAAGTGGGGTAGGTTTATTAGTAATTAGGCCACCTATATAAATCTAATAGACCCCTAAATACATTTATCTAAATCATTATTTAGATTCACTAGAAGGACCCAAATTCCCTCCAAGAATTTCTCTCTAGAAAACTCAAGAAGAAGAAGAAGAAGAAGGGTTCAAGCTAGGTCAAATTCTTCCATTTTTGCAAGCTTTGTGAGGGATTTATAATCAATATATGATAGTTTATTCATCCTTGGAGTCTTCCATCCAGAGAACCCCCTAGATTTCCCCTAATTGTGAAGATGAACCCCAATTCTAGCTAGGGTTTCTTCCTATATTGTGGGTAGTATTGAGTATGAATTCAATTGAGTTGATAGTACTTGTTTGTGATTTTTTTTAGTATTAAATCATGATATTATGATGAATTTATATGTTTTCCATGGTAAACCCTAGTCTAATTGATGGAATTGTAGTAATGTGGGTTTATGCCATGAAAGGTGAAATTGAGGATTTATAGATTTATCTTCTAAAATAGATTAATTGTATGATAATTGCTCATGAATATAAGCATGTAGAAATGAATTGAAGTAGATTATAGTATACATTATGGATCATGACTAGTAAAGCTTGAAGTTGAACCTTTATGATTATTTATGACTAGAATCACCTAATAATGAAGAATGTGATTAGAATGCCTTGTAATCTAGGTATGAATGAAGATAGTAAGAAGTAAAGCTTTGAGAGTAAGGCTTGTAGTCATGAATGATAATTGTTAGTGCTTTGAGAGTAAATATAATATGTTGAATTAAGAGTGTTTAAATGTATAAATTGATAGAATCACTAGAAACATGAATTGGTTGTCAAGGACATCACTCTAAGGGTCATGAATTAAGTAAGCACTTAATAAGCTATCATGTGGGATGTATGCCTAGAACCGAGTGGATATTGTAATGAGATGGAAGCTATTATCAAGTTGAGTCTGGCTTCCAAGATTGGAAATCTCACAAGTAGAGTCCATGTTTCCCAAAGTATATCTCATGAGATGGAGTCCCAAATAAGTTGATTCCAGGTTTCCTAGTAGAATCTATGTATCCCATTACTACGTGCCTCGTAGGAAAGTTAGCTAGTGGGTCCAACTAAACTAACAAATCGGTTCTTGCCTAGGCAAGTAGACCAACCCTTCTCATTGTGGGTAACATCGGAGGGGATCATGTGAAAGCTCATGTGGTCCCATGTCGTGTAAGGGTATTTTCCAACTAGTACAAGATTATTATGGAACTAAGACATATTTGAAGAAGTATCTCAAAGTGTTCCAAGTTAATAATGAACTAACACATGCTTAAAGAAGCATCTCCAAGTGTTCATACGTAATGAAGTTAGATATGCTTGAGTAAATATTTCATAATATTCAAAAGTAAAGAAGAGGGACTATGATGTACTTAAATAAGTATCTCCTAGAGTTCCAATGTCTTAGAGGGGGGGACCAGTTTCCAAAGAAAGAAGTATGAGTATGAGGACCTAAAAGTGGTACTTAGCATGGGTAGGAATATGGGGTCTTTTTCATGCATTGCACAAGTATAACTGAAGGTTGCCTAAGAAAGTGTTCTATTATATGATGTATGTTTAGATAGGATTGTGCTATAGTTTCCTTCCTTGTTATGTTATGATAGACTAAAGATGAGAAATTCCCTTTATTATGAGAAGCAAGCTAAGGATGAGATCAAAGGTGGTAAGTATGTATGATTTCCTAAGGTGTTACTTAGTGTGAGTGGGATTATGGGGTCTTTCTCATACATTGCACAAGTATGACTTGAAGCTACTTATGGAATTCTAAGACTTGACAAGTAGGGATACTTAGCTTGGATGGAATTATGGGGTCTTATCCATGCCCTGCACAAGCATGCTTTGAGGTTACTTTAGAAGTAGTTCTCTTATGATATGAAGGACTAAGGGAGGAATAATTCTTATATGATGCTTATGTTGGTGACTTTGCTTATGATTATGATATTGTCTCTTATGCTTATAGTTTATGTTTTATGAAATATTTCTTATGCTTATGGATATGTCTTAGTTGACTAACCCTTATGATATTATGCTCTTATGATGTTATGCTACCTAGCATATTTAGTACTTTTGTACTAACGCATACTTTGCCTACATTCTCATCAAATGTAGGGTCCGGTGATTTGAGTTCCATTCTTGAGGATAGGTTTCTAGAAGTGCAAGGAGTTGAATACTTGGTAAGTCCTCATAGCATCGATGATAAAGCCACCATTTCCTTTATGTCTTTCATTTTCATGTTTTTGAGACTATTGTATAGGCTATGTCCCAAGAGTTATTTGAAGTTGTAATAGATGGTTTGAGACAAAAGGGTAGTAATACTTCTGTTTGCTATTATGAAAGACTTTGATCGTATGGATAAAGTTTTTTAAAATTTCTGTACGTTTCTATTATCTTATGTTATCATATGCTAAGGGCTTGTATGAGACCCCTTTGGGATCAAGTATGCCATGTTACATCTAGGGTGTACCCCATGGGTCGTGACAAACTTGGTATTAGAGAAAAATGTTTAGAATGGTTCTAGGATTATCTCAAACCATATCTAGTAGAGTCTTGTTCATAAATGTGAAGCGCGCCACATTTATGAATAGGAGGCTATTGGATGTTTAGGAAACTTCACTTCTTCATTCTTTAAGTCGTGCCATAGAGTTTAGCTCTAGTAGGTCCTTCTTCTGATCTGCGCCCATGATTTTCAATATATGGCTAATACAAGGACAAATGCTAGAAGAGATGAGGAAGTCAATGTGGAGCAAGAGATTCATCTCCAAGTTCCACTCCAAGCTCTTCCTCAAGTTTCAATTGATCCTATAAGGGAGAATGAGACTCATTCGGAGTTTAGGTCTACTATGCAATTGTTGGCTCAAGTTGTGACACCTCAAGTCAATAGAGGGATGGTAGCTCCGGTGAACCCTAATGTGAATTTTGCGGCTTTAAGAGAGAGTTTTTGAGGATGAATCCTCTAGAGCTTTATGGCTCCAAAGTGAAGGAAGATCCTCAAGGATTTATAGATGAGGTATATAAGGTGCTTTCTATAATGGGGTTGACTTTGGTAGAGAAAGCGGAGCTAGCCGTTTACCAATTGAGAGACGTGGCACAAATATGGTATGAACAATGGAAAGACATTAGGCCAGTAGAAGCGGGCCAAATAGAGTGGGAAGGGTTTAAAAAAGCATTCCATGATAGGTTCTTTCCCCGATATTTGAGGGAGGCTAAGATGGAGTTTATTAACCTTAGAAAATGTAGCATGAGTGTTAAAGAGTATTCCTTGAAATTTACCCTATTATCCAAGTATGCTCCATCTATGGTGGCAGATTTGAGAGATAGGATGAGTAGGTTCTTGACGGGTGTGTCTGACTTGGTTGTAGAAAAATATCGTACGGTAATGCTCCTTCATGACATGGATATCTCTAGGTTTATGGTGTATGCTTAACAAATTGAGGAGTAAAAACTCAAGAGGATGAATATGGAAGCAAAAAGGCTAGGACCAATGATGGTAACTTCTCCAATGCTAAGTCTGATGGACAAGGTATACCTAAGACTAAATCAAGGTATTCCAGTCAATATTCTTACAACACCCCTAGGTTTGACCAAGAGAAAGGTAGTGGGTCCCTATTTCCTAAGCCTACTTGTACCAAGTGTGGGAGGAATCACCATGGTAAGTGCCTAGCCGGCACGGAGGGGTGTTATGGGTGCTGAAAGAGTGGGAACAAAATGAGAGATTGCCCAATTCTTAAGGCTAAGGGAAGGGAGGAAAAGAAAGTTGCCACTAGTGGTTTAGATGGGGAGCCTCAAAAGAAGAATAGGTTTTATGTCCTCCAAGTTAAAAATGATCAAGAGTGACCTCCTAATGTTGCTACCTCTATGTGTTTCATGCTTTATCAGATTACGATATTGTTTGGTCTTCTGTGACTTAATATGTTAGACTTTGAAGTTGTCTTTAGTATGAATGATGTTTAGAAGAGTTTGTATAGGCATACTCCCAAGGGGGAGATGGTGTGCCTAGAAAGCAAGGCCATTGTGTGTTTATGGGTGGCCATGATTTCTTTATTTGCATGTTCATGAAAAAGCATAGGTCTTGATAAAAATGACTTATGTGCATTGTTTTACCTCATGTTGTAGTGCGTTTGGTAGAGTTGCTTATAGAACTTTACGAAATGAATTAATGAGCATGCCTTAGTTTGGAGTTGGAAAATTCCTCCTTGAATAATGATTTTTGAAAGTAAATTTCATTTAGGCTCCATGAGTGTATGTTGAGAATATTTTAGTTAGGAGATGGTATTTCCACCTTGTATATGAGTAGATATAGAATTTCATATATTTTGGGTTGTTAGATGTAGTTCCTACTCCCATGTGTTGCATTGAATATGTTTAGCTTAGATTTAAAGTTTTCTTCCTTTGTTTATGTGCATTTAGATGAGTTGCATGCATGATGGGCTGCTAGTCTAGAGTCATTTCCTTTGAGAAGTGCTTAGAATCGTCATTCGAGCATGAATGATCCCAAGGGGGAGATATTGAAACACCCAAAAAACTAGTAGGTTAAACTAGAGCTTTACGTAAGGGTTCTACAACTTTACGTGGGGGTTAGAGCTGTCAAAATGACTTCCCGTACTTAGAATGAGGTGTTTTGGAGTTAAATGTGAAGGTACGACTCCCAAAGGACCAACCAAAGGGGTCCTTGAGGAGGTCCCTAAAGCAGTCCCTAAATATGCCCCAAGGCATAGACCCACGATGAGGACTCACGCCCCGTAGGGGAGGGTCATGGGTCAAGGCATGCCAATCTAAGCTCCAGTACCCCATCCACGGATGACCAGAACGGCTTGTGGACCCACTGATGTTTGCATAATCAAGAAACAGCTTCCAATGCAAGTGTCTACGATCGTACAATATTAACCAAGGGTTGGGGTCGAGTCCCAAGGAAGTGGGCTTGAGAATTAATAGAAAACAAAATTAACTTCTAATTAGTCATAGCTAAAGACATTATCAAATATAAACTTGTTAAATCTAAGGGGTGACGCAAGCGTCAATTATCAATGGGGGTTTGTGACAAGTAAGCAAAGACAACAAAAACAAGGAGAGATACGAATATAGAGACGGGATTCTTGAGATGTGATAGGAATACGGGCTAGACTAGACTATTGGGTACATGCTTTTGACAGTAAATCCATTGAGTATTTTTTTACTAGGCTAGACTATAGCGGTGGTAAATTCTCTCTTGAGCAACCTTGCGCCGAATCAAATGGGTTCCTCTCGGACACCCACTTGCCGCATGAAGAACAGCCTCCATCTTAGCCTACTCACTCTCTTGAGCTGAGTGTGTGGGAGAAGGACTAGGGTGCACTCACTCGAGCTAAACCTCATGTCAACCCACTCCCATCGGCCATCAATTTAGTAGCTTTAGTTTTACGACCTCTCTCGAGCAAGCCAAAAACACAAAAGTGAAATCGTATTAGCAACTACAATTTCATTAAGTTCCACCACAACTACTAAACAAAATCACATCTAAACAACAAATAAACCATCATCAAGCAAGACCCAACAATTAATCTGACCCATATTCAAAAAATCACACCCTAAGAATTGGGGTTTTAGCTACACATGTAAAAGAAATAGAAATTTATACCAATATGAGTTTGCATTTAAATGGGTATGAAGGTTTAAGTCTCAAACAATCAAAGAGTGAAGAATCCACATGACCCAAGTCCAAATTCTTGGAGATGAAACCCTTCAAATCTTCAAGTTCATCAAAACCCTCTCCAAACATAGCACTCAAAATTCTATGTTAAAAATTCTATATTAAAAATCTGATATTAAGCTATAGCTCTTATCTAGTATTCTTAGTTATTAACGATTTGTGTTGAAGCTGATCACTCGGTGACATTAGTAGGAATCGCCGATCAACTCGGCAATTCGCCCTTTGGTGTAGTTCATTGCCATCTTGCATTAGCCTTCAGCATCGTATTGTTTTGGATCATTGGTGACATAGTACTGCTTCACGGAATTGCTCGGTGACACGCCAACTGCTCCTTTTCACCACTGATTTGATCCTTTCTTTCACGGCTCAACACACTGGAACAAAAGGCGAGGTGAGATCATTTAGAGACACGCCGAATGGCTTCGGCGATCCGCAGATCTTTATTTCTCCGTTCTTTCAGCTTCCTTTGTTCCGTTTTGCTCAATTGTGTCCATGCCTTTGTCTCCAAGTCTAAATACATGAAACTTAAGGCATTTTATCAGTTGTTTAGACAAAACATGCATTTGAGCACACTAAACCTATTAAAATCTAGCCCCAAATGAGTCCAATTTGTGAACTCATCAACACCCCCAACTTAAACTTTTGCTTGCCCTCAAGTAAAAACTCAAGTTCAATAGTTCGAAAAGGATGTCTCAAACAGTGCTACATAAGATTCAATCATGAATGCACACAACAAGACTCAATTTACTTATGCAAAGATCCACTGTGCACTCAAAAATTAATGTTGTGACTCCACTCTCAAAGAATTTCATGTTCACAATACTTGCTTCAAATGCAAGTTCAAGCTCAACTATAGTGTTCAAATTCCCTCACACAAAGAATGATCCCATTTTCACACACAATGGTTTAATCATTTAAAAGTTCTAGAATCAGATGCAACGCTCACACTTAAAAAGAGGAACAGAATGCATGATTTCACTCATAGGCTTGCCCGTATTTTCCAATCAGCTTTTGTTTCACTTCACTTAAGATCACTAAGGTCTTTCAAGGCTTGTAACAGGGCTAAGTGCAAAGGTATGATCATTTAGGCTCAGTAACTTTCATCCTCATGAAATGTGGTACTGACAACACTTCTTTTCCTTTGCCTTCATCATTTTCTTTAGTGCTCTTAAGTCATCCTATTATTCACTTCCCATGGATTCTTTGGAACCCCATTTCTTTGGTACTTTATTCCACAACTTTCTTTTTCATTCTTTTTCTTTCTCTCTTTTTTATTTTTTAATATATGGAGGGGTTCTATTTTTCTCAACACCATGAGTTAAAGGAGACTTTCCTTGCATTTCTTGACTTTCCCTTTTCTTTTCACCCCATCCCTAACTTAGGCTTTTGGCCTAAGTTGGCTACTCGAACAAACCACAACTTCAAGAGGATTATGGGCAATGGATAAAGAAAGGCCATTGTTTTCATCAAGTTTCTTCCAAAGAAAGGTAAGGTTCAAGGGGTGATAAAAGCGGTTCACAAACTCACAAGGTAGGTCACAAAAGAGGTATATGTCAAATTGTCTCACACTCTTAGAAGTTGCCTAAGATCATGTCAAGAGAAAGCCTTACTTAGTCAACCGGACTAACGGGGAAAATTCTAGGATCCATCAAGCATGGTTCAAGGTAAGCTCATCACACAAGACATTGACACTACAAGTCAAACAAGACTCCACACTTTCGCTAGTGTGCAATAATCATCACAAGAGACTCGATTCAACAATAGGCTTGTCACAACGAGATGCAAAGAGTTCACATACTATCTATTCAACTTCATTTGGCCTCATCATAGCCGCAAATTCATGTTCGTTCGATTGCAAGCACTATTCAAGTCATCAGTATTGATCATAACCGAGACTTAAATTTGCCAAGGAACATCCATATTCAACACACGAGAGGTGGAAAAAAATTTGGGATGACTCAAAATCATTTCGAAATTTAAAATAAAAGAAGCCACAAGCTCAAACATCCACAAAAATTCATTATCTACACAATTTTAAATAGAACAACCCAAAATATATTGACAAAACACGAACACGAGTAGCACACAAAAGTGGGCCTCACCCCACCACAAATAAAAATGTTTGTCCTCAAATGCAAAGGAAAGTATCCAACAGTAAAAATATAGTAAGACGGAGAGGGAGGTAAAAAGGGATCCTGTCTACGTAGTCACTCCATCTGTCGGGGCCTCAGTGCTCGATGTGTCAGCCTAGAATTTAATAATGGTCCCCGAAGCCTCTTTAGAAGATTTAGCAGCAGCTGACTTACTAAAATTGTTCAAGTCATGAGCCACCAGAAAAGAGTGGATAGTTGTGAAGAATCCACGTCTCCACGAGGGAATAGTGGGTCTCGGTGATTTCTTCTCTTACTTGTATTGGCTTCTTTCCCTCATTATCCATTTTGGGCGGATCTATTACCTTTGTATTTTTCCTAAAATTTTTCGCTCTTGTTTGTTTGGGTGGCATATCTCTTCCGGCTACTTTCGGTCTAGCCATTTCTTAAAAGCTTTGAGAAAAAGTTAGAAAGTATTCCGACAAAAGAAAGGCCGTTTAATTGCAGAATCACTCCACCGAACTAGTTGGCGAAACGCTCAACACCTTAGGCGGTGCACCGAATATAGTGCACAAAAAATTCAAGGGTGCAGACAAAAGGCCAACAGGAAGCCTTTCGGTGAGGCGCCGAATGCATTTTGCAAAATCATGCTTCTCACCAAAAGTTACAGAATTCAACATCACATTTAGCATTAAATTAAAGGCGAGGTGGGGACTTTAGGCGAACCGCCGAGTGGTTCAACGAGCTCAACCCAGCTAGCCAAATGGCTCAACGTACCTATTTTCAACCCATCTTCTCAAATTCAACCCCTCAACCCCCGAAAGCAAAATAAAATATGCAATAGCCTAATTAAGCTCAGATCCAGCGACACTTATGCATAATCCATGATTTTTCATCCACTATAAGGCACAATTTTTAGGAATTAATTGTTTAACTCAGTAAGGTCAATATTATCGAATCAAAGCAAGTAAACAAAAATTTTAATCCTACCAGAGTGGAAAAGCACACATCATCAAAGTAATGTCATCGCATTTGAGCACAACTTTTGATAAAAGGAATGTAGGGCTCGAAAACCAACCTTGGATGCTGATTAAGATGTTACTGACATGCTAGGTGGCACCGAAATCCCAATCCAAGTATAATTTAATAACCAAAACACAATAGAGATGCAGCGATATTGAGAATAAAACTAGTTGCGAGTTTGCAAAGTTTGAAAATGAGGGATAGCATAGGAACTTGAATCTTTTAAACCTTTGGCTTGAAAAACCGTCCAGTTTTTGCCCACTCGGCGACATTAGTCGTGATCACCGAACCATTTGATGTCGCACTGAGTAATCACCTTCTTCGCCAAGTTTTATAGTATCCCCCATTTAATGTATGTATCCAAACGGCGATATAAATCAAGGTCGCCGAGCTGATCGGTGACTCGCCAATCATTTCTTTGGGACCGTCGAGTTTTACAGACCCCAAAATCAAGCTGGGTTGGATCAAACGGCGGTGTGGGTCGGGTCGCTTAATACTTTGGTGACTCACCAACCAATATTTCCCTCGCCAATCTCTTTCTTTCCAAATGTTTCCCACACTTCTTCTTGCACAATTAACACACCAATATTTTATCAAAGCAACATAAAACAATAAAGGGTTTTGGGTTGCCTCCTAAGCAGCGCCTTAGTTAACATCGTGGCACGATGTAAGTTAACGCCTAGTACTCATCCTCAGAGTCGGCCAAGGTGTAACTAGGCGAATCCTCAACAAATGGTGGATAGCGACCTGATATCAAATGGCCTATCTGGCATCTTGCAGCTAAATTGTCATGGAGTTAGAGGTTGACGTTTCATTTAGCATTTTGATGTTTTGTTTCATCTCATTCAGCACCTTGTCTTATGCTTAAATTTTCTATTGAATGAGTGAGAGAACTTCGTTATTTTTCACACCCCCATGCTTCTTCCCATTTTTACACTCTCGTAGGGAGAAGTGCTTGTTCTTTTCCATGGCGTGTGCTTCCAACTCCCTGACTCGTTTGGACAGAATGTCTACTTCCACTCATGTTTCTTTTAAGGATCCTTGTTTGTTTCAACCATGCCATCAAGAAGATTTGCTACTACTTTATAGGGCTGGTGTAGCACACCACTCGTGAAAAGTTGATTAGTGATACTTCTATTTTTGGGTCCAAGACCCTATAGAAGCATTCCAGTAGCGCATTGTCGGTCATCCCATGGGATGGAGATGGTTCTAGAATTGTTCGAAACTTCAGCCATATTTCCTGAATGATTTCATCCCCTACCTGTTTAAACGTTAGAAGGTTGTCCCTAGGGTTCAACAGTTTTAAGAGGGACTAATATGTTTGATACCCATAATGATTCTTCATATCCATGTATCTGCTTTAATACACAAACAAGAAAAACGAAACTAAAAGTAAATTAAGTGAACTACAATTAAGAAGGACAAAAATTCTACTAATCTAAGAATTCTCAAATAACACCACTCCTCAGCAGAGACGCCAGTTTGATGTTTGTGTAATCAAGACACAACTTCCAATGCAAGTGTCTACAATCGTACAATAGTAAAGTAACCCAACCAAGGGTTGGGGTCGTGTCCCAAGGGAGTGGGCTTTAGAATTAATAGAAAAATAAAATTAAGTTCTAATTAGTCATAGCTAAAAACATTATCGAATATAAACATGTTAAATCTAAGGGGTGACGCAAGCGTCAATTATCAATAGGGGTTAGTGACAAGTAAGCAAAAACGGCAAAAATAAGGAGAGATATGAATATGGAGAGGGGATTCTTAGGATGTGATAGTAATATGGGCTGCACTAGATTGTTGGGTACATGCTTTTGATAGTAAATATGTTGAGTATTTGTGACTAGGCTAGACTATAGTGGGGGTAAATTCTCTCTAGATCAGCTTACCCCAAATCAAATGGGTTGCTATGGGACACCCACTACCGCATGAAGAACAACCTCCGCCTTAGCCCACTTACTCTCTCGAGCTGAGTGTGTGAGAGAAGGACTAGGGTTCACTCTTTCAAGCTGCACCTCATGTCGACCCACTCCCACTGGCCATCAATTTAGTAGCTTTAGTTTTACAACCTCTCTCTCGAGCAAGCCAAAAACACAAAGGTAAAATCGTATTTGCAACTACAATTTCATTATGTTCCACCACAACTACTAAACGAAATCACATCTAAACAACAAATAAACCATCAGCAAGCGTGACCCAATAATAAATCTAACCCATATCACAAAATCACATACACATGTAAAAGAGATAGAAATTTATACCAATATGAGTTTGCATTCAAATGGGTATGAAGATTTAAGTCTCAACAGAAGCAAAGAGTGAAGAATCCACATGACCCAAGTCCAAATTCTTGGAGATGAAATCCTTTGAATCTTCAAGTTCTTCAAAACCCTATCCAAACTTAGCACTCAAAATTCTATGTTAAAAATTCTATATTAAAAATATGATATTAAGCTACAACTCTCAATGAGTATTTATAGTTTTTAAAGATTTATGTTGCAGCGGATCACTCGGCGACATTAGCCAGAATCGCCGATCAACTCGGCGATTTGCCCTTTGGTGTAGTTCATCGCCATCTTGTATTAGCCTTCAACATCATCGTGTTTTGGATCATTGGGCAATAGAGTATTGCTTTACGGAACTACTCGGCGACACGCCGACTGCTCCTTTTCACAGTCGATTTGATCCTTTCTTTCATGGCTTAATACACTGGAACAAAAGGCGATGTGAGATCATTTGGAGACATACCAAATGGCTTCAGCGATTCACAGATCTTCATTTCACCGTTCTTTCATCTTCCTTTGTCCTGTTTTGCTCAATTATGTCCATGCGTTTGTCTCCAAGTCTAAATACCTGAACCTTAAGGTATTTTATCAGTTTTTTAGACAAAACATGCATTTGAGGACTCTAAACCTATAAAAATCTATCCCCAAATTATTCCAATTTGTGGACTCATCACCCACCCAAGGTCCGTGGGTTGAGGTCTCGTGGGTTGGGGAAGTGATGGTCTTAGTCAATTTAAGTTTTGGGTTAGGGAAATTTCTAGAACTAATTAGTTATTAAGTAGGGTCGGTTTATTAGTAATTAAGCCACCTATATAAAGGTAATAGAACCCTAAATACATTGATCTAAATCATTATTTCAAATTCACCCAGAGGACCTAAATTCCCTCTAAGAACTTCTCTCTCTAGAAAACTTAAGAAGAAGAACAAAAGTGTTCAAGCTAGGTCAAATTCATCCATTGTTGTAAACTTTGTGAGGGATTTATAATCAAGGTATGATAGCTTATTCATCCTTGGATTCTTACATCAATGGAGCCCCCTAGATTTCCCCCAATTGTGAAGATGAACCCCAATTTTAGCTAGGGTTTCTTCCTATATAATAGGTTCCTATAATGTGGGTAGTGTTGAGTATGAATCCAATTGAGTGGATATTACTTGTTTATGATTTTTTTAATATTGAATCATGATATTATGATGAATTTATACATTTTTCATGGTTAACCCTAGTCTAATTGACGGAATTGTAGAAATGTGGGTTTATGCCGTGAAAGGTGAAATTGAGGATTTATAGATTTAGCTTCTAAAATAGATGAATTGTATGGTAATTGTTCATGAATATAAATGTGTAGACATGAATTGAAGTAGACTATAGTATACATTATGGATCATGACTAGTAAAGCTTGAAGTTGAACCTTTATGATAATTTATGACTAGAATCACTTAATAAGAATGCCTTGAAATCTAGGTATGAATGAAGATAGTAAGAAGAAAAACTTTGACAGTAAGGCTTATAGTCATGAATGATGATTGTTAGGGCATTTAGATTAAAGATAATATGTTGAATTAAGAGTGTTTAAATGTATAAAGTGATATAATCACAAGAAACGTGGATTTGTTGTCAAGGACATCCCTCCAAAGGTAATGAATTAAGTAAGAACTTAATAATATATCTTGCGGGATGTATACCTAGCACCGAGTAGATATTGTAATGAAATAAACGCTTTTACCTAGTTGAGTCCCACTTCCAAGATGGGAACTCTCACAAATAAAGTCCGAGTTTCCCAAAATATATCTCATGAGATGGAGTCCCTCACAAGTCGAATTTGAATTTCCTAGTAGAACCTCTGTATCCCATAACTACGTACCTCGTAGGAAAGTTAGATAGTGGGTCCAACTAATCTAACAAATCGGTTCTACCCTAGGCAAGTAGACCAACCCTTCTCGGTGTGGTTAACATCTGTGGGAATCATGTGAAAGCTCATGTGGTCCAATGTCAGTTAAGAATATTTTCCCAACTAGTACAAGATTATTATGGAACTAAGACATATTTGAAGAAGTATCTCAACGTGTTCCAAGTTAAAAATGAACTAACACATGCTTAAAGATGTATCTCCAAGTGTTCAAACCTAATGAACTTAGATATGCTTGTGTGAGTATTTCCTAGTGTTCAAAATTAAATAAGAGGTACTAAGATGTGCTTAAAGAAGTATCTCCTAGAGTTCCAATGTCTTAAAAAGGGGAACTAGTTTTCAATGCAAGAAGTGTGAGTATGAGGACCTAAAAGTGGTACTTAGCATGGGTAGGATTATGGGGTCTTATTCATGCATTGCACAAGTATAACTTAAGGTTGCCTAAGAAAGTGTTCTATTATATGATACATGTTTAGATAGGATTATGCTATAGTTGCCTTCCTTGTTATGTTATAATTGACTAAAGGTGAGAGATTCCCTTGGTTATGAGAAGTAGGTTAAGGATGAGATCAAAGGTGGTAAGTATGTGTGATGGACAAAGGTGGTACTTAATGTGAGTGGTATTATGGGGTCTTACTCATACATTGCATAAGTATGACTTCCAGCTACTTATGAAAGTCAAAGACTTGACTATATATATGTGGACAAAGTTTGTGATTAGCAAAAGGGATACTTAGCTTGGATGGGATTATGGGGTCTAATCCATGCCTTGCACAAGTATGCTTTGAGGTTTACTTGAGAAGTACTTCTCTTATGATATGAAGGACTAAGGGTGGAATAATTGCTTATATGATTCTTATGTAGGAGACTTTGCTTATGATTATGATTTTCTCTCTTTTGCTTATAGGCTATGTTTTATGAAGTATTTCTTATACTTATGGATTATGTATTATGTTGACTAACCCTTATGATATTATGCTCTTATGATGTCATGATAGCTATCATATTTTGTACTTTTGGACTAACACATACTTTGCCCACATTCTCATCAAATGTAGGGTCCAGTGATTTGAGTTCCATTCTTGAGAATAGTTTCTAGAAGTGCAAGGAGTTTAAGACTTTGTGAGTCCTCATACCATTGAGGATAAAGCCACCATTTCCATTATATCTTTTACTATCATGCTTTTGAGACTATTGTAAGGGCTATGTCCCAAGATTTATTCAAAGTTGTAATAGATGGTTTGAGACAAACGTGCAGTATGACTTTTGTTTGCTTTTATAAAGGCTTCCATTGTATGGATAAAGTTTTTTAAATTTCCATACTTTTCTATTATCTTATTTTATGATATGCTAAAGGCTTGTATGAGACCCCTTCGGGGTCAAGTACGCCATGTTACATCTAGGTTGTACCCTAGGTTGTGATAGTGATGACTTAAGCTGAAGCTATGATGACTCAAGCTCAATCTATGACGACTCAATCTTAAGGTGTGACGACTCAGACCATTAGAGATTTTGTGACTCATGTGAATCCTAATGTGAAATTGGTTGCTTCAAGGGTTAGGGATTTTTCTAGAATGAACCCTCCTGAATTTTTTGGCTCCCAAGTGGAAGAGGATCCCTAAAGGTTTATCGACGAGGTTTATAAAGTACTTGCTATTTTGGGGATATCTTTGGAACAAAAGAAGGAGTTAGCTGCCTACCAACTAAAAGACATGGCTCAAGTTTGGTATGATCAGTGGAAGGGTGAGAGACCAGTAGGAGCAGGGCTGGTAGAATGGGAAGTGTTTAAATCAGCACTTTCTTATAGATTCTTTTCCCTAGAGCTAAGAGAAGCAAAGATGCAAAAGTTCATTAACCTCCGTCAAGGAGGTATGAGTGTGAAGGAGTATTCTCTAAAGTTCACCCAATTATCTAAGTATGCTCTAACTATGGAGGCGGATTCAAGGGTTAAGATGAATAAATTTGTGATGGGAGTGTTCGATATAGTAGTCAAAGAATTTCGTATAGCAATGCTTATCCCGAATATGGATATCTCACGTCTCATAGTGCATTCCCAACAAATCAAAGAAGAGAAACTCAAGGAAAAGAATAGGGAGGTGAAAAGAGTTAGGGAAGGTGATGGGAACTTCTCCAATGTTAAGTCCAATGGACAAGGTCGACCAAGGTTCACACAAAGGTTCTCCAACCAAGGTTCCTTAAATGCTTCCCCAAGGGTTAACAAGGATAGGGTGTCTAAACCTAAACCTTAAGGAGGAAATTCGGGTGGTTCTTTAATGGCTATGCCAAATTGCTCTAAATGTGGAAGGCAACATAATAGTAAGTGCTTAGCTAGCATGGATGGCTGCTATGGGTGTGGTAAGAATGGTCATCAAGAGAGGAATTTCCCAATGCTTACGGCAAAGGGTAGAGAGGGAAAGAAAGCTCCTCCTATCTGTTCCAACTCCAATGCCCCAAAGCAAAACAACTTTTATGCTCTTTAATCCCGAGGTGACCAAGAGAGCTCCCCAACTGTGGTGACTTATATGTTAAAAGTCTTTCTTATTAATGTGTATGCCTTATTAGATCCCGGTGCTACTTTGTCCTTCGTGACACCTTATGTGGCCATAAAGTTTGATATGCTCCCCAAAGTATTATTAGAACCTTTTTCGGTTTCTACCCCCGTTAGTGATTCTGTGATGGCTAGAGGGTTTATAGAGGATGTCCCATTTCCTTGTCCTATAGAGTTACTCTTGTTGACTTGGTAGAGTTAGACATGTTAGACTTTGATGTGATTCCTGGTATGGATTGGTTGCATGCATGTTATGCCTCTATCAATTGTCGAACTCGGGTGGTTAGATTCCAATTTCCAACTGAGCCTATCTTAGAGTGGAAGGGGGGAAATTCTATGCCTAGAGGTCAATTTGTGTCCTACTTTAAAGCTAAAAAGAAGATCTCCAAAGGTTGTTTTTACCATGTCGTTAGGGTGAGGGATGTAGATTTTGAAACTCCTTCTCTTGAGTCGGTTACGGGGGTTCATGAGTTCCCAAAAGTGTTGCCCAATGATTTGCCCAGTATTCTTCCTGAGTAGGAAATAGACTTTGGTATTGAACTCCTTCTAGATACGCAACCTATCTCTATTCATAATTATAGAAAGGCTCCAGCGGAGTTAAAGAGTTGAATGAACAGTTGAAGGATTTTCTAGATAAGGGTTTTATCTGACTGAGCATCTCTCCATGGGGTTCTCCCATGTTGTTTGTTAAAAAGAAAGATGGGTATCTTAGAATGTGCATCGATTATCATCAATTGAATAATTTGACCATCAAGAACAAATATCCTCTTTCGAGAATTGATGATTTGTTTGACAACCTTCATAGGGCTAGCTATTTCTCTAAGATTGATCTTCGTTCTGGTTATCACCAATTATGGGTGAGAGGGGTTGATATTCCCAAGATGGCTTTTCGAACTAGGTATGGCCATTATTAATTCCTAGTGATTTCATTTGGGTTAACTAATGCTCCAGCGATGTTTATGGACTTGATGAATAGAGTTTTTAGGCAACACCTTGACATGTTTGGGATTGTGTTTATCGATGATATTTTGATCTATTGAAGAAGTGAGAATGAACATATGGACCATTTGAGAATTGTGTTGCAAGTTCTTAAGGACCAACAACTTTTTGCAAAGTTTAGCAAGTGTGAATTTTGGTTAAGGTTCATGGCTTTCCTTGGTCATATTGTGTCAAGCAAGGGTATTGAGAAAGATCCTAAGAAGATGGATGCGGTCAAGAGTTGTCCTAGACCTCTAACTACTTCCGGCATTAGAGGCTTTTGTGGGTTTGGCCGGTTACTATAAGAGGTTTGTTGAGGAGTTTTCCTCCATTGCTTCTCCATTAACAGGTTTGACTCAAAAGAAAGCTAAGTTTGTGTGGTCGGAAGCTTGAGAGAAATGTTTCCAATAGTTGAGAGATAGACTTACTTCCACTCCGTTGTTAACCTTATCGGAAGGTACGAATGGTTTTATGGTATATTGTGATGCCTCTATAGTGGGGTTGGGATGTGTGCTAATGCAAAATGGTAAAGGTATTGTCTATGCTTCAAGGCAACTTAAAGTTCATGAGAAGATTTATCCAACCCATGATCTTGAATTAGCGGCAGTTGTGTTTGCCTTAAAATTATGGAGGCATTATTTGTATGGGGTCCATGTGGATGTTTTCACCGATAACAAGAGTCTTCAATATGTATTTACTCAAAAGGACTTGAATCTTCGACAATGAAGGTGGTTAGAACTCTTGAAGGACTATGATATGAGTGTCCTTTATCACCCCGACACAGCTAATGTTGTAGCGGATGCACTTAATAGATCGTCCGTGGGTAGTTGTAACACCCCGAAAACTAGTAGGCTAAACTAGAGATTGACGTGAGGGTAAGAGTCATGAATAACTCCCCGTACTTAACATGAAGGGTTTAGGGTTAGAACGTCAAGGTACAACTCCCCAAGGACCAACCGGTCCTTGAGGAGGACCCTAGCAGGTTTCCCAAAAAAGTAGACTCACGAAAAGGACCCACGCCTTGTAAGGGGTCCCACACCCCATAGGCTAGAGGTCATAAGTCAGCTCCCAGAAAGAGAGGTGTAGACCCACAATTGACCAACACGCCCAGTGGGTCCACTCACGGTCCATGGGCGTGGTCTCGTGGGTGAGGCAATGTTGGTCATTAGGCGGTAAAGTGAGGACTTAGGGAACTTTTTGAAATTAATTGGTTATTAAGTGACGTCATTTTACCCTAGTTTAGACCAACTATATAAATACTTTAGACCCTTAATTAAGTCATCCTAAATCATTATTTCAAAACACCCAAAAGAAACCCAATTCCCTCTCAAAAATCCTATCTCTAGAAAGAAGAAGAAGAAGAAGACGTAGGAGGAGCAGGAGGATGAGGAGGAGGAGGAGGAGGGTAAGAAGAAGAAGAAGAAGAACAAGAAGAAAAAGAAGAAGAAGAAGAAGAAGAAGAAGAAGGAGAAGAAGGAGAAGAAGGAGGAGGAGAAGGAGGAGGAGAAGAAGAAGGAGAAGAAGGAGGAGAAGAAGAAGATGTAGGAGGATGAGGATGAGGAATATAAGAAGAAGAAGAAGAAGAAGAAGAAGAAGAAGAAGGAGGAGGAGGAGGAGGAGGAGGAAGAGGAGGAAGAGGAGAAAAAGGAGCAGAAGTAGAAGGGAAAGGAGAAGGAGAAAAAGAAGGAGAAGGAGAAAAAAAAGGATAAGAAGTAGGAGAAGACGAAGAAGAAGAAGGAGAAGGAGAAGAAAAAGAAAGAGAAGGAGAAGGAGAAAAAATGTCACGATCCAAGGCTAGCCCCTAGACGTAACACGGCATACTTGACCTCGAAGGGGTCTCATACAAGTCTCTAATGTCATTATAACATAAGACATAGAAATAATGTAGAAAAAATTTTAAAACTTTACAATCTAAGTTCAACTTCACTTTTCATAAAAGAAAATTATAGGAAATCTAGAGTTTGTTTCATTTACCATCTAAACATAGGAATACAAAGTTTTGGGACTTAGCCCTTTACATCAATAAAAGTCTCAATATACGAGATACAAACTGAAACTAAGAAATAGGAAATCCCTTCCTCAAACCTGAGGACTCACCACAACTTGGAGATAAGCAATCCAAGTCTTCTTGAAAGGAGAGTGAAAATCACCTAGCCGGAACCTACACTCATTAAGATGTAAAAGGAAGAAGGGGTTAGCACAAAGTTGTACTATGCATTGAAACATGCATAAAATCCTTAAAACATGATAGAAAGGACATTTTATTTGAAAATAATGCATTTATCAAGTTTGGAAACCAACGTAATTTTCAATGTCAAAGACAAGCCATAATCACATTTATATTCACAACATGGTAACATCAACACCTTAGCAACCCCTAAGGAACACTTGTGCAATATATGGTTGGCATCCCATAATACCAACCATACCAAGTACTCCTTTCAAGCTACCTTAGTCATACATATAATCTTTGGACCTCATCATAATCAATAGTAATCAACAAGGAACTAGTCATCTACATTACTTGAACATAAGGAAAGTCATTCACATCAACTATCCATTCAACATACATGCATATATTCAATCTCATTATAACACCAAAGAACCATCCCATAACATCCTACTAAGTCCACTTATGCAATGTGGAAGTGAAGTCCCATATCCCCACTCCTACTAAGTAAACTCACCAAGAAGTCATAGTTTAGTTCTTATCTCATTCATTATCTTGTCATACAGGGAAGATTAGACATAACCGACATAGATCATGTAAGCTACATGGAATCCGGTGTCATGTAACCCCACACCAAAAAAAGGTGTCCTACTTGCCTAAGGTAGAACTAAAATGTTTAGCCTTAAGGTGGATCCACTAGCTAAAGTCCTATGTTGGCACATATTTATGGGATAGGGAAATTGCTTCTAGAAACCTGCCCTATTACAATACGAAGGGTCTTCCATCTCATTAGTTCACTTGGATGACCCAACCATTGCATTGGCGGAAGTGCCTTTACCACATTGTCAATATCCACTCGGTGCTAAGCATTATTTTCCAAATTATACATAATTAGTCTTAAATTACATTTACATGTGTGAAAGAGTGCTCTACCCTTCATTCAATACAATTCATCATAATAGCTCATAGATTCATTAAAGGTGAGAATGTACTTTCAACCTTAGAATCGTCATCAACATGTGAGTAGAACTTCCACATTACATTCACAGTGTTTTTCATGAGAAATATCCTTTGAATCAAACAACAATGTTATCACCATCCTAGACAAGTCATACATGAATATGTGTAATGAGTAAGGGGAGAATTGACCTTTCAATAATACCTCATGTTACTCAATGGTGACAAGATCTTTACCTTTCAAGTGAATTATGAGTTCACATACAACTTTCATCAATTATGAACAACCCTTCACAATCTACCCCCTTCAAGGGTCATGAACCAAGTCTCACAATCACACTTAGGAATACTACTTTAAGCATGAATAAACAAGATTCAATAACTAATTCAACATAGATACAATTCATAGTCTTCATTTTACATCAACAAACCCATCATAATTCATGAAATTGGGGTAATTGGGTAACACTTGGGTTCATGGGGAATTTTACAATAAAAATCACCATTAAACATCAATCCATCCATAATACATGACAATTAACATAATGAAATCGTTTTTAGGAAGAACCCATGGCTAGTATAGAAACCCTAGTTTTTGAACAATATACCAATTTCGAAATTAGAGTTTGAAGGGCTTCATGGAGGAAAGTGTTCCATGAACCAAGGTCCCCATACCTTAATTGAAGCTTTTCCCACGAATTGGAGTTGAGATGATGGATTCGTTAGCCCTAGTCTTTAAGTTGTTGGTGTTCTTCAATAGAGGAACTATAGAGAGAGAAATATTAGAGAAAAGAAGGATTTGAAGAAATATTTGGGTGTTTGAGTTTATGACTTGAAAATGGGTGAAATTAACTTTAAAACAATATATAAACCACCCCCTAAAATACCCAAAACACCCCCCACTTAATTGGACTAAAATAGGAAAATACTTGAATGACCCTCATTAAGTTGGCCCCTTCAAGGCTCATGAGCACCCTCACGAGCCATGATAAGGACCACGACTCGTGGTGCTTGTCGTGAAGATTGGGGTAATAGCCCCTTCATGGTGGCACAAGGCTCACACACCTAAGGTATCACCATGAGGGGCTCCACGAGCTGTGGTCCCTCTCGTGGTCCTTGAGGCAGTGGCCCTGCCACTTGGGACCATTGGATATTTGCTTAAGTAAACTTCATGAGCACCTCCCATGGTCGTGGTAATGACCACGGGCCATGGTGATGGCCGTGAAGTTTGAGGAAATAGTTAAACTACTTGGTGCCCCCAAGCTCACTTGCCCAAGTCAACCTCATGAGGCCTCCCACGAGCCATGATCATGACCACAGGCCATGGTGATGGCCGTGGAGGTTGAGGCAGTAGCTAGGGAAATGGTGGCCACATTTTTCATGGCCAAGGCATCTTCACGAGCCCCCTTCACGAGTTGTGGTGAGGACCACGGATCGTGGTCCCACTCGTGAAAGGTGAGGCAATGTGCTAAAGGCTAGGGGCTTCCTTGGCCTTTGGCCTTGGCTTGGCCCCTTTGCCATGGCACTTTCCTCATGGCCTTGACTCCTATAACTCTCATACAAGACGTTCATCCTCACGCTCAGGCTCTAGTTTAACCTAGCATTTTTCGGAGTGGTACATTATCTCCCCCTTAGGAACATTCGTCCTCTAATGGTGATCTAGACACCTTACGAAAGTAAAGACTCAAGACTAGCAACTCAACATCAAAACAATACACAATAAAAAGGAGGAAACATCAACTCCATCTCAAGACATAAACAATGCAATCACAAGAAGTAGGAACTTCATCCACAACCCATAATGCACCAAATTCTTCATTTCACGTAATCATAGGAGGAACTACCTTCTCCAACTTAGAATAAGCTCAACACATCATTATAGAGCCACTATGCCATATCATCACAAGTATAGCATCACATGTTCATTATTTCACCTCATGAAGTCAAATATGCAATTGTCATACCAAAGTGCGAACCAACATGAGGAACATAAAAATCATGAAAACTCAATATATACTAAACATGAATTCTCACAAGAGCAAGCACAACTTAAGGAAATCATTAAGAAAACTCATAGCACAAATGACTTCCAAAACACCAAACTCAAGAAACTATTTACCTCAAGTTTGAATAGGGGTAGAAGGGAAAAGATGAGGATAACGGGACTACATATTGGCCTCGGTCTCTTATGTAGCACCCTCAACTAAGTGATTCCTCCATAGAACCTTAACGAAAGACTTCCTTATTTCTCAACTTTTTCACTTGCCGGTCCAAAATCTCGACCGGGACTGCTTCATACGAAAGGTTTTCATCAAATCCTAAACCCTCTAAAGAAAGATGGACACCGGATCACCAATACACTTTTTGAGCATGGAAACATGAAATTCCAGTGAACCAGAGCCAATTCACTTGGCAAGTCCAATTCATATGCAACCTTGCCAACACGTTGCAAGATTTTATACTAGCCCACATACCAGGGACTAAGTTTCCCTTTCTTGCCAAACCTCATCACACCCTTCATGGGTGAGTTTTTCAAATAGACCTAATCACCAACTTCAAATTCTAGATCCCTCATTCTATTATCGGAATAAGACTTTTGCCAACTTTGGGCCATCTTCAACCTCTCTCTAATGAGAATGACTTTTTCAATGGCATAATAAACTAGTTCGGGACGAATTAGAGTAAACTCACCTACTTCAAACCAACCCACCGGTGATCTACACCTTCTACCATAGAGTGCTTCAAACTGAGCCATGGCAATGCTTGAGTGGTAGCTATTTTTGTAGGCAAATTCTATCAAGGGAAGATGATTGTCCCAATTACCCTTGAAATCAATAACACACGCCCTGAACATGTACTCCAAGGTTTGAATGGTTCACTCGGCTTGACCATCCGTTTGAGGGTCAAAAGGCAGTACTAAGTTTAACATTAGTACCAAGCCCTTATTGGAATGCCTTCCAAAAGTGTGAAGTGAATTGAGCACAAAAATGATGGGCAAAGGAACTCCATGCAAAGTCACTACTTCTTTGATGTATAACTTAGCATAGTCTTCCACCAAAAAAATAGTCTTAATTGGAATGAAGTGGGCTGATTTAGTCATCCTATCAACAATGACCCAAATCGAATTGTGTTGCCTTCGAGTACGAGAAAAACCCATAACAAAATCCATATTCACCTCCTCCCACTTCCAAGTGGGAATATTTTATATCTTGGAGCAAACCTCCCGGCTTAAGATGTTCAAACTTAACTTGTTAACAATTAGGACATTTAGACACAAAACCCTCTATATCCTTCTTCATACCATTCCACCAATAGACTTCCTTAGGTCACGGTACATCTTGGTGGCTCCCGAATGAATAGAATATCACGAACCATGAGCCTCTTCTAGAATTTTCTCCCTCAAACCATCAACATTGGGAACACACTGTCTACCTTAGTACCTAAGCACCCCATCTCCCCCTTGGGAGAAAACCTCAACAGACTTGTTGAGAATCGATTCTTTCAATTCCATCAAAATAGGATCAAGGTGTTGCTTAGACTTCACATCAACTACAAAGGATGATTCGGAGTTATAATAAACCATGAATCCACACCCTTTGTGGAATCCACTAGTTGGACACCTAACCGGGCTAATCTATTCACATCATGAACCAATTCCTTCTTCTCATCTTCTACATGAGCAACACTACCCATGGACAATCGACATAGGGCATCCGCAACCACACTAGCTTTTCTGGGGTGGTATAGGACACTCATATCATAATATTTCAAAAGCTCCAACCACCTTCTTTGTCAGAGATTCAAATCTCATTAGTTAAACACATATTGAAGATTCTTGTGGTTGGTAAACACATCTACATGGACTCCATATAAGTAATGACTCCATATTTTCAAAGCAAATAGAACCGCTGCTAATTCAAGGTTATAAATCGGGTAGTTCTTCTCAAGAACCTTGAGTTAACTTGAAGCATAAGTTATCACTTTACCACGTTGCATAAAGACACATCCTAAACCTACTCGAGAAGCGTCATAATATACTACAAACCCATCGGTACCCTCCGGTAAGGTCAACATTGGAGTGGAGTTAAGCCTGTCTTTCAATTCTTAAAAGCTTTTCTCACAAGCCTCCGTCCACTCAAATTTAGCCTTCTTTTGAGTTAAGGTCATCAATGGAGAGTGATAGAGGAAAAGCCCTCAACAAATCTCCAATAATAATCGGCCAAACCCAAAAAGCTTCCAATATCGGTAGGAGATAAAGGTTTAGGTCAACTCTTAACCGCATCCGCCTTCGTAGGATCAACCTCAATACCCTTACCTGACACAATATGGCCAAGAAAAGCAACCGAGCTTAGCTAAAACTCACACATACTAAACTTAGCATATAATTGGTGGCCTTTAAGGACTTGCAATACTATCCTCAAATGCTTTATATGATCACCCTCACTTCTTGAATAGATCAAAATATCATCAATAAAGACAATCACAAACAAATCAAGATATTGCCTAAATACCCTATTCATTAGGTCCATGAAAGCCACCGGGGCATTTGTTAGACCAAAAGACATGACTAGGAATTCGTAATGACCATATCTTGTACGAAAGGTCATCTTAGCAATGTCAACCTCCCTCACCTTAAGTTTGTGGCAGCCCGACCTTTGATCAATCATCGTAAAGTAACTCGCCCCTTGGAGTTGGTAAAACAAATCGTCAATTCTAGGAAGAGGGTACTTAATCTTTATAGTGACCTTATTCAATTAGCGGTAATCAATACACATCCTAAGGAACACATCTTTCTTTATCACAAATAAAATCGAAGCACCCCATGGAGATAGGCTTGGTTGAATAAAACCCTTATCTAGCAAATCCTTGAGTTGTGCCTTAAATTATATTAATTCGGCCGGAGCCATCCGGTAAGGGGGAATTGATATGGGTTGAGTATCCGGCAAAAGATCAATGCCGAACTCTATTTCCCATTCGGGAGGAATTCCGAGCAAGTCATTGGGAAAGACATTGAGAAACTCCCTCACAACGGGGATCAACTCTAAAGAAGGAGACTCAGACTCACTGTCTATAACCCAAACAAAATGATAAACACACCCCGTAGAAATCATTCTACTAGCTTTTAGACATGAAATGATTCGACCTCTAGGTATTGAATTTTCTCCCTTCCATTGTAAAATAGACTCATTTGGAAATTGAAACTTTACTACTCGAGTTCTACAATCAATGGAAGCAAAACAAGCATGAAGCCAATCCATCCCCAAGATAACATCAAAGTCCAACATATCTAATTTTACCAAACCAACCAAAGTGAATCTATGAGACAAAGAGATAGGACATCTCCTATACACTCTTTTAGCTACAACCGAATCACCTATCGGGGTAGACACGAAAAAAGGTTCTTTTAACTCTACGGGATACACTTCAAATTTCATAGCCACAAAAGGGGTAATAAAAGATAAAGTGGAACCGGGGTCTAATAATGCATAAACATTAATTGAAAATACTTGCAACATACTGGTAACAATGTCCGGGGACCCCTCTTGATCACTCCTAGATTAGAGGGCATAGAAGCGATTCTTATTGGAAGCATCGGCATTAGAACCACTTGGTGTAGCTTGATTACCCTATTTTCCCTTGGCCGCACGAGTTGGACAATCTTTCAATTGATGTCCACTTTTGCCATATCCATAGCACACACCCATATTGGCAACACATTTCCCCTCATGCTTCTTACCACATTTTCCACATGTTGGCCTCTCAATGAAAGATCTACCCCTATTGCCTCCTTAAGGCCTAGTGTTAGGTACCCTGTCCTTGTTAGTGTTAGGAGCATTGGAGGAGCTTTGATTGGAGAACTTATTCTTAAACCTTGGTCCACTTTAACCTTCAAACTTATTCATAGAAGAATTTCCATCCTCAGGCCTTGGCCTCTTCACCTCTCTATTCTTCTTCCAAAGCCTTGACTCCTCAACTTGTTGAGCATAAACCATCAACCTTGAGATATCCATCTTGTCATGGAGCATTGCCGCATGGAACTCTTCTTCAATAGCATCGGACACACCCGTGACAAAACGACTCATCTCATCCCTTGGGTTGGAAACCAAAGAGGGGGCATATTTGGACAAGTTAGTTAATTTCAAAGAGTATTCTTGGACACTCATACCTCCTTGATGAAGGTTGACGAACTCCTCAACTTTGGCTTCCCTCTTCTACCGAGGGAAGAACCTATCAACTTGCCTAAGGTAGAACTAACATGTTTAGCCTTAAGATGGATCTACTAGCTAAAGTCCTATGTTGGCACATATTTATGGGATAGAGAAATTGCTTCTAGTCCTACCCTATTGCAATACGGAGGATCTTCCATCTCATGAGTTCACTTGGACGACCCAACCTATTGCATTGGCGGAAGGGCCTTTACCACATTGTCAATATCCACTTGGTGCTAAGCATTATTTTCCAAATTATACATAATTAGTCTTAAATTACATTTACATGTGTGAAAGAGTGCTCTACCCTTCATTCAATACAATTCATCATAATAGCTCATAGATTCATTAAAGGTGAGAATGTACTTTCAACCTTAGAATCGTCATCAACATGTGAGTAGAACTTCCACATTACATTCATAGTGTTTTTCATGAGAAATATCCTTTGAATCAAACAACAATGTTATCACCATCCTAGACAAGTCATACATGAATATGTGTAATGTATAAGGGGAGAATTGACCTTTCAATAATACCGCAAGTTACACATTGGTGACAAGATTATTACCTTTCAAGTAAATTATGAGTTCACATACAACTTTCATCAATTATGAACATACATTCACAATCTACCCCCTTCAAGGGTCATGAACCAAGTCACACAATCACACTTAGGAATACTACTTTAAGCATGAATAAACAAGATTCAATAACTAATTCAACATAGATACAATTCATAGTCTTCATCTTGCATCAACAAACCCCTCATAATTCATGAAGTTAGGGTCATGGGGTAACACATGGGTTCATGGGGAATTTTACAATAAAAATCACCATTAAACATCAATACATCCAAAATATATGACAATTAACATAATGAAATAGTTTTTAGGAAGAACCCATGGCTGAATAGAAACCCTAGTTCTTTAACAATATACCAATTTCGAAATTAGAGTTAGAAGGGCTTCATGGAGGAAAGTGCTCCATGAATCAAGGTCCCCATACCTTAATTGAAGCTTTGCCTACAAATTAGAGTTGAGAGGATGGGTTCTTGATCCCTAGTCTTTAAGTTCTTGGTGTTCTTCAATGGAGGAACTATAGAGAGAGAAATATTAGAGAGAAGAGGGATTTGGGAAAATATTTGGGTGTTTTAGTTTATGACTTGAAAATGGGTGAAATTTACTTTAAAACTATATATAAGCAACCCCCTAAAATACCCAAAACAACCCCACTTAATTGGACTAAAATAAGAAAAGACTTGAATGACCTTCATTAAGTTGACTCCGTCCAGGCTTAAGAGCACCCTCACGAGTCATGGTGAGGACCACGACTCGTGGTGATTGTCGTGAAGATTGGGGAAGTAACAGATTCATGGTGGCACAAGGCTAACACGCCAAAGTCATCACCACGATGGGCTCTACGAGTCATTGTCCCTTTCGTGGTCCTTGAGGTAGTGGCCTTGCCACTTGGGACCATTGGCTATTTGTCTAAGTCAACTTCACGAGCACCTCCCATGGTCATGGTGATGACTATGAACCATGCTGAAAGACGTGAATTTTGAGGCAGTAGCTAAGCTACTTGGTGCCCCCAAGCTCACTTGCCCAAGTCAACCTCATGAGGCCTCCCACGAGCCGTGATCATGACCATGGGCCGTGGTGATGGCCGTGGAGGTTGAGGCAATAGCTAAGGGAAATTGTGATCACATTTTTCATGGCCAAGGCATCTTCACGAGCCCCCTTCATGAGCCGTGGGGAGGACCATGGATTGTGGTCCCTCTCGTGAAGGGTGAGGCAGTGTGCTAAAGTCTAGGGGCTACCTTCACCTTTGGGTTTAGCTTGGCACTTGCCTCATGGCCTTGACTCCAATAACTCTCATACAATATGTCCATCCTTACGTTGAGGCTCTAGTTTAACCTTGCATTTCCAAAGTGTTATAATAAAAAAAAAAAACAAAAAACGAACAAAGAGAAGATGAAGGAGAAGGAGGAGGAGGAGAAGGAGGAGATGGGGAACGGGGGAGGATGAGAAGAAGAAGAAGAAGAGGAAGAGGAAGAGGAAGAGGAAGAGGAAGAGAAGGTGAATGAGGAGGAGAAGAAGAAGGAGAAGGAGAAAGAGAATGAGAAGGAGAATGAGGGGGAGGAGGAGGAGGAGGAGGAGGATAAGTAGAAGAAGAAGAAGAAGACAAAAAAAATAAGACGAAGAAGAAGAAAAACAAGAAGGAGAAGGAGAAGAAGAAGGAGAAGGAGAAGGAGAATGAGGAGGAGGATAAGTAGAAGAAGAAGAAGAAGAAAACAAAAAAAATAAGAAGAAGAAGAAGAAAAACAAGAAGGAGAAGCCGAAGGTAAAAAAGAAAAAGAAAGAGACAGAGAAGAAGGAGAAGGAGGAGAAGAAGAACAAGGAGGAGCACGAGGAGGAGAAGAAGAAGAAGAAGAAGAAGAAAAAGAAGAAGGAGGAGGAGGAGGAGGACGATGACGACGAGGGGGAGCACGAGGAGGAGAAGAAGAAGAAGGAGGAGGAGGAGAAGAATAGGATGAAGAAGGAAGAGGAGGACGAGAAGGAGGGGAAGGGGAGGAGAAGAAGAACAACAACAACAACAAAAAGAAGAAGAAAAAGAAGAAGACGAAGATGCAGAAGGAGGAGGAGGAGGAGGAGAAGAAGGTGAAGTAGGAGAAGGTGAAGGAGAAGGAGGAGGAGGTGGAGGAGAAGGAGAAGGGGATGAAGAAGAATAAGAAGAAGAAGAAGAAGAAGAAGAAGGAGAAGAAGAAGGAAAAGGAAGAATAAGGAGAAGAAGAATGAGAATAAGGAGGAAGAGGAGGAGGAATAGGAGAAGTAGAAGAAGAAGAAGAAAAAGAAGAAAGAAAAGGAGAAGGAGAAGGAGAAGAAGAAAGAGAAGGAGACAGAGAAGAAGAAGAAGAAGAAGAAAAAGAAAAAGAGGAGGAGGAAGAAGAAGGAGGACGAGGGGGGAGGACGACGAGAAGAAGAAGGAGGAGGAGGAGTAGAAGGAGGAGGAGTAGAAGAAGAAGTAGACGAAGAAGAAGGAGGAGGAGGAGAAGAAGAAGAAGACAAAGAAGGAGAAGGAGGAGGAGCAGGAGGAGGAGGAGGAGGAGGAGGGGAGGAGGAGGAAGAGAAGAAAAAGATGAAGATGATGATAAATATGAAGAAGAAGAAGAAGATAATGATGAAGGAGGAGGAGTATGTGGAGGAGAAGAAGAAGATAGTGAAGTAGAAGGAGAAGTTGGAGAAGAAGAAGAAGAAGAAGAAGGTGGATGAGAAGCAGAAGGAGAATGAGAAGGAGAAGGAAAATGAGAAAAAGAAAGAGAAGGAGACCAACAACAACAACAACAAGAGGAGGAGGAGGAAGAGGAAGATGAAAAAGGAGGATGAGGGGGAGGGGGAGGGGGAGGGGGAGGAGGAGGAGTAGAAGGAAGAGAAGGAGGAGGAGAAGAAAAGAAGATAAAGGAAGAGAAGGAGGAGGAGGAGAGGAATAGAAGAAAAAGATGATGATGAAGAAGAAGATACAAAAGAAGAAGGAGGAGGAGGAGGAGGAAAAGAAGGTGAAGTTGAAGGAGAAGTAGGAGAAGGAGAAGGAAAAGAAGGAGCAGGATGAGAAATAGAAGAAGAAGAAGAAGAAGAAGAAGAAGAAATAAAAGAAGGAGAATGAGAAGTAGAAAAAGAAAGAGAAGGAGACCAAGAAGGAGGAGGAGAAGAAGAAGAAGAAGAAGAGGAGGAGGAGGAAGAAGAAGAAGGAGGACGAGGGGGAGGAGGAGGAGGAGGAGACTAAGAAGAAGGAGGAGTAGAAGGAAGAGGAGGAGGAGGAGAAAAAGACGAAGAAGGAGGAGGAGGAGAAGAAAAGCAGATAAAGGAAGAGGAGGAGGAGGAGGGGAAGAGAAGAAAAAGAAGAAGAAGATGATGATGATGAAGATATAGAAGAAGAAGGAGGAGGAGGAGGAGGAGGAGGAGAAGGTAAAGTAGAAGGAAAAGTAGTAGAAGGAGAAGGAGAAGGAGGAGGAAAAGGAGGAGGACAAGAAGGAATAGGAGAAGAAGAAGAACAAGAACAAGAAGAAAAATAAGAAGAAGGAGAAGGAGAAGGAGAGGGAGAATAAGGCGGAAGAGGAGAAGTAGAATAAGAAGAAGAAGAAGAAGAAAAAGAAGGAGAAGAAGAAAGAGAAGGAGACATAGAAGAAGGAGAATGAGAAGAGGAAGAAGAAGAAGAAGAAGAAGAAGGAGGACTATGGGGAGGAGGATGAGCAGAAGAAGAAAAAGAAGGAGGAGGAGAAGCGTGAGGAGTAGAAGAAGAAGAAGACGAAGAAGAAGGAGGAGGAGAAGAAGAAAAAAGAAGAAGAAGACGAATAAGGAGGAGGAGGAGGAGGAGAAGAAGGTGAAGTAGAAGGAGGAGAAGGAGAAGGATGAGAAGAAGAAGAAGAACAAGAACAAGAACAAGAAAAAGAACAAGAAGGAGAAGGAGAGGGAGAATAAGGAGGAGCAGTAGAATAAAAAGAAGAAGAAAAAGAAGGAGAAGGAGACAGAGAAGAAGGAGGAGTATAAGAGGAAGAAGAAAAAGGAGAAAAAAAAGAAGAGGAGGAGGAAGAAGAAGGAGGACGAAGGGGAGGTGCACGAGGAGAGAAGAAGAAGGAGGAGGAGGAGGAAGAGGAGGAGTAGTAGAAAAAGAAGAAGACGAAGAAGAAGGAGGAGGAGGAGGAGGAGGAGAAGAAGAAGAAGAAGGAGGAGGAGAAGGAGGAGATAGAGAAAAAGAGAAGGAGGAGGACGAGAATGGGATGAGGAGAGGAAGAGGAGGAGAAGAAGAACAAGAACAAGAACAAGAAGAACAAGAAAAAGAAGAATATGATGATGATGATGAAGATGAAGAAAAAAGAAGAAATGCAGGAGGAGGAAGAAGAAGAAGAAGATGAAGAAGGAGGAGGAGGAGGAAGGGAGGAGGAGGAGAAAGAGAGGAGAAGGAGGAAGATAACAAGAAGAAGAAGAAGATGATGATGATCAAGATGAAGAAGAAGAAGAAAGAGGAGGAGCAGGAGGAGGTGGAGGGGTTGAAGAAGAAGGTGAAGTAGAAGGAGAAGTAGAATAAGGAGAATAAGAAAGAGGAGGAGGAGAATAAGAAGAAGAAGAAAAATAAAAAGATAATGATGAAGATGAAGAAGAAAAAGAAAAAGAAGATGAAGGAGGAGGTGGTGAAGGAGGAGGAGAAGAAGTTGAAGTTGAAGAAGAAGTAACAGACAGAGGAGGAGGAGGAGGAGGAGAAGTAGGAGGTGAAGAAGAAGAAGAAGAAGAAGAAGAAAAAGAACAAAAAGAAGGAGAAAGAGAAGGAGAAGGACAAGTTGAAGGAGGAGGAGGAGGAGAAGTAGAAGAAGAAGAAGAAAAAAAAGAAGGAGAAGGAGAAGGAGAAGGAGCTGAAGAAAGAGAAGGAGAAGAAGAAGAAGAAGAAGAAGAAGAGAGAGGACGAAAGGGAGGAGGAGGAGTAGAAGAAGAAGAAAGAGGAGGAGTAGAAGGAGGAGGAGGAGGAGAAGAAGGAGAAGACGAAGAAAGAGGAGAAGGAGATGAAAAGGAAGATGAAGAAGGAGGAGGAGGAGGAGAGAAGAAAAAGAAGAAGAAGCAGAAGAAGAGGAAGATGATGATGAAGGTGAAGAAGAAGAAGAAGATGATGATGATGATGAAGATGAAGAAGAACAAGAAGGAGGATGAGGAGGAGGAGGAGAAGAAGGTGAAGAACAAGGTGAAGTAAAAGGAGAAGTAGAAGAAGGAAAAAGAGAAGGAGAGGAAGAATAAAAAGAAGAAGAAGCAGAATAAAATGAAGAACAAGAAGACTGAGAAGGAGAAGGAGAAGGAGTAGGAGAAGTAGAAAAAGAAGAAGAAGAAGAAGAAAAAGAAGAAGAAGAAGAAGGATAAGGAGAAGGAGAAGAGGAAAGAGAAGGAGACAGAGAAGAAGGAGGAGGAGGAGAAGAAGAAGAAGAAAAAAAAGAAGTGCAGAAGGAGGAAGATGAAGGAAAACAAAGAGGAGGAGGAGGAGGAGGAGGAGAAGAAGAATAAGGAGGAAGAGGAGAAGAAGGAGAAGAAGAAGACGAAAAAGGAGGAGGAGGAGAATAAGAAGAAGAATTCAAAGAAGGAGGAGAAGAAGGAGGAGGAGTATGAAGAGGAAGAGGAGGAGGAGAAAGAGGAGGAGGAGGAGGAGGAGAAGGAAAAGGATGAGAAGAAGGAGAAGGAGAAAGAGAAGAAGAAGGAGAAGGAGAAGGAAACGGAGAAGGAGAAGGAGGAGGAGGAGGAGGAGGAGGAGGAGAAGGAGAATGAGAATGAGAAGGAGAATTAGAAGAAGAACAAGAAGAAGAAGAAGAAGAAGAAGGAGGAGGAGAAGATGATGAAGGAGGAGGAGGGGGATGAGGGGGAGGAGGAGGAGGGGTTGGAGGAGAAGGAGGAGGAGGAGGAGGAGGAGGAGAAGAAGAAGATGATGATGAAGATGAAGGAGGAGGAGGCGGAGGAGGAGAAGAAGAAGGTTTAGTAGAAGGAGAAGTAGGAGAAGGAGGAAGAGGAGGAGTAGAAACAGGAGGAGGAGGAGAAGAAGAAGAAGATGAAAAAGGATGAGGAGGAAGAGAAGAAGAAGACGAAGAAGAAGGAGGAGGAGGAGGAAGAGGAGGAGAAGAAGAAGAAGAAGAAAAAGAAGTAGAGGTACAGGTAGAGGTAGAGGTAGAGGAAGAGGAAGAGGAAAAGGAAGAGGAAGAGGAAGCAGTAGAGTACGAAGAAGAGGAAGAAGGAGGAGACAAAGAAGAAGAGGAAGAAGAAGGAGGAGTAGAAGGAGGAGGAGGAGGAGAAGAAGAAGAGGATGAGGAGGAGGAAGAGGAAAAAGATGAAGAAGGGGAAGAAGAGAAGAAAAGGAAGAAGAAGAAGAGGATCAAGCTAGGTCAAGACTCCTTTGAAGAAGAACAATAGGGTCAAGCTAGGTCTAGACTCTATTGTTTCAAGCTTTCTAGGCTTTGTAATTAAGGTATGATGGTTATTCATTCATAGACTCCTTTAAATCATAAGCCCTCATCTTTTCCCCACTTGTGAAGATGAACCCCAATTCTAGTTAGGGTTTCTTCCTATATTTTAGTTATTGTTGTATGTTTATCCAATTGAGTGGATAATTGTTGTTGATGATGTTATTACATGTTTTTAGTATGATTATACATGTATTCTTGATTAACCTAATATTCTAAGGTGAAATTGATATAGTTTGGTTCTATGCCATAAAAAGGGAAATTGAGGGCTTAGATGTGATCTTCTAAGATTGATGAATTACTTTATGAATTGCTTGAGATTAGAGAACCTAGATATGAATTGCCTAAAAGTAAATCTAATTAACATGATTTAGTCTACCCAAACGACATTAACAAAAACTCATAATGTCCATATCGAGTTATAAAAGCCATTTTTGGAATATCTTCATCTTTCACCCTTAATTGGTGATAAACCAATTGGAGATCAATTTTAAAGAAATAAATTGCCCCTAAAGTTGATCAAATAAGTCATCTATTCTCGGAAGGGGATACTTGTTCTTGACGGTTACCTTATTCAATTGCCGATAATCAAAACATATACAGAGTAAACCATCTTTCTTTCTAATAAACAATATTGGGGCACCCCGTGGAGAGATACTCGATTGAATGAAACCCTTATCCAATAAGTCCTTTAACTAATCCTTCACCTATAGACTTTTTTTACCACCACAGAATCACCAACAGGGGTAGAGATAGAAAAAAGTTCTAACCACACATCGGAAAGAATGTCAAATCTCATAGCTACAAAAGAAGTCACAAATGACAAAGTTTCCCCTGGATCAACTAAAGCATACGCATCTATATGGAAAAATTTTAACATATCGATCACCACATCCGGGGAACTCTCTTGATCACCTCTAGTTTGGAGGGCATAGAACTGGTTTTCCTTAGGAGCACTTGCACCCGAACCATTTAGACCAAATGAAGGGTAGGGTAAAGCCCTAGGAAAAAAAAATCTCCATCATTATTAGCAACCAAAGGACAATTTCTTAGTTTGTGATCCGCCTTTCCACACCCAAAGAAAGCATTAGAACCCGCTAAACACTTCCCTTCATGGTTTTTCCCACATCTAGCACAAATAGGCATGGAAGGCCTATTACCATCACTTTGAGGTTTTGGGTTAGACACCCTTTCATTATTAGGCTTAGGAGGATCACTTGAAGAACCTTTCCCGGAGAACCTTTGTTGTAACCTGGAACTACCCCATCCACTGGACCAAGAATATGAATAATTACCATCATCCACTCTCGCTCTCTTTGCCTCTCTAGATCTTTCCTTGAGCCCATGGTTTCTCCCACATTTAGCACAAAGAGACATGGAAGGCCTATTACCATCACTTTGAGGTTTTGGGTTAGACACCCTTTCATTATTAGGCCTAGGAAGAGAACTTGAAGATCCTTGGCCGGAGAACCTTTGCCAGAACCTTGAACAACCCCGTCCTCCGGTCCTAGAATATAAATAGTTACCATCATCCACTCTTGCTTTCTTTTCCCCTCTAGATCTTTCCTTGACTCTTTGACTACTATGTTGGGCACTTCCGACACAAACTTACTCATCTTGGCCCTATGATCCACCATAATGGAAGGAGCATACTTGGATAGTTGAGTGAACCTCAAAGCGTATTCCCTTACACTCATATTTTCTTGCCTAAGGTTGATGAACTCAAGTACCTTGCTTTTCTCATCTCAAGAGGGAAAAATAGATGAAGAAAAACACTTTTGAACCTTTCCCATTCTATGGGACCCGCTTCTATAGGCCTTGCCTCTTTCCACTGATTGACCAAATCTGAGCAACCCCTTTGAGTTGGTAAGCGGCCAATTCTGCCTTCTCTATTGGAGTCACTCCCATAATAACAAGTACCTTGTAGACCTCGTCGATTAAACTCTTGAGGCTCTTCCTAAAATTGGAGCCATAAAATTCGAGAGGGTTCATCCTTATTAAATCCCTCACTCTTGACGCTGTTATACCCACACTTGGGTTCACGAGGGCTACCACCTCTCTATTGGCTTGAACCATCACGGCTCGAGCCAACACTTGCAATGCTGACCTTAACTTTGCATTAGTCACATTCTCATTCAATGGGTCAATCGGAGCTTGAGGAGGAACCTCTTGCTCAACATTTCCTTCCTCCAACCTTCTAACATTAGCCCTACTAGTAGGCATATCTTGAAAACCATCAGGCATGGATTAGGAGAAAGACTTATAGAGTTAAACTCCATGGCACGACTTAGAGAAGTGAAGAAGTGAAGTTTCCTAAACATCTAATAGCCTCTCATTCATAAATGTGGCGCGCTTCACACTTAAGAACAAGACTCTACTAGACGTGGTTTGAGACATTCTAGAACCATTCTATACCTTATGCTCTGATGACCTAGTTTGTCACAACCCAGGGGTACCCTCTAGATTGAACAAGGAGTATAAGACCCTGAGAGGCCTCATACAAGCCACTTAGCATATCATACCATAAAGTAATAGAAAAGATATGGAAATTTAAACATTACAAAGTATCAAAGTCTTTTTAAAAATAAGCGGAAGTCTACCAACATTGTCTCAAAACCATCTAAACATAAAAAGTAAATCTTGGGACGTAGCACATACAATAGTCTGAAACATAAAGGAAAAGCAATATAGAGAGTGGTGATCACATCCTCGAACACAATGCGGACTCACTGATGAGTCCGAGATTTGGACTCATTTAGGGCTTTGTTTATTATGATTTCATGTCCTCAAATGTTTATTTTGTGCCAAAACTTATGTAAAACCCTTCATTTCTAGGTACATAGAGGAACAAAGCAAGGACACTAATTTGCAAAAAGGAATGAAGCGAGGTTTTAAAACCAAGCTTATTGATTGATGGTCAGTGGGTATTGGGTTAACATGGGTTCAGCTCTAGAGAGTGAATCCTAAACTTAGTCCCACATATTCAGCTCGACAGAGTGAATAAATTAAGGTGTAGGCTGATCTGATGTTGCTTGCTTGTTGATGTTCGAGAAAAATCAACTTGATTTGGGATAAATTGTTTGAGAGAAAATGTATTCCCTCTATGGCGTAGCTTGCTCAGTAATATGCACTTATTTCCTAACAGATGCAATTACCCATTTGTCTACATTAGACTATAATCGAATCACATCCCAAGAAGTCGTCTCATTATTGTTAGCTCGTATTGCTTGTCCTCTGTTTGTACTTGATAATTTAGAACCAAAACCCCCTTACTTGACATTCGTGCCATCCTCTAATTTGAATTATGTTTTTATTCAATAAATTCTATTCATATAACAGATTTGATCATATTCATACTTCCCAATTGACTCTCAAACACGTACCACTCCCTGTGGAATTCGAACCCAACTCCTTTAGTTGGGTTTTATATTGACTAGCGATCGTTGACACTTAGAATTTAGTGAAGTTTCCTTGAAATGTTAATCAAAATGGTGCCACTACCGGGGAGTGGTGTTGCTTGAGAATTTTTGGTGTAGTTGAATTTTGTTCTTGTTAGTAATAGTTGAATCTACTTACTTTTAGTTTTGGTTCGTGCGCCGCTTGTTGAATAGAGAAAATGAGCTTATTTTGTAGCAACAGTAACCCAATCGACCACCCTCCTTTGAGATTGATGATTCTTAGGAATAACATCCTAACTTTCAACCAATTGGAGGGTGAGACTATGCATGAGTTGTGGCCATTTAAGGCACTATTGCAGCAACACCTAACTCATGGAATTCCATATAAGATGTTACTGGAGTGCTTCTACAGAGGTATTGGTCATGAACATAAAAGAGTGGTTGACCAACTTTCTCCGGGTGGTTTAATAAAACAACCATATGAAACAACATGGATTAAGACCAACAAAGAGACAGAAAAGGACTAAGAATTGGCCACATTGTTGACTCAACTGGACGCATTGGCCAAGAAAGTCATGGAATTGGAAGGAATGTACAAAAAGAAAGGTACATTCCCCCTTACAAGCGTAGAAAGACCAAGGAGTATGAGGGTGGGCAGATTGAGGAGATACTCTTACTCATTCATCACAAAGTCGGAGAACACAACAGACTGTAAAAAGAGGTAAGAGAGAACATTTCGACGCTGAACCAGATGGCAACCTCTCACTCCATGTTCATTCAGCTTCTAGAGACCCAAATAGGTCAGGTGTTTTCTTGTCTCTACCCAAAGCAAATAAAAGGGTTGCCTAGTGACACTGAGGCAAACCCCAAGAATGAAACCTAAGTGGGGACTTGTGTCATGCCACGATGCTAACTAAGGCTCTTCTTGGGAGGCAATCAAGGTTTTATTTGCTTTCCTTTTGTTTTCGAAATAATTATGTGTTGAATTTGCAGGTTGAAGTGTAAAATGTATTTGAAAAAGTGGTAATTGGCGAGTAAAATATCCAGTCGGTGACTCACCGAAGAGGTCAGTGAGCCCGACTTGAACCGCCGCTGGACTCAAGAAATTCTAAGATTGGAGTCTGTAAAACTCAAGGGGTCCATGATCAAGTCGGCAACTAGCCAAATAGGTCGGCGGTCGTGACTTTGTCCACTATTTGGACCCCCACACTAACTGAAGGTCTTGTAAAACTCGGTGAGGTAAGTAACCACTCGGCGTATCCCCGAGTGGTTCAGTGAGTAAAATTAATGTCGCTGAAAGGGCGAGAACTGGACGGTTTTAAAGGCCAAAGGTTCAAAAGTTCAAACTCTTTCAAATTCCCTCACTTTTTAACTTCCCAAAATCACACCCGCACAATAGTTTCCCGTATTTTTGCATAATTAAAACTTTTTAGTTGTAGATTGTGTTCGGAGTTAGAATTTGTTGCCGCCTAGCTTTTCAAAGTGTAAATTCGGCATTAAAGGTTGGTATTCCGAATCCCAAACTTGTATTTAGCGGTTTTTACTCATTTGCAATTGTTTGATCTTAGTGATGGGTGTTGGGCCTCTCTGAATTATAAATGTGTGCTTGACTGCATGTTTTTAAATTTGAATTTTTGCATGAATTGTCTATATTGTTGATTTCCCGAATTTTCTACTTTAAAATTGTTCTAAATTGTTGGGTTATACTAAAATTGTTGTTGGGTCTAATTGGGTAAAGTCTAACTAACTCACATTTATGAAAAATCACGTACTTTTCCCAATGATGGAGCGGTTGACGTCATTCTTAAGGGCTAAAGTCGTCAAATGACCAAATTTGGCCAAACCGAGAGAAGTCTGAATATCCCAGGGGCATGGGTCATATGGGTCTGAATTTAATTGAACTAGTGTATATTTTGATTTTGTTTTCGAGGGCTGTGGGTTTGATTTTGGAAGTTGGGGTAGAAAATAGGCACGTTGGGCAGTTTGGCGAGCTGGGTCGAGCTAGTCGAACCACTAAGCGGTTCGCCGAATCCCCTTGATCACCTTTAATTTCATGCTAATATTGAGTTTAGGTTCTGTAAATTTCGGTGAGAAGCCTAAGTTCACCGAGTGCACTCAACGACTCACCGAAAGTCTTCTTTGATCGTCCTTTCTACGCCCCTAACCCAAGAAATACACTATAACTTTCGGCGAGCTGGTATGTGCTCACTGAATATTGTCAGCAATTCCCCAAAAGTCCCCTCTCATCACAGACATGCCAATTTTTCTGGAAATTTTTGAGCCTATCCTTTCGGCGAGCCCGATCTAGCTCGCCAAAGCGATTTGGTGACTCGCCAATCCATTTGGAAAGTCTTTCTGCAACTTTTCTTGAAACGAATCCAACTGTTTTCAATGTTTTTGAAGATATGGGTTTCCAACCTCAACATGCCGCCCCGTAAAAGAGCACGGGGCATAGTGATAAATGAAGGGTGAGCCAATCCTCCTAAAAAGGGAAAGATAGAGCCTCCAAAGAGAGGCAAGGGCAAGAGGCCCATGACTGAGGGTCTAGAGCATAACTCTGGCAGTGAGGGAGATTCATTTGACTCCCAGGCTACATTCTCCGAACCGAACAATAACCAGCCACTACAGTCCCAGCAAGCGACGATCCGTGCTAGGTCTTGTCCTAACTCATCGTGAGCTCCAGCAGCCACCACTCCTGCAGTAGATACAGTGCCACCAGTACAGGTTTCTCTTCCCCGGCTACTCAACAGATTAAAAGCCAACGGGTTGAGGACAAATCTAGAGGAGAAGTTCTATCCACGGAGGGCTTAGTGGGTAGATACTCCAGAGTGAGGGACACGCTCCAGTTTCATCAATTTGAGCAGTTCACCAGGCCCCGAGACCCCTACATCCTAAGTGGGTCCGGGAGTTCTACACAACATATGGGGAGGTGGTGCCAAAGGGGAAGAAGAAGGCCAGCACTTTCCGGCTGGTAAAGTCTGTATTGGTTTGGGGGTGGTAGTGAGATGCAGTCGTAATCATATTAACATTGTATTGGAGAGAGGGTTAGTCTTTGACTTCCCAAACTTGGACACCACTACAAATCCCTTGGATAATCTCAAGGGTTGGCTTGCACCCCTCATTTTTAACACCACCCCAATGTGGATAGAGGTAGGAGCTCCTATTAAGAAGAAGGAGTTGAACGTGGCTGTGAGATATTGGTTCGAATTCATCAGCTGCTCCATCATGCCATCACAGAACGAGTCCATCATCTGCCATCCTAAGGCGGCCTACCTTAGTTCTATCATATCCAGGAGTAGCATCGACATGAACCTCATCATAGAGCAAGAGATGGCCATGAGGGCCAAACAACATCAGACATCCCTACCCTTCCCGACTTTGGCTATGAAGTTAAGCTGTAGTGTTGGAGTTCCCCATGATGCGACAAGAGATATTGAGATCACTCCTTCATCCTCCGCTGACATCCTACATATAGAGGCTGAGTACATTTGGGAGAAGACAGATAGGAGGAAAGCAGCCCCAGTGGATACATCCCCAGAGGTGGACATTGGCTCTATACCTATAGAGGCATCTTTGCCTACTCCAACCTCTGCGCCTTCAGGTACTTCCACTTCCTCACAGACTCCTAGTTCTTCTATTGCCTCCTAGCCTACTAGGATTACACAGTTTATGATCTTGAAGATGGGTCAATTAGCCCATTCTGTGGATTTGAGAACTACTCGGTTGGAGGTTGCAGTACCATGGATGATCGAGAGTGCTATCCTAGCTGCACTGACACCCCTATGATTATCGATTGACACTTCCACGGTGAGGGTTGAGACTTGTGAGAGTAGACAGGGGGTGACTCCAGAGGTGACGGATTTAAAAGTCGAGGTTGCAGATTTGAGGAAAGATGTGGACTACTTGAAGTCCACATACTTCACTTCACTATTAGAGGCAGTAGATGATGTGGATGCTCCAGTTTCTTCTGAGATCACTCCGACCACCATCGGAGACGTGTTGATGGATGATATGGCAACTGATGAGCCATAGGCAGAGACCGACGAGGAGCAGATAGAGGTGTCAAATGAGACCATTTATTGCTTGACCTTAAGAAGAATATTGTATAGTCGGTGATTTAGACATCATTGACAGAGAAGTCAGTGTTGCTAATGCTATACCAGGCACTGATTCCCCGACAGATGGAGTAAATGTGTAGAAAAGATTTTCTTTACCTATCTCTATGTCATTTTTATTGATTTTTAGTGTTTGTATTACATTTGCGGACAAATATTTTTTATTTGTGGTGGGGTAAGGTATTTCCATACCTACCTCTTATGATTATTGTGTTTCTCTATACATTGGGTTTTGTGCTGTAAATTGTGTTTTGACACTATTTTAGGGATGCTTGAGCTTGTGGCACCATATTTTGAATGTAAATTGTTTTTGACATTTCTAAAAATTTCACCACCTCTTTATTGTGTTTAAATGTGGTTGTTCTTGTGAAAATTTGAGTGTCGGTCTTGATTAATACCGATGACTTGAATAGTGCTCTTAATCGAACAAAAATGAATGTGGGGCTAGATGAGGCCAAGTGAAGTTGCATAAACAATATGTGAACTTTTTGAATCTCGGTGTGACTTGCCAGTTATCAAGTAGAGGCTCTGGTGATGAACATTACACACTAGAGAAAGTATAGAATCTTGTTTTATATTGGTGTTAATGCCTTGTGTGATGAGCTTACTGTGAACCATGTGTGATGACACCTAGAATTTTCCCCGTTGGACCGGTTGACTAAGTGATGTAATCTCTTGAAATAATCTTAGGCAACAATTTTAAAGAGTGAAACAATTTGACATTATACCTCTTTTGTGGCCAACCTTGTGAGTGTGTGAACTTTTCTTGAACACGCTTTGAGCCTTAGCCTTTTCTTGGAAGAAACTTGATACTATTATAACCCTATTTGTATCCATTCACCTATAATCCTCAAGAAATGTGGTTTGTTTGAATATCCAACTTAGGCCAAAAGCCAAAGTTGAGGGTGTGGTGAAAATATAAGGTAAATCAAGAAGTACAAAGAAGTCTCCCTTGATCCATGGTTTTGAGAAAGATGGAACCTCTCCATACAAAAAAATGGGAAAAGAGAAAGAAAAGAAAAAGAACGAAAAAGTTGAGAAATAAAGTGTGAAAGTTGAAAAAGAAATGGGGTGTCTAATATTCCATTGAAAATGAATAATAGGGTGAATGCTGAGCATGGGTGCGAATGTTGAAGAAAAGGAGAGAAAGTGATGTTCATACCACATTTCATAAGGAAATCAGTCACTGAGCCTAAATGACCATACATTTACACTCAGCTCCATTACAAGCCTTAAAAGACCTTTTTGATCTTGAGTGAGCTAAAACAAATGTTGGTTGGAAAATAAGGGCAAACTAATGAGTGAAATCATGGATGTGTTCATCTTTGTAAGTGTGAGAGCTGTATGTGATTCTGGAGCTTTAAATTGTTGAAGAATAGTGTGTGAATATGGAATCATTCTTTGTGTGAGAGCATTTGAGTACCTTTGTTGAGCTTGAACTTGAATTTGAAGCAAGTATTATGAACTTGAGAATCTTTGGTAATGATTTCACAACTTGAACCTTTGAGTGCACAATTGATCCTTGTATAAGTAAGTTGAGTCTTTTTGTGTGCATTTATGATTAAGTATGTAGCATAGTTTGAGATATTCTTTTTGAATTACTGAACTTAAGTTTTACTTGAGGACAAGCAAAAGTTTAGGTTGGGGCTATTGAAGAATCCGAGATTTGGACTCATTTTGGGCTTTATTTATAATGATTTGGTTTCCTCAAATGCTTATACTGTGCCAATAACTGATGTAAAACCTTTGATTTCCAAGTACTTGGGTTGAGGCCCAAAGCAAGGACAATAATTTGTAAAAAGGAATGAAGCGAGCTGAAAAAGTGAAGAAAAGAAAGCCTGGTGATCGCCAATTCCACTTGGCAAGTCACCGAATGGCTATTTGACCGCCTAAAGTTCCAGTGTGCCAAGCCTTGAAGGAGAAAACCAAGTTGGCGAGAGAAAGGAGCAATCGGTGGATCGCTAAGTGGTTTTGTGATGCAGTGTTGGATCGCCCAAAGTTATAGACATTGAGGAAGTTAAAGGCCAAGGCAAAAGGGTGAGAGAATTGATACAAGGGAGGATCACCGATTTGATCAGCGAACTCGACTTACGGCGCCGAATGGTTGTTCACAACATATTTTTGGTGATAATAAATACATTTTTTGAACATTTAGTTTAGTATCAAATTTTATTTTGGATAGTCATTAGAGTAATTTTGCATATTGAATTCTGAGTATTAAGAGAAGTTTTCTCTAGTTTTTCCTAAGCTTTGGAGAATACAAGTTTTTCACTTTCAAGAAATTGGAAGTGGGTCTTTGAGATTCTTCGAATTGGAACATTATAAGAACGAAATCAATCTTACCCAATTGATGGATACTCAATTTGGTAACGATTTTTACCTTTTTATGATGTCTAGCTAAAACCCTAATTCTTGGGGTGTGATTCTGTGACTATAGGCTGATTTAGTTTATGGGTATTGCTAATCGTTAGTTTAAATGTTGTTTAGAAGTGAGTTTAATCAGTAATTGTGGTTTAATTTAAAAATTGTAGTTGCAAATACAGTTCTACCTTCGTGTTTTCGGCTTGCTCAAGAGAGAGGTTTTAAAACCAAACTTATTAATTGATGGTCAGTGGGTATTGGGTGAATATGGGTTCAGCTCGAGAGAGTGAATCCTAAACTCAGTCTCACATATTCAGCTCGAGAGAGTGAATTGATTAAGGTGTAGGCTAGTCTAATGTTTCTTGCTTGTTGTTGTTCGAGAGAAATCAACTTGATTCGGGATAAATTGTTCAAGAGAAAATTTATTCCCTCTATGGCTTAGCTTACTCATTAATATACAACTATGTCCTAACAATTGTAATTACCCATATGTCTACATTAGCCTATAATCGAATCACATCCCAAGAAGCCATCTCATTATTGTTAGCTCGTGTTGTTTTTCCACTGATTGTAGTTGATAATTTCAAACCAAAACCCCCTTATTTAAAATTCGTGCCATCCCCTAATTTGAATTATGTTTTTATTCGATAAATTCTATTCATATGACTAATTTGATCATATTCGTACTTCCCAATTGACTTTCAAACATGTACCGCTCCCTATGGGATTCGATCCCAACTCATTCATTTAGGTTTTATACTTAGTAGAGATCGTTGACACCTAGAATTGGATGAAGTGTCCTTCAAGCGTTAATCACTCACCAAAACTTCACTTCACAGTCCTCTAGGAACCTAGCCACAAGTGTGTGAATATCGAAAGTCGGACCCTACATTTGATAAGAATGTAGGCAAGAGTATGCGTTAGAACAATCAAGTACTAAATATGATGGCTAGCATAAACAACATAATCATAAGCATTAGTCAACATAAGACATAAGACATAAGACATAAGATATAAGCATCATAATGAGAGAGGAATACTTCTTTAAGTAACCTCACTTATCCTTAGCCAAGACATAGGTCATCCGCCTCTAGTCAAGCTTACATCATGGAAGGCATATCTGGTAACACTCCACACAAGTCAACTTAATAACATAATCACATTAGTGATACTTACTTTTAAAGACATGAGGATTCGCCTATATACCTAGCTTATAAAGGCTAATGGGTATTCGCCTCTTGCCTTACATACTTTAAGATTGCGGGTACTCGCCTCCACAATCACATCATGTGACATAGGTACTCGCCTCCACATCATTTCATAAGGAGCATGGGTACTCGCTTTCATGTCCATTCATCATAGTAAGAACATGGGGACTTACCTCTTGTTCAATTCTAAGGAGTATGGGAATCACCTCATACCTTTACATATGAAGGTCAAGGGTAATCGCATCTAGCCTCATCAATTACATAAGCTTTTAGTCTAAATTCATTTTAGGTCAGCAATTATTTCAACCTAGAATCATTCATTTGAGTAAACCTTTCACATTCATTCATTCATAGTTAAGCAATTCATATAGGAAGAAATCAAAGACGGAAAGTAAAGATAAATAGATAGACATAAAAGAGGAAACAAAAAGAAACCAAAGGGTATATTAAAACCAATGACCTCAATCTGTTAATCCTACAATAAGCACCTAACTCTTACGAAGACCTCAAGGGAATCGATATCCCAAGCAACCAACATTTCTAACAAAAGGCAACAAAAGCTTAACCAAACTCTCAGCAATCAAACATGAGTTTTCAGTTTTCAACATTCAAAATAGTCTAACCTAAAATGAACCCCAAAAGGCCTATTTGTAGTTTTAGGTGAACAAGGCCCAAAAGTGGCCAGAAAGGATAAAGGGCAAGCCAAGTGGGCTGGGCAATGTGCCGACTAGTTGACGATGCTTCCTGCGTGGACTACACCTCTAGCTATGTTCAGGAACATTAGGGGAGCTAAGGTCATCACCTAAGTCATTGGGCGACGCGCCAAAGGGTTTGGCGATGGATCCTGCTCTTGCCAACACCCTGTAACTTTGGGCGGTCTAGGAGTCATCACCCAAGTCCTTGGGCGATGTGCCAAAGGGTTTGGCGAGGGATCTTGCACCTAGCCTAGTCCTATATCATTAGGTGATCTGTAGGTCATCGCCCAAGCAATTGGGCGATGCGCCAAAGGACTCCTGCTCACCAAAGTGCCAATGTTGCCAGTCTCTTCCGTTCACTTGGCCAAGTGATCTTCCACGCATGTGAACCTTTGTTTACCACCAATACAAGCCCACGAACCTCTATCCTCGAGAACAATCCTTCAATACATTAGAATTCCCAAGCTTGGTGAGTTAAAACTCTTGAGGCAATCTGTATTGCATCATTCTCCCCTTCTTGAAAAGGATTCGTCCTCAAATCCATACCTTGCAAAACCATAGGAGAAGCAAACAAGAACAAGATCCTCACAGCATGAGGGTTAGTGTTAGCAATAACAATTTCATCACCATGCCAAGAATGCACAAATTTAACATATAACCAAGTATCAGAAATATCAACAAAGGGTTTGTAACCCATTAAAGTAATAGATACTTGGCTACTTAAGAAACTTAGAGAAAGGGATAGAGCGTAGGAACCAATACACTTAAACAACTCCATGTGTAAGCCCTCATTGATTCCCCATTCAAACAAGCACAAGGCCTCTCTTATGTCAAGTAGCACATGAACACTCTCATACCTAAGTGCGAAGGCACAAATAGTGTTGACCCAAATTAAGACCCCATCAAATGAACAAGATAACTTAGTAATGATTCCCAATTCATGAGCAAGTTCAAGTACATAAGTATCCCCCACCCAAATTGGTAAACATACCTCTTTCAAGCACATAAGATCCAGTAATAACACCAAAGAAGAACCTCCAAAATAATAGATGTTGTTACTACTATAGTCAACATATTTAAAGAAGACACCGGGATCAAATGGAAAAGGATAGCATAGCATCGAGTCAAGGAGACTCTCATTTGCCCTGTTGATACCACTACTAACATAAGATATGCAACCCACACAAGTATGAGTAGCATCATATGCAAGTAGATAAAAGTGAGACCTCGAATCCAACTGTAAAACCATATAGATCATAAGCAAGAAGCTCATACTATTAGCATGATGGGTAGCACAAAGGTTATCACTTAAAACATTTAACCGAGGAGACTCAAACTCAAGGAACAACCAAACGCCCTCTATTGTCATGGCTATTAAGCCCATAAATGGAGAACAAGGACAATGGCTATTCTTCTCAACATCATGGTGATACCACCTAAAAGATGATACTTCCACCAGTTCAAATACTTTCTAGCATTCATCGGTATCAAATGGATAGAGGATCCACAAAACAAGGTCATACCAACAAGTGTAGACCTCAAGGATACCCTGATCCACATGTAATGCACTTCTAATCCAACTAGGGATCTCATCATATGCAAAGAGATAGTAAAGGAAGGTACAAACTTCACCTTCTCTTGGCAAATATCTCCTACCCCCATGAGATGCACATTCAACCAGATCAGGCTCAGGGTAAGAAATAGAAAAGGGGTCCAGGAAGCTATCCTTCCCCACACACAATGTAGGCTCTTCAAGTGGATGGTAAAACCTTAAGAAGAGATTTCCTGCATAGGGAAAGGAATTAACAATGTCAACCACCATATGCCTGCCATTTCGACCAAGCATTCCCATACAAATGCTACAATTAAGCTCACTACTGGGGTCAAATGGAAAGGCAAGCCATCTACTAGGATCAAGTGCACATCCATTTATTAGGTTGACACTCTTTGCTTCCAACAACATACTCCACTCAACAGCATGAGCATCATCATATGTAAACAAGTAATAGAGAAAGATGTCTTGCAATTCAACTTCCTCTAGGGCGTTTTCATATGTATGACTACCAATAGGCTTAAGCATTGGTCATACTATTAAGAAGTGAAACACACCAAGAAGTAGAAGTAATGGGAAAACAAACACCGCATTCCTCCTCATCATCTTCCTTCCCCACAAGAGTACTCTCATCTTCTAAGAAGAGATTTCCATCTTCAGGAGGAAAAGCTTCACGGAATAGTGGGATGCTATAACAAGTATAACTATCAAGAGCTATACTGTTTTCATGATTCACACCACTAGGTACATCATTAGGAGTGATTTCATCATCTTCAAATAAGATATTGCACTTGTCGAGGGAATGATCAACCACCAGGGAAGAATTTAAACATGGAAGTTCACCCTTAAAAAGACAAATATCATTTTTCAAAGCATTTTCAAGCATAGGGTCTCTATGAGCAAAGCAAGCAATCAGACCTTCCATAAAAGATATGCCCAAAGAGTCACTCCTATTCAACTGATCAACATTATCGTTACAAAATAATGAGCTAGCATTCAAAGCATAGGTGTCAACATTAGGTGGACATAAATCGATCTTACTAGAAGAATCAATTCGGTCCTCAATAGGATAAACTAGTGTATCTACATTCTCAACAAGCACATTTGAGGTTTCTTAATCACATTACAAGAACCCTCAACCAGTGAACTACACTCACAAACAGGTTGATCAACACAATCATTACAAAATAATGAGCTTACATTCAAAGCATAGGTGTCAACACTAGGTGAACACAAATCAATCTTATTAGAAGAATCAATTTGGTCCTCAATAGGATAAACTAGTGTATCCACATTCTCAACAAACACATTATCAATACATGGTAAAGAATCAGTAGGCTCACATAAAGACAAGCTTTTCATTCATACTTTGTTCATTTGCAATGGTCAAAGTATTAAGATTAGCTACTGTACCTTGATGCCCATAAGAAAGATCTTTACCTTAGATGTTGGAACATCCCGTTAGTGCATCCATCACACCTTCGACTGTAGGCTCTTTAGCTAGAACTTGTGTTCCTCCATTCGTTACGCTTGTACCTACATAAGAACCTTACCAAGTGAAGGATGAACAGAACTGTTAGATTGAGATTGTGGCAACCATCTTACTTCACTCTTCTCAACCTCTCATTTTTCCACTCTAAGGTTTCCACCTTGCTTTCCCTTACTCCTCTCAATCTTTTGTGTCTCATTTTTCACCTTAGGAAGAGGAAATAAATGTGTTTCCCAATGTTCCACAACGCACTTGTACCCATTCTTCTCATTTGGGACCCTATGTTCAGTAAACCAATTGGCTCCCAAAGTTAAGTGACAAGAAGCCATGGGCATTATATCACACCAAACCTCCTCATAGTATTTTCCGCGTGTGAAAAAGACTCTTACCCCTACAGTAACCTTACATCCCTCCATGGTGTATGGATAAGTCCTTTATGGTCGAGGTAGTCCCAAGTAGGCTACCACCTCTGGAGTGATGTAGTTTAGATTATACCCATCATCAATGACAAGATCAAGTCCCAAAGCCGCACAAATGCCAACCTTTTTCCTAAGAATTGATCTTCTCGGATCGATATTGAAAAGCTTTGTGTACCATTTTGGCACATACTTGAACCTCATCAGCCCTTTCAATTCTTCCCATGTCAATGGGTGGGTATTTCTTTAGAGTGTTCAGAGTCGTCCCTCTTGAGTCCACCAACCCAATGCAAGACCTTTCAATGACCATGGGCATACAAGGGTTGCTCTGGACCTCTCATATCATGGTGTTGGAAAATATGCTCACATTTCCACTCCCAATCAAGATATGCCTCAGGATCACACCATCCCTTAAAGATAGGAAAATAAATCCTTTTGGTACCGAGACCCTTGACACATCTCTCATACTTGCCTTAGTTCCCATATCCCGATAAGTGTGCATTACCTTGAGAAGTATAGGATATAGTATCCTTAGACTTTAGAGTTGTACACTCTCTCATTCCCCTCGGAGGACTTTGACTTGAGCTAGTGTAGCCACACATACTACTTTGGCTAGGGTAAGTATTAGCACAAGAGTAATAATATGAATCATCACAAGCCTTTGGGACATGCGCCTCATACTTCTTATATAATAGAGTATTATACCTCACCTTACCTTCATCCTGGGAGTGGGAAGTGTAACATGTTCCGGCATCATCATAGGAACCATCTTCACTCTCAGAGTGAGAGTAAGATCTCTCACATGCTCTCTCATCACCATAGGAGCTTCCACAAGATGCTTTTTCTCCATCTTCGTCATAAGAGTTATGTTCAACTTTTCTCTCATATTCTCCTTCGAAATAGTAGCTCTCATTCTTATTCAACTCTTGATCATGGCTATCATCATATCCCCTATAATCACCATTATCCTCATATTCATAGCCCTCATTATCGCAATCATGATCTCCCATATCATAGTCACATGGGTCTGAGGCTATCGAAGACATGCTTCCTTATAACTCCTTTGTACCTATAAAATGACAACTCACAAAAACAACAAACAACGTTAGCGTTAGTAAAATGAACTCATAATCGATCGTGTTTACACACCTTTGATTGCCTCTCAAATTGGAGTGGCTAATGTTGAAGATTGTTTATACTTAGTTGATCACAAGGTCTCGATTTCTACTCTTGGTTAGAATAGATTTTTATTTCAAGAAGAACGGACGACTTGATTAAAGTAAACAAACTTGAATCAAGAAGCTAACTACGAAATAAAAATGAATAAATGCACACAAAGAAAAGGCACTAACAAAGAAGTGAATTCAATAACCAATAGTCAACAAGTAGAGTAGTTATGAGTTGAAAATCAGTTTAGGATTCTTGACAACGAACTAGAAACAAAAGAAGAGAAACTAGAATTAGGACCTGAGAAGAAAGGGTCATAAGATGAGCTTTCAATCACCAAATGCACTATTTTCTTCGCCTAACATCAAGTTCAGCTCACCAACTTGAAGATTGACTCGCCAAACTCTACAAACGGACAAGGCAACTCGGCGATCTGGGTGGAAGTTCGATGATGCGCTGAATGGATTCTGCGACCAGGGCTTAGCTCGACAAAATTTCCAGTGTCTTCACCAAAATGAGGTCCAACTCGACGACCTAGCTGCCTAAAGGGCGAGGCGTCGAGTGGAATGGGTGATCCAAGTCGGGATTCGCCCAAATTCCTCAGGCTGCACTTGCACTATTCCAAAAATTGACCTGTTGTGGTCCCCCACTTCCTTTGTCCTTTAGTATCTATTTCATATAATGCATGATTAAAATCTTTGATACCCGTTTTAATACCAAATGAATATGTTAATATATAACACAACATAAATATCAATTTGTGTATGTAACAGGTATATAAACTTGTTCAAAATGGTAGATTAAGATAAAACGTTAATATCAAGTTTAATACAGTTTTCATACATTTATAAAATCGTATTAATACACAAATTTGTTGTGTATCAATTTTCATACATAATTTGATAACCAATATTACTATCAATTTTCAAATTGTCTTGATTTTTCCAAATTTGAATTTCTTCACAACAAATTTGATTCTTTTCAAGAGTCTTGCCAAGTTTTCACATAAAGTGGTAAAAATTATTTTTAGGCAAAATAATCAAAATCAAATAAGATAACACAAAAACACAGAATTTGAAGTAAAAGAAAAGAGAATTATGAATTAAATATGGTTGAATGTCGGATGAAACATAATGTTGGACGACCTTCATTCCTCTGATTATGACCATAGATTCTATCGAATCTACCTACACCAATACTTCCTCTCTAATAGATCTTTCTTTCCATAGAAGCGACTCTAATGTAGTACCAATCGGGGCATATGGGGCAAACTTCTTTAGCCTACCAATCTTGACAATATTAGTTAGGAAGCTCCATCTTTTCTAAATGATTGTGGCCTCCATCTTCGCCGATGCAGATCTCTCTCAAGTCTCCAACAAGGGGTCATGAAAAAATCGAGAATGATTTGAAGAAGGGAAAAAAATTGAAATATAGTTAAAGAATCACTAGTTGAAAATAACACACAACTAGTACTGCTATAATAGAGAGAAGATTCATCGGAGTTTCATCATGGTTGTGAACTTTTTTTTTGTTGAGAAGATTAAGGAGACAAGTTTGGAATTTGAGTAATTATTACCTTTAAAGAGACATGTAACATTAAAATTCCTAAATTGTAGTTACATAATTACCTTTATAACTGTCATAAAAAATCATACCTTTTATTTTCTCTTTTCAATATTAAATACGAAAATAAAAAATAAATAAAATTTAATTAAATAAATTAAATTGAATATGTTATCACTAGTAATAAAGTTGTTGTATTAGTAATTCTTAATTAATAGATTTATATGATGTAATATAAAATCTTAAATACATATATGGATTAATTTTTCCAAAATAAAATAGGGTTAAAAACCTAAAAGTACAAAAAAACATTTTTATAATATGGTGGTGACAGTTGTGAAGAGTACGCTGTATAGGAAGGGAAACATCTGAATGTGGTGTTTCTTAGAGGAGGAGGAGATTAGTTTTGAAAATAAATAAATTAAAATGGAATCCTGATTTGTTGTGGCGCCACATTGGCAGACCTAGGGTTCTCTTATATATATTACGCAATTAAGCAAACTTATACTATTTAATTACTCATCATAGCTATAATTTGCTATAATTGCCACTCGCGACTAACATTAACCATTAATTACGTGAGCTGACTTCGAGTTGTATAATTAGTCACGTTTGTATAATTCACTACATTTGTATAATTAGTCTAGCAATTTTTCGTTCGATTTTATTTGTATACGATGATTTATATTTGTATATGACGATAATTTCCTTTGGTTTATCAGTTTTGTCACCATATACATTCAAACTTTTTGTGTATAACTTTTTAAAGTTTGTATAAACGTGTAGTTTTTGGATTTTGTATAATATAATTTATATAATGTAATTTGTATAATATATTTTGTATAACTGTTTAAAATTCATATGTGTATGTTTGTATCCGTTATTTCAAATTTTATCATATTTGTATAATTTCAGACTTTATATTAATCAATTATACAAAAAGACGCGAATTACACTAACATAGTCGTGAATTATACAAATGAGATATGAATTATACAAATTATTGCCCTCTCTCGCTCCCCGCTGCCCGCTCCCCTCTCTCTTCCCTCTTCCAATCTCACTTGCCTTTCTCCTCCCTCTCCAGTCTCGCTTGCTATGTATACACATGCATATATATAATATACAGTTATCTAACCGATATACATATACAATTCACCTCTCTCCCACTCTCGCTCGCCTCTCTCCTCTCTCTCTCTCTCTCCCAATCTCTCCTCCCTACAACATGTAACTACGAATTGTAATTATCAAACTATGGCTATAGAGCATAATTAAACTAATTTTGAGTGGCTATATGTGAAAGTTATTGTATGATATATGACATGTGAGATGATTAGAAAGTTTTGAAAACATTAGTCCAAATTAACTTAATTACTACATTATAAGGTGAGAAAGTGTTTGAAAAACAAAATAAAGATTTATTCAATTTTGTCATTTTGTTAAGAAAGAAAATGAAAAATTTCTTATTTTCCTGTTTTTTGTGTTAAAGGGAAGTTGGGTTAGGCAAACGAGCGGAGAAGGGTCCTTCCTCGCATTGGATTTGATTTGGGGTATGGAGTCTCGTCACGCTTCCCTTGGTCGTCGAACGGTATGAATTTTAGGCTCCGCAATCTTCGTTTCTCACTTACAAAATTTTCCATATCTTGTTTGTATGTATGCAGTTGGAAGAAATTCGTCAAAAGAGAGCAGCAGAGAGATTAAGCAAGACGTCTTCTGGACCAGATCTTGCTAAACCTGGTAAAAAAATTTAATCAACAATCCTTCTTTTTCTCCATTCTTCTTATCTTCAATTTTTTTTTTTTTTTTTTGCCAGAGGTTTTTGGGATTGCAAAATCTCAGAGTGCAACTCGCTTATCAGAGGTAAACTCAATTTCCTTTTCACAAACTGCACAGCTTTAAGAATACCATTAGGTTAATATTCATTTTTTTGAGTTATGTATCCATCTGCAGAATGATATCACTGCCTTAGTTTCTCAATTGAAAGTTGTGCAAAAACAAAACACACAACTAGATGAAGAAAATAGAGCACTCACCTCAGAGGTATTTACTTCTTTCCTCCCTCATTTTGAATACGTTTTTTTTTGTACTAATGAATATCTCTTGTTCTAAAATTTTCTTCTTCAGCTTCAGACAAAAGAAGTTGAGAACAACATGTTGCAAAAACGTCTTAATGATCTGGTAATGCAGCTTTCAAATGTCATATTTACACTTATTTATCTGAGGAAAAAGATGATGTATTTTAGTTATACTTCAATGGAGACCAGTCATGTAAATGGTCCACATAGAATAAGTTCTTACTGGAAAAAGTTTTATGATGATCAGTTATTTGAAAGTCATCAATGTACGGGATTCAAATCCATAGTGTCCCTTTTTTTATATGGTAAGTGCTTCATTCATATAAACTTCCACCACTAAGATTCAAGCCTTTGTGCCAAGCAAACTAAGTCTTAACTTTTTTAGTGGAGAAGGGTAGAGGATTAGATTCGTCATCCTTGAGTTTCTAAGGTTGCATTTGGCTCCAAATGAAATTCTTGTTCATTAAAAACATGTTCCAGCCCAAAGATACCGAAAAAGAGATATCAAAGGTAACCAACGACCTCACAGTGCTGGAATTCCTATTATCCTCAATTCCCTTCCCATAAAGGAATCATCTGCTGCATGACTGCAGACCTCTTTTCTGTAAATTTGTCTCTGTCAAGCATCCATCATGAGCCAATATGCAGCTGAAACATGCCACTTTATATAGTAATTTTGGCTTCCTAAATTATCTTCCAAGGCCATGAAGAAAAATTTTCTGCTGTTACCAAAATTATATAGCAGGATTGTACATAGAAAACACCGTTGCTCTGTCCAGTCCATAGCAAAGAATCCTCATTTCAGCATCTAGTGATACCAGACTCAATTCTTGCAGCAAGGTAGTCATCCTTCAATTTCCCAATCGAAGAACCCCTTATAAAGCTCAAACACCACTCATTTCCACATCTCAGTTGCGCCACAGTAACAGCTAGATAATGTCCCTTTAATGATTGTAGCTTTTAACAATCAGCAAGTGTTAGGAGTGAATATAAAGACTTTGATAAAGTTCATTCTCAAAAAAAAAAAAAAAAAAAAATAAGAATACAAAGACTTTGATAAAGTATGACTTAGGTAGTGGACGTTGTTCCTACTCCCTTTGTCTCAATTTATGTGACACTCCCATTAACCCTTAATGAGACAATTTACCGCCACACATTTCTTAATGACTTGTTTTAGACTACAAGTTTCAAAAGTACATCCTTCATTCTACTCCGTGCCCAGTCTAACACCTTTACATTTTTGGGATGGAGGGAGTATTATTTATAGACATTGTAATATATGAAACAAATATCATTACCTTATTAATATGGTCTTTATCTGCTCATATCCTAGCACGATTGTGTTCATTCATGGATGAGGTCATGATGCTGTAATTACTTTAATTTAAGATCTTAGTACAACAATATATTTGGTTGCGCTTTCCCAATACAATACGTTATTCTGCACACGTGGATCCTTTTCCTTAGATGATAAACCATTCTGAATTGGTCTTCACTTTTCTGAAAGGAGGAATAAAAAGGAATTTAAGTAAGATATTGAGACCTCTTTTAAGTAGATAAGTGGCTTCACTTTCTTTTCTTTGGAAGTGCAGGAGCAAATCACTATACCTTCATTAAGAAAAGCACTCAAGGATGTTGCCATGGAAAAGGATGCAGCAGTTGTTGCACGAGTACATATCATTTCTACTACCATTCTATTGTTTTTTAACCATATATGTGCTCCATCTGTCTTTTTCCTATGAGCCCTGTTGTTTAAATATAGGAGGATCTTTCAGCTCTGCTTCGTACAATTAAGAAACGTTTAAAGGAAGTAGAAGAGGAACAGTATCGGGTATGCTAGTATTTTCTTTCACTTAATGAGTTGAAGTGGAATAGTATGCCTTAATACGTTTGAATCCTTTTGGGATTAGGCTGAAGAGGATGCGGGATCTCTAAGGGCAGAACTAAACTCATTACAGCAGCAAGCAATGACCGGTCCTGTTAGTGGTTTAACTTCAATGAATTTTCCGCCAGATCATATGCAAGCTATGGAGAAGGAGCTAGCAAATTTAAAATCTCAATTAGAGGTTACATTGTTTGTTTATGTTGTCATGATTACCTCTTTAAGCTTTATTCATTTGCTATACCATTTTTGTAATTGCAGCAAGTGACCCTGTTGAGGCAACAAGAAAGACAGCAGTTAGCGGAGGAGAAAGCGCATGTATCTGCACTAAGTTCTCAAAAGCAGGATTTGGAAGAGAAGCTTGCTGTTATGTCCAAAAAGGTCTCAGGTATATATTGCTCAATATTTTAGATTGAAGTGCTTAGCTCTTAGCAATTTGTATAAATGTAAATGTCCAGATACAGGATACAGGGTAGTCAAACATTGAAATAGATCTTAAAGGTAATTGAGTAAGGGAGTAAGTAAAGACGGAAGGATAGCCATCTGATGATACAAAATTTGTCACAATATTGAAGGTGCAGAATATAAAATAATTGTGAAAGATCAACCAAATCACAGTTGAATATCTTTAATAGTGCAAGGCTGGTAGGTCCAAAAATCTAAGATCAGAAATTCCAACTAGATGTTAAATTGAGCGATGGATGTGCAACATGAAGAGTATCGGTTGGTGTAAAGGTGAAAGATAACAAATAGTGTATATTCATCGTTTAGTTCTCATACGGAATGGAGGCGGAAAGCATTAAATATGGGTGATTGAATGTGGCAGGATTTGAAGCTACATACCACTCGTCACCCATGGCTATGTTGAATGGTGAAAACTGAAAAATATGGCCAAACTGTGTTGGATAAGATTGTTGGGTTGTCGATACATGGTTGGAATTTTTTTCCTGTTCTATTAGAGAGGTTAAGATTGTGCTCAATGCAAAGATTGAGGGAATTGTGTCCTAGGTCACAAATTTGAGTTTACGCAGCCTATCGTTCTAAGTTGTCGAAGGCTGCACTTGGCCCTAAAGGTTGGTTCCAGACAAATTTCTCAGTCATAGAAAAATGATCTCCATTTTCAGTTTGCAAAGATTTGCAGAATCTAGAACATTTCATAGAGATTAAGTACCTTAAACAAGCAATTTGGCAACATCTACTCTATAAGATACCCTCAAGTGGATGTAATACCCTTGAAAACACTGTTGCAAGTCTTCAAGCAGCAATTGTGAACTCTTCAAATCTCACAAAAGTCATCATTCATCAAATGTAAGCTTTAAACTAACTATTTTTGGTTAGTAGATATTTCTACTTATTTATACTAGGTTTAAATTGTTTGATATGCTTTACTTGAGCCAAGTGTCTATCGAAAACAACCTCTCTATCTTTATAAAGTATTGGTAAGGCTGCCACCCTCCCTACACTCCACATGTGGGATTTCGTTGGGTATGTTATTGTCATTGTATACCAGGTTTAAATATTACATAATAAAGTCTAACAAGCGCTAAAAGAAAATAGGTTATAATTAACAAAGCTGGAACTAGGGTGATTAAGTACTTTCCCTAATTGCGACAAGTGGTCTGCGATCGCAATCTTGGACTAGGCCTAGAGGCGGCGCATTCATGGTCATGGATCCGCTCTCGCAGATGGCTGGGACATGGGCTTCCATGATCGCGATGGCTTGTTAGTGATTGTGTCCTTCACTGTGCGCTCCCCCGATCACGGGGTATATTCTGCGATAGCTATGCTCAGCTTCTTGCACAGATCCTGCAGCTTCAACAGTGCTTTCAAGGCCTCCATGCTTGATTGCGGTTTTCCAAGGTCCAAGACAAGTTGTAAATCTTGGTAGACTTCTCTCAAACAAAGGTCTCCTAGACTTGGGAGATCCCATTGAAACTTATTTTAACCATATATTTAATAGGGTGATATGAAATCACAAGGTAACTATAACTGTTGCTGATTGCCACAGAGAAATGAACAAAATTTAAACACAGTAGGAACTTATTTGAATGGAGCATCAAAAGAATATCATAATTAAAATGAGGTTACAAGGCATCAAAGAGCTCACTGATATATAATATGAGGAGAGTTATTTTGGTTTATTTCATTTAGAATAGGAGTAGGAACAAGAATAGTATATAGAATCCTACTTGGAAAATGATTGTAATGTAGTGTCTTAGTTGGAAAAGGAGTCTAATGTAGTGTCTATAAATATAGTCTCAATATAATAATGTAGATACACAATTCAATAATATTCTTCTATAATATTTCTCACATTATATTAGAGTATCTATGATATTGGTACAAAATAATAAAAAAAGCTTCCGCAACCGGCGGGTTGTTATAACTCATATAGTTGCCTGGCTAGCCAATGATTACGCTATCAAAAGTTGGGACAATACTATATGCATGAAAAATAATCATGTTAAGAAGGACTGATTAGAGAAGCATCTAAGACAAAGAAAGTTGTCACCATGCTTCTTTCCGGTGGCTTCTTAGATTTGAATTGTGTAGCACTGTGAATTTCTCCAATAACCACTTTCTCATATCCGATTTGCGCAGCATCATGCATATATTTGGTGACTACTTTCTCATATCTGATTTGCATCTTTTCAGTGACTACTTTTTCATATATGATTTGTGTAGCATCATGCATCTTTTTAGACTACTTTCTCTTATCTAAGTTGTGTAGCACCATGCGTCTATCCGGTGACTCCTCAGATCTTATTTGCGTAGTTTCGTGCGTCTTTTCCGTGACTCCTCAGATGTGACTTACATAGTTTCACTTTTCATCAATGTTGTGTGAAAACCAATGCTACCCAAAAGTACATTGTCTCCCTGTTGCCAAATCACAACAGGCGCTGAATCTACCTCCCACGCGTCGCCAAGTAGATCATCACCTCGAAATAACCTTGAAGTCCTTTGCATAAATCTCTATCGCCCTTTCTAAGGAGTAGGTAATCTATCCCGGCCTTAGCCGCCGCACTACATTTGATCACCAAGTGCTTCTCTCTTATGGAAGCTTGAGTTTGCTAAGACCAAATCGAAAGCATTAGTGAAATTAAAAGTGGAAATCTTCATTTCTATCCCCAAAGTTGAAACCATCATGTACATCATCATAGCCCCTAACTGTGGTCCCTATGTGACCATTAAAATCTCCTCCTAAAAATAGCTTCTCGGTTCGCTGGATGTCTCTCACAACCTCGTACAAATCCCCGCAGAAGAGCTTTTTGACCTCCTCGTCTAAACCTGCTTCTGCACCGTGTGCACTAATTATGTTAAAAGTCAGCCCTCCCACAACTAGCTTAACGGTCATCATTCTTTCATTCACCCTCCTAATCTCTACAACTTGCTCCCTGAGTTCCCTATCAACTAAAATGCCTACTCCATTCCTACTCCTCAAGCTTCCTAAGTACCACAACTTAAACCCGACTACATTTGCCTTGGTTCCCACACATTTGGTTTCCTGGACACAAGCTACATTGATCTACCTCATCTTGAGAATCTTCATTTACTCTATTGATTCCCCCTCAAGCTCCCTATGTCCCCAGACCTAATCTGCAACCTAGAATCTCCCTTCGTACCCTTGCCACCCCTGATCCCCACTCCTGCTTTAAACTAACATCAAACCCTGAAGCCACCAATGCAGATAACAAAAATACGGAAGGCTGGACAAGAGCTAAAAACAAACAGCATCTGGACCAGAACTATAGCAAAAATTAAGAAGGCAAGGGATTAAGGCAGATGAGGGGGGAACAATGCATAGAATTACACAATCTCCCAATAATTAACTTTGAAAACTAGCATCTGAGGCAGAGTCAAAACAAAAGTAAAGAGAACAAGAAACTGCGAAGACCAACCAGAATATAGCTGTGCCGAATGAAAATTTAAATACAGATCAAAGAAACCTGTGGTGCGGCAAGTCTTGAAGTACAAAGAACCTGCTTTTATGGCTTCACGAAGTAGCTGAAAATTGCTAGCTGCTAGGAGTACTGCTCCAATTTTATACTGGTCGGACCTTGTTGGTATAGAGGTCGCTGGAAAATATCATCACTTCTTTGGTCAGATCTTGGAGAACACAGAATTGGTGGCAGTTCGGTGAAGTAACAGATGACAAAGTTGAGGTCACCAGGTCTCTCTGGCTCTAATAGTGGACCAGAAACTAGGGTTCCGTCCGTAGCAGAAAAGAGGACAGAAAAAACCCAATACATACCAAATCTGGGACGTCAGTGTCAATGGTGGTAGGTGGCATAGGAGGGATGGATATACGACGGAGTGGGTAGGAGAGATGGGTCTGCAATGCGGTGGTGTAGGGGAGATGGGTCGGTGACCCTGGCGTATGTGGCAAAGGAGAGAAGGTTACATGGAAAGAGAAGAGGCAGAAAGTTACGGGGAGAGAGAAGAGACAGAAGGAAGCATAATTTTCACAACTTTCAAATTGTTGAGTAAAAAAAAGACTTCGGAGGTAAAGGTAAAATAGTAGTTATAAGCTCAAAATTGAGGGTGTCCACTCCATAATATCAGAAGAGCCTATGTGGTTTGATGAAGGTCATTATCCAACTGACTCATGTCAATCAATAATAATAGAAAGTAATGTAGGTCATATCGAAGCAAGCGAAGGGGAGTGCAAACAATCTGCAATCTGAAAATATTACTGCACAACAAAATTTAGGAAGTGAAAAAGAACCAAGAATCACCTAACATAGTAAACTATAAATCATATGCATTGCATGAACTTTTCTTTTGCTTGTAATACCTATCATTTAACGACCAGTTGGCTGTCGTGATATCTATTGGTCTTTTCTGTATCATTGTGCTATTTATTACAGGTGAAGTCACTGGAAAGGCATCCCAGAAGACATTCTCAGAGGTAATCAATGCGTCTGCAGTTGATAAATAAAATGCAGCATGTTAAATTTGAGTTGGCTAATGTTTTCTGTGGAAAGGAAAATGATCGTCCAATGAGCATACATTATTTTTGATAATTTTTTCTTAATTTTTTTTTATACATTATTAAAATTGTTATTCTTTATATCATGCTGCTAAATCCCCTTGCAGTGTAATTGATCTGTTGACTCATTTTTTTCTGTGCAAAAACTGTTCCTCAATTTTGGGTTTGTTTCTTATGGTCTTTTTATCACAACTAAATTCTTTTGCTAATTCCCTTCATATTTTTGGCCCCTTCAAAAAATGTTTTCGGTCGTACTTTGGTAACACTTATGTGGTTAAATGTATTATAAACTTTTGGTAGAACAATGTTCTTTGAGTTTAAGGTCTTATTTCAACCCTTTAAGGAAGACAAGGTGAGGCTTGAAAAGCAATTACATGATATGGCAGTGGCTATTGAAAGATTGGAAAGTAGCCGGCAGAAACTTTTAATGGAGGTATATCCTCCATCCTCTATTTTTATTTGTTTTTCATTTTGCAATGTGAAATTTGAAATCATTCCGTTCTGTTTTTATTTCAGATCGATTCACAATCCTCAGAGATAGAGAGACTATTTGAGGAAAATTCTAATCTTTCTTCCGCTCATCAAGAAGCTTTAGGGGTGGCGGTGCAGTGGGAGAATCAGGTAATTTCAAGTGCTTGAAGTTAAATTAGGATGAGAAGATGATATGATGCCTATTCACATTGTTTTGAGGTTTATCTTTGAAAAATTCTTATATGTAGTTTCTTCCATGTCCTGTTTCAATAGTAGTAAATCATGCTTTGTATATAATTATTGGCAAGTCTGTTTACCTTTCCTTAATGTAATCTTTGATTGTAATAAATAGTTGACAGATTGGAGGAAGGTTTATGACTTATGAGTGTCGTTTCTCTCGTAAGGTTAGTACTGAAAAGTATTGGTGATTGCAAAAGAGTTGCATGGAAAGAACTTGGCAATCATTCCTGCAATTTGTTAACCGTCAAAACCAAATAGTCTTGGTGAATGTGTCCGATATCATATCCATATTGAAATCAAAGCATGTAGTGCTAATAGTACCAGTGAGAACAAAAAAGATGTCTAACCTTTCTTTGATTCAGAAATCAGAACAATAAAGCATCTTCTTCTTGAGGAAGTTTTTGGGTTGGCTGGCTTCTGCTACCTGCAAATTCTTGAAGACTTCAATAGTTTACTCAGTTTGGCTACGCGTGATTTTTTCTGTACTCCTTAAGTATAAGATGTGCTTTAGAAAAATTCCCATATGCAACAGCGGTCTCATTTATCTAACTTTTGCTCTTAGATGCAATCAGTTAGTTGAGTATATTTCCTTCTTTGGCGTACGGGATAGTTCTCTTCATATTATATTGTAATTACACCCTTTGTAATGTAGCTCCAATGTCCCGAATGTTTCTCTTCTGGTCAGGGACATTATTTTTGAAGTACTTCCATGTAGGTCAAAGATTGTCTCAAGCAAAATGAGGAGCTTCGTGTTATGTTAGATAAGTTAAGGAATGACCAAACTGCAATAGCAACTGCAAACAACCTGATCCAGCAAGGCGTCAAAGGCAGCAAAAATGAAATTCAAGGCACAGAATATGCTGACATAATCTCCATCAAGGTTATTCATCAAACTCTTATTATGTTACTATTTGCTACTCCATCCGTCCCATTTTATGTGACACCCTTTCCTTTATAATCCGTCCCAAAAAGAATATCACCTTACTATAATTAAAAACAATTTAACGTTAAAATTTCCCATTTACTTCATTGAAATGATTTATTGCCACACAAATTTAAGGATTGGTTTAGACCACAAGTTTTAAACGTCTTTCTTTTTTCTTAATACTAATCCAAGTCAAATGGTGTCACATAAAATTGGACAAAGGAGTATTTGAATTTGAATCTGGTTCACTGACATCCTGAAATGCAATGAAACAATTGTCACATTGTGCCTTGCACAGTCATTTAGGTCGAATAGCTGACAGGTAGATGCATTTGAACTGTAATAAAAGAGCTACCCTTTTTACATTCATGCATGTATGCTGCAACTTCTGAACAGTCTGTCATGACACATTTTTTTTTTAAGATACATATTGGCAGTGTCACGACCCAAAACCCCTAAACCGTCATGGCTCCTACTCCACAACCCCAGTAGGTGGTTCTAATTCCCTTTTTAAACCGTTTCCATTAATTACATGCATAATTAAGGCATAAGAAATAATTATAAGTCATAGAAGTGTCTCAATAGTTATAGGTAGGGGTGTTCACGGGTTGGTTTGAGTTGGTTATTGGTCAAAACAACAATTAGAACAATTTAATTGGTCTTTAAATTATTAAAAACCAAATCATATAGAATATTTATTTATCGGTTTGGTTGTTACCGGTTTTGATTGGGTTGTTCAGTATTTAACCATATATAAAAATATAAGCAACAATTGATTCAAATGGGAAAAAAAAGACAACAATTCATTAAAAAATGAAATGAATTTTCTTTGTGCCATTTTGGATTTTTATAATTCTTATAGTAGTATCCCAATTATGTTTAACTTTCAGCTTATATTGTCAGCTAATCCGATGCACTAAGCAACATAAACTTACTAAATAATGCATAAACTATTGATATTGTTGGACAAATAAAAGATGTACCATACTTTATTCTTTTTCCACTAATGTTGCATTTTTTGCATAAAAAATTATATATGCAAATGAGAAAATATTTCTCAGCCATAATGTTTTTTTACTGTTGCCGTTGCTGCAATGAGTTCAGCCTCTACCGTGGATTGTTCCATATTTCCTCTTTTTGGAACACCAAGAGAAAATCCCAGACTAAAGCCACATCTTGATGTACTTCTCATGTTGTCAATTGATCCAGCCCAATGATCGTCTATGAATCCATACAACTTGAAATTCTCACTCTTCTTGAATTTTACACCATATTCGATAGTACCTTTTAGGAAAAGTTATAGAACTAGTCAAAATTATCAACTTATTTATTGAAAATAGCTATAATTTAAAAATATTATGAAAAAGAACAATTCTTTTTTTTTTTAAATGTTTTTAGCAAATTAGATGTTTATAACCATCATCCTAAAATACATCCTCTTTCCATTTTTGTTCCCCCTTCTCTTGCTCCCAGATTCTCTCCCCTTTTTTTTTTTTTCAAAATGGAAAAAATCATTCAAAGGATGTTAGAAAATTAAGATTTGTCTACAAACTCGTAGATTGGAGATATTTTGTATTAGATATGTTAGAAAAGTAAGATTTGTCTAGAAACTCCTAGATTGGAGATATTTTGTATTAGATATGTTAGAAAAGTAAGAATTGTCTAGAAACTCCTAGGCTAAAGATATTTTGTAGTAGATATGTTAGTCTTGATTTAAAATGAGTGGTGATTAGTGAGCCCCATAGGTACATAGTTTGGTGTGAGATATTTTGCTTATTATGTGGTTGTAATTCTCACACTTTATCTATAAATACACTATATGTAATGAAACATCTAGTGAAAAAAATTGAACTCAAGAAAACTTGAGCCTTCTTTTTCACTTTCAGATTTTTTGTAGCAATTTACAGATGCTATTTCCTACTATTTACACCTTGTAGACATGAAGTTCTTCTTCCTTTTCGTTGTAACATGGTATCAGAGCCTATTTCCTAAGGGATCTGAATCAAATTTTGTTTGTTTCTCTCATCTACTTTCTGTTCTTTCTTGAATTTGCTTGCTGAAAAAAATTCATGGCACCTGAAAATCAACCAACGACAGGTCCTCCGACTTTTACCGGAGAGAATTATCATATATGGGCCATCAAAATGAAGGCTTATCTAAAGGCTCTCAACTTATGGGAAGTTGTTGAGCTTGGAGAACCTATTGTCCAGCCATTGAGAGTTAATGCAACTCTCAATGAAATTAAGAAGTATGATGAGTTGGTGACTAGATCCCCATGAGCTCTCACCTGCATACATTCAAGTCTTACGGACGTGATGTTTATGAGGATTATGATATGTGAAACAGCCAAAGAGGCTTGGGATAAGTTAAAAGGAGGAGTTTGAAAGCAGCAATAGAGTAAAGTCTGTTAGACCCTTAGCATTGAAGAGAGACTTTGAGCTTTTGAAGATGAAAGACTCAGATAGTGTGAAAGGATACTCTTCAAAGCTGATGGAGATTGTGAACCAGATAAGAATACTTGGTGAAACCTTTCCAGATCAGAAAGTTGTAGAGAAGATCTTGGTCAGCCTTCCAGACAAGTTTGAATCAAAAATCTCAGCTATTGAAGAGTCTTGTGACTTGATTTCTCTTACAATTGCCGAACTAATCTCCAAATTGCAAGTCCAAGAGCAACGGGTCACTATGAGAAGTGAAGGGATAGTAGAAGATGCCTTTCAAGCAAGGCATAAATTCAAACATCAAAAGGAAAGCATAAAGGTCTCCAAGGTGATTTGTCGATAAAAGGAAAATTTCCACCTTGTGGCATTTGTAAGAAGACAAACCACTTAGAGAAGAATTGTTGGCAGAATTCAAAGAGGTCTCTAATTCAATGTTGATATTGTAAGAAGTATGGTCACATTGAGAAGTATTGTAGGCAAAAGCAAAATCAAAGTGGCCAGTCTTCCCATCGAGTGAATTTCGCAGATGATCACCAAGTTGGAAAATCAGAGGAGATTTTCTTGGCCTCGCACACATCACATATTGACCAATGTAAATGGTATGTTGATAGCGCGTGCACAAGGCACATGGCGATTGATGGAAATCTGTTTGTTACCTTGGACAGATCTGATAGAACCAAAGTGAAGCTTGGAAATGGCGCATTGGTGGAAACTCACGGTAGAAGGTCACTAAAATTTTCTACTGATGAAGGTATGAAAATTATTAATGATGTTCTTAATGTGCCAAATTTGACTCAAAACTTGTTAAGTGTTGCCCAATTGCTTCATAAAAATTATTCTCTTAATTTTAAGGACAAACAATGTGTCATTTATGATCCTAAAGGATGTGAAGTAGCTAAAATTAGCATGATTGACAATTCCTTTCCAATTTCATGCTATTCTATTGATACTTGCCCTTTTAATGTTGAATTGAGCGATACTTGGCTTTGGCACAAAAGGTTCGGTCATTATAATCTTAGCTCACTGGTGTATATGCAATCCAAGGGTATGGTGCTTGAAGTACCCAAAATTGACATGTGTAGAGATGTTTGTGAGCCATGTCAATTTGGTAAAATGCATAGATGATCCTTTCCTAAAGGAAGTCTTTGGAGAGCTAAGGAAAAGCTAGAGTTGGTTCATACTGATTTATGTGGACCAATGAGGACGACTTCTTTGAGTGGAAACAAGTATTTTGTTCTCTTGTAGATGATCTGACTCGAATGACATGGGTCTACTTTCTTAGTAGCAAATATCAAGTGTTTTCTGTTTTCAAAGAATTCAAAGCTATGGTAGAAAGGGAGAGTGGCTGTAAATTGAAGTATATTAGATCCGATAATGGAACTGAATATACTTCGTATCAGTTCAGCAAGTATTCTAAAGATTTAGGTATCCAACAACAATTCACTGTTATCTACACTCCACAACAGAACGGGGTTTCTGAGAGGAAGAATAGAACTGTGATGGAGATGGCGAGATGCATGTTGGCAGAAAGAAGATGCCTAAATACTTTTGGGCTGAAGCAATCAATACCGCTGTTTACTTGCTAAATAGATTACCAACTAGAGCAGTCCTAGACATGACACCATTTGAAGCATGGAAGGGTATCAAGCCACCTGCAAGACACTTGAAGGAATTCGGTTCGGTATGCTATGCACATATTCCTGATGCTAAAAGAGGCAAATTAGATAGCAAGGCAGAACTGTGTGTTCTGTTGGGCAATAGTACAGTTGCAAAAGGATACAAAGTGTACAATGTTAGTAGTAAGAAGGTGTTTGTTAGTAGAGATCTTGTAGTGGATGAGTTTAGCCACTATGATTGGGATCGAGATACTGTTGTGAAGAACCAAGGCGGGAGTACTTCAGCTGCAACTCCAAATCAGCAAAAAGGTGATACTCCCTCTAGTCCTATTACCGGAACAAAAAACAATTCAGATGTTGAATTGACTACAGACTCTCCTGTTTTGAAGACCAAATCACTAGCAGAAGTTTATGAGCAATGCAATTTTGCCCTTGTTGAACCATCCTCATTTGAAGAAGCAGCAAACCACCAAGTGTGGATTTCAGCAATGGAGGAGGAACTTGCCATGATTTATAAAAATGATACTTGGGAGTTGGTTGATAGGCCAGAAGAGAAGAATGTTATCGGTGTCAAATGGGTCTATCAAACAAAGTTCAATCCAGATGGCTCCATCTTCAAGCATAAAGCTAGACTTGTAGTTAAAGGCTATTCTCAACAGCCTGGAGTGGACTTTGGAGAAACGTTTGCTCTTGTTGCACGGCATGAGACAGTAAGGTTTCTAGTTGCTCTCGTAGCACAATACAAGTGGAAAATCTTCCATTTGGATGTAAAATCTACATTTCTCAACGGATTGCTTGAGGAAGACATTTATGTTGAACAACCTAAAGGTTTTACAGTTGCAGGTGAAGAAGACAAGGTGTACAAGCTTAAAAGGGCTCTCTATGGTCTTAAACAAGCCCCAAGAGCTTGGTATAGTAGGCAGGATTCTCATTTGTTGTCTCAAGGCTTCAACAGAAGCCTAAATGAGCCTACTTTGTACTTCAAAAGGCAAGTGGATGGGATGTTGATTATGATATCAATTTATGTCGACGATTTGATGATTACAGGTGAAAATCCTCTTGCGGTTCAAGAAGTTAAAAATGATATGCTAAAAGTTTTTGAGATGTTCGATCTAGGAGAAATGAAGTTTTTCCTGGGAATGGAGATATCTCAATCTTGTGAAGGAATTTTCTTGTCCCAAAAGAGGTATGCCTTGAATCTGTTAAAAAGGCTCAAGCTTGACAAGTGCAAAGCTGTTGCAACTCCACTTATTGTGAATGAAAAATTAATGAAGGATGATGGCAAAGAGAGGGCAGATCCAAAAGTTTATAGAAGTCTAATTGGAAGTCTATTGTATCTAACAACTTCTAGGCCAGACGTAACGTTTGCTGTCAGTTTGTTGTCTTGATATATGCAAAGTCCCAGCACTAAGCATTTTGGAGTCGCTAAAAGGGTGTTAAGGTACATTAGAGGGACAATTAATTATGGAATCTGGTATAGAAATGTGGAGAATGGAGCTCTTATTGTATTACCTCCCTCAGCCCAAAAACTTTTTGGCAACACTTTTTCATGCAATAGGCTCCGCGTCATCTCCATTATATATATGTTCCTCCTTTCACTAACTTCATTTTGTTGCAGAGTATATAGAGCACTTAAGTTGATGAGTAATACCTGTTTCCTCACAAAATTTGTTAAATTCTTTTCAGAATTATACTCTTTTCCATTTTTAGACCACATGGATTGGATTCTCCAACCGCTTTGATTTTCCACCATCTTCTTGAACATCATTCTAACCACTTTTGATTTGTATTTCATGAAAAAAAATCCTGAAGATTCTTGTATAATCGTCAATGAATGTAACATAGTATAGATTACCACTAAGGCATGCTGTTCTTTTAGGTCCTGGAACATCTGTGTTAATCTGTTGTAACCTCTAAGAAGTCTGCCCTAATGCTTTAGGAAATAACTTCCTATTTTGCTTACCAAATTGACAAGCTCGACCAACTTGGTGAGTGATCACCTAGAGTTGGTAGTCCTCTTGTCATATCTTCCTTCTTCAGCAACAATAATGCTTGTAGATGACAATGACCAAGTCTCTGGTGCCAGATTTCTGTTACACTTGCCTTCATGGAATAAGCTAGTTGTTCTTTCTCCGTTGGATCAAAGGAAAAACTCCTCCCTCTCATTTCCACCCTGAAAATTTCATTTCCAATAGTGTCACTGATTTGGCAATGATTGTCTTTGAAGGAAAATTTTGCATCCTTTTGTCCATTAGATGTCCTACACATAGTAAATTTTGATCAATTTAAGAAACCTAAAGAGCCTGTGAAATTTTATTTGGGTCAGTGCTTGTCTTGATAACTATGATTCCAATTCCTTTGACAAGATGGTGATCTCTATTTCCTACTCGAACCTTGGAAATTTCAGTGGGCTTCAACTCCTTGAATAGGCTCTTGTCTTAAGTCATGTGGTTAGTGCACCCACTATCAATTAACCATGAATCTGTGGAGCTCTTACTTGAGAATTATGTTGCAACAAAAAGATGATCATCTTCTTGATCAAGAACTTGAGCATTTGCTTCCTACCGTGGGGTCTTATTTTTGCAAATCACTGCTTTGTGTCCAAGTTGATTGTATTTCTTGCATTTAGCATCAAGTCTCCTCCATACTTGAATGGTGGATGACCCTTTTCTTCCATAGTGGTGGCAGGGGGGATAACTTTTCTACGCAGTTCCTCCCTTTCTTTTGCTGTTGGTTGATGTTTCTCTTTCACTCAATGCTTGATTCTTTTTCTTCTTCTGAATTTTGTTAACCCGGTTCTTATTGACAAGATCCCCTTCTGTTTTAACATCTTGTCTCATGATTCTTCTTTGCTTTTGAGCTATCAGGGAATTGAACAACTTTGTCAAATAAATTTTTGACAAATCCTTAGTATTTTCTAAGGTCATTGCTTCATACCTTTCAAGAATTGTTACAAGAATCTTCTCAACAGTTCTCGAGTCTGCAAGTGTAAAGCCGAGTAGCCTCACCTTATTTGCAATATTTAGAAGTCTATCCGAATACTCATTCACTGTTTTAGATTACTTCATTTTTTGCAATTCAAACTCCCTCATTAAGTTTAAAATTTGCACACCTTTTATTGTCTCCTCTCCGACATACTCTTCATTGAGATAATTCCATATTTCTTTAGCAATTTCAGAGACATTATCCATGTGGAAACTGTTGATCATAGAACAACAAATAAACATGCCTTGACCTTTGATTTCTTTGTCTTCTTTTCCATGTGTGCTTTAATCTAAGCAATGATGGGATTATACGGTAGGGCTGGAGTATAGCAATCCTCTTCCACAACTTCTCAGAGATTTTAAAGCATCCATGTATATCCCCATTCATACTGCCCAAATCTGATAGTTATCTTAATCTCAATCAATGATTTGGTGAGACTTGCTCCAACATCCATGGCTTCTCCAACTCAATCACGTACCCCTTAAGATGAAAACTACTCTGATACTAACGGTTAGTTTTTAATGAGAAAATTGCAGATAAGCAATGAAAACATTGTCTAGTTTGCTATAAAAAAGAAAAGAAAGCAGGAGAATATAAGGAACTAAAAATGATGAAGATGGCTTAGAGAAAACTTAAAAAGAGTAATATTAATTCTAGAGAAAAATAGATACATAAACATTACTTGAAATAAATTGAAATAGATCAGTTTTATTTTTAAGTCATAGTGTTAACCATGGTAACTACCTCCTAAAATAACTGAAAATTGAAATACATGAAACTTAAAAGTATATATTGTAGTCCTAAAACAACTAACTAATATGTATGAGGAGATGCAGAGGTAGACCGAATAAGTATTAGAAAGAAGTGATAAGGTAGGATATATGACACAACTTTAGGATACTGAAGATATGACCTTAGATAGGAGAGTGTGGATGACACATAATAGGATAGAAGGTTAGTAGGTAGTGTAGTGTTGTGTTGCTAAGGGTGACTTTTGTCATGGTATTAGTTGTATTATTATAGTTCTTGCCTTTTATTTTTATCATTGTTTATTATTATTTTTAATAATCTTTTCTAGTATGTTGTTTACTGTGTTTTGATATCACATTATTTTATTGTTCCTTTCCGATAGACTTTGCACTATTACCTTGTTGCTTGCTAATTTGTTGCACTTGAGCCGAAGATTTTTCAAAAACAGTCTCTCTACCTCCACGAACAGGATAGTGGCAAGGTTTGCATACATTTTATCCTCTCCAACAGAACACACCGAAGTTCCTTGTGACCCATGTCAGCCATCCCCACAAGTCACAAAACACATAATGAACTTACGGCAAGTCTCATTTAGGGGGAAAGAGGTTGTAATACTTGAAAGTGTTGGGACTGATCATTCCAGACAGATTGAATTCCTTGTCATTATGATTTTGGTGCAGTATAAAATAATATTAATAGCTATGTCCTCCGAATCGGTTGTTGATTTAGGGTTCGCTAGCTGAAGAGCAGAGCAAAACAGAAGCCTTGTCTGCTGAAATCTTGCAGCTTAATGCACGGCTCCAGCAGGCCACACAAGCATACAATGGTCTCACTCGCATGTATGTATCTTTTAGACTTGTTGACATATTCATAAGCAATTTGCCCATATCCTTTTTGTTATTAACTACTAACACTACCATCTTAATATTTTCCAGCTATAAACCTCTTTTATGGAACATTGAGAATAGTCTCCTCAAGTTGAAACAAGATAGCAGCACCGTAAGAGTTCAGTGAAGGTGTATCATTTTAAGTGGTACGTGAAGTTGATAACCTACTACATCAAGGTTCATTATCACAACCATTCGTTATAACAATATTTTACTATAATGATTGACAACTAATTTTTCATGTTATATTTTACTTCTCTGTAACAATGTGTTCTACCTATAAGAACAATGACATTCATACATTGCGGTGCACTTTTAAGAAAATTACATATGATATGTATAAAAATAAGATTTTAGAATATTTATAGTTATATCATTAATGTCTTGGCACTGTTGCATATAGTAAATTTCTAGTATGAATATTTAAAAGAAAAAAATTGTATTTAAATGATGCATAGTAGCTATAGTCACAATTTCATGAGGAAAGACTACTATTATTCACTTTCTTTTATGTGTGTGTGGGGTCATTTTATCCTGAAAACTGAGTTGTTTCGTTTCTGCTTTGCCCACCTAGAGACCCCTTTGAGATAAACGATTCTTTCTTGTTGAATATCTTTGCAGGAGTTTTGAATTTTCTTTTCTAACCCAGTAGTATTCTATAACTCTTCTCATAAATTTGTCTAATGGGCAGAAGAAGAACAAACCCACCCATAAATTTGTATATGTCATGTTTTGTTGCAGGGGATAGTATCTATTGCAAATTTAAATTGATAAGTCAAATACGGGACAGAATGAGAAAGGAGATGTACCAATACCCAAAATAATAAATACGGATATGGCCCTAAAATGCCCCTCAATTATCTAAATTCATACAAAACTGTTAATTTTCACTAATACCCAATAATAATAAATACGGATAAGGCCCTAAAATGCCCCTCAACTATTTGAATTCATGCAAAACTATTCTTCATTTACCTTTCGGCCTCAAGTACTTATCACATCAACTTTTTGGCTCAAAAATACCCTTGATATTAACCATTTGGTTCATAATTGCCCTTATTTTTAACGAAGCCCCCCGAAGTAAAATAATTAAATATTTATTTATTATGTAATCTAATCTAATTGAATTAATGTTAAACCCTTATCAAATAAATAATAAAAATTGCACTGTTTTGATCTGATATGCATAAAATAATATTCAAAAAATATTAATTTCATGATATGTTACTATTAAGTATTAACCTATTTTATATCAACCGCCAAATTATTATAAGCGAGTGAACTCATATTTGAGATTTAACTAAAATTCATACTCACCCCATATGATATTTCATCTAAAAAAGATTATTATTATTTAGATAAATTTTCCATTCAATTATCTGTCTTGCTCATTCTCTTTTTTTTTTTTTTTTCTCTTAAATGAACTTACATGTTCATATCCTCTTAATTATATTATTTTCATGGTGTGTGGGGTAGGAGAAAAAGTTATTTTCATTCTTTTATTTTGAATTTTGGGTACACACACAAAAGAAAAATGCACTACATGTATATAGTCACTTCATTAAATTTTCTATTGAACTACATATTTTTGTATGAATGTCGTCACTACTATTATTTTTTAAAATCAAAATGATGTTGTCGTCATTTTACTCTTTTTTTATAAAGATATTTTACTCCCTTTTTTTGTCATAAGTTGAAAGAAAATTTAAATTTAAAATGATGGAAAAGATCCAAAAAGAAAAAACAAAAAACGATGGAAGAGAGAGGATTTTGGGGGGGGAGGGGGGGCAGGGAGAGTGTAGAGAGTAGAGGACTAACCTTTTTTGTTAATATTATTTTATTATGAAACTCAAAATCAAGTCAATCATATGTGCCTATATATTAAGTAACTTCAATTATTTACAGAAAAAGACCTAAAATAACCTTGAACTATGCGATTTGGTATAATATTGTCTTTCATCCACCTTATAAGTGCGGACCATTAGAAATAAGAGTATTTTGAGCGAAAATGTTGATGTTAGTGATATTTGGGGGCTGAAAGGTGGATCGAAGATAATTTTGCACCAATTCAAATAGTTGAGACATATTTGTAGACATTGAAATTTTGTGGGACTCTACAAGATGTGTTTAATTCGAATTAGGACTCTAGAATATGTGTTCAGTTTCAATTAGAATTTTTGGAGGCTACTCAACCACAAACCCTAGTTCATGCCTATATAAAGGTTACTAAATTCGCTTAAAAGGCATCTCGAATATTCCGCAAATTGATGGAATATTCATATAGAGGTCAAATCTAAATCATTTTAGTTCGAGAAATACGCCACTAACGACCCTCAAATCATGGATAAATTTTAGGAGAGTAGAAACAAGAGAGGAACATAATTGAACCCGCAATATTTATCAATAAAATTATGTTTCTTCCTATTTTATTGTGATTGCAATTTATTTCCTATCACTTTAAAATTTGTTGCAAACAAATTAACACACCCAATGGGACCAAATTTGCCCTTCATCTCTTCTCTTTTAAATCAAATATGAAAATATGAAGCTGAAAATGTGGAAGAATGAGTACTTCAAGCCTCATCTTTGTGTTTCATCAAGTCTGCACTCCGACAAGCCTTGAAGCAAGGGACATTTGTAGACATTGAAATTTTGTGGGATTCTACAAGATGTGCTCGATTCGTATAGGGACTCTGCAAATTGTGTTCAACTCAAATTAGGATTCTTGGAGGCTACTCACCCTAAACCCTAGTTCACGCCTATAAAGGGTACAAAATTCCCTTAAAAGGCATCTCAAAGTATCCCATAAGCTCTTGGGTATTTTTAAAGATCAAGATCTCGAATATTCCACAAATTAATGGAATATTCATATAGAGGACATATCTAAATCATCATAATTCGAGAAATATACCACTAACGACTCTCAAATCATGGATAAATCTTAGGAGAGTAGAATCAAGGGAGGAACATAATTGTATCCACAATTTTTATCAATAAAGATATGTTTCTTCTTTTTTATTGTGATTGCAACTTATTTATCTATCATTTTAAAATTTGTTGCAAACAAATTGGCATGTCCAGTGGGATCAAATCTGCCCTTCATCTCTTCTCTCATAAATCAAATCTGAAAAACTGAAGCTGTAAAGGTGGAAGAATGAGTTCTTCAAGCCTCATTTTTGAGTTTCAATGAGTCTACACTCCAACAAGGCTTGAAGCAAGGGCATTTGTAGACATTGAAATTTTGTGGGACTCTACAAGGCGTGTTCAATTCTAATTGGGACTCTAGAAGGTGTGTTCCGTTTCAATTAGAATTCTTAGGGGCTACTCAACCACAAACCCTAGTTCATGCCTATATAAATGTTACTAAATTGCCTTAAAAGGCATCTTGAATATTCTGCAAATTGATGGAATATTCATATAGAGGTCAAATCTAAATCATCCTAGTTCGAGAATTATGCCACTAACGGACCTCAAATCATGGATAAATCTCAGAAGAGTAGAAACAAGGGAGGAAGAGAATTGAACCTGCAATCTTTATCAGTATAGTTATGTTTCTTCTTATTTTATTGTGATTGCAATTTATTTTCTATCACTTTAAAATTTGTTGCAAACAAATTCTAGCGCGCCAAGTGGGATAATCTCTACCTTTTATCTCAACTTTTTAAGCATTAAAGAATATCGAGATGACTTCCATGAAGAAAAACTCTCAATCAACTGCCTCTAATGCCACTAGCTCCAAATTCTCTACTGAAGTTGAAGGAATTCTTGGTGTTACCTTTGGAAGTTTCAGAGTTGTTACGAGGAGTAAGATTGCTACATTGGGACAAAAAACACTTCAAGTGTTGTCCACATCAACTCTTGTTTTTCGGTCTTCAACTCCAAACTGAGCAATTTCCTCCACAAATGCTTTAGAAGAAAGAAGCAGTGTTGCTGAAAAGATAAGAAGACATTGGCTCTACTTAATCAATCTGGTTCCAGGAATTCTACCACAACGGAGAACTATGATTCAACCAATGAATCATCTCCACATGCATCGTGTAACGTGAGTTCACTGAAGATTAACTTATGTGACAATCCATGCTACTCTCCTACATCTCCAATGATCATGCAAACAATGGTGACTGCTGCTTCTTCTCCTGAGGAACAACTCTCAAATCTGATGAAGTTGGTTGAAGGACTGACAAAACATGTACAACACCAAGAGCCTCGAATCGATAAGGTGATGGTTAGGATGAAAGGACTTTAAGATGGAGAAACGAGCCATGCGACTAAAAAGGGTGTTGAAGTTTAAGAGATTGGATATCCTGTGAAGAAAGCACTGTTTGTTAATGAGATGCCAGTTTCTTCCGAAGGAATGATCCCACTAGATCACTTTAAGGAGTTCATTGAAGGCACAATCAAAGATAAGTATGAAGTCTCCATCAAGTCTTCCCATATGTATGCCAAGCCATACACTGCGAGAATTGATAACTTCTAAATGCCGGTTGGTTATCAACCCCCCAAATTTCAACAATTTGAGAGTAAAGGAAATCCAAAACAACATTTTGCACACTTTGTGGAGACATGTAATAATGCTGGAACCTATGGAGACCACCTTGTCAAGCAGTTTATCTGCTTTCTAAAGGGAAATGCCTTTGATTGGTACACGGATCTTGAACCCAATTCTATTGATAATTGGGAGCAACTAGAGCACGAGTTTCTCAATCTCTTCTATAGCACAAGGCGTACAGTGAGCATGGTAGAACTCACAAATACTCCCCAAAGAAAGGATGAACCGGCTATAGATTTCATAAATCGATGGAGGAATGTGAGCATAAATCGAGCTTAGTGAAACTTTTGCAATAGAAATGTGTATCCAACGAATGCACTGGGAGCTTCTTTACATCTTACAAGGAATAAAACCAAAATCCTTTGAAGATCTAGCTACTCTCTCTCATGATATGGAGTTGAGCATGTCCTTTACTGGAAAAGATATGATGTTTGTCCATGATCTTCGCAAAGAAAGAGACAAGCAGGAACCCGAGAGATGGAGCAAATTTGTGCCTAGAAATGACAACAAAGAATCTATGAATGTTAATGCGTCGCCTGCAAAGTTCACCATGAATGAGGGCATGAAGCAAAATATGAGAACGACTTTCTAAGCACGTTCAAATCAAAAGTAGACACTAAGAGAGATGTAAGGGAAAAATATCCCTTTTTTGATTCTAACGTTTCTGAGATTTTTGATGAGTTGCTCGAGTTAAAGCTCATTGACTTGCAAGAGATAAAGCGAGCTGATGAAGATGAAGTTGGAAAAGCTAATGACCCAAATTATTGAAAGTATCATAGACTTGTGAGTCATCCTCTTGAAAAATATTTTGTCTTCAAGGATAGAGTGATGCAATTGATTAACGAAAAGAAAATTGTCCTTGATGATGAGAAGGCTAGTTCTAACCAGATCTCTATAACGTTCGGCTCACTCAATATGGTCCAAATATATATCTCTAAAAAGCATGAAGAAGAGTCATTGGAGCAGGAAGTTGATATAGATGGTGATGAAGGCTAGATTTTTGTAACTAGACGAAGACGTAACAAGTCAAGCTTACGCAAAGAATCATCTGAGCAACCGATTAGAGGGAAAATAGTGAAGAAAATGGAGAAGTAGAAATCAATCAAGCGCCCAAAGAGGGCAAAGGTAGAATCCTTCACCTTCTGAAAAACCTATTGAACCTTCTTCCCAAGAAACACATGCATGTGATGTAAAATCACTTTTTCAGATACTGATCTTCTATTTGGTGAAACACCACACAATTGTCCTTTGTATATGGTGGGTCACGTGCTAGAAAAGAAGATAAATAGAATCTTAATAGATGAAGGATCTGGAGTCAACATTCTCCCTATCGACACATTGAAGGAAATCGGTATCATGACTGGAGAACTTAGTGAAAGTCGTTTGTTGATACAATGATTTAATCAAGGGGAAAAAGGTCTATAGGCTCTATTAAATTGGAAATCCACATGGAAGATTCGCGATCAAGTGCATGGATGCATGTGATCGACGGAAAGACTTCATACAATATAGTACTTTGCAGGCCATGGGTACATGAGAATAGAATTATCTCTTCTTCTAATGTTTGAAGTATCTTGAAGGCGGGATTGAAAGGAAGATTTCAATATTTGAAGTATCTTGAAGGTGGAATTGAAAGGAAGATAGTTGTAGATGATAATCCTTTCACTGAAGTTGAGACATACATTGCTGATGCAAAATTTTACTTGAAGGGTTATGTTGTTAAAGGGACAAAATCTAATGATGTTAAATCAATTAAGTCCGATAAAATCACAAGCAAAAGAATCGATGCGGTTGTTGAAAAGGTAAAAATTGACACTAAAGAACTTTGTCCCATTCTTAATGAAGGGAAGATCATGTCTTTGAAGAAGAAGCTGACTTCTGGACTTTGCTATGTTCCAACAGTGAAGAAAGAAGAAGATCAATCATCTAACCTTTAAGAAAATGCATTGAGAGGGCTAACTCATCCTATCAGATGAATCGATGCAATAAACTTGCCTTCCAAGCTGCAAGGAAAGTCAATCATTCAAAATCAAGCACAAGATATGGTGCTTCCTACAAAATGCACAAGATAAGGTTTTGATCCCAATGAATACAAGTTACTTGTGAAGGCTGGATACAACCCTTATGAGCCATAAATGTTAGGGAAACTTCCACTAGAAGATATAACTAGGCAAGCACATGAAGGCCTAGGCTATAGTCAACCGCCACCAATTCACATTTCCATATGAAGGGCAAGCAATAACCATATAACTTTTGAAGATGATTTCACTACTCCCAACAGAAAGCCTTCCGTCTTTGATTGACTTGGAGAATCGGCCGTAAGATCTTTTGTGATTGAGAGGTTAGGTCTATTGAAGAAGAAGACTAACAAGAATCTAAGAAGTTATCTAAAGTTACAACGCCTGCTTCACCTTTGGTTAGAAAGTATTTCAAAAGTTGATTCCTTCTAGAATGAGGCGACAAGTGGAACTTGTGGTTTGGTATAAAGAGGAACTCAAGGCAAAGGCTCGCACTGTGGTTTACATGAAGGAGCGCGAGGAAGATGAAGAAAGTGTAGGCTCCTCATATCATGTTACAATTAAGAATGAGCATGATTCTTTGCCTCAAATGAAGATTAATAAAGAGTTAGAAGATATTTTCTGCTGTTGTCTGATGTTCGGCGTAATCAACTGATACTATTTCGATTCAAGTGCCAACAATCGCATCTAGTGATATAAGCCAACCAAGGGTTGGGATCGTTCCCACAGAGAATGGTGTCGAGAATTAATAGAAAAATAAAATTAAGTTCTAATCAGTCATAGCTATAAACATTATCGAATACAAACATACAAAATCTAAAAGGTGACGCAAGCGTCAATTATGAATGGGGGTTTGTATTAATTAACAACTAAAAAAAGAAAAAATTATAAGGAAACGAGATATAGAGACGGGATTCTTGGGATGTGATAGGAATACGGGTTAAACTAGACTATTGGGTACATGCTTTTGATAGTAAATTGTTGAACATTTGTTCTAGGCTAGACTATAATGGGGATAAATTCTCTCTCGAGCAACTTACCCCCAATCAACTTGGTTTCTCTCGAACACCGAGTTGCCGCATTAAGCACAACCTCTGCCTTAGCCCATTCACTCTCTCGAGCTGAACCCATGTCGACCCAATATAACCGGCTATCAATTTAGTAGTCTTAGTTTTACGACCTCTCTCTCAAGCAAGCCAAAAATAGTAATATGAAATCATATTTGCAACTACAATCCCATTAAGTTCATACACAACTACTAAACAAAATTACATTTAAACAACAAATAAACCATCAACAACCAAGACCTAACAGATAATTTAGCCCATATTCACAAAATCACACCCAAAAAATTGGGGTTTTAGCTAGACATGTAAAATAGATAAAAATTTATACCAATATCAATTTCCATCAATTGGGTATGAAGAATTATGTCTTAAAACACGACAAGAGTGAAGAATTTTTGAGACCTATGTCCAATTTCTTGGAGTTGAAACCCTTTGAATCTTCAAGGTCTTAGAACAAAGTCTCCAAAACCATCTAAAATTTGAACTCTCTCAAAAACTGTAAAAAGTTCGAAAAATAGAAGTGATACTAAGCAAGAAATTTAAAACAAGTATATATAGTGTTTGAAAATTTGTGCCGCAAAGGACCATTCGGCGCAGTTAGTCGGGATCGTCGATACAATCGGTGATCCACCTTTTGGTCGATTTCATCGTCTTCCTGCTTTATTCTTCAGCCCCTTCGCGTTATTAGTTGTTGGGCGATATAGTACTGCTTCACAGAACTGTTCGGCGACACGCCGATTGCTCTATTTCATCGCCAACTTGATCTTTCCCATCAGGGCTCAGTACAGTGGAATAAAAGGCAATCTCCAGGTAGATCGGCGGTTCGCCAACTGGGCTCGATGATCTTTAGGCCTTCATTTCTTTATTCTTTTCATCCGCGTTGTTCATTCTTGCCAAGTAGTGTCCATGCTTTGCCTTGAACTCAAATACCTGAAACTTAAGGATTTACATAAGATATTGAGACAAAATATGCATTTGAGTCACACTAATTCTATCAAAATATAGCCCTAAATGAGTCCAATTTGTGGACTCATCAACAACCCCAACTAAAACTTTTGCTTGTCCTCAAGTAAAACTCAAGTTCAGCAGTTCAAAAAGGATGTCTCAAATAGTGCTACACAAGACTCAATCATGAATATACACAACAAGACTCAACTTACTCATGCACGGATCAATTGTATACTTAAAGACTCAAGTTGTGACACACCATTATCAAAGATTTTCAAGCTCACTATACTTGCTTCAAATGAAAGTTCGAGCTCAACAAAGGTATTCGAATGCCCTCACACAAAGAATGATTCCATATTCACACACAATGGTTTAATCATTTAAAATTCTATAATCAAATGCAACGCACACTCTTACAAAGAAGAACACAACGTATGCTTTCACCTATAGGTTTGCCCGTATTTTCCAATTAATAATTATTTCAGCTCACTCAAGATCAAAAAGGTCTTTTCAAGGCTTGTAATGGGGCTGGTGCTCACAACACTTCCTTTCCTCTTCTCATCATTTTCTTTAGTGCTCATACGTCATTCCATTATTCACTCTTCATGGATTGTTCGGAAACCACATTTCTTTTAACATTTCTCATAACTTTATTTCACAGCTTTTTCTTTTTCTTTTTTTTCTCTTTTCGTTTCTCTCTTTTTTTTTGTATGGAGGGGTTCCATTTTTCACAACACCATGAGTTAAAGGGGACTTTTCTTGCACTTCTAGACTTGCCTTTTCTTTTCACCACACCCCCAACTTAGGGTTTTGGCCTAAGTTGGCTATTCAATCAACCAAGACTCACGAGGATTATGGGTAGTGGATTAAGAAAGGTCATGTTTTCATCAAGTTTCTTCCAAAGAAAGGTAAGGCTCAAGGGGTGTTCAAAAGAGGTTTAGACACTCACAAGGTAGGGCACAAAAGATGTATATGTCAAGTTGGCTCACACTCTTCGAAGTTGCCTAATATCATATCAAGAGATAGCCTTACTTAGTCGATCGGACCAACGGGGCAAATTCTAGGTGTTATCATGTGTGGTTCACAGTAAGCTCATCACACAAGACATCGACACCAAAGTCAAACAAGACTCCACACTTTTGCTAGTGCCCAACGATCATCACAAGAGACTCGATTTGAGAATTGGCTAGTCACAACGAGATGCAAAGAGTTCATATATTGTCTATGCAACATCACTTGGTCTCAACGTAGCCACAAATCCATATTCGTTTGATTATGAGCACTATTTGAGTCATCGATATTGATCAAAACCGAGACTCAAATTTGTTGAAGAACAACCACATTCAAGTAGATACAAGAGTGGGTGAAAAATTTGGAGGGGTCAAAATCATTTACAATTTAAAATAAAAGGAGCCACAAGCTCAAACATTCACAAGAAGCAGTGTAAAACACAACAGTATGATTCACAACCTAACAAGAATATAACACATAAAGGTAGGCCACACCCCACTACAATTAAAAACATTTGTCCTCAAATGCAAATAACATTATATCCAAAATTTAAAATAAAGAAACACAGAGAGGGAGGTAAAGAGGGGATCCTGTCTACACAGTCGCTCCGTCTGTATGGGCATTATTGCCCAATGCCTCATCCTAATCATGGACATCAGTGCCTGGTGATGAGTGTGAGTCCGCCAGAAAGACATGCACCGCCCTGCAGAATCCCGAGCCCACGAAGGATATTAGGGTCTAGGGTAATTGTCTTCTTAGCAGAAGTAGGTGCCTTTTCCAGTGGTTGTGGGTAGTTTTGTAGCTTTGTCTTTTGATGTAGCTGCATCCTCATTTATCGCAATCCCTTTGGACCTCTCTTGGGCTGGTGTTATTCTTTCAGCAGCTTTTGATTTAGTCATGTCTGCAAAATCTCGAAGAGAAGTTAGAAAAAAAAACTTTAAGCAAAAGCATAGTAGACAATTTTAGACAAACTCGCTTAACCAGAGGGCGAATCGCTGAATTTCTTGGGCGAGCTAGATCGAGCTCGTTGAAGGAATTAGCTCTAAAACTGCAACAAGTAGGTGATGGGGGAACCACTCAGTGCGTCACCGATAGCTTTCGGTGAACAAGGACAGGCTCGTCGAAAGTTCCAGTGCATCAAGGTTCAGAGGTGCAGACAAAGGGCCAAAGAAAAGCCTTTTGGCGAGTTGCCGAGTGCTTTTGGCAATATCAAGCTTCTCGCTGAAGGTTACAAAATCAATCATCAAATAAAGCATGAAATCAAGGGCGAGATGGGGACATTAGGTGAATCGCCGAGTGGTTCGGTGAGCTCGACCCAACTTGCCAAATGGCTCAATGTGCCTATTTTCAGCCTAACTTCTCGAATTCAACCCCTGAAAACAAAATCAAAGCATGCACTACTACAATTAAGGTAGGACCCATAGCACCCGAACACAACCCTTTGAATTTTTATTATGTTTAAGGATATTATTATGGGAATTCAACAGTCACAACTACTCGAGCAAGATTGTCAAATTAAATCATGCATGTAAACAATCTAATTCTATCAGGAAGGATCAAAACACTTTAACAAGATCAGGCAATTACAAATAAGTATAATTTTTGATAAAATAAACTTGGGGTGTAGAAAACCAACCTTTTGTGTCGATAAAGAGAGGCAATGTAATCCAATTTTGAGCATAAATCAGCATTAAAAATACTCTAAAAATGCGAGAATATAGGAACTAGCATGCGGATATAAGTTTGGGAAGATAAAAAGTGAGGGAGAGTGAATGACGTTGAAACTTTTAAACCTTTGGTCTCCAAAACCGTCTAATTTTCATCCATTCAGCGACATTAGTCGAGCTTGCCTATCCTCTTGGTGATTCACCGAGTGTTCATTTACCTTGCAGAATTTTACAGAACCTCCAGTAAGTGTGGGGGTCCTAACAGTGGTCTATATCGAGATTGCCAACATGGTCGACGATTCGCCAATAATTTCCCTAGGCTCGTCGAGTTGTACACTCTAATTTGAAGATGTCTTGAGTCAAACGATGGATTATGTCAGGTTCACCGACCTCTTTGGTGACTCACCGACTGGAACTGTTGCTTGTCACCCTACACTTTTTCGAACACTTCCCACACTTCAACCTGTACAAACAACACACCATTATTTCACCAAAACACAAATAGAAAACAATAAGGGGTTTTGGGTTGCCTCCCAAATAGCGCCTTAGTTAACGTCGCGGCATAACGCAAGTCCACCTTCAAACCTCATTCTTGGGGTTAGCCATAGTATTACTAGACAAACCCCCCTGTTGTGTCGGATTGAGATGAGACAATATATGACCCATTTGGGTCTCCAACTGCTTTATGGACACTGAATGGGAGGTAACAGTTTGGCAAAGGGTGGACACATCTTCTTTCATTTCTTTCAAAATTTTGTTTGACCCTTCCACTTTGTTGAGGATACGAAAGAGCATATCCTCAGACCTACCACCTTCCGTATCCTTTGGCTTTTGGCGCTCATGGGGAGGCACACATTTTTCCTTCTCCCCATCCTTCCAGTTAGGATTTCGGCCCCTCCATTCTCTGTCGTGATCCTTCCAACCATCCTCTCTATCCCAATCTTGGCTATCACCTTACCTTGGGTAGTTTGAACGATAACCACTGCCTTGGTTGGCTAGAAAATTTACCTCCTCATTATACAAGGCTTCAAACTTCATTTCCTCAGGATTTGTACACCCGACCCTAATGGCATTGACACCACGGGCACTAGCCCCCATGACATTTTTGGGTAAAATGTCAAGCTGTGTTATGATCTTAGCGATGTTTTGGTCTCTTTTATGATCTTTCTTCATCTGCTCCTTAGAGAACTTGAAAGTGAGAGGAGTCCAAGTCTTCACGAGTGTACCACACTCTGTTTATAGTTGTCTGACACCTTCTAAAAGTTGGGATGCTATTCCATACGATTGCTTCATCAACCCTCCAGGTGAAAGTTGGTCAGCAGCACCTTAGTTTACCGAGTCTAGACTTCGGTAAAATTACTATAGCAAAACATTGTCGAGCAGATCATGAATTGGGCATTGGAGCACCAACTTATTGAATCGCAGCCAAGTCTCATGGATTGATTCACCCTTTAGACGTTTAAAACTCTATATGTTGTCCCGAAGAGTCATCATCTTCGAGGGAGGGAAAAATCGCACTTGAAATGCGTTTACCAATTCCTCCCAAAAAGTGATGGATTCGCGTGGCAACTCTGCCAGCCACTTGCACGCCTCTCCCATCAACGAGAAAGGGAATAACCTTAACCGGACTAACTCCTGAGAGATGTTTTTGAAAGAAAAAGGTCTGCACACATCCACGAAGTTTTGAAGATGCTCGTGAGGATCCTCAGCAGCTAATTCACTGAAAAAGTCTCTTTAGTTGGAAGAGTTGCAACATAGTGCTCGTTATATGGAACACTGCATTTCCCTCGACTGGAGGTAAACAGATGGCCCCAATACCTTCCATGAGATGGGGGTCACTAGTGTTGGGATCTTGGATATCGTTGAGATTTCTAATGTCGTCTTGGTTGCCTACCTGACTGCCTTTGCTGCTATTAACACTCATGCTTCCTTCTTTCAACACAAACAATCAAAGGAAAACTGGGAACTAACTAAGTGGAACTATAACTAAGAAGAACAAAAATTTTACTAAAATAAAAATTCTTAAATAACACCACTCCCTAGCAGCGGCGGCATTTTGATGTTCGACGTAATCAACCGACACTATTTCGATTCAAGTGCCAACGATCGCGTGTAGTGATATAACACAACCAAGGGTTGGGATCGTTCCCACAGGGAGTGGTTTTGAGAATTAATAGAAAAATAAAATTAAGTTCTAATCAGTCATAGCTATAAACAATTTCGAATACAAACATACTAAATCTAAGAGGTGACGCAAGTGTCAATTATCAATTATCAATGGGGATTTGTATTAATTAACAACTAAAAAAATCAAAAAATAAGGAAACGAGATATGGAGACGGGATTCTTAGGATGTGATAGGAATACGGGTTAAACTAGACTATTGGGCTTTTGATAGTAAATTGTTGAATATTTGTGACTAGGCTAGACTATAGTGGGGATAAATTCTCGCTTGAGCAACTTACCTCGAATCAACTCAGTTTCTCTCGAACACCAAGTTACCGCATTAAGCACAGCCTCCGCCTTAGCCCATTCACTCTCTTGAGCTGAATGTGCGGGAGAAGGACTAGGATTCAATCTCTCGAGCTGAACTCATGTTGATCCAATACAATCGACTATTAATTTAGTAGTCTTAGTTTTACTACCCCTCTCTCGAGCAAGCCAAACACTAATATGAAATCCTTTTTGGAACTACAGTTCTATTAAGTTCATACACAACTACTAAACGAAATCACATTTAAATAACAAATAAACCATCAACAAGTAAAACCCAACATATAATTTAGCCCATATTCACATAATCATACCCGAAGAATTGGGGTTTTAGCTAGACATGTAAAAGAGATAAAAAATCGTACCAATATTAGTTTCCATCAACTTGGTATGAAGAATTATGTCTTAAAACATGTCAAGAGTGAATAATCTTCGAGACCCACTCCAATTTCTTGGAGTTGAAACCCTTTGAATCTTCAAGGTCTTAGAACAAAGTCTTCAAAACCCTCTAGAACTTACATTCTCTAAAAAATTGTAAAAAGTTCAAAGAATAGAAGTGATACTAAGCTAGAAATTTTAAAACAAGTAGTTATAGTGTTTGAAAATTTGTACTACGGAGGATCATTCGTCGCAGTTAGTCGGGATCGTCGATACTCTCGGCGATCCGCATTTTGGTCGATTTCATCGCCTTCCTGCTTTATCCTTCAGCCTCTTCACATTTTTAGTCGTTGGGCGATATTGTACTGCTTTGCGAAACTACTCGGTGACATGCGGACTTCTTTATTTCATCGCCAACTTGATCTTTCCCTTCAGGGCTCAGCACACTGGAACAAAAGGCGATCTCCAGGTTGATCGGCGGCTCACCAATTGGGCTTGACAATCTTCAAGTCTTCATTTCTTAGTTCTTTTCATCCGCTTTGTTCCTTCTTGCCAAGTAGTGTCCATGTTTGCTTCAAACTCCAAATACCTGAATCTTAAGGATTTACATCAGATATTGAGACAAAATATGCATTTGAGGACACTAATTCTATCAAAATATAGCCTAAACGAGTCCAATTTGTGGACTCATAATTGTCATATATCTGTCAATGACAATGATCCTCTAGAAGAAGAAGGTGTTGGAGATGCTCCACCAGAACTTGAAGAAGGAGTAAAGACCACAATAGATCATTTAAAGGAAGTTAACCTTGGCATTGATGAAGACCCAAGGCTTATATGAATATACTCAAAGAATATAGGGATGTCTTGGTTTGGAGTTATAAAGAAATGCCTGGATTGATCCTAAAGTAGCAGTCCATTAGTTGGCAATCTAAAATGGTTCTCACCTATTAAGCAAGCTCAAAGATGTTTTAGGCCAGACTTGGTTCCATTGATAGAAAATGAAGTTAACAAACTCATTGAGACAGGCTTTATCCGTGAGGTCAAATAACCTACACGGTTTTCAAGTATTGTTCCTGTGAGGAAGAAGAATAGTCATATTCGAGTTTGTGTTGACTGTAGAGATCTCAATAATGCATACCCTAAAGATGAGTTCCCTCTTCCCATTCCAGATTTGATGATTGATTCCACCACTGGTTATGAGGCAATGTCATTCATGGACAATTCTTCTAGCTATAATCAAATCCGCATGGCACAAAGGATGAAGAATTCACCGCATTTCGCACACCTAAGGGTATTTGTCACTACAAAGTGATGCCATTCTGTTTAAGGAGTGTTGGTGTCACATATCAAAGGGCTATGCAAAATATATTTGATGACTTGCTCCATAAAATGGTGAATGCTCTGTTGATGACTTGGTGGTAAATTCGAGAAAGAGGGGTAATCATTTGAAAGACTTAATAATATTGTTTGAGTTGCTCCGAAGATATCAACTAAGGATGAATCCATTGAAATGTGCCTTCGACGTTACATCTGGCAAGTTCCTTGGCTTTATTGTGAGACATCAAAGAATTGAAATTGATCAAGCCAAAGTTGATGCAATATCAAAGATGCCTCAGCCTCAAAATATTCATGAGTTAAAAAGTTTCCAAGGAAAGCTAGCCTACTTGAGGAGGTTCATCTCAAATCTAGCGGGAAGATGCCAGCCTGTCACGACCCAAGGGTACCCCCTAGACGTAACATGGCGTACTTGACCCCGAATGGGTCTCATAAAAACCCTTACCATAATCATAACATAAGATACTAGAAAAGTACGGAAATATTTAAAACTTTCTTTAGAACCAATCAATTGAAAACATTTTCATAAGCAAACAAAAGTCTTTACTAACTCTTTGTCTCAAACCATCTATTTAAACTCATGAATATAAGTCTTGGTACGCAGCCCACATTATGTCTAAAGCATAAGGGAATGACATAAAGGAAACATAAGGGGTTTGTCCTCGAAGCTATGAGGACTCACCAATTCTTCAACTCTTCTTGCACCTTAGAAACCTAGCCTCCAAAGCAACTCAATCTCCAAACCCTACATTGATTAGAATGTAGGCAATATGCATTAGTAAGAAATGTACCAAGTATGAAATCTAGCACAACATCATAAGAATATCTCAAAATGGTTAGTCAACATGACACATAAGCATAAGAGACAATAACATAGTCATAGCATAATCTCCAAAACTAGGCATCACATAATCACAAGTCAACATAAGACATAATAATTGAGCATAGGAGATAAGTCATGATCATATAATCATAATTGACTCTAAGTCATCTATACCATAATAGCACCATTCTCAAGTAACCTCAAAGCATATAAGTGCAAAGCAAGAATAACATCCCATAATACCACCCAAGCCAAGTATCCCTTTTTGGTCATCTTAATCATAGTCTATAAGCATGGTTAAGTCTTAAGTCTTTCTACCATAAGGGCACCATACTCCTAAGGAACCTCAAGAGTGCAATGCATAAAAGGCATCCAATACTACCCTTCACACCAAGCATAGCCTTGAAGTCATCTTAGTCGTACTCACCCTCCTTTGGTCTCATTATTATTTTAACTCTCATAACTAAGGGAGTCTCTCACCTTTAGTCAACTATAGCAAGGAAGGCAACTATGACACAATCTTATCTCAACTCATCTCTTTAGTAACCCTAAGTCATACTTGTGCCATACAATCATAGCATCCCATAATACTAATCATGCTAAGTACCACTCTTAGGTCCTCTTACTATTGCTTCTTGGTTTGGAACCTAGTTCCTCTCTTTAACTTTAGAACACTATGAGGTACTCTCTTAAGCACATCTAAGTTCATTGTCATGTTGAACCCTAAGAGATACTGCTTTTAGTATGTCTAAGTTTCTTACTCATATGGACCATATGAGATACTACCTTAAGCATGTCTAAGTCCATTCATACTCTTGAACACTATGAGGTACTTCATTAAGTAAGTATTAGTTCATTTATGCTTTAGAACACTATGAGATGCTTTTTTAAGCATGTCTTAGTTCATTGGATATGGAGATTTCTACTAGAAACCTTAACTCAACTATGTGAAGGCTTCCATCTCATGAGACCTAACTTTGGGAAAACCCACACTCTACTACATAAGAGTTCCCCCTTTAATTTGGATAGTCCTCACATCAACTAGGTGTGGTTCTCCTTTCTACTTGGAGCCCGGACCCTACCTTGTGTGACACTCCATCTCATCTTCAATATCCACTTAAGGCCAAGCATACACCCCAAGATTTACTTGTTAAGCCTTGATTAACACTCATATCTCACGGAAGGATGTCCTTGACAACCAAACCATGTTCAAGTGATTCTATCACTTCATACTTTCAAGCATTCATAAGGTAGGTTAGGTGAGTATAGGCCTTTCACCGTAATCCAACCTATTAGACTTATATTCTCTTTTAGACTTTACTCTCAAAGCCTTTACATCAATAGTTGATCACATTAGCTTCACCTAAATCCCTATCTATCATGATCACGAACCTTACTCTCAAGGTTTCTTTCTTAATCACTTCTTTATACCTAGATTTCAAGGTAGTTTGATCATATCATTCATTATTTGGTGATTCTAGTCTTAATTGATCATAAAGGTTCAATTCTAGCTTTACAAGTCAAGATCAATCATATTCAGCAAGGTCTAGTTCAATTCATGATTCTATGATCCTAACTTTGATCAACTACTACACATGACATTGATTTAGGAAGATTACTCACAAACCTTCAATTTCACCTCAAATGACATAAACCCACAAAACAGGTAACTCATCAAGTAAACTAGGGTTAACCATAGAATTTAAAGGATTTCAACATAATATCATAATTCAATGATAAATTAACCATAAATAAGTATTACCCAACCCTTTGGAATCATACCTAAATATACCCACTCATTGAAAGTAACCCTAGCTTAGATTGGGGTTCTTCTTCTCAAATTATGGGAAATCCTAGGGGACTCTATGGGTGGAAGAACCCAGAGATGAAAAGCTAAGCATACCTTAAACAGATTCTTAGCACAATACTTCAACAATGGAACCTTTGTTCTTGACCTTGGCTTCAACCTCTAGCTTCTTCTTCAATGGGGGTTTTCTAAAGACAGAAATATTTGAGAGAGGAGTGATTTGGGGTTTTGATTTGGGTCTTGTGTAAAGTGACTTAAAATGGGAGGCTAATGACATAAAATAGTCTAAATAGGTGAATAAAACTCAGATAAAACAACCCTTAATTAATACCACTTAAAAATGAATTTACTAAAAACCCCTCGTCTAGGCAGCCCCTTGCCAGGTGCCACCCCCAAGTTTACGAGTCATCAAGGGCACTATGGCCCGTGGTGGTGCCTGTGGTTCCTTGACCAGTGGCTCCCCTCAACTTGCCAATCCTCCTTGAGGCTAAGGGAAGTCCACGAGTTGTGGTGACGGTTGTGGTCTTGGGGCAGTAGCTAGGCCTCAAGGCCTTGCCTCCCACACGCCTAAGGAGACTCCACGGACCCCTTCACAGACCATGGTCAAGACCACTAGTCGTGAAGGTGGTCGTGAACAAGGGTCTCTACTAGGGTTTAAAAGGTTTGAATTCCCCCCTCATAAGGCACCTTCACGAGCCTTCCCACGATCCGCGGTCAAGACCATGAGTCGTGAAGTGGCTCGTGGAGGAAAGCCATATTGAGGCAGCCTTTAGCGAGCTACTGCCTTGGTCTCACGAACCATACCAAGAGCCATGGTGGAGGTCGTGGACTTAAGGCTGTGTGCTTTCATACTTGGGAAGCCTTGGCCTTGGCTTGGGCCTTTCCCCCTTGGCCTTGACTCTTGCCCCTTGCCTTGACCCTCACTAAGCCCTAGATGGCCTACTAGTTTACGGAGTGTAAGACATGCCTTGATGTTCAACTCCTAAGACCCTCATTCAAAGTATAGAAAGTCTCATCTACGACTCTAATCTACATACATCAAACCTTAGAACCCTAGCTTGAGGCTCTAGTTTAGTCTACTAGTTTCCCGGGCATTACACAACCATTTAGCCATCTTATGAAGAAAGCTGCTCCTTTTAATTGGAACCAAACATTTAGTGATACCTTTAAAAGTATCAAATCGTATCTTGAGAAACCTCTAATTTTGGCAGCCCCTATACCTGGAAATCCATTGATACTCTACATTGTGGCACAAGAAAGGTCTGTACGAGCCCTGTTACCTAAAGAGAATAGTGAAGGCAAAAAAAACACTCTTTATTACTTAAGTAGAATGATGACGCTGAATGAGCTGAACTGTTCGCTAATTGAAAAGTTGTGCTTGGCAATTGTCTTCTCAATTCAAAAGATGAGGCATTATTTTCATACTCATGTTGTCTGCGTTATTTCTAGAGAAAATCCCATCAAGTTTGTTATGTCAAAACCTATTCTTAGTGATCGACTAGCAAGATGATACCTCAAATTCCAACAGTTTGAGATTGTGTACATCCCTCAGAAAGCTGTTAACGGACAAGCATTAGCAGATTTCTTGACGGAACATTCGAAACCTGATGATTGGGAGTTAACTGATGAGCTTCCTGATGAAGATGCGATGTCTATTGAAATTCAACCTCTTTGGAGAATGTACTTTGATGGGGCTGCACATCGTGGTGGAGCTGGCGCTGGCGTAGTGTTCATCAATTCACAAAAAGAAATTCTACCATTCTCCTTTACTTTGAAGAAATGTTGCTCCAATAATGTCGCTGAATACCAAGCATTGATACTTGGACTTGAGATGGTCGTCGACATAAAGCAAATACACTTACAAGTGTTTGGTGACTCTCAGTTTGTGATCAACCAACTCTTGGGAACTTATGAGGTGAAGAAGCTCAAATTACGTCCTTATCATGATTATGCTCAAAAGTTGATAGGATGGCATGAAGATGTAACCCTTCAACATGTGCATAGAACAGAAAATAAGAAAGTTGATGCATTGGCTGACCTAGCTTCAATGCTAACCCTTCCTGATCAAATGCAAGTGACTATTTGTAAAAAATAGATAGTACCACCGCCAAATTAGGAAGAATCTATAGATAGTGAGCTTGAGCATCTCATCGCCATTTATGATGCCGCAAAGGAAGATTGGAGACCACCTATTATTGACTACATGTGTTATGGGATACTTCCAGAAAATCCAAGGAGAAGGACTAGCATAAGTCGTTGTGCACCTCGTTTCCTTTACTACAAGGAAACAGTATATAGAAGATCATTTAAGGGTGTATTATTACGATGTTTGGGAGAGGAAGAGACAATTCAAGCTCTGCAAGAAGCACACTCAGGAGTATGTGGATCACATTAATCTGGACCGAAACTCCACTTTCACATAAAGAGGATACGGTATTATTGGCCAACCATGGTGAAGGATTGCTTAGATTATGCTCGAAGTTGCGATGCATGTCAATTCCATGCAAATTTCATACATCAACCGCGCGAAGTATTGCACCCAACTATTGCATCTTGGCCATTTGACGCGTTGGGATTGGATGTTGTGGGACCACTACCAAAATCTTCTGGTGGACACTTGTACATCTTGGTTGCAACAGATTGCTTCTCAAAATGGGTTGAAGTTGTTGCTCTCAAAGAAGTGAAGAAAGAGAATGTTGCAAATTTTATCTGAGTGAATATCATCTATCACTTTGGCATCCCTCGCTAATAATAAAAGACAATGGAAAGCCATTTGATAACAAGTTAATGAACAAGATTTCTGTTCTCTTTGGCTTCAAGTAGCGTGAATCTTCTATGTATCATGTTGCTGCCAATGGTCTTGCTTAAGCATTCAATAAGACTCTATGCAACCTGCTCAATAAAGTTGTCTCCAACTCCAAACGAGATTGGCATGAAAGAATGGAAGAAGCTTTGTGGGCATATAGGACAACATACCGCACACCATACTCACTTGCATTTGGTGTTGAAGCATTCCTGCCACTTGAGCGTCAAATACCTTCTTTAAGACTTGCCATTCAATAAGGGCTCACTGAAGAAGAAAATGCTCGACTACGTCTTGCAGAGTTAGAAGCACTTGATCAAAATGGGCAAGAAGCTCAACAAAATCTTAAATGTTATAAAGCTTTTCTATCTCATGCTTTTAACAAGAAGGTTCGCGTGAGGTGCTTCCAAGTTGGAGACCAGTTCTCGCGGTAAGAAGACCCATCATTACTTCACACACGTCTGAGGGAAAATTTACCTCAAAGTGGGATGGACCATATGTCGTACAAGAAGCATATTCAAATGGTGCTTACAAGCTTGTTGATGCAGATGGCGTAAGGATCGGTCCTATTAATGCAAAATTCCTGAAGAGGTACTACCCTTGAAGTAAGATGATGCTTCTTAAGGTACGAGCCTAAACTGCATGTCACTCTTGGCCCGCAAGAGTATAAACTATGTAGGTCACAACAACAAAAAAAACAAAAAAAAAATATAATCACTCACTCCCCTAGAACTATATGTTGTGACTTGATCCTCTTCCATGAGGTACGTAGGCACTTAGACTATATCTTAAGTTCAGTTACATGAGTGTCAAAAAAACCACATGTTCTCACTTGATCTCACATAAAAGTTAAACCAATAAATATTTTGTTTTATCTATTATTTTATCAAACTTTTGACTTGTACAAAGTATTGATGGGTCAATGGAAGGGGGGCAAACCCTTATAAAATATGAGCTTCTTTGATAGTACGATTGAAATCTTTAAACTTAGACAAGTATGCGAGTTAAAGTCTTGAAATTCTTCAAGTATACAACTTGAAGTCTTCAAATTCCATAAAACAACAAGATAAGTTCTGCAAGTTTGCATGTTATACTTTTAAATCAACCAGGTTTGCAAAAAAAAGTCTTCGAGTTCTATAAAATGGCAATTTAATGTCTTCGAATTCTATGAATTTGCAAGTTAAGGTCCTAAATCCTGTTACGAGTGGAACCATTAAACTCCACATAATTCACAAGTCAAGTTTGAAAGTGCAAACTTAAAATGTAGAACTTGCACTATATACATTCTTATTGGCATGCAAAATATGGAATGACTTTGAATCACTAAAAGCTTGTAATCAAGAATTAAAGAGCAAATTCAAATTGGAGAATGCAATAAAAATGCATGATATGAGGCAAAGAAAAAAGAAAGGAAAGAACTTGGCATGCAAAATATGGAATGACTTTGAATCACTAAAAGCTTGTAATCAAGAATTAAAGAGCAAATTCAAATTGGAGAATGCAATAAAAATGCATGATATGAGGCAAAGAAAAAAGAAAGGAAAGAACTTCATTACTATGAAATTTTCTAAAACATCAATCAAATGCTAAAGAGAATAAAAAAAGGAAAGACAAAGAAAAGCCTAATCTAAGCTTAACTTGTAGTTGGTTGAATCTTGATGACTAGCCTCCAAGGACTCTATTTTTTGTTCCAAACGAATTGAATCTTCGGGCATTAATAAATTCATATTTTCATATGAGGATATCTCATCTTTTGTAGCTAAGATCTTGGCTTGAATCTCCTCAACATTCTTCTTAGCAGCTTCTGAAATAGCTTCAAGTCTTTCTCGCTTTCCTTGTAAAGTTGCTAGATTCTGCTTAACCTTCTTAAGTGATTTCTTGTTAGAAGAAACATGTTTTTCCTTCTCACCCTCTTCTACTCTGAACAATTCAAGATGCTCTTTGGCATTAGAAATCAACTTCATCTTGTTATCTTCATGTGCCTTGTCAACAAAATTAGAGTGTTCATGATCATTAGAAGTAGCATGATCAGAAAGAGAATATACCAAGCTCTTCAATGGTGAAAGATCTAATAAATTCATCATACTCACCTCCTTAAAAATCTCACAAATCTCATTTTTGTAAGATGAAATATTGTCTAGAGATGTTCTGGAAATTTTTCCACAAATCTCTTCCCAATGTCCCAAGATGTACTTCCTTTTGTGGTTGAACACAACACTTTTTCCTTCGAAGACAAAATTAGCTCCATTACTCTTTGGAAGAACTCGAGAAAGTTCATTTGAATTAGGAGTCAACCCTTTTAAAGTTTGGCCATGAGAAGTAGATGATGTCTTTTGTTCTTGCTCATTATTTGAAATTGATTTTGCCTTAGATCTAGATATTGCAGTAGACTCATCACTAACTTGTGGCCTTTCACGTGACGACCATAGTGAATGTCCGGCAACGTTGACCTACAAGTGAAAAAGGTGGGCTACTAAAGTCATTTTATTCAAGATCCAAAAGAAAGAGGAAGGAAAGAAAACCTTGTCACTCTAAATTATCAATGATCTTGAAGGACTATCGACACTTTAGACTTCAACGACTCTTAAATCAACAGCTTCAACCCCGGATAATTCAGCCCTTTGCCTCTTCCAACATCAATCCTTTCTAGTTTTGCTTGTTTCTTGAAAGGCCCGTTTACTAGAGAAAATAATTTGGGGACATTTCTCTTTATCAGTAGAAGTATGAACTACTTCTTTCTTAGATGCCTCAGAGGAGTTAAGCTTCTTACTTTGATGTTAGGGAGCAAGTTGTGTCTTGAATTTTGAAAGTGTCTTCTCGATATCTTGACTTTTGTCTTCTAAAGGGTAACAAATTTTGACCCAGCTTTCTCCACCAAAACGTCCAAATTATCCTCAAGAAACATTCCATGGGATCTCTCCCACCAAGATGAATATTGGGTAGTATAAAGCTTGTTTGCGGAAGTTACCGCAGGAGGAAATGTCGCTTTAGACATAGCTGCACGTGATATGAAAATGTGCTAATATCTAGGCCTTCATCTAGTGACTCAGCACGAATATCATTTTCTAAATAGCCAGGAATATCTTGATGGAAACAAAATTGATGACTAAATCGGTGCAGACTATATGGCTCAATGATAAAGGAACCTCCCCTCCTCAATGAAAAATAATTAAAACGAAGGCTCATAAAATAAGCTAGCTCTAACTTTGGTGCTTTTCCATCATCAATATAATAGGTAGGGTGAGGCCTACAAAGTATGGTCGCATTCCATACAATACTTTCCCCCCGATGAACACACTTTCTTGCCTCATCTTTGTCAAAAAACTTTGCAACACTTTCCCTAGCATATACCACCATTTGTGGCAGAAGGTCCACTAGTAAGCGGATAGTGTGTCATGAGATAATAAGCAAGTCAAACTTAAACATAGTGGATGGGAAAACAAACTCTTATATGGTCTAACTGTGAAGAATTTGAAATTCTATTGAAGCCGTGATACATGCTCGTTAAGACCGGAACAGCAAGGCTACCCTTTTACCGCTCACCATTAAGCTTGCCATCTTAAAAGTTTCAGGCCGAATGAAATTCCCTTCTTCAGACAAAAATACAAAGGCACACAACCAACATGACAAAAAGGTCATCAGATAAGTCTCATATCTTTGGTGTTTCGCTCCAAGCTTAGAAAATACAATCTCTTGAGAACTTAACCATATGTTTATCTCAACAGGTATCTCACCTATTGGATTATGAGTAGATGACAAACATCAAGATTTCTTCTCTTTCCTTAGGGGAGCTAGCTCATATTTGAGATCTTTCTTGCACCAAAGTTGTATCCATTCACTAAAAGAGACCCCTGTATTACCATTATTTTCCTCTTTAAGATGATGAAAGAGAGAAAACATATACTTACAAGTTCGGGGGACAAATCCTTCCTCTTGTCATCAAAAACCTGTAAGTTCCATGGCATTAGGTATCACTTCTTCGTAAGGGACTCCGCTAATCGACAAGCCACCAAGATATGCAAATCCCAAAGAGATATCGATGCTTCTGTAGTAGATATAAGTAATGTATTTGTTTGAGGGAACCAAGCCTCACAAAAGACTTGTATAATATTGGAGTTCCAATCATAAGTAAAAAGAGAAGCAAATATAGCATCACGAATATAAACATTGTTTAGACTTTGTCCATTTTAACTTAAGACATCTTCTGTCCATTCCAGTATCCTGGAATGCAATGATATTCACCTTCAAGCACAATGTTGTCCCCCTAATGTAGTTCCTCTTGAATAATGCGGGACCTAAATTTGAAAGAGTGCTTGCGATATGTACCTTGAGGATTTGCTTTCTCAAGATACCACACTTTGGAGGCTTTGTTAGATTAAACATATCCCTTCACACCTTATGCTCAAGTATTCAAAATTAGTAAAGCCTCAAGTTAGTGATCTTCAAGGCGGGGACGTTAAACACATCCCTTCACACCTTATGCTCAAGTATTCGGAATTTAGTAAAGCCTCAAGTTAATGATCTTCAAGGCGTGGACATTAAACACACCTCTTCACACCTCAAGATCAAACTCGTGTAATAAAGCTCTCTATTGTGTAGCCTCCACAAAATGTCGGTCTCTGAAAAGAAAGACACAAAAAAACATAAATATACATATATATATAAATAAAATATGTATACCTTGTATCTTGATACCTTCACGGTCAAGCTTCGAAGAGACTAGAAAAAGAGGAGGAGCTCCAAAAGTGGTGATGTTGATAATGAAATAAAATGGAAGAAAAGCCTCTATTTATAGATGTCATGTGATGAGAATAAAATCCTTCTCGTAGTTCAATTACAATTTCTTGTTGACTATAACAATAAAAAAATATGAATATTAAATTTGAGTGGAACTACAATTCCTAGTTTAATTACAATTTCTTTTTTTTTTGTTTACCAAGCGGCAGTTCTTAAAGTCAAGAAAGGAAAGGATTTGCGGTAAATTGCCTCATACCCCGATACCCTCAAACATCGAGGCGGTGCCTTTGGCAAAATTCAAATTGGATAAGCAATATGTATATGTGGTGGAAATGTGGCTCCCATTTCGAGTAAAATAGGGAGAGTATACATGAGGCCCACCTATTTGCACGAGATCAAAAGATCACTGGCAACACCTTATATGATTTGGTACAAATCATTTGTTATCATACATATGTATAATAATAATAATTATACATTGAGAGTGCTAGCAGTACATAGCGTGGATAATTATATAGATATAATTTGACTAAAAATGATTTAATAATTCGTCAAGTCTAGTCTTCAAAAGATAAATTATTTTTGACAAGGCTTAAAGCAGGGGCATTTGTAATCATTTAAAATTTATTACATATAAATTTATAAAATAATTTGAATTATATTAAATTCATAAATATATTAGTCCAAATAAATGCTATGAATTAATATAATTGGGCTAATTATTTAAGTCCAGTAAATATGAGTTCAATTTAATTGATTTAAGCTACAATAGATGAGCCCAATTTCATATCATCCTAGATGCCCATTTTTTTGATGTCACGTGGCATGTCAAGTCAAATAAAGAAGCCAATAGGATCATGACATCTGTCAAAAAAGACAAGCCCGCTCCGTAAAGCCCATATGCCATGTCACTTAAATCTGATTGGGTGATGGGAATCATGTTCTAATCACAATTCCACTATTCTAAAACTATAAATAGAGGTCCTCATAATTCAGAAAAGGGACCGAGAAAATTCTAAACAAGAAGCTAGAGAAAACCCGTTGTACAAATGCCATAAAATTCCCTATAAGCTACAAATTTAAGAATTCAAGCATTCAAGTTCAAGAACGATCAAGATCAAGACCATCAGATTCAAAAACAATCTCGAAGCCTTTGAATTCAAGTAAAAGTCAAGATCAAGGTAAAAGTTCAACTTCAAGCATCGAAGATTCAAGAACAAGCTTTAAAGCTCTTGAATTTTATATCAAGTTCAAGATCAAGCTCAAGTGCCCTTGAATTTATATTGAAAAAGGTGAATTCAGAAGAATCATAGAGATTGTAACACTCGCACTTTGAAATAATAAATATGATTATTGCGATATTTTTCTGTTCTTGATTACTATTTTCTCAATGCGAATTTTATTGTCTACAATATTTTAGGTCCTTGTCCGTAATAAATATTCAACATTTGAATGACAATACCTCTTAGCTTCACTATAAAAACATGACAAGTACAAATTGTACTGTATAACTTCATCATTTAAATAATTTTCAAGTTCATTTCGGCCGTGTTTGTTTCATATGTTATAAAAACTGATATGAATTTGCATAAAGTCTCATGTTGCATTACAAAAGAAAAGTCCAAGTTATATACATTCAGTGTTGTATTCCTGATATGACTTATGCATTAATAATAAACTGGATTTACAATTTTTTTAAGGATAAGCCTAGTCGTCTTTATAATTCTGATATGAATTATGCATGAATAATAAAGTGAAGATTTACAATATTATTAAGGATGAGTCTGATCGTCTTGATAATTTTGATATGAATACTACATGAAAAACTAGGATGAATTGAACTTGGAGTTTGTAATATTTGTTTTGGTATAAGTCTATTATGAATTATGCATAAAAAAGAGCGAATTCGAATATTATATGTATAGGATATAACAAAGTTCAATTGTTATGGCAGAATGGATACAATATAATTTGCCTTATTATTACTTCCACCTATAGATACTATCGTCATATAATGTGATTTCACATTATTTAAGCAAGAATATGCATGTAGCCACAATTCATTTGTCGATGAACCATTTAAATTACAAGGCATGTTCAAACATTAGCTCCTCTTAAATTTGTATCTCTTTTGTTAGTAAGTAGAAAGGTCTCCTAATTTTCTAAATGACACACATGACATAATGCAATTGCATAGGGTGTAACTATGGTATACTAAGGCTGGTCAAGCTAACACCCTTTCTCCAAATGGTTAAATTTTATATTTTAACACCCTGAAACGATAGGGTGGTTTCACCCAATGGTGTTAGACACTGATGACGAAAAGTCATGGGTAGCGCATAGGGATGACAAATGGTTGGATTGAGCAAATATGGTTTGGATTACAATCCAACCAAATAAAATGTGGATAAATATGGATTTAGTCAAATATTATTTAGGTAAAATGGTTTTTAACTCATTTTAATCTCCTAGATCCAAAAAGTATTAAATCAAAGCTAAATTTTTAATACTCCAACCCCTATCCACCCCCACCCCACCACTATTGTTTTAAAAAACTATCGAAGTAAATTTCAAAAGGAATCAAAACTAAAGTCCCTTCACCCGGACTTACCTAACTCAACCCCACCCCTACCTAATTTTTTAAAAATAAATCCAAAAAACACCCCCCCCCCCACCTCCACCCTATCCTCACCTGGACTCCCTACCCCTACCCTAACCCAACCCCCACCACCAAATCTTTTTAATAATAGTTCAATATTTTTTTTGCCCCCACAGCACACCACACCTCCACCCTACCCAGACCCCCATTTTTTCTTAAAATGAAATTAACAAAAAAAAGTTTAACTTTTTTCGCCCCGCCCCTCCACCTCCATTCCACCCTCTAATTTTATTTTTATAAATATATTGGTTCAATTAAGAATTTTTATTATAAGTGGGTGATTTATGGGTCTATGAATTTTCATATTTATATAAGTTTATAAAATAGGTCCGTCAATATATATCTATTTAGAAAATATGAGTGATCCATTTAAGTAAATATAAGTTAAATGGATTTCTATTATTTTATGAGCTGAAAATGCTACCTCTAGTAGCACGTGCCAGAGGTTCGAATTTGAGTGTCTGCTGCACAATCAATCCTTTTTTACATTTTTAAAAGACCTCTAAGTTACTTTCTATATACTAATTATAAATTTGTTATTTTAAAATAGTTCAAAACTAATATATTTATAAAAATAATCCTTAATTGGTGATCTACAACTTAAAAATCTAAGAAAAAATAAAAGTTGTAGATTTTAATTGATTTGACTTTGATATTTTTCCATTAAAATTTTTTAATATAACTTAAAAGTAATTATTGAATTTTAATTGAAGTTAATAAGCAAATTCTTAAATTTGATAGAATGCTATTAAAAGAGAAAAAGGGTCCAATCTTTTTTTTTTTTAAAAAAAAAATCTCGTTTGATTCTACTTTTTTTTTTAATCATGTCTCGTAGTATTGTTGTTATCGCCAGAAATTGGTGAAAACTTGAGTGTAAAAGTGATTTCATTCTAAGTTGATTTTTCCACTATTTATCTTTTTTTCTTTGTTCATTCATGTTATTAAATTGGAAGTTTGATTTCAATTTTTCGGGTACATTTATTCATAAAGTAATAATTAATGATTAATATTATGTAGTTTATCTTTAAATTTTTCAACGTATTCAATCATTAAATTTTTTTAAATGTAAAACTTGAACACTCTTTGTGAAATTTCTGGCTCCGCAACTAAATGCAAGACACATCATTGGAATCACCATTATTCAATGATAATGAATTTCAAGAGGATTAAGAGCTCCTAGTGGACACACCAATATATAATAGAAAAAGTTGGCAAAACTTGCTACAAATTCTAAAAGAAATTGAAAAGAATCTCTAGCATATAAAATACTATGAATATGAAAATGACCACCTTATAAAGTAAGAGTAAGGTTAATTTTTGAGAATAAAGAGAGTATGCTAAAACTTTTTATAGGCTGGAAGTAAAGAAAAAAGGAGAATTAGTTTAATAAAGATAATGCTTAAAGAGGTACGAGTTGAGACATAAGGGAGAGAATGTGGTTGAATAGTACATGCTACTAGAATAAAAGACTTCAGTCAATTCAAGATAATCAGGTATAATAAAAAATGTGAATGCTCGGCTAACATGATTAAATTTGAACTACATCAACCTTATAAGTGACCAGTGATCTAAAGATTCAAATAAATGCAACATTGCACATGCTGAAATGATTTTTTTTCCAGAATAATATTGTTCAATAATATAGGGTGTGACATTTCTTTTCCTTTGGCTCATGGCTAGTTGCTTATCATTTCATTGTTCGAGGTTGAAAACATAGTTAGTCCTTATGTTTTGAGGACCATAAAATCTTCATTATGTTTTACTTATGTTTTAATTTTTAGACATTGTACGTGGTCTACGGGTTAGGTCCCGACCACTTCTTTTTATGTCCTGGAAAATGTCTTGCCAAGGCTATGTTAGATTTATGCTTTTATGTCACCCATTAATTTGATATTTTCTACCTTTTTCTATAATATTGTGTATATGTATGCCATGTGGCTTGTCTAGGGCATCTCAAGGTCTTATATGTCATGACACGTTCAGGGTGTACATTGGGTCATGACTAATATTAACCTTCTCCTAGATACAAATCCTATCGCTATTCCTTCTTATTGTATGGCTCTGATAGAACATAAGGAATTAAAGGATCATTTTAAAGACTTATTCCATAAGGGATTCATTAGACCAATGTATCTCACCATGGGGTGCTCCGGTAGTGTTTTTGTGAAAGAAGGATGGTTCTATTTGAATGTGCATTGACTATCGACAATTGAATAAGGTTACTATAATGATAATTATCCTATTTGAAGGATTGATGATTTGTTCGATCAATTCCATGGTGTGAGTTAGTTTTCCAAGATTGGCCTTCTTTTGGGTTATCACAAATTAAGGGTGAAGAAAAATGACATACCGAAGATGGCTTTTCGAACACGGTATAATCATTATGATTTTCTTGTAATGTCTTTTTGTCTTTCAAATGCTTTGGTGGAGTTTATGGATTTGATCAATAAGATCATCAAACAATATCTTTAAATGTTTGTGATTGTATTTACTAATGATATTTTGATTTACTCACAAAGTGAGGATGAACATGTTGAGAATTTGAGGATTGTGTTGCAAATTCTCAAGGATCATGAACTTTCTGCTACGTTTAGCAAATGTGAGTTATGTTGAGGTCTGTAGCTTTCCTTGGCCATATTTTCTCAAGTGAACGTACTCAAGTCGATCCTAAAAAAACTGAGGCGGTTAAAAATTGTTCTAGACCTTTGTCACTTCAGATATACAGAATTTCTTAGGTTTGGCTGATTACTACATAAGGTTTGTTGAAGGATTTCAATCTATTGCCTCACCTTTGACAACATTGACTCAAAGGAAGGTGAAATTCCTATGGTGTGGAATTTGTGAGAAGTGTGAAAGTGGAGCAGCATAAACTCCATCTTTTGGCTCAAAATATTGGTATTCCTACATGTAAGTGGGTAGATTTTAAAATGGACTTCATTACAGTTTTACCTCGTACCCATCTTTAGTTTTACTCAAGTTGGTTTATTGTAGAACGATTGATGAAATTGGTTAATTTTTTTTCCATAAAGACTTAATTTTCAGCTGAAGAGTATTCCACGATTTATATTTGGGAAACGGTAAGATTGCATGGAGTTCCCTTGTCTATTATCTTTGATCTTGGCACTCGGCATATGTCTCAGTTTTGTAAATCATTTCAGAAGGGTCATGGCAATCAAGTGAAGCTCAACACTACTTTTCATCCACATTCCAATGGACAAGACAAACATACTATTTAGACCCTATAGTGTATGTTGAGAGTTTGCATGATTGATTTCAAGGGTAATTGGGATGACCACTTTCCTTTGATCGAGTTTGCTTATAACAATATTTATCGCTCAAGTATCCAAACTGCTCAATTTGATGCTTTCTATGGTAGGAGATTTAGGTCTCCTATTGGTTTGTTTGATGTTGGTGAGGTTTCTTTTATAGGGCATAATTACATGAGGATATGAACGATTCAAGTCAATAAAAGTCTTATGCCGATTTTAGAAGAAGAGAGATTGAATTTGATGTTGACAATCGAGTTTATTTGAAAATCTCACCTATGAAGGGTGTGAAAAGTCTTGGAAACAAAAGGAAGCTTACTCCCTGAAAAGTGGGACCATATCAAATTTGGAGAGGTATTGTCATGATTCTTATGAATTGGAATTACCTAATGATTTAGCATAATCTTCTATGTCTCCTTATTAAAAAAGTGTGTTGGAGATTCGACGTTCATTGTTCCTTTAGAAAGGCTTGGAGTTAAAGAAATATTTCATATGAAGAGGTTCTGGTTGAAATTTTAGAGTGTCAATTTCGAAAGATGAGAAATAAAGAAGTTGGCTCCGTGACAGTCCTTTAGAGGAATCAATTGGTTGAGGGTGCTACTTGGGAGGGAGAAGACGCTATGATGTCCAAGTATCCTCATCTCTTTCTCTCCGCTCTTATTCTAGCTTGAGGTATTAGTTCTTCATTGTTCTTTCTTTTTTATTCACGTGTCTTAGTCATTCTCATGTTTTCATATGCATGCATGTTCATGAAAAACTTGATTTTTATGGTTTGATTTAGTTCGGAGATATCTCTCCTTATATATGTGCATTATGATGAGATTTGCATTTCTATTGGGTTCTTAGTTTCTCTCCTACTATATTCATGTTAGATTTAGTCTCATTGTAGGATGAATTTTCTCAAGGGGGAGATATTGTAACACTCCGGGCATTAAAGAGTTGAATTGAGAAGAAAACATCTCATTTTTTTGCTATGGCCTCAAGTCTACTAGACCTATCTATGGTTCGTAGAAGCTTCTAGCGGTTGTAGATGGCCTCCGTTGGAGTTGGGTCGATATTTAGGAAATTCAAGCTTTTGATGTTAGGTCTAAAACTGATAAGGATGATGCATAGAATCGACGATGAGACGTAACAAGTGCCCGTAGGTTTGACCAAGACTTTGTGAAATGTTGGGATTAAAGTTGTTGACTACAAATGGGGTTTATGTACCATACGAAGGCCAGCGGTCCGTCGGAAGGGCTCGTGGAAAGTTTGCCAATTTTAGGTCCCAGTAACTTCACCTACGGTTTACCAATACTGTCCAAAGGAAGTTCCATGATCTATACGTCCAAAAAGTAGGATCTTCTAACAGTTATTTCTTAAGGATATTTGGGTCTTTTCCTATGTATTTAATACCTATAGTATGTCATTTTGACCTTATTTTTAAGTCATATAACTAACTTTAAATTCTTAAAACTACCCAAAACCTTCTAATTCTCTCAAATCCCAATTCTCATCCAAGTTCATCCTCTCCAGCTCTCTCTCAAGCTCAAGGAAGAAAGCTAGGGTTCCAAGCTTCAAGTCTCCTTTGCTCTCTTGATTTGCTATGCTTTTATTACTAAGGTATTTGGGAATTCACCAATGTATTCCATTCATCCATTGGGTCCCAAAATACCTCAAATTTTTCAATTCACCTAAATTGATTAGGATTTCATGCAATCTCCATAGGTCTTACTTGATTTTGATTTGATTGTTCAATTTCAATGTTCTTATGCATGAATTGATTAAACCATGTGATTTCCAGTTTATTTCCTATAGATCCTTGATTTTAAATTGATTATGATGATGTTTTTATGAAACAAAGCTTATAAATTTATGAAGGCTATGCATGTTTTATGAAAAGTATGTTTATGAACTAAGGATGATCATAAGACGAGTATCAACAAATCTTGAAAGGTTTTCTCACATATTATAGAATCATGACTGTGAAAGGTTTTCTCACACATGTATAAAACATGATTTTTAGGAGCTACTCTATGGTGACTTATGATTGAATTTGTAGTTTGAATTGTGCCCTTCAAATTATGATAAAATTAATCTTATTATGAATAATTTAATTCATATTTTACTTAACACTGAGAGGACTTTGAGATGAAGACTCTCCCATCACTAGAGGTCGGATCTCTAGAAGCAATATTCTTGTCCTAAACTACATGCTCCCTTAGGGCTATTTTAAATGACCTAGCTAGTGGATCCACAAATAGCATATGAATAAATGTTATAGCTTGCATGACCTCAATATGAGGCTTGCATTGGACTCTATATTATAGCTTGCATGGTCTTGTAACAGTTATATCCCATAAAATGAACTACGTTACCTTCTAAGGGTTTTACGAAAGCTTTCATTATGTTCAAAGAATTTATTAATCTTGTTTATGACTTACAATATCTTAAAGACTTTTTACCCATGCTTTCACTTGGCCATGCATATCATGTTTAAAGTTCCCATATGATCATGTTCATGTCTTTATGCATTTCTCCATTTTTAGTACAATACACTTACTAATGCATACTTTTGATTATATTATTTTTAAATATAGGGTCCAATGATCTTCCTCCTCCTGCTCGTGACTAGATTCAAATTGTGCTCTATAGTTTAGGATTGGTGAGTCTTTGTACTTCGAGGGCAATACCATAAAGACTTCATAATTTTTCTCTATTTCTTTTTGTTGAGACTATGTACGTGGCATATTGGTTACTTCCAATCAACTATTTTATTGTCTTAGATTCGCTTGTCAAAAAAAAAGTTAGTATTTCACACTTATGTTTAGATGGCCTTTTTCATCACATGTGACTTTGTACTTAAATATTTCCTTTTTATAGTCTATTGTGCTGAATGTTTGTCAAGTGGCTTGTGTAGGGCCTCTTGGGGTCTTATATACTATTTCACGTCTAGGGTATACTTTGGATAGTGACAATGAGTACAACTATGAATCTCAAATGACAGCATCATTTGGAATCACCTGCTGATAATGCTCAATTACACATCATATGATTTTATAAGTAAGCGGTCCCTAGAAATATAATAATTCAGGATTTAAGGTCAGGCTCGAATCCCACAAAGGACAATGTTTCAACTATCGAAGAGATAATGAATTATATACTACTAGTTTGAATCCAAATAAAAAATACAAGTTTTAATAAGAAGTTGTTTTAGGTAACATTCACGGATAAGGGAAAAGGTCTTTTCAAGCAAAGGGTTTAAGATAAACGAGAATGCGGATTTAATTCACGACCAAATGATCCATAACAAGTAATAGAGAACTATTTCAATAACATTGGTTATGTCAACTATGCCTTGGATTCTTATGTAGTCACATGCATTTGTAAGTCAAAAGCCAGTATATTTTGACTAATTCTTTCAAACTTAGTTAGTATAGCAAATTAAACAATCCAATATTGCAACACTAGGATTATTCTATCTTTAGAGGAGATCTCTATGAGAATCAAGCAAAGTTTTGATTCTCCCGAACTCTAGAAAATTAGCCAAATCTCAAATTGTGCTAATCAATCTTTCTTACTTTAAACACTCTTTCTCAAGTAAGATCAACATAAATAGGAAAGTCCTTAGAGAGTCAAAGGCCCATATAATAACAAGATAATATTTAATTAATTTAAAAAAACACAATGCAAGAATCAAAATCAAATGACAATCTCTAGCTCAGCATACAAATCATGCTTAAACCATTAAACCTACAATTCATGCTCTACAATAAAACGAAATATAGAAATGGTGAAATTATTACAATAGAATGCTTAATCTTCCATCCAAAAGGATAATATTAGGAAATTTGTTATACAAGCCTAAAACCCCCAACTATGCAGTGTTCTTCGAAGTTCCAAGATGTCAAATATGCAAGATCTATCTTTCCCATAAACTTTTGTGAGAATTTAGCGTCCAAATGTGTGAATTTCAAGCATTTCCCTTGTACAGTAAATGACAAGTCTCTAAAGAGACGAGGTTTTTACTATAGCGACCTTGATAACGTGGCCTAGAAAATCACTAAAGCAAACTCTTGTAATTACTCAACCGTTGATAAAGTGACCATAGTGGTCTCAAGAGCCACCTTGACACTGGTTAACTTCGTTGAAGTGAAATCCTTGAGGTTTCTATAGCGATATTGACTCTGTAGTTGTCAAACTGCAAAAAAAGCGGTCCTACTCTTTTCTCCAAATTTTATCAATTTTCATCAAACTCCTTATAAACCTCAACTACCTGAAATAAATAAATAAATCAATATTTAGCCTCATTCTCTTCTAAAATGACACAAAATCATAAGAAAAAGGTATAAATGAGTATAAAATTTATGACTCATCAACCACCCCAATTTAATATTTTTGCTTATCCTTAAGCAAAACAAATTTAAGAAAAGAACAAGCAATCAATTAAAACACATCATACTTCCAATTCAACTAAGAACCATTACCATGACTTATGTTGGTACTAACAATTAGTAAGCAAGCAATTGAGTTTTTTATCCAAGCAATTCCCTTGATTTTAAAAACACTTTCAAAATTATCACCATTGATCAAGTGACAATAGTCATTCTGAAGAAGTGAATCACTACTACTAGTCGGTCAAACAACCTCCTTTGACACAATTTTGGAATCTATCAACTTTATCAATCCATCCTGATTTGCATGCCCTCACAATAAAGAGCATCCCAAAACACTCACAAAGTATTTTCAAACAAGGATAAAAGGCATAAACATTAACACTCATAGAGAATACGTAACACTTCGAATTAGAGAAAGTCTATAAAAGAGTCAAACAGGCATGTCAAGAACACAAAGATGGACTGTTCAACCCTCCATAAAGCACTAGACAGGTCGTGCAGGGCACCACGGTCCATTTGGGAGCTCGTGAGAAGTTCTTAGATCCTTACCAGGCTGGTGTCCCTCTAATGGACACCTAGACGGCTCGTGGTGTGGTTGATGAGCCATCCAAGGAAGTTTCCCACTCAGAAGGGGCATCTCCTTTAGCCAGTGGTAAAGGACCACAGAGATCTAAACAGCCCGTGAAGCCCCACACGGACTGTGAAGTCATCTGTGAAAGGATTTATTAGTCTTAGAGTTTAGGGCCAACTTCAAATTTTAGCACAAAATGAATTAGGTGGCACATGACCTATCAACTGAAATATCTCCGAGGCATCTTTCTAATGCCACTGAGTTTGCCTAATTCCAAGCTCTCCGTACACAGTTATACCCTAAAGAGTGTAGACCTATGGGGCAGAGTTTCTTCACGGCCCGTAAGATGGTCTGTGGTGCTGTAGACGCCCCGTCTAGGCCTTCTAGTGAGTCAATTCGACAATTTTAAGTCAGGGTCATTCCATTCTTTTCCCAATTGTTCTAACTCATTAGTACATCATTTAACCTTCTACCTAAAGCCTATTTAAGGATTTTCACCCATAAAATCACCCAATTCAATTCATTATCTCAAATTCCAAAAAGAATATCAAGTCATCCTCTCAAATATTTCTCCCTCTAAGGAAGAAAAAGAAGAATTCAAGTAAGGGTTTCAAGATCAAGTCTTCAATTCACCAATTTCTTAAGGTCTTTCAACTCCATGGTATGGTAGTGTTCACCTATGGAGATTTTTCTTCCATAGGGTTCCTAAATTCTCCATTTTACAAGTTAGAAATTTTCAACTGAAGTTAGGGTTTACTTCTATATAATGGGCTCCTTTTAATGTTGTTTCAATTGATTGTTTTATGAACTATGATGCATGAATTGAGATAAATCCATGTTTTAAAGATGAATTCCCATGAACCCATGCATAACCCATGTTTTAAAAGCTCTGATGATATAATGTGTGTTATGAACTATGAAAGATGATTTTATGAAGATATGCATGTTCTTTGTGAAAGTGATGAAAATGATTTAAGATTTTCTTTGAGAGTGAAGCATAAATTTTGTTATGAAAATATTTCTCACATACTACTCAATACATGCATATGAATGGGTTTTGTCAGAAAAGGATTCTTAGAGTTGAAATGTTTTCTCAACTAAACATTGAATCAAGATTTAGGAGCTATTCTAAGGAAACCTAGCTAGAACTGTCTATTTGATGTGCCTTCCATGATTGATAAGTCAAGTTAAGATATATATGACTATTCTGTGTGATTTATTCTTAGTACCAAGAGGATATTGAGATAGAAGCTCTCCCATAGAAAGAGATCGAGTTTCTAGTAGCAATCTCATTATCCTATACCTATGTGCTGCCATAGAAAGATTGTCTTAGATAAATGATGATTGTTTTAGATAGACATTAGCTAGTGGATCCACGCAAGCTATCAGTCAAGGTTCTTGCCTTGGCAAGTAAAGGACACCATTTTTTGGTGTGGGGCAGACACTGAATTGTTATAGCTCACATAGTCTCTACGTCGGCTAAGGCAGCTTCCCACAATAATGATGTACTAAGTTGACTTCAAGAAGTATCTCACAAGTGTTCAAAGATGAGTTTTACTTGCATTGACAATAATTATGATGATATTTTCTAAGCTATTATTTTATGGTTTGAACTTGATCTTTGCATGACATAAAAGGTCATTTTTAGAATGATTTTATAACTCCATGCATTGCTATCACACTTGGAACATTTTTGTACAAATGCATATTCTTGCCTATATTGTTTCCCAAATATACGGGCAACGTTCTAGTTTCTCATCTCCATGGCTTGGGATCACTTAAGAGATATTGAAGATTGGTGAGTCCTTATGTTCCAAGGATCGAGCCTTGTTTCTTATCGAATTTACTTTTTAGTATTGTTTGTGATGTAAGGGTTAAGTTTCGATCATTCTTGATGTAATAGATAGCTTCAGAGACTATGTTATCACGACTAGGGGTACCCCCTAGATTTAACAAGGCACATAGAACCCGAAAAGGTACCATGTAAGCCATTTAGCATATCATAACATAAAGCATTAGAACAATATGAGTAAAAACACATTTCAAGTCCAAAAGTTTCATAAACAAAAGAGGAAGTCTAGACTTGTCTCAATTTAGCCATCTATTACAATGATTGAATCAAATAGGGCTTAGACCATACAACATATCCAAAAATGGAAATATAATAAAAGAAACTACTAAATGAAAACATCCATCCTCGAATCATGAGGGCTCACCAACAAGCTAGGAGAAATGATCAAATTCAAGCTCTAGCCACAATGTTGACCACCTTGAGGAACAGACACTACACTTGGGGGAAAATGTAGAAAAATATGGGTTAGTACAAAAATGCACCAAGTATGATAGCCATGCACAAAACATTAAAAACATGCGAAAAGGGACATTTTATTTGAATGCATGGAATTTACTAAGGTAAAGCATCATTTTGAAGATAATGGAAACACATAAGTCATAAGCATAATCAACTCACAGATCATCATACCAGAAGAGGAACATACCATAAATACCCTCAAAGCATACTTGTGCAATGCATGAATAAGATTCCATAATCTCACCCATACTACGTAAAGCTTCTTGAGTAACTATAGTTCATAATTCATATTCTTGTTCATACTATTATCATAATGGGGAATATGCCTTAACCGACATAGACCATGTGACCTTACCATGGATTCTAGTGTCTACCCCACACCAAAAAGGGGTTGTCCTACTTGCCTTAGGTAGAACCATACTCTTAGCTTAGGTGGATCCACTAGCTAAATACCTATGTGAGCACATAGTTTATGGGATAAGGAGATTTCTACTAGAAAACCGGACTCAACTAAGGTATAAGGTTTCCATCTCATGAGATACATACTTTTGGGAACCCGAACTCAACTAAGGTAGAAGGAACCCATTTGGGGAAGCCAGACTCAACTAGTAAAAACTTTCATTGGGAAGTTGGACTAAACTATCATATAAGATTCTATCTCATATTCATATCCACTCAGTGCTAAACATTAATTCCCATAGATTACATATTATGTCTTGACTTAAGTTCATATTCATGGAAGAATGTCTCGACAGTCAATCCAACATAATTTATACTATATCTCATAAATTCAATAGGTGAGAATAACCTTTTAACCTTAGAATCATCATATTGTGAGAAAACCTTTCACATCATACTATATTCATACATAAATGTGTATATGAGGATAACCTTCCAACAACACAACACTAGATCATAATCATATTCACTTTACTTTCAAATTATTCTTAAAGCATATACTAAACTTCAAAAATCATGCATAATTCTCATACTTTTCCCTTCAAGGATCAAATATCATATTCTATCAACACATGTAGAATTACTACATTAGACATGGATGATAACGTAATTCAAGTAACTTAACTATCACTAGCATAATATCATATCATTCGTCTATAATAAAAAAGCCCACATCACAAGATCATAATTGAGTAATATGGGGGTTTCATGGGTTCCTGAGGATTTCAACATAAAAACTATAATAAATCATCAATTCAATCATAATATAAAGCAATTCAAACACTAGAATAGTTTTTTGAAAGGAACCCTTGACTTGGAGACAAACCCTAGCTTTTGGAGAATTTCTATCTTCGAAATTGGGGTTTTGAAGGGAGTCCATGGATGAAGGACTACCATACCTTAGGAATGGAATCCAATGAAATTGAGTAGAAAACCTTTCTCCTTGAACCCTAGCCCCAATTTCCTTCTTCTTTTTCTTCTTCTTCCTTGAAGTTTTAGAGAAAGAATTTTTTGGAGAGGAGATGAACTTTGGGATATTAGGGTTTGTAAAAATATGACTTAGTTTAGGTGAATTTAACTTAAAAATGACTTATATAGTGACCCCAAACTTACCCAAAACGACTTCACTTTAATAGGACTTAAACCAGAATTTCCCGAAACACCCCTCACTTAAAGTGAGCTGCTAGGGACCAAGTGGGGCTCCACGAGCTGTGATCATGACCACGAGTTGTGGTCCCCCTTGTGGACTTGAGGCAGTGGCTAGGAAATAAGTGCCTTTAGCTCACAAGCCTAAGGCACCTTCAGGAGGGGATCTACGAGTAGTGGTAAAGGCCACGAGCCATGGTCAAGGACACGAGCCATAGTCCCTCTCGTGGGCTGTGAGGTAGTGGCTAGGTCTTCATGACTTAGCCCCCTTGAGTCTAAATGAAGACCACAACCACTCCCACGGCCCTTGGTGGACTTCACGAGCCGTTAAGTGGCTCGTGGGGGAGGGTCTCATTTTGGGCAGCTTGGCAAGAGCACTGCCTAGCCCACCACGGACCACATAACGAGCCGTGATCCCCACCACGAATGTGGTGGTGGTCGTGGTCATGAGGTAGTGTATAGGGGAGAGTTGACTGCCTTAGTCGTCTCTCTTGGCCCTTGCCCACTTCCTTGACTATAACCCCAACATTTAGCCCTTGTTTTAGCCTACTAGTTTTCATAGTGTTACAATATCTCCCCCTTGGGAACATTCATCGTCGAATGACGATCTAGAAACCTTACAGAAGTAAAGACTCAAGACAAGCAGCCCATTATGTATGCAACATCAAAATAATGCTCAATTCCAATGAGGAAACTTAAACTCCATCTCAAACATAATCAATGCAACACAAGGAAGTAGGAACTACATCTAACAACCCATTATGCATGAAACTTAACATTTCTCATATTCATAGGTGGAACTACCTTATCCAACTTAAAGCATGCTCAACACAATACCATGGAGCCAATAGGCAATTACTCTCAAAAGTATACTAAAGCATGTTGATCAACTCATCTCATGAAGTCAAATATGCAACTCATACTAAATGCACAACAACATGAGGAACACATAAATCATGAAAACTCATTTTCTTACCAATCATGAATTTCTCAAGAACATGCATAACATAAGGAAATCATGGAAAAATACATATACACACATGACTCCCAAAATACTAAAACTCAAGAGGAACTACTTACATAAAGCTTGAATAGGAGTAGAAGGAAAGAGATGAGGATATCGAGACTTCATATTGGCCTCGGCCTCCCAAGAAGCACCCTCAACTAAGTGATTTCTCCATAAAACCTTAACAGAAGCTATTTCCTTATTTCTTAATCTCTTGACTTGTCGGTCTAGGATCTCTACCAGAACATCTTCATATGAAAGAGTTTTGTCAACTCCTAACCCTCCTGGGGGAATAATGGATGCCGTATCTCCAATACACTTCTTAAGAATAGAAATATGAAATACCGGGTGAACCAGGGCCAACTCATTTGGCAAATCCAACTCATAGGTAACTTTACCAATACATTTCAAAATTTGATTGGGGCCTCCATACCAGGGACTAAGTTTCCCTTTCTTGCCAAACCTCTTCACACTTCATGGGTTAAATTTTCAAATAGACCCAATCATTAACTTCAAATTATAGATCCCTTGTGCTCACATTGGCATAAGACTTTTGTCTACTTTGAGCCGTTCTCAACCTCTCTCAAATGAGCCGAACTTTCTCAATAGCTTCATAAACAAATTTGGAACCAATAAGAGAAATTTCACCTACCTCAAACCAACCAATCGGAGACCTACATCTCCTACCATACAAGGCTTCAAAGGGAGCCATAGCGATACTTGTGTGATAACTATTGTTGTAGGCAAACTCTATTAATGTCAAATGGTCATCCCAATTATCCTTGAAGTCTATAACACATGCCCTCAACATATCTTCCAATGTTTGGATGGTACGCTCCGCTTGCCAATCGATTTGAGGATGAAAAGTGGTGCTAAAGCCGCTTTTTGAATGACTTCCAAAAGTGAGAAGTAAATTGAGTATCCCGATTTGAAATAATAGACAAAGGGACCCAATGCAACTTCACTATCTCTCTTATATACAACTTGGCATAGTTTTCCTCTAAATGAGAAACTTTGACAGGAATAAAGTGGGCTGATTTTGTCATCTGATCTATAATGACCCAAATAGAATCATGTTTCCTTCGGATGCGAGGTAATTTCACAATAAAGTTCATATTTACATCTTTCCAATTCCAAGTGGGAATACTTATATCTTGGGACAAGTGCCTTTGGTGCTCAACCTTAACTTGTTGACAATTAGGACATTTAGCTACAAATCCTGCAATATCCTTCTTCATACCATTCCACCAATAGACTTCCTGTAGATCACGATACATCTTGGTGGCTCTCAAATGAATTGAATACCAAGAACTATGAACTTCTTCTAAACTTTGTTCCCTCAAACCATCAATATCCAAAACACATAACCGACCTTGGTACCTAAGTACCCCATCTCCACCTTGGGAGAAAGCCTCAACGGACTTCTTGACTACAGACTCTTTCAAATAATTAATATAGGATCAAGGCCTTGTTTAGACTTCACATCCATCACAAAGGACAATTTGGACCCATTATGGACCATGACGTCACCCTTGGTGGAATCCACTAGTTGAACACCTAGCCGAGCCAACCTATGCACCTCACGAACCAATTCTCTCTTTTCATTCTCTACATGAGCCACACTACCCATAGGCAATCTACTAAGTGCATCCGCTACAACATTAGCTTTTTCGGGGTGATAAAGGACACTCATATCATAATCCTTCAAGATTTCTAACCACTTTCTTTGTCGAAGATTCAAGTCATTTTGACTAAACCCATATTGAAGACTCTTCTGATCGGTGAAAACATCCAGATGGACCTCTTACAAATAATGCCTCCATATTTTCAAGGCTAACACAACCGCCGCTAATTGAAGATAATGGGTCGGATAATCTTATCATGGACTTTAAGTTGTCTTGAATCATAAACAATCACTTTACCGTTGGCACGACAAATATCCCAACCCCACTCTAGAGGTATCACAATACACCGCAAAACCATCCGTACCCTCCGGTAAGGTTAGCACCGGAACAGAAGTAAGTCTATCTTTCATCTCTTGGAAACTTTTATCACAAGCTTCCAACCACAAAAACTTAGCTTTCTATTGAGTCAAAGCCGTCAACGGAGAAGCAATAGAAGAAAATCCCTCAACAAACCTTCAATATTTATCGGCCAAACCCAAAAAGCTTCTAATGTTGGAAGAAGATAGAGGTCTAGGCCAACTCTTGATACAATATGACCAATGAAAACTATAGACCTTAACAAAAATTCACACTTGCTAAACCTTGAAAAAAGTTGTTGGTCCTGATGAACTGGCAATACAATTCTCAAATGGTCCACATGTTCATTCTCACTCCTTGAATAGATCAAAATATCATTGATGAACACAATCACAAACATGTCTAGGTATTGTCTAAACATTCTATTCATCAAATCCATAAACGCCACCAGAGCATTAGTCAACCCACATGACATTACCACAAACTCATAGTGACCATATCGGGTTCCAAAAGCCATCTTGGGAGTATCAACCCCTCTCACCCTCAATTGGTGATAACATGAACGAAGATCAATCTTAGAGAAATAGCTAGCCTCTTGATGTTGGTCAAACAAATCATCAATTCTCGGAAGGGGATATTTATTTTTATGGTTACTTTATTCAATTGATGATAGTCGATGCATATTCTAAGAGACCCATCCTTCTTTCTAACAAACAACATGGGAGCACCACATGGAGAGATACTTGGTCAGATAAAACCTTTATCTAGCAAGTCCTCTAGTTGCTCTTTCAACTATTTTAACTCAGATAGAGCCATTCTATAAGGAGGAATGGAGATAGGTTGCATATCCGGTTGAAGGTCAATCCCAAAATCTATTTCCTACTTGGGAGGAATAGCGAGCAAATCATCGGGGAAAACTTCTAGGAACTCATTAACTACCGAAACCGACTCTAGAGAAGGGGTTTTAGATTCAACATCCTTTACCCTAACAAGACAGTAAATACACTCTTTGGAGATCATCTTCCTAGCTTTAAGGCAAGAGACAAATTGACCTGTAGGCAGTGAATTCCCCTCTTCCATTCTAAGATAGGCTCATTCGGAAATTAGAACCTAACCACGCGAGTCCTACAATCAATAAAGGCATAACATGCATGCAACTAGTCCTTACCCAAAATCACATAAAATTCTAACATGTCTAACTCTACCAAGTCCACAACGTAACTCTGTAACAATCAGGAAATTTGTAGACTAAACTAGAGCCTAACGTAAGGGTTAGAGTCACAAATAACTCTCGGTATCTAAAATAAGTGTATTTGGGTTAATACATAAAGTTATGACCCTTCAAAGAGTGAAAAAATAGAACCTATCAGTCCACCCACAAGGGGGAACCACAGCCAGTAGCTGGACCTACGCCTCGTGGATCATGGACATTGGTTGAGCCCCTTAAAAATAGGCCCCAGGCCACATACCATGGTTGACCAGCATGAGCCATGGTCCCACCCATGGTCCGTAGGTCTTGGGTCGTAGGTCACACCTGAAACTGCCATTTGGCAGTTAAGGTTAGGGGTCTTTTGGGGATTTCCTTTTTAATTAATTGTTAAGTGGTGTCATTTTGTACTAAAATAAACCAACTATATAAGTATTTCAAACACATAAACTAACTCATCTAGACCATAATTTCTAAATTCACAAATCAAACTCAACTTTTCCCAAAATATTCTCTCTAGAACTCTAAGGAAGAAGAAGAGGAGAATTGAAGCTAGGTTTGAAGAAGAGGGCTTTTTCACTCAATTTACTTGAAGAATCAAAGCTAAGGTATGTTAGTTCTTCATCCATATGTAGCCTTCACCCATGTAGCCCTCTCCAAAACTCAAATTTCAAGTTAGAAACCTAGGGTTTTACTTCAATCTTATGGATTCCTTTTAAATTCGTTCTAAATGATTGAATTATAGTTTTTTATGGATATATTGATGATTTTATATAATATTTAGTTGAATTCCTCAATAATCCATGAATTTCCCTATTTTCCCAAATTGGATCTAAAAGTGTGGGTGAATTATAGAATGAAGAATATTATGAAATCAGGCTTATAGTAATAATAGTAATTTAATCATGTTATCCTCCATGTCTAATGTATTAATTCTATATATGTTGGTTGAATGTGATCCATGGACCTTGAAGGGCAAAGCATGGGAATTAGCTATATTTATGAAGGTTATGTATATGCATTTAAATCACTTTGAGAGTCAAGTGAATGTGATTATATTCTAATTGTTGTGTTGATTGGATGATTATCCTCATGTACACACTTATGAGTTATAATATGAATTATGTTGGATTGAGTGTCAAGACATTCCTCCACTCCTATGAACTTAAGTCAAGACTTAATATGAACTAAATGGGGATTTATGCTTAGCGCCGAGTAGATATGAATATGAGATGGAGGCTTGTACGATAGTTGATTTCCTTTTACATTAATGGAGTTCGGGTTCCCAAAGTAGGCATCTTATGAGATGGAAACCTTCTACCTTAGTTGAGTCCAGGTTTCTAGAAACAATCTCCTTATCCCATAAACTATGTGCCCACATAGGTCTTTAGCTAGTGGATCACCTAAGCTAAGAGTTTGGTTCTACCATAGGCAAGTAGGACAACCCCTTTTTGGTGTGGGCTAGACACTGAATTCCGTGATTAAGCTCACATGGTCTATGTCGGTTAAAGATAATCCCATTATGATACTATATGAACTAGAATATGAATCATGAACTATAGTTCCTCAATAAGCTTTCCTTAGTGGGAGTATGATTATGGGATCTTATTCATGCACTGAACAAGGATGCTTTAAGGGTATTTATGGTATGTTTCTAATATGAGAGATGATGGTTTATATGTTGAAAATGCTTATGGCTCATACTTTTTCACTAATATTAATGTTGACTCTTATTTTTGATAAAATGCATAGTTTTTAGCTAAAATGTCCCTTTTTAGCATATTTCAAGGTTTTCATGCATGGCTATCACATTTCGTGCATTTTTGTACTAACTCATAATTTATACATTTTTCCATAAGTGTAGGGTTCAGAGGTTGAGGTGATCTTCCTTCTTTATCAAAGCTTGGATAGACTATTTTCCTTTCTATTGGTGAGTCCTCACGATTTGAGAATGGATGTTGACTTTGTAGTTTCTTTTCTTATACTTTCATCTGAAGAGTATCTTGTAATGGTTGTGACCCTAATTGCTATTCGATTGTAATAGATGACTATTGGAGACAAGTCTAGACTTCCCCTTTCCTTTTTTGAAACTTATGGACTTAAATGCGTTTTTACTCTTATTGTTCTAATGATTTATGTTACGATATGCTAAGTGGCTTACATATTTCCTTTTAGGGTCCTTTGTGCCATGTTACGTCTAGAGGTACCCTTGGGACGTAACAAACTTGGTAATCAGAGCAAAATGTTTAGAATGATTCTAGGATGATGTTTCATAAGCCACATCTAGTAGAGTCTTGTTCATGTGTGTGAAGCACGCCACATTTATGAGGAAGAGGCTATAAGATGTTAGGAAATTTCACTTCTTTCATTACTCTTAAGTCGTGCCATAGAGTTTAACTCTATAAATTCTTCCTTCTAATCCTTTTATTGTGCCTTCAGGAAATGAATACATGAAGGGCTAACTCAAGAAGGGTGGAAGAAAAGAATATGAATCAAAGAGTTTCTCAAGGTACTCAAGCTTCTCAAGTTAACCAAGCTCCGGTTGATCCTGTAATGGAGAATGTGACCCATGCGGAGTTTAGGTCCACTACCCAATTGTTGGCTTAAGTTGTGACAACCCAAGCCAATAGAGATGTGATTGCTCCTATGAACATTAATGTGAATTCCATGGCTTCTAGATTGTGAGATTTTTCTAGAATGAACCCTCTCGTGTTTCTTTGTTCCAAAGTGGGAGAGGATGCTCAAGAGTTCTTGGATGAGGTTTATAATATAATTGATGCCATTGGGGTGACTTCAGTAGAGAAAGAGGAGATAGCTGCCTATCAATTGAAGAGTATTGCTCAAGTATGGTATACTCAATGGAAAATAGCAGGCCGGTAGGAGCGGGTCCAATTGAGTAGGAACTGTTCAAATCGGCATTCCTTGATAGGTTCTTCCCCTGGAAGTTAAGGGAAGCTAAGGTGGAAGAATTTATTAACCTTCTTTAAGGAGGTATGAGTGGTCAAGAATAGTCTCTAAAGTTTACCAAATTGCCCAAGTATTCTCCGGCTTTGGTGGCAAACACAATGGATATGATGATTAGGTATTTGATGGGTGTGTCTAAATTGGTGAGAAAAGAATGTCGTTTGGCAATGCTTCATGATAACATGGATATCTCACGTCTCATGGTTTATGATCAACAAATGGAGGAAGAGAAACTCCAAGACAAGAATAGGGAGGTAAAAAGAGCTAGAACCAGCGATGGGAATTTCTCCAATACTAGGTCCGATAGGCAAGGCTAACCAAGCTTCAAGAAAAGGTTCTCTAACCAAGGCTCCTCTATTGCTTCCCCCAAGGTTCAACAATGGTTCCTATATTGCTAGGCCAAATTGTGCTAAGTGTGGTAGAGGACATGAAGGCAAATGCTTAGTTGGCTCAGATGGGTGCTATGGTTGTGGAAAGAGTGTACACAAGATGAGAGGTTGTCCTATGCTCAAGGTCAAGGAAAGAAGATAAGAAAGCTCCTCCAAGCGGTTCCAACTCCAATGCCATAAGCGAAACCACTTTTATGCTCTTCAATCCTGAAGTGACCAAGAGAGCTCCTCGAATGTGGTGTCCGGTATGTTACAATTCTTTTCTATTGATGTATATGCTTTGTTAGATCCCGGTGCCACTTTGTCCTTTGTGACACCTTTTGTGGCCATGAATTTTGAAATACTCCCCGAAGTGTTAGTTGAGCCTTTTTCGGTCTCTACCCTAGTTAGTTATTCGGTGGTGGCAAAAAGAGTCTGTATAAGTTGTCCCATTTCTTTGTCCCATAAAGTTACCTTGGTTGATTTGGTAAAGCTAGACATGTTAAAATTTGATGTGATTTTGGGTATGGATTGGTTGCATACATGTTATGCCTCTATAGATTGTAGGACTCGGGTGGTTAGGTTCCAATTTTCATATGAGCCTATTTTAGAGTGGAAGGGGCGAAATTCTATCCCTAGAGGTCAATTTGTTTCTTGCCTTAAAGCTAGGAAAATGATCTCTAAAGGATGCATTTACAATCTTATTAGGGTGATGGATGTTGAGTCCAAAACCCCTTCTCTAGAGTCAGTTCCGGTAGTATGAGTTCCCATAAGTTTTTCCCGTTAATTTACTCGAAATTCCTCTCGAGAAGGAAATAGATTTTGGCATTGATCTTTTACTAGATACACAACCTATCTCCACTTCTCCTTATAGAATGGCTCCTACCTAGTTGAAAGAGTTGAATGAACAATTAAGGGATTTGCTAGATAAGGGTTTTATTTGTTCGAGTATCTCTCCATGGGGTGCTCCAGTGTTGTTTATTAGGAAGAAGGATGGGTCTCTTAGAATGTGCATTGATTAGCGTCAATTGAATAAGGTGACCATTAAGAATAAATTTCCCCTTCTGAGAATTGATGACTTGTTTGATCAACTTCAACGGGCTAGCTATTTCTCCTAAATTGATCTTTGTTTGGGTTTTCACCAACTAAGGGTGAGAGGAGTTGATATTCCCAAGATGGCCTTTAGGACCCGGTTTGGTCACTATGAATTTATGGTGATGTAATTTGGGTAGACAAATTCCCCGACGACATTATGAATTTAATGAATAGGGTGTTCTGACAATATCTTGATATGTTTGTGACAGTGTTTATTGATGATGTATTGATCTATTCAAGGAGTGATAATGAGCGTGTTGACCATTTGAGAATTGTGTTGCAAATTCTTAAGGACCAGCAACTCTTTGTGAAGTTTAGCAAGTGTGAATTTTGGTTAAGGTTTGTAGCTTTCCTTGGTAATATTGTGTCAAGCAAGGGTATTGAGGTAGATCCTAAGAAGACGAATGCGGTCAAGAGTTGACCTAGACCTTTAACTCCTTCCTACATTAGAAGCTTTTTGGGTTTCGTCAGTTACTATAGGAGGTTTATTGAGGGGTTTTTCTCCATTGCTTCCCCATTGACGACTTTGACTCAAAAGAAGGATATATTTGAGTGGTCGGAGGCTTGTGAGAAAAGCTTCCAAGAGTTGAAGGATAGATTTACTTCTGCTCCAGTGTTGAACTTAACAGAGGGTACCGATGGTTTTGTTGTATATTGTGACACCTCTTGAGTGGGGTTGGGATGTGTGCTCATGCAGCATGGTAATGTGATTGCCTATGCTTTAAGGAAACTTAAGGTCCAAGGAAAGAATTATCCAAACCATGATCTTGAATTAGAGGTGGTGGTATTTGCCTTGAAAATATGGAGACATTACTTGTATGGGGTCATGTGCATGTTTATACCGATCATAAAAGTCTTCAATACGTGTTAAGTCAAAAAGACTTGAATCTATGACAAAGAAGGTGGTTAGAACTTTTGAAGGATTATGACATGAATGTCCTTTACCACCCTAGCAAAGCTTATGTGGTAGCAGATGCACTTAATAGATAGTCCATGGGTAGTGTGGCTCCTGTAGAGAATGAAAAGAAAGAATTGGTTGGTGAGGTGCATAGATTGGCCTGACTAGGTGTCCAACTAATGGTTTCATGGTTAATAATGGGTCCGAATCGTCCTTTGTGGTGGATGTGAATTTTGAACAAGACCTTGATCTTATATTAGTTGAATTGAAAGAGTCGGTACTCAAGAAGTCCGTTGAGGCTTTCTCCCACGAGGGAGAGGGGGTACTTAGGTATTAAGGTCGACTATATGTTCCGGATGTTGATGGGTTGAGTGAGAAAATTTTAGAAGAGGCTCATAGTTCTCAGTATTCTATCCATCTGGTAGCCACCAAGATGTACCGTGATCTACAAAAAGTTTATTGGTGGAATGATATGAAAATGGACATTTTGGAATTTGTAGCCAAATGTCCCAATTGTCAAAAAGTTAAGGTTGGGCATTAAAGGCTGGGAGGATTTTTGCAAGATATACCAATTCCCATTTGGAAGTGGGAAGAGATCAATATGGACTTTATAGTGGGTTTTCCATGTACCCGAAGGCAACATGATTCTATTTGGGTCATTGCTGATAGGATGACAAATCCGCCCACTTTATTCTCGTCAAGGTTTCCCATTCAGCGAAAGATTGTGCCAATTTGTATATAAGGGAGATTGTGAAGTTACATGGAGTTCCTTTATCCATCATTTCGAACCGGGGTACTCAATTTACTTCACACTTTTGGAAGTCATTCCAAAAAGGGCTTGGTACTAAGGTCAAGCTTAGCACAACTTTTCATCACCAAACGAATGGTCAAGTGGAACGTACCATTCAGGCCTTAGGGGACATGTTGAGGGAATACGTGATAGATTTTAAATGTAATTGGGATGAACACTTGCCAGTGATAGAGTTTGCCTACAATAATGGTCACCACTCAATTATCGGTATGGCTTCTTTTAAAGCCTTGTATGGTAGGAGATGTAGGTCTCCATTTGGTTGGTTTGAGGTAGGTGAGATTGCTCTTATTGGTTCCAAATCAGTTTATGAAGCTATTGAGAAGGTTCGGCTCATTAGAGAGATATTGAGAACGACTCAAAGTAGACAAAAATCTTATGACAATGTGGAAGAAGTGATTTAGAATGATTGGGTCTAATTGAAAATCTCACCTATGAAAGGTGTGATGAGGTTTGGTAAGAATGCTAAACTTAGTCCAAAGTATGTATGCCCATATCAAAATTTTGCAACGTATTGGGAAGGTTGCCTATGAGTTGGATTTGCCAAATGAGTTGGCTCCGGTTCATTCGATATTTCATGTTTCTATGCTTAGGAAGTGTATTGGAGATCCGACATCCATTTTTCCTTTAGAATGGTTGGGAGTTGATGAAAGTCTCTCATATGAAGAGGTTCTGGTAGAGATCTTAGATCGACAAGTCAAGAGATTGAGAAATAAAGAAATAGCTTCCGTGAAAGTTTATGGAGAAATCATTTAGTTGAGGGTGCTACTTGGGAGGCCGAGGCCGATATGAGGTCCCGATATCCTCATCTCTTTTCTTCTACTCTAATTCAAGCTTGTGCTATATAGTTCCTCTTAGGTTTTAGTGTCTTGGAAGTCATGTGTCTTATATGAGTTTTGATGAGTCCACATATTGGACTCATTTAGGGCTTTATTTGGGTAGATTTGGTGTCCTCAAATGTTTATTTTGTGCCAATAACTGATGTAAAATCCTTTTTTTCCAGGTATTTGGATTTAGGAACAAAGCATGGACACTAATGGTCAAAAAGGAACAAGGCAGTTGAAAGAAGGAAGGAAAGAAGGCCTGATGATCGCCTAATCCATTGGGCAAGTCACCGAGTGGCCATCATCTAGCCTATAGTTCCAATGTGCTAAGCCTTGAAGGAGAAACTCAAGTCGGTGAGATAAAGGAGCAGTCGATATGTCTACAAATAGTTCTGCGATGCAGTGTTGGATTGCCCAAAGTTACAAAACTTGAGGATGCTAAAGGCCAAAGCAAAAAGGCAATGAAATTAACCAAAGGGCGGATCACCGAGTTGATCGGTGATCCCGACTTACTGCGCCGAATGGTCCTTCGTAGCATATTTTTGGCGACTATAAATTCATTTTTGAAATATTAGCTTAGTATCATTTTTTCATAATATAGAATTTTTGAGATAGAACTTTGAGTTCGGAGACAATATTTTCCTTAGCTTTAAAGAATTAAGTTTTCCATTTTTATTGGAAGTGGGTGTTTGAGATTCTTCAATTTAGACCTTTGTAAAGACGAAATTAATCCGGTTGATGGAAACACAATTTGATTTCTATCTTTTTATGATGTCTAGCTAAAATGCCAATTCTTGGGGTGTGATTTTGTGATTATGTGTTGCTTAGCTTATGGGTATTGTTAATTGATAGTTTAAATGATGTTTAAAAGTGATTTCAATCAGTAGTTATGGGTTAATTTAAGGGTTGTAATTGCCAATGTGATTCTACCTTCATGTTTTTTGTTGCTCGAGAGAGAGGTTTTAAAACTAAGATTACTGATTTGATGGTTTGTTGGTATTGGGTGATCATGGGTTCAACTCTAGAGAGTGAATCCTAAAACCTTTTCCACACATGTAGCTCAAGAGAGTGAATGGACTAAAGCGTAGGATTTTCTTAATTGCTGCTTGTTGGTGTACGAGATAAACCAATTTGATTTGGGGTAAACTGTTCAAAAAAAAAGTTTATCCCCACTAAAGTCTAGCTTATTCACTGATTTACAACTATTTACTATCGGTTGCAATTACCCATTTGTCTAACTTTGCCTATAATCCAATCACATCTCAAGAACCCGCCTCATTACTTGTTAATTAGTGTTATTTGCTGCTACTGTTTTAGTTGATAATTACAATCAAAAACCCCATATTTGGCACTTATGTCACCCTTTAATTTGAAGTATGCTTTTATTAGTAAATGTCTTTACCTATGATTGACTAGAACATATTCATACTTTGCTCTTGATTCTCGAACGCGTACCACTCCCTGTGGGATTCGACCCCAACTCATTAAGTTGGGTTATATTACTGACTAACGATCATTGGCACTTAGAATTGGAAGTGGTGTCCTGATACGTGAAATCAAAATGGCGCCATTGCCAGGGAGTTGTGTTGGTGGAGAATCTTTAGTTAAGTTGAATTTTTTTTTTTGTTAGTCATAGTTGAACTTACTTAGTTTTAGTTTTGGTTTGCCAGTTTGTGTTTTGAAACAGGAAGTATGAGTGTGAACGACAACAATGGTATCCAAGTAGGCCACCAAGATGATATCAGAAACCTCAATGATGTCAATGAGCCTAATGCTAATGACCCCCATCTTATGGGTTAAATTGGTGCCATTCGCTTCCCTCCGGTTGAAGGGAATGTGTTGTTCCATATCACAAGTACTATATTGCAGCTCTTGCAATTGAAAAGGTTGTTCAGTGGTTTGGCTAATGAGGATCTCCATGAGCATATTCAAAACATCGTGGATGTTTGCAAACCATTCTCCTTGAAGAATATATCCCAAGATTTGGTCCGATTGAGGTTGTTCCATTCTCTTTGATTGGGAGAAGCATATAAGTGGTGGCTGAATTTTAACGTGAATCAATCACTTCATGGGAGGAGTTGTTCACCACATTTCAAGTGCAATTTTTCCCTTATTCGAAGATAATGACTCTTTGAGATAGCATTCAAAGATTCAAGCATCTGGAGGGCAAGCCAATTCATGAAACTTGTCTATGATTCAAGAAGTTGGTGCTCCAATGCCCAACTCATGGCTTGCCTGATAACATGTTGCTGCAGTATTTTTACTGGAGCCTTGACTTGGTAAACAAGGGTGTTGCTGACCAACTTTCTCCTAGAAGTTTGATGCAGCAACCTTATGTGATAGCGGCTAAGCTCTTGGATGGCATGACCACAATCAATCGGGCATGGTACACTATGAAGACCATAGCTCCTCTCTCATATTTAAATTGACCAAGGAGCAGATGGAGAAAGACTAAGAGAGGGACCAGAACATGGCCAAGATCATGACACAACTTGACATTTTGTCCAAAAATGTCATAGGAGCTGGTGCTCAGAGCGTCAATGTCATAGGTGTCAGGTGTGTTAATCCTGATGAGGCCAAGTTTGAGGCTTTGTATAACAAAGAGGTGAAATTTCTATCTAACCAAGGAGGTGGTTATCGTTAAAACTACTCGAGGCAGGGTGGTAACCAAGGTTGGAGAAGGGATGAAGATTGGAAGGATCATCTCAAGAGTGGAGGGACCGTAACCCCACTTGGAAAAAGAGAAAAGGGGAGAATGATAGATATGTTCCTCCCCATGAGCGCCAAAAGCCAAAGGATTCCAAGGGAGATCGGTCGGAGGATATGCTTTCTCGTATACTCAACAAAGTTGAGGGGTCTGATAAGATTTTGAAAGAAATAAAAGAAGATGTATCGACCCTTATCCAGATGGTTACCTCCCATTCAGTATCGATCAAGTTGTTGGAGACCTAAATGGGTCATATCTCAACTCATTTAAACACTAGACAACAAGGGGGTTTGCCTAGTGATACTATGGCTAACCCTAAGAATGAGGTTTGAGTGTGGAGTTGCTTCGTACCGTGACATTAACTAAGGCGCTGCTTGGGAGGCAACCCAAGTTTTTATTTTCTTTCTTTTTGAGTTGAACTAATGGTGTGTTGATTGTGCAAGTGAAAGAGGGGAAGGTGTTTGAAAAGTGTAGGTTGGCGAGCTAAAAGTCCAGTTGGCGACTCGCCTAAGATGTCGGTGGGCCCGACTTGGACCGCCGTTGGACTCAAGACATTTTTAAATTAGAGTTTGTAAAACTTGTCGAGGCCAAGAGCTAATTGGCTAATTACCGACCAAGTCAGCGATCACGACTTAGTCCGTCGTTTGGACCCCCACATTAATTGGAGGTTCTATAAAACTCAGCGAGGTAGGTACCCACTCAGCGTGTCACTGAGTGGGTTGGCGAGTAAGACTAATGTCGCTGAATGGGTAAGAACTGTACAATTTTTAAAGGCTAAAGGTTTAAACTTTCAAACTCTTTCACTTTACCTCACTTTTAAACTTTCCAAACTCACACCCGCATTATATTTTCTATATTTCTTGCATTTTTACTGCATTGTAGTAGCCGAATTTGTGTTTGGAGTGGATTACTTTGCTGCCTAGCATTTCAAAATATTTATTCAGCATCTAAGGTTGGTTTTCTGAACTCCGAATCTTTACTTAGCGATTTTGACTCTTATGTATTGATTTTGATCTTAATAATGTGTTTTGGGCCTCTGTGACAATAATTGCATATGTGTGTGCCTTTGTTAATTTGAATATCATTCCCGTAATGCCTATATTGTTTAATTCTCGAGTTTTTCGTGCTTTAAAATTGCTTAAAATGGTGGGGTCGTGCATGCATGTTGTTGGGTCTAGTCGGGTGAAGTCTAAGTAACCCGTATTTGTGCCGAATAACATAATTTGCCCAATAACGGAGAAGTTGACGTCATTCTTAAGGAAAAAGTTGTCACATGGCCAAATTTGGCCAAACTGGGAGAAATTTGAGTATCTCGGGGGCATAGGTGTAATGGGTCTTAGCTTAATTGTAAGAGTGCATGCTTTGACTTTGTTTTCGGGGGCTGCGGGGTTGAATTTGGGAAGTTGGGTTGAAAGTAGGCATGTTGGGTCATTTGGCGAGCTGGTTCGAGCTCATCGAACCACTTGGCGGTTCGCCGAAGTTCCCCTTATCGCCTTTCATTTCATGCTTTATCTTAAAGAAAGTTCTGTAACTTTCGGCGAAAAGCCTAAGTTCGCTGAGTGCACTCGACGACTTGCCGAAGGTCTTCATGTATCTCCTTTTATATGCACCCCTGATCCTTAATTGCACTGTAACTTTCAACGAGCTAAGCTTGGCTCGCCGAATGTTGCCGGTGAATCACTGAAAGGCCCTTCCCATTGACGAGATGCCATTTTTTTGGGAATTTTTAAGCCAATCCTTTCAGCGAGCCTGTTCTGGCTTGCCAAAGAGATTCATCGATTCACCGACTGGTTCAGGGAGTTTGTCTGCAACTTCTTTCTGTGCTTTTCCTTGAATCATTTCTAACTCTTTTTGATGTTTTGCAGACATGGCTAGACCAAAGATTGCTGGTAGGGACATGCCACCCCCACAAGAGGACAAAAAGGATAAAAATCAATGAGGATGCAGCTGCATCCAGGGCCAAGGCCACCAAACCTCCCAAAACTGGTGGGAAAGGAAAGTGTAAAGGGAAGGCACCTGCGTCATCGGAGGCCAGTTCCGACAGTGATGGTATCTATGCTACTCACATCACCACTTCTAAGAGTGAGGGTGAGAACCAGGAGCACAGAGGGCAGAAATGCGATCCAAAAGGATAAATGATCCATCTAGGATTAAGACTCCTCAGGCCACCACTATTCCTCCTCTCGCTCCAGAGAAAGTTGTGGTCCTAGCACCACCAGTACAGGGTCCTCCTTCTAAGTCTATGAACAGACTGAAGACTGAGAGGCTAAGGACTATTATCGAGGAGAAGCATCTGTGCACTGATGGAGTTATTGATAGGTACTCGAAGATAATTAGTTACCTAAAGTTGCATAAATTCTGCCTCTTCACAAAGCCTCGTGGCCCGTTTATCCTGAGAATTCTGTAGTGCTTACAGTATATTGATACCACAAGGGAAGAAACGAAAGCTAAATTCATGCCGGTTGACTACGTGGTTGTCAGGGGGAAGAGGGTGCAGTGTGATTTTGCTACGATAAATGCCATCCTAGAATGAACTACGAGACTAGAGGACGACTGTCAATATAAGATCAGGACAAAGATGCTGGAGAACATGAAGAAGTGGTTGGCTCAGTTGATATCAGATGGCACTCCCAAGTGGATTGAGGTTGGGACAACTATTGAAAAGAATGACCTCAATATGGCAGCGAGGTATTGGTTTGGCTTCAGCAGCAGCACAATCATGCCTTCCCAAAATGAGTCTATTCTCTGCCACGCCAAAGCAGCCTGCCTCATTGCAGGGACGAGGCTGAACTGGGGGATGATCATTGCAACGGAGATGCTTATGCAGGACAAGCAGCGCCAAACTTCCCTCCCCTTCTCGGTGTTGATCACCGAGTTGTGTAGACAAGCTCGGGTTCCTAGAGATGTGAAGAAGGATGTGGAAATAATTCCCACATATTCTACTGATACTGGGAGAATCGAGACGAAGTATTTAAAAGATGAGGCGGAGAAGAAGAAGGCAACCCCAGTGGACTCTTCCTCAATCGTGGACACAAACACATTACCTGCAGAGACACCTTTTCCTACTCCATCCTCTGGGCCTTTAGGTACATCTATTGTTGTTCCTTCTGACACCCCTTGTTACTCTGCTGCTACATTTCCTCCCACATTTGTTGTTGTTGTTGTTGTTTCCCAGCCCTCGCTCACATAGGCTATATTATTTCGGATGTGGCAGCTAGCCCATTCTGCCGATCATCCTGCTGCCAGACTTGAGGCCTCCATTTCGAGCATGATTCAGACAACACTTGCTGATGTTGTGACACCTTTGAGTGATACCATTGATGCCCTTGCAACTAGGATAGTGGTGTGTGAGCATGGCCAACGAGCCACGGAGGAGATAACGGCTCTAAAGGCCGCTATTTTTGCACGGAGGAGAGATATGGATCAGCTAAAGTTCACCAACATTGTCCATGCTTTTTGGGATGGTGGAGATCCCAGATATGCTAGTCGAGTCAGATATGCCTTCGGCTACCACCGGAGATGATATTAGAGTTGAAGAGGTAGCTGATACTGAGTCTGAGGCTGAGACGGATGAGGAGATGCTTGGGATTGCCGAGGAGGCTTCTTACGAGGGCCTTACGGAGACTGAGAAGGGCATGGTAGATGCAGTTGTGCAAGATTCTTTGGCAGATACTCCCTTAGATGACCTTAGTAGACCTACTATGGTTGATGTGACTCTGGGAACTAATGCCCCGACAGATGGAGCGATTGTTCAGACAGGATACTTTTTTACCTCCCTCTCTATCTTATCTTTATTTGACTTTTGGATATTTTATTGCTTGCATTTGAGGACAAATAGCTTTTGTTTTGTGGTGGGGTGAGGTCCACCTTTTGTGACTATTGTTCTGTTTATATATTTGGGTTTTTGAGCTATAAATTGTGTTTAGCACTATTTTTATGGATGTTTGAGCTTGTGGCCACTTGCTTTAATTGCAAATGATTTTTGGACCCTCGAAAATTTTGTGCCACCTCTTGTTAATGTTTGAATGTGGCTGTTCTCTTGCAAATTTGAGTATCGATCTTGATCAATATCGATGACTTGAATAGTGCTCATAATCAAATAAAAATGAATGTGCAGCTACGATGAGGCCAAATGAAGTTGCATAGATAATATATGAACATTTTGCATCTCATCGTGACTATCTGGTTCTGGAATTGAGTCTCCTGTGATGAACATTACACACTAGCAAAAGTGTGGAGTCTTGTTTGACATTGGTGTCAATGCTTTTTGTGATGAGCTTATCATGAACCATGTATGATGACACCTAGAATTTTCCCCGTTGGTCAGGTTAACTAAGTGATGCAAGCTCTTGAAATGATCTTAGGCAACAATTTTAATGAGTGAAACTATTTGACATTATACTTCTTTTGTGGCCTACCTTGTGAGTGTGTGAACTTTTCTTGAACACCTTTTGAGTCTTAGCCTTTCCTTGGATGAAACTTGATGAAATTGTGACCTTTCTTTACCCCTCACCCTTAATCATCATGGAATGTGGTTTGTTTGAATAGCCAACTTAGGCCAAAAGCCTAAGTTGGGGGTGTGGTGAAGAGAGAAGGTAAATTAAGAAATGTAAAGAAATTCCCCTTTACCCATGGTTTTGAAAATATAGAACCCCTCCATAAAAAAAAGAGAGAAAGAAGTAAAAAAGAAAAAGAATGAAAAAGTTTTGAAATAAAGTTGCAACAGAAAATGGGGTGCCCAAATTTTCATGGAAAGTGAATAATGGGGTGACTTTTGAGCATGAATGAGAATGATGAAGAAAAGGAAAGAAAGCGTTGTTCATACCACATTTCATATATATAGCAACCACTAGGCCTAAATGACCGTATTTAGCCCTGTTACAAGCCTTGAAAAGACCATTTTGATCTTGAGTGAGCTGAAACAAGTGTTGATCGGAAAATAAGGGCAAAGCTATGGGTGGATTCATCCATGTGTTTATCTTTGTGAGTGTGAGAGTTGTTTTTGATTTCGAAACTATTAATTGTTGAACCATTGTGTGTGAATATGAAATCATTCTTTGTGTGAGGGCATTTGAGTACCTTTGTTGAGCTTGAACTTGCATTTGAAGCAAGTATTGTGAACATGAGAATATTTGGTAATGGTGAGTCACCACTTGAATCTTTGAGTGCACAATTGATCCTTGCATGAGTAAGTTGAGTCTTGTTGTGTGCATTTATAATTGAGTCTTATGTAGCACTGTTTGAGACATCCTGTTTGAACTACTGAACTTGAGTTTTACTTGAGGACAAGCAAAAGTTTAAGTTGAGGGTGTTGATGAGTCCACTATTTAGACTCATTTAGGGCTTTATTTGGATAGATGTAGTGTCCTCAAATACTTATTTTGTGCTAGTAACTAATGTAAAATCCTTGATTAGTAGGTATTTGGATTGAGGAACAAAGCATGAACACTAATTTGCGATAAGGAACAAAGCGAGCTGAAAGTAGGAAGAAATGAAGGCTTGGTGATCGCCAAGTCCCTTTGACGAGTTGTCGAATGGCGACCATCTTGCCTAAAGTTCCATTATGCCAAGCCCTGAAGGAGAAAATCAAATTGGTGAGAGAAAGAAGCAGTCACCGAGTCGCCGAGTGATTCTACGATGCAGAGTTAGATCGTCCAAAGTTGCAGAACTTGAGGATGCCAAAGACCAAAGAAAAAAGTCGATTGAACTGATCGAAGGACGGATTGCCGAGCTGATCGGCGATCCTGACTTACTGCATCGAATGGCCATTCATAGCATATTTTTGACAATTATAAATACGTTTATGAATAGCTAGTTTTATACTTTTTAATCAATTTTTGATCATTATTATTATCTTTGACATTAAACTCTGAGTATTGAGACAAGTTTTCCTTAGCTTTGAAGAATTTAAATTTTCTATTTTTGAGAAATTAGAAGTGGGTCTTTGAGATTCTTCAATTTGGACCTTTGTATAGACAAAATTTATCTTACCCAGTTGATGTAAACACAATTTGGTAAAGATTTTTATCATGTTATGATGTCTAGCTAAAACCTCAATTCTTGGGGTGTGATTATGGGTTGATTTAGTTTATGAGTATTGCTAATTGTTAGTTTAAATGTCATTTATAATTGATTTCAATCATTAATTGTGGTTAAAATTAAAAGAATGAAGTTGCAAATGCAGTTCTAACTTCGTGTTTTTGGCTTGCTCGAGAGAGAGGTTTTATAGCCAATATTCTTGATTGATGGTATGTGGGTATTGGCTTATCATGGGTTCAGCTCGAGAGAGTGAATCTTAAACCTTTTCTTCACATTCAGCTCGAGAGAGTGAATGGACTAAGGCATAGGTTGTTCTTATTTTGTATGCTTGCTGATGTTCGAGAGAACTTGACTTGATTCGGGGTAAATTGTTTGAGAGAAAGTTTACCTCTTCTATTGTCTAGCTTAGTCACTAATATACAACTATTCACTAACAGTTGTAATTACCTATTTTTCTACATTAGCCTATAATCAAATCACATCCCAAGAACCCGTCTCATTATTGTTATTTCGTATTATTTGTTGTTCGTGTCACCTCCCTAATTTGAATTATGTTTTTAATCGTAAATGTTTATTCCTATGACTGATTTGAGCATATTCGTTAGTGGACTCACGATCCGTGAGTCACACCTGTGTTACTGGTGTGGTTCGGCCAAAGGTGAGGGGATTTTGGTAAATTCTTTTTAAGTTGAATTAAGTTTGGGATGGTTATTTTAAGTTATTTATGGTATTTTAAGAGTATTAAAACAGTAAAACACTTATTTAGATTTCATCACTCTAATCAAACCTCCCCTCCCCTTCAAAAGTTCTCTCTCTAGAAAGCTCCATTTGAGGTAAAGACTTCAAGTTTCCAAGGTTAAAATCTTCAAGGTTTTCAAAGGATTTTCGTGGGGAATCAATAACAAGGTATGGTAGTCTTGATCCTTGTCTAATTTTCCATTCAAGGAACCAATTCCAAAGTGATTTCAAAATATGAAAAATCTAGGGTTTTACTCAATCTCATGGGTTCTTTCATCAAACGTTTTCAAATGGTTTCTAATGATAATTTATGATTGAATTAGTGTTTAATTGATGATTATGATGAAAATACTCTATGAACCAATGAATTCTCTCAATTCCTAAATTGTTCCTTTATGAAGTGGGTTTGTTGATCATGAATTAATGTTGATGGATTATGCCTAAATTGATTTAGATTGTTGAATTGTATCATTATACATGTCTTAATTGTAGTAAATTTTTGGTGTGTTGGTGACTTTTGATCATGGCTTGTTATGACCTAATTACATGTTGAATTAAAATTGTGCTAGAGATGTTGATCCACTTGAAAAGTGGATGTGTTTAATTATTATGTATGATTATGATGTGAAGGATATGCATGCGATTTCAATGATAGAATGATGAACATGTATAGAAAGTAGGTGTGTTGTTGTTAATAGTATATTCTCAACTGACACTCATGAATGATTATAATAGAATGTGAATGGTTTCTATAATTTATTGTTGTATCTTATATTGGTAGGCTTAGACATCCTTTTCTTATACAAATGAAAGTAATTTTAATGTTGAATCATGAATTGGTAGGCTTAGGCATCCTAATCTTGTATGAACGAAAGTATTGTGTATTAAAGTATCATGAATTGGTAGGCTAAGGCATTCCTTTCTTGTCTACTAAATGTATCTTGACTTAATGTCTTAATGTCTTCAATTGGTAGACCTAATGTTGGTAGCTGTTTCTTAAATGAATGAATGAATGAATGTATGTCTAGAATTGGTAGACCTATTGTTGGTAGCCTTTTTATAAATGACTAATGAAGTATTCTAGGCTAAACCTTGGATTGGTAGACTTAATGTTGGAGGCCTTTCATGAGGAGTCTACGAACAAATGTAATGATAAACCTTGGACGATATACCTAATGGTGGTGGCCCTTTCTTGTGTGTGATGTTAAACCTTGAAGCGGTAGACCTAATGGTGGTGGCCTCCTTTTTGTGTGAAATGATGAACCTAGAGATGGTATACCTAATGGTTGTGGCTCTCTCTAGGAAAGTCAATGTGCTATCCTTAAATGTACCTTGAAATGGTACGCCTATCATGGACCCTTCTTGGGTAAAGTACTTTGGGTTGGTAGGCCTAATGTTGGTGGCCCTCTCAAGTACACTAATGTAATGTAAATGAAACTACTATATGGGAATGTAGGCTAAGCACCGAAAGGATATGGTAAGATGGATATTCTCCCTATGTTAGGCTGGATTTCAATGAATGTCTTTATCATCTCTTAATTATATGCCCACATAGGTCTAGCTAGTGGATCCACCTAAGCTAATGAACCGGTCTTCCTTAGGCAAGTAGACCACCTCTTTACGGTGTGGGGTTTCATGACGTCGGATTCCATGTCTAGATTACATGGTCTATGTCGGTTAAACACTTATTCCCATTATGTGAGATGTGCATTATGGTTTCTTGAGGAGTTATATGAGTGTGGGTGGTAGTATAGGATGCCATCCATGCATTGCACAAGTAGGGTTTGAGAGGGTCATAGTGAGTTCTCTAAGTCTTAATGGCTAATGTATGAATGTGTCCTAAATGAAGTTAATGAAGAAGGTTGACTTATATTCTTATATGTCTAATGTAAAGATGCATGCTATACTTGGATTGTATTTTGAGTTACTTTCTTGACATAACTTATTGTATATAAATGTGCCTTGTCTATGGTGACTTCAAAGGAGTACTTAGTGTGGGTAGTAGTATGGGATGCTACTTGCATATTTCACAAGTATGACTTAGAATTGTCTTAGATGTTGGTCTTAACGTGATGATGTGACTCATGTAATGTTTATGTCTCTTATATGCTTTATTGTGTAAATGTGGAAAGGTTGAATGGTAAGTTCACTTATGGTGACCTTAGGGTGGTACCTTAGTGTGGGTGGTGGTATGGGACGCTATCCACACATTGCACAAGGTATAGCTTGAGGGTTACTTAAGGTGAAGGCTTAAGGTAAAGGTAAAGGTTTATAGATTATTTTGTTCAAATGTGAAGATATGACTTACGTGTTGGTTGTGATTGTATAATATGCCTCCTATGTGTATAGTCATGACATTTTACCAAAATGGCATAGAAGCATTACTTTCCAACTAAATGTGTTGTTTAAGCATGTTTTTGCATGGCTATCATATTTAGTACTTAATTGTGCTAACTCATTCTTCTTCATGTTTTTACTATAAGTGTAGTTTCCAGCAAGTGATTGCATCCTCTGTAGTGAAGCTTGGATTAGAGTTCTCCAAGACATTTTGGGTATGTCCTGATAGATCGAGGACAAGTGTTTTAGAAGTTCCTTTCTTTTTCATGTAATATACTATTTTAGATTTCTATTGTACAGGGTCGTGTCCCTACTCTTGTTCAAAGATTATGTCTAAGATGGCCATGTGAGAAATAGACTTCCGATTGTGTTTTAAATGAGTATTTTTGATTGTTGGATTTATAAAGAAAGTCTTAATTCTGTACTTTCTCTAGTATCTATGCAATGAATGAGCTATGAGGCTTGTATTAGACCCCTTCGGGGTCGAGTACGCCCTGTCGCATCTAGAGGTTAGCCATGGGTCGTGACACTATAAGTCAACACGGCTAAAGGAAGCACCTTATGTGTAGGATATATATATATATATATAGTTAGTGGATTATATACAAATAAAAATGTATGTGCTCTTGTTTCAAGCTATTCTAAGGCGATAAGATTATTTTCAGGTACATCATTCATAAGCCTACTAGATTCCTTAAAACATAGTCTAAACATTCTAACGATTGTTTATGTACTAAGTACGTGTATTTTGAAAGCTTTGTATGTTACATATACATATTGGAAAATCTCGAGTCTTGTAGGGGCCTATTTAGGTTGCAGTCTTAGAGTCATCTCTCAAATGTACTTGAATAATTAGATATACTCTATATTAGCACGATCGTCTTAGTAGATAAAATTTCTTATGAATTTTTATTATACTACCAATGGAGTAATGTTAGTTGACAATGATGAGTTGTTGATTTATATACATTTGAGGCCTATTTAGTTCAATGATCATGTATTCAATGCCTAATTATGTCCTATTCTAATGTTATGTTGATGATTTTCACCCATGAAGGCTAAGGGACAAGACAAGGATGAATGTTTGAAAGAATGACCAAAACATTAAAAGAAGTGTAAACTCCACATTGTTTATCGCCTAACAAGAAGGGCATATCAACAAATGTGTACGACATTGCAAACTCAAAGAGGATCATTGACTCACCAAATGCAAAGGGAGAAGAAAGTGACCATCACTGAAGGTGACAATACTTGGAGAAAAATTGAAGGATTGAAAGGAAAACAAATTGGTGTCGGGTGATTTGCCAAATGTGCAAGAAAGACTCAAACGAGCTTGCCGACTAAGGTTCAAACACCTAAAGCTTAAATCAAGAAAGAGGTGAGCTGAGGAGCAGTTGGCAATTCGCTGAATATGATTTTCTAGCCCAACTAGCGTCACCCCGTGGGTCATAAATTGAGTTTTGGGCCAAATTTTGGGGAAATTATAAATACCGCAAAGGAGAGAGAAAATTTAAATTTTTTTTCAGAGAAGTGAAGTTCTTCCAGAAGTGAGAAAATTTTTAGAGAGAGAAACATTTTTATTTCGTGAAGAACATTGTTCTAATTTTGGGGGTTTTCAACTTTGCTCTTGAAATTGAAAAATTGAAGTTGAAATCGAAGTGGTTATAGATTTTATGTGTTTAATTTCATGTTCCCCACGATTTTTTTCATGCATGTTATAATTTCATTATTCTTTATGATGGGCGGCTAACACCCCAAACTCTATGGATCAAATTATAGGGTTTAATATTGATTTATTATTGTGCGTATTATGTAATCCTCTATTTTATTGTTGTTCATACATATATTTTGGCTAATTAGTATGAGGTTAACATATGGGTTAAGGTGGTAAAACTTAATTCTTACTTCTAATCTCTGATTGATGCTTGAAAGAGATTCATTAAAGTGGGTGATTAGTTTGATACTTGCAATTTAGGTTTGATATCTGTAATTTGCTTGAAAATTGAGATTATGGGTCAGATATATTTGCCTTATTTCTAAATCAAAAAACAGAATAGTGTAATGTATTGAGTTGTTTAATTTTTCACATAGATGAGACCGAAAGGAGATTCGATGAATTAATTCTATGAGATTGAAAGAAGATTAGTGTAATTGAATATGACTTAGACTATTCATCGATGTTCATCACTATAGAGCAACAAAATTACCTCTAAATGACATTGATTTCAAATCCCCGCACCCTAGATTATTTGTTACTTTTTTTTAAAAAAAATCAGTTTAATTGTAACTATTGATAACAAAATCCTTTTCGTAAATTTTGTGGAATCATCCACCAACTTGTTCTTCTAAAAATAAATGAATTTATATTTAAAATTTCTTGATAGAATTCTCTATCTTATATCATTGTCTGTGGGAATTGACCCCAACTCTTATTTGGGTATTTATATTAATGATGATTGCTTAGTATTTGGAATGGTTATAGAGAGTTGCTTGGGAGTTATTAAAATTAGTGTTGTTGCTGGGGAATGATGGATGCGAATTCCATTTGAGAAATTAGTTTGTAGATTTATTTAATTGTACTAGATTGTTGCTTGGTGTGGTGGTTTTTATGATAGGTAGACGTACACTCATTTGAGACTTATTTATTTTAAAAATTATTGTCCTCAATCATAATTTTATCCTGTTCTAAAACTAATTTGATGATTTGTAGCTATGCTCGATAAGGAACAAGTCAAGGATGAATGTTCAAATGAATGACTAAAAATATGAAAAGAAGTGTAAACTCCACATTGTTGATTGCCTAAAAAGATAGGCAGCCACCCAATGGGTACTCCCTAGCCCAAATTGACATTGCACAACATTTGATGTAATTGAGACAGGTCATCGAACTCAAAGAAGAATGATGACGTGCCAAATGTAAAGGTCGAACAAGTTGACCATTGCCGCATGTGATAGTAATTGAAGGCTTGAAAGGCGTAAAAAGGTGGTAATCGGTGATACATTAAATGTTAAAGGTAGATTAGAACGAGCTCGCCCATTGAGGTACAAACACCTGAAGCCTAAAGCAAGAGAAAGATGAGCTAAGGAGCAATTGGTGATTTTCCTAATGTGATTGTTGAGCATGACTAACATCTTCCAATGGGTCACCCAATTAGTTTTTCGCTAAATTTTGGGAAAGTTATAAATATCCCAAGGCAAATAGAAAATAGAGTTTTTTTCGGACTTTTAGTTTTTCTGAAGTTTTTGAAGTGTGTGAGAGAGAAACTCTTTTTACTTTTTTAAGAACACTTTTTCTAGTTTTGGAGTTTTTCAACTTTTCTATAAAAATTGACAAATTCAAGTCGAAATTTAAGTGGTTATTTCTTTTTAAGTCATAGTTTCATGTTATATCATGACCCAAGAGTACCTCCTACACGTAACATGGAACATAACATCCCTAAAGACACTATGTAAGCCACTTAGCATATCATCACATAAGTAAAGAACAATAAAGAGTAAAAACACATTTTCAAGTCTTAAGTAGTTTTCGTAAAATCAAAGTGGAAGTTTAGACATTGTCTCATTTAGCCATCTATTACAATCGAAGTCTCAAAATAGGGTCACAACCCTTACAATAGAAATCTGAAAAGTCTAATACAATGAAAGAAAAGGGAAAATAAAACATCACTCGCCCTCGGATCCATGAGGACTAACCACAAGCTAGGAGAATAGTCGATCCAAGCTTGTATCAAGGGAAGAACACCTCAAACTCCAGAACCTACACTTTGTGGAAAATGTAGAAGAAATATGGGTTATTACAAAAATGCACTAAGTATGATAGCCATGCAAAAAAATCCTTGAAATCATGCTAAAAAGGATATTTTAGTTGAAATTTATGCACTTTACCAGGTTTAGAGTTCATCATGAAAATTAGTGTAAAAGAATAAGATACAAACATATTCAACATATTGATCATCATATCATAATGAAAACAAACCATAAGTACCCTAAAAGAATCCTTCTGCAATGTATGAATAAAATCCCATACTCTTACCCACACTAAGAAAAGCTTATTAAGTGATTATAGCTCATCAATCCAACTTTAGTTCACACTATCATAGTGGGATTAGCTTTAACCGACATAAGCCATGAGAGCTTAATCATGGAATCCGGTGTCTACCCCACACCGAGAAGGGGTTGTCCTACTTGCCTAAGGTAGAACTATACTCATAGCTTAGGTGGATCCACTAGCTAAAGACCTATGTGTGTACATAGTTTATGGGATAAGGAGATTTCTTCTAGAAACCCGGAGTCAACTAATGTAGAAGGTTTGCATCTCATGAGATACCTACTTTAGGAATTCGAACTCAACTAGTGTAAAAGAAATCCATTGGGAAAGCCAGACTCAACTATCGTATAAGCTTCCATCTCATATTCATATCCACTCGATGCTAAGTATTAATTCCTATTGAGTCTCATTAAATCTTGACTTAAGTTAATAATTATGGAAGAATGCCCTGACATCCCATCCAAAATACTAAAACTAAAGCTCCTAGATTCAATAGGTGAGACTAGTCTTCAAACATAAGAATCACTATGTGTGACCAACCTTTCACATTTTATGACATTCATACCTAAGTGTGTTTATGAGGATAATCATCCACTCAACACAAAAATTAGATTAAAATGTATCACTTTACTCTCAAAGAAATCTAGTTCTATATACACAAGTATCATACACATAGCTAATTCTTATGTTTTTCCCTTCAAGGTCTACAGATCAAATTCAACAAAACTTTCTTGAATTACTGCATTAGATATAGATGGTAACATGATTCAAATAACTAAACTATTGCAAGTACAATTTCATTGTTACTACAACTCACCCAAATCACAAGTCATAAATTAGGGTTATGGAGGTTTCATGGATACATGGGAGATTTTCTCATAAAAACTATAATAATCAACAATTAAATCATAATATATGATAATTAAATCAATGAAAATGTTTTTAGAAAGATTCCATGGCTTGGAGTGAAACCCCAAGGTTTTGGAGACGTTTCTACTTCGAAATTGAGAGTTGGAGGAGTTCATGGATGAAAGCTAACGATAAATCAAAGACTACCATACCTTAGATAAATAAATCCAACAAAATCGTGTTAGAAAGCCTCCTTCATCAAGCCCTAACTTGATCTTTTTCTACCTCTATGGAGTTTTTAGAGAGAACATTTTAGAGAGGGTTAAGTTGGTTATGATTTTGGGTTTGGGATTTACAATGTATATGAGGTAGTTAAAGTCTTAAAAGGTGTGATATAGGTCTAAAGAAACAATATAAAGCGAATTCACACTTAACTAACTAACCTAGAAATTTACCTAATTACCCTCACCTTGGTAGAGACTTGGCAGTGTTACAGGCATGACCTATGCCTTGGAACTACGGTCTGTGAATGGACCTAGTGGCCATCCTACAAGTCCGTAGGTCATAGCCTGCAGCTTGATTTTGAGGGCTTAACCCACAAGCCCTACCTACAGGGTGTGGGTGGACCTATGGTGCATAGGTTGCCCTCGTGGGTTACTGCCCAGGCAACCTTCTAGGCCTTTTCCTCAAGGACCCATGGTTGGTCCTTGGGGTTTAGGCATTGACATTATAACACTAAACCATGAACTTTTAAGGTATGGGGAGGTATTTTTAAGGCTCTAAATCTAATGTCAATCTCTAGCTTAACCTACTAGTTTTATGTTAGACATTAGTTTAATCTACAAGTTTCTGAAATGTTACATGCTACCCATGGCTGATTTCATGCAAGGTATAATTTTTTAAACTTTTTGATGGGTGGTTAAAACACCAAATTATAGGGGTGCAATTTTGGTGTTGGGTGTTGATTTAATGTAGTAGGTATTGTGTTATGCTCTATTTTGTTGTAGTTTGTACATGGATTTTGGTTAATTAGTATGGGGTTAACATAGTTAAGGTTGCAAACATAGTTCCTACTTGGGATCTCTAATTGATGCTCAAAAGATATTGATTGGAGTATGTAATTAGTTCAATGCTTGCAAAATTAGGTTTGACGTATCGAATTTTCTTGAAAATACAAATTATGGGTCAGATCTATTTTCCTTACTTCTACATCTAAAGAGAGAATAGTGTAAGGTATTAGGTTGTTTAGTTTTGAACATAGATTTGCCAAAGGAGATTCTATGATGTGATGTTATTAGATCGAAAGAAGATTATTGTCATGGAAGATTATCCAATCTGGACATTGATGTTCATCACAACAAGCAACAAAATTACCCCTCTACTCCATTGATTTTAAATCCCCACACGAGTAGATTACTTGTTACTTATTTGAATTTCTGAAATTTTAGATTAATTGTGACTATTGATAACCAAACCTTTTTTTTTTCAATTTGGTGGAATCATGTAGCCACTTGTTCTTATTGCTACAAATGAATGAATTCATATTCAAAATTTCTTGAGAGAATTCTCTATGTTATATCATTCTCTATGGAATTCAACCCTGAATCATAGTTTTAAATTTAAATTGATGATGATCACTTACTCTTTGGATTGATTTTAAAGAGTAGTTTGAGTGTTATCAAAAATAGCGCTGCTTCCGGGGAATGATGTCTAAGAATTTCATTTGATAAACTAGTTTGTATTTTTTTTTTAATTGTAGTATATTGTTGCTTGGTATTGTGGTTTTGCTCATTTGTAGGTTGAAACATGAGTGACCATGGCAATTACAATAGTAGTCACTATAGACAGAATGACACCATGAGTGATTTGAATGATATAAATGTGAAGATCATTCAAACTACAGGAGCCATCCGTTACCTTCCACAACTGAAAGGGTAGTTTTTCATGTAATTGGAACAATGCTACAATTGCTTTAATAAAGATGAATGTTTCGGGGTTTAGCTCTTGAAAACCCCCATGAACACCTTCAGAACATTGTTGATGTGTGTGGGCCATTTATGTTCAAGAACATCACACAAGAGTCTGTAAAATTTAGTTTTATTCCCACTTTATTTGATGGGTGAAGCTACTAGATGGTTGGTGGAATCACCAAATGAATATATCACTTCTTGGGAAAAGTAAAATGAAACGCTCTTGGAGAGATTATTGCCCTCCTCAGATATAGTTAAACTTAGGAACAAAATCCAAATACTCATACTGATTGGAGGTGAACCTCTAAATGAGACTTTTTTGCAGTTTCGGAGATTACTCTTGCCATGTCAAACACATGGTGTTCCAGATCATTTGTTGTTGCAATACATCTATTGCATCCTTGATTCAGGCATAAAGGTGTGACTGATATACTTGCCTAAGGTGGATTAATGCGACAACCTTATGAAGTAACAACGTTATTTCCATATTACATGACCAAGGTCAACCGAGCATGGTATATTAGAGAAGATCAAGTGTCTGCTCTATAATTGAGAATGAGCAAAGAACACATTGAGAAGGGCGATAAGCGAGATAAAAACATAGCCAAAATGATGACTGAGCACTATTTGTTGTCTAGACATGTCATGAGAGGTGAATTGAAATCATTAAACATGGTTAGAATAAGTAGTGGGCAGTGCCCTAAGGATTACAAGTTTGAGGCATTATACAATGAAGAATTTCAATCTTTGGAAAACCAAATGGTGGATTCTCACCCAAACTACAATAGGGAGGGTAGGAATTAGGGTTGGAACAATAAAAGAGATAGTGGTTGGAAAGATTAGAGAGGTGGAAAGTGGAGAGATAGGGTGGCTGAAAAGGATAGGTATGCTCATCCCCATGATCGTCCATGATCAAAAGGACCTTGCTGGTACAAAAGGAAACTTAACTAAGGAAGTGCTCACAAGGATCTTCAACAAGGTTGAAGGGTCTGACAAGGTGCTGAAAGAATTGAAAATTACTTCTCCACCTTATCTCAAATAGTGACCTACCATTCAGTGTCAATCAAATAGTTGGAGAATCGAATGTGCCATATCTCCACCCATCTCGATCTGAGGTAAAAAGGAACATTTCCTAGTGAGACCGTCGCAAATCCTAAAAATGAATATTGAGAAATTGAGGACTATGTCGTGGCACAATGTTAAATAAGGTGTTTCTTGGGAAGAAACACAAGTTTTTACTTTTTTTATTGGTTTCAATAATGTGTGTTGTTAGTGCAAGTATAAAGGAAATCAAAGCGCTGCAAAGTAAAGATAGTTGATGCCAAAACCACATTGGTGATCCGTCGAAGGCATTTTGCTGACTCATCTTTGTCCAATTTTTGAGTTGGAAAAAGTGAAAAAGTGTACCATCAACCTAGCAATGTGAGCTCCAAATAAGGGTCCACCGAAGTACACTATGAAAACTCCATCGACTTCGCTGAATAAGCCTTCAAGTTTTGTATCAGTTAAGGCCTTTTTCATGAGCTTTATCTCTATTCAATAATGCACCAAATTCACTAGGCAACATTAGTCAGAACCGATGATTGCACTTGATATATAAAAAGTCCAAGGGTCTTTTCGTTTTTAAAAAGAAACCCTTATTATCTTTGAGGTACTTTTTTTCCCTAAGCTTCTAGTATTGCATTGTAGTGTTATAGTGCCTATTTTGTGTGCTTTTCAAGTACTGAGAGTGTTTTTTCTTGTGTGATTTTTTGACCCAAACCCTAGTTTCCATCATTTTGTTGTGCTTTCTTCAAATTGAGGTTCGTGTTTAATTCATATTTTGTTGTTTGAGTGTAAAATTGTGCTTTTATATATCGACTAAAGGTCATTCGAAATGTGTGGCTGGTTGATTTTGTTGGGTAGTTTTGCACTGTTAGTATTGAATTGTACCCATGAGTTAGTTTTTCTAATTTATGCCCAATATAGCTTAAATTAATTGTTAAAATTGAGTTATCATATGTGTTGGGACTTGGTTGAATTAGATATAGGTGAAGTCTAATTAGCCTAGTGTTGTACATATAGCATGTGTCACGACCCAGGGGTACCCCTTATATGTAACATGGCGTACAGAACCCCGAAGGACTCCATACAAGCCACTTAGTCCTCAAAACATAAGAAATAGAACAATTTAGAGTAAAACGATATTTCAAGTCTAAAAAGCTTTTTCATAAAAGAAAGCAAAAGTCTAGACACTTTGTCTCATCATAGCCATCTATTAAAATATTGAATAAAATAGAGCCAAGCCCATACAACATGTCCAAAAAGGGAAAGTACGTGAAAGAAACTAGACATATGAAAATCCATCCTCAAACCATGAGGACTCACCAAGCTCGGGAACACTCAAATCCAAGCTCTAGCCACAAGTATGATCACCTCTTGTGTCGGACCCTACACTTGGGAAAAATGTAGGGAAAGTAGACGTTAGTACTAAAATGCACCAAGTATGATTGAAACATGCAAAAAGAGATATTTCATTAGAAAGCATGCAGTTTACTAAGGTTAAACATCATCATAGAGATGGTTGGAAAACATAAGTCAAAACATCATCTTCAATACAAGCTAGCATCATCTTTAAAGCCTTTGAACACTTACGGGATACTTCTTGAAGCATGCCTTAGTTGATTATTTAACTTCTTGTTATTGTGGAAAATAAGCCTTAACCAAAATGAGACCATATAAGCTTTCACATAGAATCCGGTGACTCCCACACCGAAAAGGGTTGGTCTAGTTGCCTAAGGTAGAATCGATATTTTTATCTTAGGTGTATCCACTAGCTAAATATCCTATGAGGGCACGTAGTTTATGGGATAAGGAGATTGTTACTAGAAACCCATCCTGTCTACGAGAGATCTTTAATCTCAAGAGATTTCTTCTATAAACCTAACCTTACCACGGCAGATCTTCCATCTCACTCAATATCCACTCTGTGCTAAGCATTAAATTCCCACAGAGTAGTTAATTCTTTATTAACTTCATTACTCATGAAAGGGTGCCCTTGGCCTCTGATTCAAGTTAGACCATTAGGATATCTCTTTAATTATTCATGGAAAGGTGCCATTGGCCTACCGATTCAAGTTAGGTCATTAGAATAGCTCTTTTAAGTTACTGATGAAAGGGTGCCCTTGGCTAACCGATTCAAGGTACATCATTAACTCAACTCTTTAGAATTAATCATGAAAGGGTTCCCTTGGCCTACCGATTCAAGGTAGATCATCAAGTAAACACTTTAGACCATGCATAAGCAACTATCACCATCTGTGTTCTAGTTATGAAGGCTCTTTAGCCTTTGATTCAATTAGGTGAGAAAGCCTTTCCAAACTACTAATCAACATTATGTGAGAAATCTTTCACATTATGCTCAATGTGTATTATGAGAATGTCCTTTCAACAAAACAACAACAACAACAACAACAACAACATTCTTGACACTTTACTCTCAAAGCATCATTAAAACAATTGTGTAGAGATCATAGAAAATGCATAATATCATAGTTTACATCCTTGAGGTTGAAAACTTCTTCCAATCAACACGTCTAGAATAAAGGAATTAGACATGGATATCATTATAATCCAGGTAACCCAATCACTACATGCATAATTTTAGAACATTTTTTTTCATCAACAAAGACCCACATCACAAGTTACAATTGAATAATATGAGGATTTCATGGGTTCTTGGGATTCATCATAAAAACCACAGGAAATCATCAATTCATACATAATATAATATAATTCGAACATTATAATCGTTTTTGAAAGGAACCCGTGACTTTGGGATAAATCCCTAACTTTTGGGGATTTCTATATTTGAAATTGGGATTTTGAAGGGACTCCATGGATGAAGGACAACCATAACTTAACAACAAAGACCTATGAATTTGGAATGAAGAACTTTTCTTCTTTAACCCTAGCTTTCACTTCCTCCTCCTCCTCCTCCTCCAAAACCCTAGCTTCTTCTCCTCCTTCTCCTTCTCCTTCTCCTTCTTCTTCTTCTTCTTCTTCTTCTTCTAGAGAGAGAATATTTTGAGAGAAGAGATTTTGGGAATTGATTTGGGTTTTGGAAATAATGGGTTGAATAGGTGGAATTTTGGGTTAAAATGACTTATATAGTGACCCTAAGTTAAGGCAAAACGACCTCACTTAAGTTGGACTAAAACTAGAATTACCCAATACACCCTTAACTTTAAGTGAGCTGCTAGGTCTCATGTGGGGCCCCACAAGCCATGGTCCCCTTCGTGGACTTGAGAGAGTGGCTTGGCAATAAGTTCCTTTAGCCCACAAGCCCAAGGCATCTTCATGAGGGGCTCCACGAGTGGTGGTGCTTGCCATGAGCTGTGGTCCCTCTCGTGGGCCTTAAGGAAATGGTTTGCCACCATGCCTTGGCCTCTCAAGTGATGAAGGCATCATCACGAGCCTTCCCACGAGTCGTGGTCTTCACCACTGGCCGTGAAGTGGCTCGTGGAGATAAGCCAATGTTTGGCAGCCTTAGGGAGGCTACTGCCTTACTACCACGAGTGGCACCACGTGGCGTGGTGACCACCACGAGCCGTGAAGGCTCACGTGGCATGCTGGGCAGTGCCTTAGGAGCTTTGGGCAGCATTTGCCCCTTTCCATTGGCTCTTACCCTCTTTTCCTTGGCCGTAGGCCACCTTCATGACTCTAACTCTCACGTTTAGCTCTAGTTTAGCCTACTAGTTTCCGGGGTGTTACAATATCTCCCCCTTGGAACACTAAAAGAAAGTGGAGATACAACAATATTTTCTAAATGTTGTATTATGATGTTTAAATGTCACAAATTTGTTTATCGACATTTATTTTACATTTGGACCAAAGGTCATAAATTTTTGTGTCGAGGATTCTTCCAACATTTAGGTAATTGTCGGGATAAATTTGTGACATTTATTTTGGAACATTTAGGTAAATGTTGAAAAGAATTTGTGACATTTACTTCGCAACATATATGTAAATGTTGGTAAGATTATTACTACATTTATTTTGTGACATTTATGTGAATGTCGATAAGAAATATATGACATTTATTTTTGACATTTAGGTGAATGTCAGTATGAGATATATGACATTTACTTTTGAGAAATAGGTAAATGTCAGTATGAGATATATGACATTTATTTTCGACATTTAGGTAAATGTTGGTATGAGATATTACATGACATTTATTTTTGATAATAAGGTAAATGTTGGTATGAGATATATGACATTTATTTTTGACATTTAAGTAAATGTCGGTATAAAATATATGACATTTATTTTTGATAATTAGGTAAATGTCAATATGAGATATATGACATTTATTTTGACATTTAAGTAAATGTCATTATGAGATATATGACATTTATTTTTTCGACATTTATGAAATGTCACTTAAACTTTCTAACATTTAGATTAAATGTTGGTAAAAAAAAATTTCAAGATACATGTGACATTTACAAAATGTCACATTAAAATTTCTGACACTTTAGTTAATGTCAACAAATGCTATTATTGAATGTCATAAAATTGGTGACATTATTTTACATTTTGCTAAATGTCATATTCATATTCTAATGTCACTACCAAGTTTCTTTAGACATCCTAGAAAAGTCTATAGATAGCTTTTCTCAAGACACAAATACATACAAACAATTGTACATTCAAAACCATCTTCTTCATGACAAGCAAGAAATATTATGTAAAGCAAATATTTTCTAATATTTTAATCAAAGAACAAAATAGCAAAATAATAACTTTTCTGTAAAAGTAAACAATGTCAAAACAAATTATATTTTCTATGTCAAGTAAAATTGAGATCTAACTAAATGCAATAATCTCAACATAAAACCAACTAATTAACTCCTAATTCAAATGGAATTAAAATCTTTAGTAAATTTGCAATATATCTTTATGAAATCATCAATCCAAAAGTCGAGCATGTTGAAGTTGATACTTGACCTCAATTTCCTTAAAAATTCTGCACAAGAAATTCACATAAGAAAATTTATAACTATATAATAATAGAAATTAAATCCCCATTAACTAGAACAATTGGGTTATAAAAAATGATGAATTGAATTTTTCTAAAAACAAACATATTAATGAATTGATGCAAAATCAATAATTATATACATGAAATTTTCCTCCTTTTGAAATAAAAGAAAGATCTTGTAGTTTTTTTCAAACATACCCACTTCTTTTTATTTGTGCCAACTACATTAGTTCCAGTCCTCTTGATCATGTTAGCCTGAGAAAAAAAACATTAAATTGATTATTTTGATACTTATCGAAATACAAAACTTAACATTTCATTGAATACATAAGTGTGACAATTTTTCCAGACGGAAAATAAAAAAGGAAGATAGATGATTGATTCAACAAAAACTTAACAACTATTTTCATGGGATGACTCCGACAAAGCAAGTCACTATTGAAAATTCACATATTCAAGTAATAAGCAAGTCACATTTTGTCATATATGCATAGAATATCTTTTGGGATGCATTCTGCATAATTATATCTCACATAAGATATTCTATGCAGAATGCATCCCAAAAAAATCATCATCCATTTATGACATTCTAGAACTGTGGACATAATTATGCTCTATAGATCTACTACTTTCACCAACAACAAAGTTATTAAACATAGTGTCACTTACAACTAAACTTGATTTGAACTAATTCCACTAACTAAATCAACCAACTAAACCACATTATATATTTGAACTTATTTAAACAACTCTAACTAGTTTTGACTTAATTTCAACAACTAAATTCACCAACTAAACCACATTACTTATTTGAACTTATTTAAACAACTTAACAAATTTTTAACACTAACTAGTTTTGACTTGATTCCAACAACTAAATCCACCAACTAAACCACATTATTTATTTGAACTTATTTAAACTACTTAACAACTTTTTAATTCTAACTAGTTTTGACTTAATTCAACCAACTAAACCACATTATTTATTTAAACTTATTTAAACAACTAAACAATTTTTTTTTAACTCTAACTAGTTTTGACTTAATTTCAACAACCAAATCCACCAACTAAACCACATTATTTATTTGAACTTATAAACAACTTTTTAACTCTAACTAGTTTCGACTTCATTCCAACAACTAAATCTACCAACTAAACCACATTATTTATTTGAACTTATTGAAATAGCTAAACAACTTTAACAAGTTTTGACTTAATTACAACAACTAAATCCACCAACTAAACCACATTATTTTAAATAATTAGTCAAACTAGCTAGGGATAAATTAAAATTTATTTGAACTTATTTTAACAATTAAACAATTAAAAACTAAATTTAAACATAAGTGTCAACACTAGATAGACAAAAATCGATCTTGCAAGAAAATCAATTTTGACATGAATAGGATCAACTAGTGTTGGTACTTATGCTTAACAAACATATTATTCCTAAATTAAAGCTTAATATCAACACTTTTGGACACAAATTAATCTTGCGATAAAATCAATTTTACCATCAATAGATCAACTAGTGTTGGTACTTATGCTTAACAAACACATTATTACTAAATTAAAGTTTAATATCAACACTAGATGGACACAAATATATCTTGCAAGAAAATAAATTTTGTAATCAATAGGATCAACTAGTGTTGGTACTTATGCCTAACAAACATATTATTCATATATTAAAGCTTAGTATCAATACTAGATGGACACAAATCAATCTTGCAAGAAAATCAATTTTGTAATCAATAGATCAACTAGTGTTGGTACTTATGCGTAACTAGCTTTCTCCTATTTTCAATACTTCCTCTCTTTCTCCACTAGTTATTGTGATGTATATGTCACCAAGATTGTGAATAACGCCAACACAATTAAAATTAGTTAGTATATGTTTTTGTGTGGGTCTATCAATGTACAAAAGGTTTAAGTTGAAATATTTTTTGACAAGGTAAATGCCATATGTTAAAGTTAAACTATTTCCCTAGAAACTTCATAGTTCATAACGTGGAACAGTTTGCTTTATTCTTCCTAGTTTTCTGTACTCCTAAAAATATTCCCAAAGTTTTCTAATACAGCTCTGTAAGAGAAACTTAAATGGTAATAGAAATGACAGTAGTTAAAGTAACATTTAGATTCAGCTCCATGCAGCTAAAAAGATAAGAGATGATGAAGGGTGTATCAACAGCAAAGTGCCAACACCTAATAAATAGTGATGTCAAAGTGCAAGATCCTAATATTTCTAATACATAATTATTCAAGCTATCTTAAAAAGAAATTAGTTACCTGTAATCCTCTCCTACCAAGTTGTTTTACAGCCACGTCAATCTTTTTAGCTGAATCCTCACCAGTCTTTATTGTGGCCTTATATACACATCAAAATCCACCTTCCCCAATCTTGGTACTACGGTTGAAATACTTCATTGCTGCTTTCAGTTCTGAGAATGTAAATTTCCTGAGATCGAAAGGTCTATTTGACAGGCTTGAAATTTAGCTCCTTTCTCTAGACTCTATGCTGGTATCTGATACATTCTAAGAGATGGACTCACGATGAGCATGCCAAAATTCACTATCAAAAAGACCAAAAGAGGAGGACAGAACTGAATTTGACTTCGGCTGGTGAACAACAGCTGGAGCTGCTACCTGGTGGACTTCGCGGCGTCTTCGCTGGTGGAACTCCATTGGAGATGGAGCGGTTGTTGTGAGAGGCGAGAGAGGGGAAGGGAAGAGCAATGAAACAGAGGAGGGAAGGAGAAGAGGAGAGAGGGGAGAGGAAGAGAGGGACGTCGCCGCCTCTGGTGGCTTCTGCGTGGGAAAGGAGGAGAAGAGAAAGAGTGACGCTGCACTTTTCTTTGGAGAAGAAGAAGAATGAATTGTCTTAAGGTTTTGGGGCCTTTTGTTTGGAATATCATTCTTTTTTAAAAAGAAGTACTATTAATATACCGATCGTGGGATGTCATTATCTTTTAATATAATTATCTATATTAAAAAATATTTAATAAATACTGACATCGTGAAGTCGATATTATTAAATAAAATAATAATTTAAATATACAAACCTCTTTCGGTATTTATTAGTTTATAAACTATATATATATATATATATATATATATATAGTATTTTATAAATTTTATAAATAGAAGTTTAACTACACATCAACAGAAGTTTAATTTTATAAATTTAATTTTATCAATCAATAGAAGTTTATCAATATCAAATTTAATGTATAAATATCCTTGAATTGATCATCGGTATTTATTTAATTGATAATACATTTTACATCTGAACCACTAATATATAAGACTTGATTTGTTAAACTACTCGAGGAGTAAATAATCAACGTATTTATACTCCGATGAGTTATCCTTTACAAGTTATTGCCTACGATATGATCACTACACTTGACATCCATTCAAGATCGAACGTATTAATCTTGATATAAATTGCTTTGTACAGTAATTTACGATGTTCTATTTTCTATTTCTTAAAACAAGATAAGACATTGAAGGTTATATGTACAAATACTTAATCATTTAATTATAAATATAAAATTGAATTAATTGTTATATCATGATATTTCTACAAGTATTATCTCGCATTTCATACTTGAATGAATTATATATTAGTTCTTCACCTCTATATCATTACATGAGATATTAAGTTTATGATTTGATGACGAACTGATAGAATATGTACATTACTCTAGAAATACAAGTATAATTATCTCCTAATTTCATATCAACGTAATTTCATACTCTAAATATGGATTATTGATATTTTTTTGTTTATTCTACGAATTCTAACTTTTTATTTATAAATGTATAGAAAATTGTTACACTTTTTGAAACGATTAATTATAGGTGTAAAATAAAAATTTAGTATTATGCACAATAGCAAAATTATGATTAATAGGAATATTTTAAACAAACCGACCTCCGGATGTCACTTTTATTAAAAGTAGTAAGATTAAATAAAAACTACTGGCCTCATGAGGTTGGTATCACATTAAATTTAAGATAAATAAAAAGTAATCATATTAGTTAAATAATACTAACATCGGCCCGGTTCACCCGGTGTTTCATGATTCCATGCTTAAGAAGTGCATTGGAGATTCGGTATCCCTCGTTCCTTTAGAGGGTTTAGGAGTTTATGAAAGTCTTTCTTATGAAGATGTTCCGGTAGATATTTTGGACCGGCAAGTTAAGAGGTTGAGAAACAAGGAAGTAGCTTCCGTTAAGGTTCTATGAAGGAATCAGTTTGTTGAGGGTACTATATAGGTGGCTGAGGCCGATATGATGTCCTGTTATTCTCATCTATTTCCTTCTACTCCTATTCAAACAAAAGGCAAGTAATTCCTCTTGAGTTTTTACTATTTTCGGCGTCAAGTACGTCATGTTACTCCTAGGGGGTAGCGCATGTCATGACAAAAACTCATACAATACCCATGAATATGTCTAGTTAAATTGTGATGAAATAGCATGTTAGCTTAATATTGTTGTGTTGAGCTTGCTTGTGTTGGAGAAGGTAGTTCCTCCTATGTTTATATGAAATGGTAAATTTGGTGCATAATGAGATGGTAATGTAGTTCCTACTTTTTGTGCTGCATTGAGCTTATTGATTTGGAGTAGATGTTTCCTCCTATGATTTTTGCATCTTATTGATATGTCATGCATGATGGGCTGCTAGTCTTGAGACGTTAATTCCTTAAGGTGTTTAAAGTGTCATTGAGGACGAATGTTCCTAACGGGGGAGGGGGGGGGGGATGTGGTGACAACACGAAAAATCAGTAGGCTAAACTAGAGTCTCATTGTGTAGGTTGGTGTAACTTTAAGTCGATATCTAGGTTGACTTAGATCTAAATGAAAGGATTTATGTAACTTGCGGAGATGTTTAGACTAAGCTAGAACTAAAATGAAGGAGGTAAACATCTAAAATAAAGGTAAGGACCTAAACTACCAAGGAAGGGTGAAGAAGAACTTGTTTCTCTTTGGATTTAGTTGGTGATTGGCAGCATGATTGCCCAAGTGACTTGGCGATTTGCCAAAGTGCACTTGGGTCACAGAATGGGTTGGCGATTCGCCCAACAAACTACCTCTACGCCTAGTGAGCTGCTTATTTTGGGAGCTCACTGGAAATTTGGGTGAGCCAAGGGCTCATTGGGCGAGTCGCCTAGTTCCCTTGGTGAGCCAAGGAGGGCTAAAGGGCGAGCTGAAGCGAGCCAAGTAAAAATTTTTAAAGTTAAGCTAGGGTCTTTAAGTAATCATTCCAAAACTTGAACCAAAACTGTCACACTCTTTTCCTAACAAGTATATATATACTTTTTAAGGTCAAATTTCCTTCAATTTAGTTACTCCCACTTAATAAAAGAATAAACCCAAGAACATCATCATTCTCTCAAAAATTCTCTCTCTAGACTCAAGAAGAAGAAGAAGACATTAGAGCTAGGGTTGCTAGAGTTTCAAGGGTCTTTCCCAAAATTCTTGGAGTTCCTTAGACAAGGTATGGTTGATTTTCACATCCTTGGGTAGCTATCACCCAAGGATCCCCTTCAAATTGTGTTTTCAAGATTTCAAATCCTCCAATCTAGGGTTTTCAATCTTCGACATGGGTCTTCTTCCAAAACGTATTTGTATTGATTAATTATGGTTAATTATGGTTGTTTATGGTGAATTGTATGTAGATTGATGGAATATTGATGTTGTTCACTCGAAATTCCCCATAGACCCATGTCTTCCCCATATTGATAAATCATGAACTTATATTATGGGTTGGTTGAGATTGTGAATATGTAAATTGAATATGTTTATGTTGACTATTGAATCATGAATTCCTTCTATATTATGTAGTAATTGTATATAGTTGGGTTGATTGTAATTTCAAGACCCTTGAAGGGCAAAGGTATGAAGGTTATTCCACTTATTGGGAATTATGTATGAGATTGTGATGTACTTAGATAGTAATGATTCTATATCTATTGTGTTGTTATGGTATTGATGGAAATATCCTTTATCCCTATACCCCATACACTTGGTTATGCATGAAGTAAGTAGGTATGTTTATGGTAAGCTTTTTGTGTTGATTGGAAGGACAATCTCATGGTCACAATACGAATATAATGTGAAAGGTTTACTCACATGCTAATGTTTCTAAAGTGAAAGGAGCATTCTCACTTAAGGAACCTATGAGCTATTATGATGTTATGTTGGCATGAGTGCTTAGTGTATTCTTTTATGAATGTGAACTTAAGTAAAGACTAAATGTGACTTTTAAATGGAATTGTGCATAGCATCGAGTGGATAGGAGCATGAGATGGGTTCTTTCACGCTAGTAGTTGGGTTCCCAATACTATGTCTCATGAGATGGAAACCTCTACGTTAGTAGTCAAGGTTTTTCATAGCAATCTCCCTATCCCATAACTATGTGCCCACATAGGTCTTAGCTAGTGGATCCACCTAGAAGCTATAATGTACGTTCTACCTTAGGCAAGTAGGTCACGTGGGCTATGTCGGTTAATGCTATTCTTCCCTATATGATATGAATATGAACTATGGTAAGAACGTGGATTTTAACTATGACTTATTATGGGATACTACTTAGTATGAGTGGGGGTATGGGACTTCACCTATGCATTGCACAAGAAGACTCTAAGATGGGTTATGGTAAGGTTCTTTTATGATTATGATGACTTATATATTATGTATGAATGTAATGTTGACTTAATTTGTGATAAGTTATGAACATGAATGTCTCCTCTTTTTATGTATGTTGGTTATGACTATGGTAAGGTATGCTATATATGTTATTGGTGGCCTAAAAGTGATACCTAACATTTGGTAGGATAATGGGATCTTACCTTTGCATTGCACTAGTATGTACTTGGGTTTCTTATAGGTTGGTTTGGCTTGTGTGTCTTTATAAATGTGCATAATGGATTTTAAACTTGATAAATGCATGATTTCAACTAAATGTCCCTTTTATGCATGATTTAAGGTTTTATGCATGGCTTCCAAACTTAGTACAATTCATTGTGTTAACCCATATTTTCTACTTTACTATGAGTGTAGGTTCCGTTCGTTGAGACTCCTACTTCTTCAAGTGAAGCTTGGGTCGACTATTCCCTAGGCTTGGTGAGTCCTCAAGTTCGAGGACAAGATGTCATTGATTCTAGTTTCTTGTTTAATTCCTATATATGTTCAAGACTATATTGTATTTCCTATATTTGGATACTTTATTGATGTAAAGGGCTTTGTCCCTATTTGTACTCTTATTTTAGATGGTGGATGAGACAAGTCTAGTTCCTATCTTTGTTATGAAAAGAAGTTGACTTCGATTGTAAAAGTTTTTAATTTTTCTGCGTTATTCTATGTCTTTATATTATGATGGGGTCAAGTAGGCCATGTTACTCCTAGGGGTAGCTCGGGTTGTGACAAAAACCTTATGGAGACTTTATGCAATTTACTCTCAAAAAGCAAATCAAAAGCATGTTCATTAATTCATCTGATGAAGTCAATAGACAATTTATACTCAATGCACAACAACATAAGGAAAATCAATCATGTAAACTCATTTTATCTCTAAACATAAATTTCTCATGAACATGCATAACATAGGGAAATTATGGAAAACTCATGCAACACACATGACTCACTAAACAAGAAAAACTCAAGAGGAACTCATCATCTCAAGATAGAATAGGATTAGAAGGAAACAAATGAGGATAACGGGACATTACATCGGCCTCGGCCTCCCTAGTAGCACCATCAACTAAAAGATTCAGCCACAACTGTTTTACGGAATAAGCTTCCTTTTTTCGTAACTTCTTAATTAGTCGGTCTATAATCTAAATCAGAACTTCCTCATAAGGAAGCCTTTCAAAAACTCTCAACCCTTGTAGGGACATTAGGTATGCCGGATATCTATCACACTCTTATACATAGAGACATGGAAAACCGGGTATATCGATGCCAACTCATCAGGGAATCCAAGTCCATAACCAACCTTACCAACACATCTCAAAGTCTTATATGGCCTATCAACGGGGGTTAGACTTCCCTTTCTTAGCTAACCTCATTACACCCTTCATAGGTGAGATTCTCAAGTAAAACCCAAATCATGAAAATTAGGGACACTGAAACGCCTTCGCTATCTAGTCACACTATCTATAACACTACACAAACTACTAGGCTAAAATAGAGCTTAATGTGAGGGTTATAATCATGAATGTACCTACCTATACCTAAAAATATTGGGTTTCGTATTAGAACGTTAAGGTACGACCCCCCGCCCCCCAAAGACAAATCATGGGTCCTTGAGAAGGACCCACAGAAACTTCCTGGGAAGTCACCCACGGAGGGCACCCATTTCTCGTGGGCCAGACCACGCCCATGGGTGAAGGGTCGTAGGTCAAGACCCTGAGACAAAGTCTCTGAACCCAGACCGTGCTTCACCAGCAAGAGCCGTGGGTCCAACCACGGTCCATCAGTGAGGAGTCGTAGGTCAATGTCCTTGAAATAGGCCATAGACACCTACCCATAGTTCACCAGCACGCCACGTGGGTCCATCCACGGACGGTGGTCGTGGGTAGTCAGTTAAAACTGCTTTTTGGTAGTTAAGTTCTAGGGCACTATGGGGTTTTACGGTTTTAATTACTATTAAGTGACGTAGTTTTATACTAAATTAGATCACATATATAAGGATTTTATGTCACTAAATTAAGTCATCCAAGACATTATTTCTAAAATCCCAAAGAACTAATCCTCTCCAAAAAAATTTCTCTCTAAAATTTCAAGGAAGAAGAAGAAGGAAGTTGGAACTAGGGTTTGAAGGAGCAAGGTTTTCTACTCAAATTCTTTGGAGATTTATAGATAAGGTATGGTAGTACTTCATCCACTGATAATCTTAATCCATGGAGTCCCTCCAAGCTCTATTTTAAAACTAGTAATTCCCCAAAAGCTAGGGTTTGATTCCAAGTCATGGATTCCTTTAAAAAATGATTCAAATGATTTAATTACTTTGTATTATGATTTAATTGATGATTTATTATGGTTTTTATGTTGAAATCCCCAAGAATCCATGAAATCCCCTTATTCCCAAATTATGACCTTGTGATGTGGGTGAATTGATGAAAGAAGGATATTATGATATTATGCTTATAGTAATTGAGCTATTTGAGTTATGTTATTATCCATGACTAATGTAGCAAATATATATGTGTTTATTGAATATGATCCTTGATCATTGAAGGGTAAAGTATGAGAATTATGCATGATTATGAGATTTATGTCTATGCTTTATGAACACCTTGAGAGTAAAGTGATTAGAATTATGATAATGATGTTTTGTTGATTGAATGGCTATTCTCATGAACACATAATGAACATAATGTGAAAGGTTTTCTCACATAATGGAGATTCTAGGGAAAGGCCATTTTCACCTATTGAATCTATGAGCTATCTTATGAATTATGTTAGATTGAGTGTCAAGGTATTCTTCCATAAATATGACTTTAAGTCAAGACTTAATATGAAATACGTGGGAATTAATGCTTAGTACAGAGTGGATATTGAAAAATGAGATGAAAGCTTTTACACCAATTGAGTCCGGCTTTCAAAATGGTTGCCCCCAGGTATGTATCTCATGATATTGAGATATTCTACCACAGTTGAGTCTGGGTTTCTAGTAAAAATATCCTTATCCCATAAACTATGTGCCTCATAGGATATTCAACTAGTGGATCCACCAAAAATCTAACAAACCATGGTCATACCTTAGGCAAGTAGGACAACCCTTTTTGGTGTGGGTAACACTAGATTCCATGTTAAGCTCACATGGTCTGTGTCGGTTAAGGCATATTCTCACTATGACAAGAATATGAATTCTAAACTATGGCTACTCAAGAAGCTTTACTTAGTATGGGTGAGATTATGGGATCTTATTCATGTATTGCACCAGTATTCTTTGAGGGCAATTATGGTATGTTTCGCGTATTACATGATGATATATTTAATGAATATGTTTATGACATGCTTTTCTATTGTCTTCAAAATGATGCTTTAACTTAGTAAATTGCATACATTCAACTAAAATGTCACTTTTATCATGTTTTGAAGGTTTTTGTCTATGACTATCATACTTAGTACATTTTTGTACTAACCCATATTTTCCTATATTTTCCCCAACTGTAGGGTCCAATTCTCAAGGTGGTCCTCATTGTGGTTAAAAGTTAGATTTGCTCTTTTCTCCTAAGCTTGTTGGTGAGTCCTTGTAATTCGAGGACATATGCCATCTTTGTAGTTCTTTCATTGTATTTTCAATTTCGGACTATGTTGTATGGGCTATGGCCCTTTTAATTTTGACTATTGTAATAGATGGCTAAATCGAGACAATTCTAGACTTCCGCTTTCCATTATGAAAATTTTGGGCTTGAAATACGTTTTTTACTCTTTATTGTTCTATACTTATGTTTTGATATGCTATGTGACTTACATGGTGCCTTTCGGGGTTCTATGTGCCTTGTTACATCTAGGGGGTACCCTGGGTGATGACAAACTTGGTATCAGAGCTATGTGACTTACATGGTGCCTTTCGGGGTTCTATGTGCCTTGTTACATCTAGGGGGTACCTTGGGTGATGACAAACTTGGTATCAGAGTACAAGATTTAGAATGATGCTAGGATGATATCTTATAAGCCACGTCTAGTAATGTCTTGTTCATAAGTGTATAGCGCCATATTTATAAATAAGAGGCTACAAAATGATTAGAAAATTACACTTCTTTCATTACTCTTGAGTCGTGCCATAGAGTTTAACTCTATAAAGTCCCTCTCCTAATCCTTCTTTTGTGTCTTCAGGATATGAATGCACGAAGGGGTAACACTAGAAGAATGGAGGGTGACAATGTGAATCAAGGAGCTCCTCCTTGATAAGTCCTACATTTGGACTTAGTTGGGGCTTTGTTTTGATAGTTTTAGTGTGCTCAAATACCTAATTGATGCTATAAACTGATGTTAAAGCCTTAATTTCCAGGTATGTGGATGAAGGAGCAAAGTAAGGACACTAACAGGAAAAAAGGAACAAAACAAGCTAAAGATGTTGAGAAAGATAAGCCTTGTGATTGCCAAGAACACTCGATGACTCACCGAATGGCTCTTCAGTCTGCCTAATGTTCTAGTGTGCCAGCAGTGAAGGAAGAAACTAAGATAGCGATAGGAAAGGGAAAGTCGGTGATTAACCGATCCATTCTTCAATGAAATGATTGATCGCCCAATGTTACAGAACTTGAGGATGCTAAGAGCCAATGCATAAAGGCGATAGAAGAGAGCAAAGAGCGGTTCATCGAACCATTCAGCGAACTCACTTACCTCGCCTAATGGCCCTTTGTGGCTAATTTTTGGTGACTATAAATAGGAATTTAAACTGTAAATAAAGGAGCTTGCTACCATTTAAAATAGTATTCTTTTGGAGTTTGAGAGTTTTCTTTGAGACTCGAAGGCTTTTTGAGACTCAATTTGAAGGTTTTTCAAGCGGGTTACTAATTTTTTTAATTTGAAGCATCGTAAAGGCTTGAATACTCTTACCGAGTTGATGGATAATCGATTTAGTAAACATTTTTAGCTTTTTATAATGTTAGGCTAAAACCCCAATTCTTGGGGTGTGATCATGTGATTATGGGTTAAATTAGCATATGTGTATTATAAATTACTAGATTAAATGCTATATTGAAGTGGGTTTAATCATTCTTTGAGGTTTAATTTATGAATTCTTGTTCCAAATGTAGTTCTAATTTTGTATTCTTAGCTTGCTCGAGAGAGAAGTTTTGGGGCTAAGGCTTTTGGTTAATGGTTTGTAGGCATTGGGTTGATGTGGGTTTAGTTCGAGAGAGTGAATCCTAAACCCAATCCTACCCATCTTGCTCAAGAGATAAGATGAAGTAAGGTGTGGGTTGTTCTTACTTTCTATGCTTGTTGATGTTCGAAAGAAATCACTTGAAGCGGGATAGTTGTTCAAGAGAAAGTATTTCACTCATAGTCTAGCCTACCCATTGATATTTAGCCATGTATTAGTTGTTTCAATTAGCCATATAGCAAAATTTGCCTATAATCGATCATATCTCAAGAATTCCTCTCCGTATTGTTATTTCAGTTTTATGTGACTGCTTTGTAGTTGATAATTGCAAACAAAAATCCCCTATCTGACATTCGTGTCAACCCTTTTAATTTGTTTCATGTCTTCTCTGATAATATCTATTCATATAGCTAGTTAGATCACATTTTTACTTTATAATTGAACTTTGAACACGTACCACTCCCGGTAGGTTCGACCCCAACTCATTTATTAGGTTTTATATTGCTTAACGATTGTTTGAACCTAGAATTGGATGAAGTGTGCTTGAAACATTAATCAAAATTGCTTCGCTACTGGGGAGTGGTGTTGTTTAGAAATTCTTTTATTGAAGTTGAATTGTGATCTTTTTGGCTTTAGTTGAATCAACTTACTTTAGTTTTTGTTTTGTGTTGGTTATGTTGAATAGAGGAAGAAATGAGCGTAAACGGGAGTAATGGTAGCCAAGTGGGCCACCAAGACGATATTGGGAACCTCAATGATGTAAATGACCCAAATGTTAATGACCCGTTTGTGCAATTCGTCTGCCTCCAACTAAAGGAAACGTTATTTTTCACATCACTAGCATGACGCTTCAGCTCCTACAATTAAGGGGATTATTTGGGGGTTGGCTCATAAGAATCCCCATGAGCATATTTGGAACTTCGTGGATGTTTGTGGTCCATTCTTATTTAATAACATATCATAAGAATTAGTTTGTCTCAGGTTGTTCCCATGGGTGATGCTACCAAATGGTTATTTGAGTGGCCAAGAGACGCCATCACCTCTTGGGATGAGCTGATCACAGTATTCCAAGTGAGATTCTTTCCCCCATCTAAGATGATGATACTTAGAGATATCATCCAAGGTTTTAAATGCATGGAAGGTAAGCCAATCCATGAGACGTAGCTGATGTTTAAGAAGTTGTTGCTTCAATGCCGAACTTATGGACTTTAATGTACTGTAGCAATACTTCTATAGGAGCCTTGACTTGGTGAACAAAGGAGTTGCTGATCAACTTATTCCCGGTGGTATATTGCAACAACCCTATAAAGTAGCGTCTTAACTCCTTGATTGCATGACAAAGATAAATAGGGCATGGTACACTTGTGAGGACCAACTCTCGCCTGTCACTTTTAGAATGACAAAAGAGCAAATCGAATAAGACCAAGAGAGAGACTAAAACATGGCCAAAATGATGATCCAACTGGATATCTTGGCTAAAAATATCATGGGTGTTGGTATAAAGAGTTTTAACGATGTGGGTGTTAGTGGAGTAAACCCTAATAAAGCATAATTTGTGAACTACCCATGACTAGGTAAAAATCAAGGTTAGAATAGAGAAGAGGGCTGGAGAGACCACGATAGTGATTGGCGTGATCGTAATGCCACATGTAAGGAAAGAGACGGTGATAAGGATAGGTATGTCCCTCCCCATGAGTGTCAAAAGCCCAAGGAATATCTAGGTTGCTGTAGAAAACATATGCTCTTACATATTCTCAATAAACTTTTAGGGTCACACAAAGTGTTGAAAGAGATGAAAAAGGATATCTCAATTTTTAATCAGACGATGACCTCTCACTTGGTCTCTGTTAAGCAACTGGAAACCCAAATGGGTCAATTTTTTTTGCATTTGAATCCAAGACAACAAGTGCGGTTTTCTTGTGACACAATAACAAAGCCTAAAACTGAAGCTTGATTTAGTGACCTCGTTGTTCCACGATGTTAACTAAGATGCTTCTTGGGAGGCAACCCACGTTTTTAATGCTTTAGTTTTTTATTGTGAATAACGGGTGTTGATTGTGTAGGTTGATAAGTTAAGAGTGTTGGAAGATAGGTAGTTTGGTGAGCCAAAAGGCCAGTCGGCGACAGGCCAAATAGGTCGGCGAGCCCCAATCTGGACCGCCGTTAGAACCACTAAACTTGAAGGGGATTTCTGTAAAACTCGGTAGACTAAATGCCTAATAGACGACTCGCCAAACAGGTCGGCGAGCTCGACTTACTCCACTGATGGTGCCACGAACTGAAAGGTTTAAAGCCAAATGGTTTTAAATTTTAAAATCCTTCATCTTCTCTGATTTCTAAGTCTCGTACATTCTCACCTGAACTTTAAATCTTCTATATTTTACTCTTTTTCCCGCATTTTTGTGTGATTTCGTGCTCGGAATAGGATAACTTTGCCGCCTAGCTACTCAAATTCTAATTTCAGCATACAAGGTTGTTTTCAATACCTTATACTTTAAGTTTATGGTTGAAATCATATGAAATAGGTAGTTTGGTGTTATTTAATGTTGGGTAATTGCTTTAATCGTGTTTTATGTATTTGTTTGCCCGTTTTGATTTGAAATGTCTACCTAAATGTTTAAAGTTGATTGATTGTCATGTCTTGTTTGTTAAAATCGGTTCTAAATTGTAGGGTTACATTTTATTTGGGTTGGGTCTAGTGGGGTGAAGTCTAAGTAACCCTGAATTGAGCCAAATGACATAATTTTCCCAATGATGGAGCGTTTGACGTAATTCTTAAGAGCAAAAGTGGCCAAATGGCCAATTTTTGCCAAACCAGGGGAAGTCTGAGTACCCTGAAGGCATGGGTCCTATGGGTCTACCTTTAGTTGAAACGTGTTTGTATTTTATTTAGAATTTGGGGGCTGTGGGTTTGATTTTGAAGCTTGGGTTTGAAAACTGGCACGTTGAGCCGTTTGATGAGCTAAGTCGAGCTCGCCGAGTGGTTTTGCAGTTCACCAAAATCCCCTTTTGATCGCTTGTAATTTCATATTTGGGCTAGGTATGTTCTATAACTTTCGGTGAGAAGCCTGAGCTCGCAAAGTTAAATTGGCGACTTACCAAAAGGTCTTCTTGATCACCCTTTCTGTGCCCCTAACCCTTAAAATGCAATGTAACTTTTGGCAAGCTACACCTAGCTCACCGATTGGTGTCAATGATTAGCAATATGGCACTAAACATTGTCGACCTATCTTGATTTTGGAATGTTTTTGCGCAGGTACTTTTGGTGAGCCCGATCTGACTAGCCTAAGTGATTCGGCGAGTCTTTCTACAACTAAATGTTTGCACTTTTCTTGGACTATTTCTAGCATGTTTCTATGTGTTTTGCAGAAATGGCTAGACCCAAAGTTTCAGGAAGGGACATGACGCCCTGTAAACGGGTAAGAAGAGTCTTGATAAATGAGGATGTAGCTGCATCCAAGGTAAAGGCATCTAAGTTCCCTGCAAAGGGAGGGAAAGGCAAGGAAAATGTCAAGGCGCCCGTGTTAGAGTCACCGGAGGTCAGCTCCGATAGTGAGGGAGTTTGTGAGACTCACCTCACTTCATGGGTCGTGAGTCTAGGCCCCGGATGCAACACGGCGTACTTGACCTCGAAGGGGTCTCGTACAAGCCTCTTAGCATTCATAACATTCGATACATAGAAATAATGCAGAATTAAAACATTTTTAAATCCAAACTATTTAAAATATTCATTTATAATCTTTCAAAAGACACAACAAAAGTTTAAGTCTCATATGGCCATCTTAACAATGTACTCGAAAACTAAAGTAGAGACACGGCCCTTTACAATCAAAAGAACTAGAATTATCTATTACATGTAAAGGAAAAAACTTCAAAAAGACACTTGTCCTCGATCTATGAGGGCATACCACTCTAGTCTTGGAGGAATAGAAATCCAAGCACTTCAATCTAGATAGAAGCAATCACTTGCTAGAACCTACACTTGTAGTAATACAAGAAAAATATGGGTTAGCACACAAAAATGTACTAAGTATGATGACCATGCCAAAACATGCTCTAAAAGGGACATTTTTGTTGGAAACCATGTATTATGCCACTTTTTAGAAATATCTTGAACAATAGCATAACAGACATACAATACAAGTATAATCATTGTACAAGCCATAACATCGCATTTGAACAATATCAACATGTAAGCCATTACCTTCTCCTTAGACATTCACCTTAAGTAACCCTCATGCTATACCTTGTGTAATGTATGGATAGTGTCCCATACAACCATCCACAATAAGGCACCACATTAAGTTCACCAAAAGTGAACTTACCATTCATTCTTTTTCACCTTTGCACAATATCAACACATAAGAGACATAACATTTCATAAGACATGACAAGGGAAAATAACTCATAATATAACCTAAGTATAGCATGCATCATCACATTCAGCATTTAAGAGTCAACATTTTTCAATAACTTTATTTAGAGGGCTTTTATACATTAGTCATTAAGACTTAGAGAACTCACTATGACCCTCTTAAAGCCTACTCGTGCAATGCAGGGATGGCATCCCATACTACCACCCACACTTCATAGAAATTCTCAAGAACCACAATGCACATCTCACATGATGGGAATAGGCATTAACCAACATTGACCATAAGAGTTAACCATGGAATCCGGTGTCATATGACCCCACATCGTAAAAAGGTGTTCAACTTGCCTAAAGTAGAACTAGTAACATTTTAGCTTGGATGGAATCCACTAGCTAATATCCTATATCTTCACATAGTTATGGGATATGAAAGATGTTCATTGAAATTTGGCCTAACGTAGGGAGAACCTCTATCTAACCATATCCTCTTGATGCTTAGCCTCTATTCCCATAGAGTATTTCACTTTCATTAACAATATTGTACTTGAGAGGGCCACCAAAATTAGGGCTACCGACCCAAGGTACATTACACAAGAAAGGGCCACCACCATTAGGTCTACCAATTCAAGGTACATTAAGGATAGCTCATTGATCTTCCTAGAAAGGGCCACCACAATTAGGTCTACCGTTTCAAAGTTCATCATTCCACACAAGAAAGGGCCACCACCATTAGGTCTACCGATTCAAGGTTTTAACATCACATTGGTTCCTAGACTCATCATGAAGGGCCACCAACATTAGTTCTACCAGATTAAGACATAGCATAGGATGCTTCATCGTTCATTAATACATTCATTCATTCATGAAAGGCTACCAACATTAGGTCTAATTCAAGACATTAATACATCAAGTCAAGGTATATTAATCATACAAGAAAAGGATGCCTAAGCCTACCAATTTAAGATATACAATATGTAGAAGACAATACTTCACATTCCATCATCATCATACATGAGTGTCAAATTGAGAATTAGCCTTTCAATAATAACACCAATACCTTCAAGACATAATTACCTTAACTTCATAGAGTTCACATTCATATACTTAGTAAGTAAACACCTCTACCTTTCAAGTGGATCAATAGGTTAAGTATAATTCTACTTCAACATGGAATATAGCCATAACTTGCCTTTATGGCCATGAATCTCAAATCATCAACATACCAATAATTTACCATAATTAAGACATAGACAATGATACAATTTAATGACCTAAAGAAATTTAGACATACTACAATCATAAGCTTTCATAATCAACAAACCCACTTCATAAATGCATAATTTAGGAATTGAGAGAAATCATGTGTTCATAGAGTATTTTTCATCATAAATCATCAATTAAACAAAAATACATTCAATACATGACATCAATAACCATTTGAAATCGTTTGAAGAAAGAACCCATGAGATTGAGTAAAACCCTAGGTTTTTCATGAACTTGAAAACTTTGACAACTTCTTTAAAATTGACTCTAGGGTGAAAGCTAACCCTAGATGAAGGATCACCATACCTTACTTAAGATTCCCCAAGAAGTTTTATGAAAAAATACCTTGAATCCAAACCCTATCTCCCACGTCTTCTTCTTCTTCTTCTTTCGGAACTTTTAGAGAGAGAAATATTGAGAGATGAAGAACTTCTTTTGATTTGATCTGGGTTTGTTAAAAAGTGACTTCATTGAAGGAATTTCAAGTCTTAAAAGTGTTATATAGTTGATAGGAAAGGAATAGAATAATAAGGACTTAACTTTGGAAAATAACTAAGGACCCACAAAATTACAACTTAAAAATCTTCCCCTTGCCCATCTAAGCTCACTATTTGAATACTTAGGCTAGCCAATGGCACTAGGCGACTCGCCAAGTGAACCCTTAGCTCGCCCAAATTTCCAGTGAGCTCACTAATTGGGCAGTCCACTTGGTTAACTAGAGGAGTCAATGGGCGACACGCCAAGATGGTTGGCGAGCTTGGAGTTAGCTCGCCATTTGGTCCAGCACCTAGGCCAAAAGAGCAATTCATTAGGTGATCACAAGGGCACAAGAGTGACTCTCCCAACCCTTTGGGCGATCAAACATCCCCATTGCCAAATAGTCCCTCAAAGAACAAGGTTTCTCTAACTCTAACTTCCTAGCTTAGGCCCTTGCTTACCCCCTAGGCTTTTTCCTTGCTCTATTTAATTTCTAAAACAACCTAAAAATCAACCTAAAGTCACACTAACTTACATGATGAGGCTCTAGTTTAACCTATCATTTTCCAAGTCGTTACAAGGATGACTAGCTTTTACATGCCTGGAGAGTAGAGCTGCGCTCCAAGGGTATGCATGATCTGTCTAGGATCCGGGTGCCTCAGACTCCTCATCCTTCCCTAGCTTCAGCTTAGACTATGGTCCTAGAACCAAATGTACAGGTTCATCTTCCCGATCTCTGAACAGACTAAAGGCCGAGGGACTGAGGATTATCATTGAGGAGAAGAGCTTGTCTACATATTGTGTAGTGGATAGGTACCTGGAGATATTTAGCACCCTAAAATCCAAGAAATTTCAGATCTTCACTAAACCATGGGTTCCTTATATTCCTAATTAAGTTGGGGAGTTTTACTTGACCTCCAGAGATTCGGTACCACAAGGGAAGAGGAAATACAACACCTTCAAATAGGTGGATTATATGATTTTCTATGGGAAGAAGGTGAAATGTGTTACTAAGGATATAAACACCGTCTTGGGATGCACTTATAACTTCACAGATGACTATCAGAGTATGATTAAGACAACAACATTAGAGAAAATGAAACGTTGGCTGGCTCATCTCCTTTCTGACAGGACTCCTAGGTGGATTGAGGCTGAAGTGCCAATAGAGTAGAGAGAACTCAATGTGGCAGTGAGATAGTGGTTCAAGTTTATTAGTAGCACAATCAAGTCATCCAAGAACGAGTCTATCCTCCACCATACAAAGGTGGCCTTTCTTGGATCTATTATTGCTGGGAATAGACAAAATTTAGGTGCGATCATTGCACAGGAGATGGCCATGAGGGCTAAGCAACATCATACATCTCTTCCATTTCCAGTGATGATCATTGAGTTATGCAGACGTGCCCATTTTTCACAAGATGAAAAGATAGATATGGAGGTGAATCCCACCTTCTCTACTCACATCTGGTGTATTGAGTCCAAATACTAGAAGGATGAGGCTGAGAGAAGGATGGAAGCTCCGATGGATACATCCCCGACGATTGATATTTATAGAATACTCACAGAGGCAGTATTGCCTACTACAGCAGCTAGGCCTTCAGGTACTTCTAGTTCTGCTCCCTCTATGACTCTGAGTTCATGTGCTGCTTCCCCACATCCTAAATCTGCTGCTAGCACTACTGCATCCCGACCTCTGCTCACCCAACCAAGGCTGCTACGGATGAGACACCTAGCCCATTCTTTTTGATATGTGTGCCTCAAGGCTAGAGCTGCGGTCCTCGAGAATATTAATAGATCTCTCAATGCTACATTGATACCTCTCAGAGATTTTATTAAGGCTCTCATGACAAGGATATATATGTGTGAGAGAGGTTAGAGAGCTACTCATGAATTGATGGCCTTAAAGGCCACAATTGCTGAGTTGAGGAAACATGTGGACCAACTTAAGTCCACTGATATGTCTCTGATTTTTTAGGCTATGGAGATCCCTGATGAACAGAGCACAAATATTCTAGCTTGTTCTGATATGCCTCCAGCTACCACTGAAGATGATGTTAGAGTTGATGAAGAAGCTGCAAAGTCTGAGGCTGAGACTGATGAGGAGCAACTTGGTGTTTAGGATAAGATTATGTTTGAGGGCCTCACAGATTTAGAGAAGGCTATGGTACATTCTGTAGTTCAGATCTCCTTGAGCGATGCTACTATGGTAGGCTCTAGTGCAGCTATAGCTGATGAGACACAAGGCACTGATGCCCCGACATATAGAGCGACTACGATGCAGACTTCACCTAGGCTTAGCCTAGCGGGATGATTTTCCCCTCCCTCTCTATTATTTTGTAATAATTTGCAACTGTTTTAGTTATATTTGAGGACAACTGCGTCTTTTTGTTGGGTGGGGTGAGGTATTTTTATGCCTACCTCTTGTGATTTTGATCTTATGGATGTTTTAGCTTATGGCCTATAATTTATATGAAAATGGTTTTTGAACCTAATTTTTTAAAAATTTTGCCACCTCTTGTGTGTGTGATTTTAGTTGTGCTTGTGTGAATTTGAGTGTCAATTGTGATCAATACCGATGACTTGAATAGTCCTCTTAATTGAACAAAATTAATGTGCGGCTACGATGAGGCAAATGCAGTTGCATAGGCAATGTGTAAAATTTTAGCATCTTGTTGTGACTAGCTGGTTGTCAAATGAGTCTCTTGTAACGAACATTGCACACTAGCAAGAAAGTGTGGAGTCTTGTTTGATATTGATACCAATATCTTGTGTGATGAGATTACTTTGAACATTGTGTGTGATGACACCTAAAATTTTTCCCGTTGGTCTGGTTGATTGAGTGAAGCAAGCACTTGAAATAATCTTAGGCACCAATTTTGAAAAGTGAAAATAATTGGACAATATACCTCTTTTGTGGCCAACCTTGTGAGAAGTGTGAACCTTAATTGAACCCTCTTGAGCCTTACCATTTTCTTGGAAGAAACTTGAACAATTGTGACCTCTCTTAATCCATTCACCCATAACTTTCATGAAGTATGGTTTGTTTGAACAACCAACTTAGGCCAAAAGCCTAAGTTGGGGGTGTGGTGAAAATAGAAGGAAAATCAAGAAGTGTGAGAAATCCCCCTTTGATTAATGGTTTTAAAAAATATGGAACCTCTCAATGTAAAAAAAGGGAAAGGAGAAAAGGAAATGAAAAAGAAGAAACAAAAGAAAAAGAATGAGAAAGTTGTGAAATAAAGTAATGGAAATTGCTGAAGGAATGGGAGTCCAGTAGTTCATATGAAGTTGAATAGTGGGGTGGAGTATGAGCATGTTTGAAATGATAAAGAAAAGGAGGAAAGTGACGTTCCGACCGTACTTCATAAAGGTCGAATCCACTAAGATTAAATGGCCATACCTTAAAACTAAGCCTTGTTACAATCCTTGAAAAGACCTTTGTGATCTTGAGTGAGTTAAAACGAATGTTAATTGGAAAATAAGGGCAAACCTTTGGGTGAAGTCATACATATGTTAATCTTTGTGAGAATGAGAGCTGTATGTGATTTTAGGACTCTAAATTGTTGAAAATTTTTTGTGTGAATATGGAATCATCTTTATTGTGAGGGTGTTTCAGTACCTTTGTTGAGCTTTAAATTGCATTTGAAGCAAGTATTTTGAACTTGAGCATCTTTGATAATGATAACTTACAATTAGAATCTTTGAGTGCACAATTGATCATTGTATTAGTAATTTGAACCTTGTTATATACATTCATGTTGAGTCTTATGCATCACTATTTGAGACATCCCTTTTGAACTAGGACACCCGATAGTATTTATCGTAAGGCACCCCGCAAGCTCCCTTAGCCTCTCTTCATCCTCCTATAACAGATGATAAGGCTCCGCAATAAGAGGGGCTGCGGGTTCACCATGGTTGGGAGAGTTCGATCATTCGGGGTGAACAAGAATTGGGGATCTGATGCAGGCGAAATTCCCGCCAATGGCTGAGATGTTCAGTCGACTCCCTCCCATTGATCTTGAGTTTTACTTGAGGACAAGCAAAAGTTTAAGTTGGGGGTGTTGATGAGTCCTAGATTTGGACACATTTAAGGCTTTGTTTTGATGGTTTAGTGTCCTCAAATGCCTAATCGAGCTATAAAATGATGTTAAAGCATTGATTTTTAGGTTTGCGGATTAAAGAGCAAAGTAAGGACACTAACGGGCAAAAAGGAACAAAATAAGTTGAAGAAGTGAAGAAAGATGAACCTAATGATCGCCATGACCACTCGACCTACCCTAAGGGAAGAAACCAAATCGGTGACAGGAAAGGGGCTGTCGGTGATTCGTCGATCAGTTCCCTGATGACAAGATTGATCACCCAAAGTTATAGAACTTGTGGATGTTAAGTGCCAATGCATAAAGGCGATAGAAGAGAGAAAAAAGAGGTTTGCCTAACCATTTGGCGAACCCAACTTACGTCACCTAATGGCCCTTCATGGCTAATTTTTTGGCAACTATAAATAGGATTTTAAACTGTAAATTGAGGAGCTTTCTACCATTTAAAATAGTTTTTTTTTGAAGTTTGAGAGTTTTCTTTGAGACTTAAAAGCTTTTTGAGACTCAATTCGGAGGTTTTGCAAGTGGATTACTGATTTTTTAATTTGGAGCATTGTAAAGCCTTGAATACTCTTACCTAGTTGATGGACAATTGATTTGGTAATCTTTTTTTTTTTTTTTATCTTTTTATGATATTTAGCTAAAACCCCAATTATTGGGGTGTGATCAGGTGATTATGGGTTAAATTAGCGTATGCGTATTGCAAATTACTTGTTTAAATGCTATATTGAAGTGGGTTTAATTATTAGATGAGGTTTAATTTATGAATTGTAGTTTCAAATACAGTTCTAATATTATGATCTTAGCTTGCTTGAGAGAGAATTTTTGGGGCTAAGGCTTTTGATTAATGGTTTCTACGTATTGGGTTGATGTGGGTTCAACTCGAGAGAGTGAATCCTAAACCCAATCCTACCCATCTTGCTTGAGAGAGAGGATGAAGTTAGATGCGGGATGTTCTTACTATCTATGCTTGTTGATTTTTGAAAGAAATCGCTTGAAGTGGGATAATTGTTCGAGAGAAAACTATTTGACTCATAGTCTATCCTACCCACTGATATTTAGCGATGTATTAGTAGTTTAAATTACCCATATAGTGAAAATTTCCTATAATTGATCACATCCTGAGAGTTCCTCTCAGTATTGTTATTTCAGTTTTCTGTGATTGCTTTGTTGTTGATAATTGGAAATATAAATCCCCCATCTGACATTAATGTCAACCATTTTAATTTGTTTCATGTCTATTATGATAATATATGTTCTTATAGCTAGTTAGATAATATTTGCACTCCATAACTGAACTTTGGACACGTGCCGCTCCCTGTGGGTTTGACCCCTACTCATTTGTTGGGTTTTATACTGCTTAACAAATGTTTCCACCTAGACTTGGATGAGGTATGCTTGAAATGTTAATCACTCCTCAAGCTAAACAAGCTCTGGTTGATCCTATGGTTGAGAATGTGACCCATGCAGAGTTTAGGTCTACTATCCAAATGTTGGCTCAAGCTGTGAAGGCTCAAGCCAATAGAGTAGTTGTAGCGCCGGTGAATCCTAAAGTATATTCGCTGCTTCAAGGATTAGGGATTTTGCTAGAATGAACCCTCTTGAATTTCAAGGCTCCAAAGTGGAAGAGGATCCTCAAAGGTTTATTGATTAGGTTTATAAAGTACTTGATATTTGGGGGTGTCTTCACAAGAGATGGCGGAGTTAGCCACCTACCAATTGAAAAATATGTGTCAAGTTTGGTATGAACAATGGAAGGGTGAAAGATCCGTAGGAGCGGGCTCAGTAGAATGTGAAGTGTTTAAATTGGCATTTATTGATAGATTCTTTCCCTTAGAGTCGAGGGAAACAAAGATACGAGAGTTCAATAACCTTCATCAAGGAGGTATGAGTGCGAAAGAGTATGCTCCAACTATGGTGGCAGATTCAAGGGCTAAGATAAATAAATTTGTGACGGGAGTTTTGAAATGGTAGTTAAAGAATGTCGTACGTCAATGCTTATCCTAAATATGGATATTTCACGTCTCATGGTGCATGCCCAACAAATGGAAGAGGAGAAACTCAAGGAAAAAAATAGGGAGGTGAAAAGAGCTAGAACCGGTGATGGGAACTTCTCCAATGCCAGATCTGATGGACAAGGTCGACCAAGTTTCAAACAAAGGTTCTCCAACAAAGGTTCCTTAAATGCTTCTCCAAGGGCCAACAAGGATAGGATGTTTAACCCTAAACCTCAAGAAGGTTGTAGTAATGGATTTTCTATGGCAAGGCCTACTTGTGCCAAATATTGGAAGAAACATAATGGTAAGTGCCTAGTTGGCATGGATGGTTACTATGGTTGTGGAAATAGTGGCCATAGGATGAGTGATATATCGATGCTCAAGGTTAAGGGGAGAGAATATAAACAAGCTCCTCCAAGCGGTTCAAACTCCAATGCCCCAAAGCAAAATAATTTTTATGCTCTTCGATCCTAATATGACCAAGAGAGCTCCCCGGATGTGGTGACTGGTATGTTAAAAGTCTCTCTTATTGATGTATATGCCTTGTTAGATCCCGGTGCTACTTTGTCCTTTGTGACACCTTATGTGGCCATGAAATTTGATATACTCCCCAAAGTGTTAGTTGAACATTTTTCGGTCTCTACCCCGGTTGGTGATTTGGTGGTGGCTAAGAGAGTCTATAGGAGATATCCCGTTTTCTTAGCACATAGAGTTACTTTGGTGGATTTGGTAGAGTTAGACATGTTAGACTTTGATGTGATTATTGGTATGGATTCGTTGCATGCATGTTATGCCTATATTGATTGTAGGACTCAGGTGGTTAGATTCCAATTTCCAAATGAGCCTATCTTAGAGTGGAAGGGGGAAAATTCTATGCCTAGAGTTCCATTTGTCTCTTGTATTACAATTAGGAAGATGATCTCCAAAGGGTGTATTTACCATCTTATTAGGGTGAGGGATGTTGAATCTGAATCCCTATTTCTAGAGTCGGTTCCGATAGTGAATGAGTTCCTAGAAGTATTTCCTGATGATTTACCCGGTATTACTCCCGAGTGGAATATAGATTTTGGTATTGGCCTTTTACCGAATACGCGGCCTATCTCCATTACTCTTTATAGAATGGCTCTGATGGAGTTAAAAGAGTTGAATGATCAATTGATGGATTTTCTAGACAAGAGTTTTATCCGAGCAAGTATCTTTACATGGGGTGCTCCCGTGTTGTTTGTTAGAAAGAAAGATGGGTCTCTTAGAATGTGCATCGACTATTGTCAATTGAATAAAGTGACCATTAAGAACAAATATCTTTTTCTGAGAATTGATGATTTGTTTGACAAACTTCAAGGGGCTAGCTATTTCTCTAAGAATGATCTTCGTTCAGGTTATCACCAATTGAGCGTGAGAGGGATTGATATTCCCAAGATGACTTTCTAAAGCCGGTATGGTCATTATGAGTTCGTAGTAATCGTTTGGTTTGACTAATGCTCTGACGTCATTTATGGATTTAACCACTAGGGCTCTTAGACAATACCTTGATATGTTTGTGATTGTGTTTATCGATGATATCTTGATCTATTCAAGGAGTGAGAATGAACATGTGGATCATTTGAGAATTGTGTTGCAAGTTCTTAAGGACGAACAACTTTTTGCAAAGTTTAGCAAGTATGAATTTTGGTTAAGGTCCATACCTCCTTGGTCATATTGTGTCAAGAAAGGGTGTTAAAGTAGATCCTAAGAAGACGGATGCGGTAAAGAGTTGGCCTAGACCTCTATCTCCTTCCAACATTAGAAGCTTTTTAGGTTTGGCTGGTTACTATAGAAGGTTTGTTGAGGGATTTTTTTCCATTTCTTCTCCTTTGACGACTTTGACTCAAAATAAAGCTAAGTTTGTGTGGTCGGAAGCTTTGAGAAAAGTTTCCAAGAGTTGCAAGATAGACTTACTTCCACTTCGATGTTGACCTTACTAGAGGGTACAAATGGTTTTGTGGTGTATTGTGATGCCCTCTAGAGTGGGGTTGGGGTGTGTTCTCATGCAAAAAGGTAAGGCGATTTCCTACAATTCAAGGCTACTTAAAGTCCATGAGAAGAATTATCCAACCCATGATCTTGAATTAGCAGTGGTTGTGTTTGCCTTAAAAATATGGAGGCATTATTTGTATGGGGTCCATGTAGATGTTTTCATCAATCAAAAGAGTCTTCAATATGTGTTTAGTCAAAAGGACTTGAATCTTCGTCAATGAAGGTGGTTAGAATTATTAAAAGATTATGATATGAATGTCCCTTATCACCCTGGCAAAGCTAAAGATGTAGTGGATGCACTTAGTAGATTGTCTATGGGTAGTGTGGCCCATATGGAGGATGAAAAGAAGAAATTAGTTCGTGATGTGCATAGGTTAGCTAGGCTAGGTGTTCAACTAGTAGATTCCACCGACGGTGGTGTCATGATCCATAATGGTTCCAAATCATCCTTTATGATGGATGTGAAGTCTAAACAAGGATTTTAATCCTATATTAGTTGAGTTGCAAGAGTTGGTACTCAAGAAGTCTGTTGAGGCTTTCTCATAAAGGGGAGATAGGGTGCTTAAGTACCATATTGGTTATGTGTTTTGGATGTTAATGGTTTGAGGGAACAAATTTTTGATGAAGCTCATATTTCTCAGTATTCTATTCATTGGGGAGCCACCAAGATGTACTATGATCTACGAGAAGTCTATTGGTGGAACAGAATGAAGAAAGATATTGCGGGATTTATGGCCAAATGTACAAATTGTCAACAAGTTAAGCTTGAGCATCAAAGGCCGGAAGGCTTATCCCAAGATATAGGTATTCCCACTTGGAAGTGGGAAGATGTAAATATGGACTTTATAGAGGGTTTGCCTCGTGCTCGAAGGCAATATGATTCTATTTAGGTCATTATAGATCGGATGACAAAATCAGCGCACTTTATTCCCATTAAGTCTCTTTTTCGGAGGAAGACTATGCCAAGTTGTATATATGAGAGATAGTGAAGTTGCATAGGGTTCCTTTATCTATTATTTTGAATCAGGCTAATCAATTAACTTCTCACCTTTGGAAGTCATTCCAAAAAGGGATTGGTACTAAGGTTAAGCTTAGCACGACTTTTCATCCCCAAACAGATGGGTAAGCGGAGCGTACCATCTAAACATTGGAAGATATGTTAAGGGAATGTGTTATAGACTTCATGGGTAATTGGGATGACCACTTGCCTTTAATATAGTTTGCCTACAACAATAGTTGTCACACAAGTATCGGTATGGCTCATTTTGAAGCCTGGTATGGTAGGAGATGTAGGTATCCGGTTGGTTGGTTTGAAGTGGGTGATATGCTTTGGCAGGTCCTGAGCTATTTTATGAAGCCATTGAGAAAGTCCGACTTATTAGAGAAATGTTGAGAATGACTCAAAGTAGACAAAAGTGTTATGCCGATGTGAGAAGAACAAATCTAGAATTTGAAGTTAATGATTGGGTCTATTTGAAAATCTCACCCATGAAGGGTGTGATGAGATTTGGTAAGAAAGGGAAACTTAGTCCCTAGTATGTAGGCCCGTATCTAATTTTGAAGCATATTGGGAAAGTTGCCTATCAGTTGGATTTTCCAAATGAGTTGGTCGCGGTTCATCCTATATTTCATGTTTCTATTCTTAAGAAGTGTATTGGAGATCCGGCATCCATTATTCCCCTAGAAGAGTTGGGAGATGACGAAAGTCTTTCATATAAGGAGGTTTCGGTAGAGATCCTAGACTGGCAAGTTAAGAGATTGAGAACTAAAGAAATAGCTTCTGTGAAGGTTTTGTGGAGAAATCATTTAGTTGAGGGTGCTAGTTGGAAGGCCGAGGCCTATATGAAGTCCCAATATCCTCATCTCTTTCCTTCAACTCCTATTCAAGCTTGAGGTAAATAGTTCCTCTTAAGTTTTAATGATTTGGCAGTCATGTGTGTGGTATGTGTTTTTCCATGATTTCCTTATGTTATGCATGCTCTTGATGAAATTCTTGTTTAATAAGAAAAATGAGTTTTTTTGATTGATTTCTGATGTTTTTGTGCATTGAGTAAAAGTTGCCTATTTGACTTCATGAGATGAATTGATGAAAATGCTTCAGTATGCTTTTGAGAAGTAATTGCATATTGGCTCCATGATATTGTGTTAAGCATGCATTTATTTGGAGAAGGTAATTCCTCATATGAATATGAGAAATTTTGAAAATTTTCATGCATGATGGGTTGTTAGTTCCTACTTCCTTGTGATGCATTAATGTTGTTAGAGATGGAGTTGAAGTTTCCTCCTCGAAATTGTGCATTATTTTGATGTTTCATGCATGATGGGCTTCTAGTCTTGAGTATTTATTTTCGTAAGGTGCCTAGATCATCATTCGAGGATGAATGCTCCCAAGCAGGAGATAATGTAACACTCCAAAAACTAGTTGGCTAAACTAGAGTTTAACGTGAGAGTTATATTCATGAATATATCTCCCTATAGCTAAAAATATAGGGTTTTATGTTAGAACGTCAAGGTATGACCCCCACCCCCCAAGGACCAACCATGGGTCCTTGAGGAGGACCCTTAGAAACTACCTAGGCAGTCACCCACAGAAGGGACCCACGCCTCGTGGGTCAGATGACACCTGTGGGTGAAGGCCGTAGGTTAAGACCCTGAGACCAAGTCTTCGAACCTAGACCACGCTTCACCACCACGGGTTGTGGGTCCAACCACGGTCCGTCAGTGAGGAGTCATGGGTCAAGGTCCCAGAAAAAGGCCACAAAACCCACCCATGGTTCACCCGAATGCCATATGGGTCCAACCACGAACCGTGGTCATGGGGTCGTGGGTGGTCACTTGGAACTGCTTTTTGGCAATTAAGTTTAGGGGCATTTTAAGGTTTTCCACTTTTAATTAATATTATGTGACGTCGTTTTATGCTAAATTAGATCGCCGATATAAGGATTTTATGTCACTAAACTAAGTCATCCAAGCCATTTTTTCTAAAATCCTAAAGAAGTCATCCTTTCCAAAATATTCTCTCTCTAAAGCTTCAAGGAAGAAGAAAAAGGAAGTTGGAGCTAGGGTTTGAAGGAGCAAGGTTTTCTACTCAAATTCTTTGGAGATTCATAGCTAAGGTATGGCAGTCCTTCATCCATGGAGTCCCCCAAAACTCTATTTTAAAACAAGTAATTCCCCAAAAGCTAAGGCTTGACTCCAAGAATTATTATGATTAAATTGATGATTTATTATGGTTTTTACGTTGAAATCCCTAAGAATTCATGAAATCTCCTTATTCCCAAATTATGACCTTGTGATGTATGTGAATTGACACTACAACATTTTAGGCCTACGACCACCCTAGTAAAGTGTAGCCTAAACTAGCAAAAAGTGTGGCTACACTTTTGGGCTTTAATCAATGCTTTTTAGGGGGTGGCCTAAAGAAGCGTAATCTTTGACATTAGGCCACACTTTTGAAATGTCGCCATAGCAGCTACACTTAAAAAGCATGGCCAAAGAGATATAAAGGGCACACTTTGTAGTAATTCATTGGCTACACCTTTTGATAGAATCATACTACACTTAAAAGCGTGGCATTTGCTTTGTTATTGGTCACACTTAAAAAGTGTTGCCTTTTATATCTCATCTAGGACAACACTTCTAAAGTGTAACCTCTCTTATGTACAAGATAAAATTTGTAATCAATAAGCCACACATTAGACATCCTATAGCAACACTTTTGAAGTGAGGCAATGTTGTGTAGAATTTTTGTAGCCACAATTTTTCATTTTTAAGAATAATAATTTTTCTTTGCATATATTAAATAATTACATAATTAAATATATCAGTGATCTAAACCACAAAATTAGCTAATAAATAAATCAAAGCTATATATTTCAAATAAGCTTTGAGAAACATGTCTTATACAACCAATACTTAGAAAGAAATTGCTTAAAGATCTCTACTATTCAAATTCAATTACCGGCATTTTCCTGCACATTCAAAATAAAAATATAAGTTAGTGAAATAAATCATGTATTTAATATGCTCAATACTAAGAAATCAGGTCCATCCCATCGTTATATGTTGGAACCCGTGGAAAAATAGATGTGCAGTAAATTATGGTGCCAAACAATCCAATATGAGGAGAGTGAAGTTCCTAATCTGCAGAAATATCCTTCAAATTTTCAACACTGTTTTCCCCTATATCTAGTGGTCACACAACTGGAATGATCTTATATTTATGGTGGAAAATTGTAGTCATGAAATTAAGGTTATACCAATTCTTTGGGAAAGGCCTTGCAATGGTGTTTACAAGCTAAATACAGATGGGAGTGCTCTTAATAATCCAGGCAAGATAGGTGGAGGAGGAATTTTAGGAGATCACTAAGGAAAATTGGTGTGTGCATTTGTTGTTCCCCTTGGCATCGGTACCAACAACCAGGCTGAGATACAAGCAAGCATACATGGAGTTAACGGGTGCATGCAACATGGATACAGGAAGATCATTTTGTAGGTGGACTTTAAACTTTTAATGAAGTGGATCATTGCTAAATTATTCTTCCATCGCGACTTAATAACTTCATCAAAGAGCTGTAGTAGATCACAACCAGCCTTGAATTTTTCCACTGTAAACATTCATATAGAGACGCCAGCTTCTGTGTTGATTACCTTTCGAAATTGAGTCATACATCAGATATTACTCAACACTTCTACACATAGAATTAACGACTAGCAACAATGAAAGGAAGCTACATTTTGGAGCAACTAGGAATGAAAAATTTATGGAGGAAGAAATTGAAAATAATTAAGAAACCACCTTGAGGATATAATCAGTATAGATGACAACAATAACATCAGAATGGTTCTCAGATGGAGTCTGAAAGAAATTCATGACTAGGTTAGATTGCTTCAGTATAGGTAGCTTAAGAAACACCATGTCTCACCTAAGCCACTGAGCAGCAACATAGTCTGCTGCAATAAATGAATGAAAAGATGTCAAATTTGTATGAGTATCATATGTCCATTTGGTAACAGAAAAAGAAGAAGAAAATAGATAACAAAGAAAAATATTGGACGTACTAACAATTTTGTAGTATGATAGATATTCATAATATTGACGCTAATTGTTCCAACAATTCTAAACCTAAAATAGAAGATACACCAGCCAAAGTCTAAGATACAACAATGAAGAATGTCATAATAGAAATAAGTAAACTTTGCATCTATGCTTTTTTGATAGTCGACTGAGAACATTCTCACATTTGTCAGATATATCAGTCGAGCTCTCTTGTGAAGGGAAATTAGGTACACAAGAGAGGGACTGAAAAAAATAGAGACATATGATTAAATTATAGAAATAGAACTTCTGATCCACAATGATGTCCTAAATCAATAAGTGAAAGCTAGGACATGAAGTTCCTTAGGCAATTTATACACAAACTAAGAGAACCGGATGCAAACATTAAGACATGAATTTCCTTAGGCAACTTTTACGCATGAAGTTACTAGTTAACATATTAGTGAAAGCTCTAATTCTACATCCAGCATTTCAAGAACATAATGCAAAATGAAGACTTCTATCCAAGGTAGAAAACAATATTTGCAGCCACCACTACAATGAAGAAGGAAAAGATGCACGATCTTTGCAAGGTGAGGCACGAGGTAGAAGGACTATAGTTCCCATAATTGAAGCCTCTATATATTGATATATAAAAAATATAAATCATCATGTAGTAGGTATGTTGTAAAATCAGTTGAAACTCCAAGAGACCTAGAGAAAGTAGCAACTATCTTATCTGTTAATTTACTACCAAGTTGAAACAAAATGAATTAGCACTAAATAATATTAACAATTTCACCATCAAGAAATTAACTTATCACCAAAGATCATTAACAAGCTCCACAAACAAGAAATAAACCAAAGTCGAAATGTAGACAAATGAAGATAACAATGGCATCAGTTGAATGCACCTGTTCACTACTTCTCCTCTGAAAGATTTGGAGACCTGATCCAGCAAAATTGGTTGATGAGCTAAGAAGTTCCTCTCCCTACCTTGGCTATTATTATAGCTATCCCTTGGCAAGTTTGCTATTTATTTTAGCAGTGCAAGCCAATTTGTTCTTATCCGTTCGTCTTCCTACAGTATGCATAAAGAACAATTAACATAAGAATAGGAGGTTCAAACTATGCACTATAGTTGTATCAGCACTCCAGAATAAAGCGTAGATTTATGAATGTATTATCACTTAAGAATACACCTATGTCTAGCCACAACATTTGTCTCATCTAGCCACAACTGAATATTAGGCCTCTGATTTAGCTGGATCACAGTAAAATCCTTTAAATTCTTATACGTCACATGTGTTAAATGACAATTGTAACTAGACAATAGAGAAGTTGCTGCTAGGTTTGGGATTGTGCAACAACCCAGATGACCACTTGTACTTCTGCTTCACTACACCTCGCACAGCAGCTACAATAAAAAAGTCCTACAACAACTACTTTAATGAAAGCGAATGAAATCATCTACATTAATGACACCTCAAACACACAAAATGAAGTCCCACAGAAATGCCTCGTGTGAAATGTTGAGGAGAGGAATCTAATACCATAATAGTCAATGACACACAAGAGAGAACAAAAAATGCAATTACAATAGATTCATGAGGTTGAACCAGTCAATATTCAACTTCTAATTTCTCAAGAAGATATCAAGATAGAAGCATTACGCTAGGTTAATTCACACATCTTATAGCTGAGTAATACACACTGGGTGGCTTTCGAAGGATTTGAAAAATAAACCATAGAATTGTTGATGAAGATTGATGAGAGGAAATCACAACTAGATAACAAGGGGCCTGATAAGCCAGTTTATACCCCAAATAGCAGAGGAATTGGAAAAACCGAGTTGAAAAACCTAAAATCCAGCTTGAATAAAGAAGTGGACGGGAAAAGAAGTAGATGGAGGATAAGATAAGATGTATTAGGTACATATGTACAAATTTTATTTTGGGAAAAAGGTGCATCCTCAATGTTATAACTATTATAATGATTAATGTATATGAACTGGCAATTAGATTTCTAAATTGGAAATTCAAATGCCTTATCACCGGGTGAAAGTTCTTTTTTTGGATAAATGGTAGTACATGAAACAAAAAATGTTCTAGTGGGTTTTGGCTCAACAGCAGAGGTAACACACAACAGAATGTCTCTTCGATGTACGTGGTGAATTCAAATGTTGGCTAGTTAACAAAGTTTTGCATTTAAGCGGAGGAAGACAAAGGAAGAGCCATTATCCAATAAGTTTTGGAGCTGGAAATAACAAATTTCTTAATTAACAAAAAATAAAAATACTACAGTTGGATGTTTGTTCATTCCTTACTATAAGCACGTGGATTTACAACACCTTTTAGATTTCAATACAATGCCAGATTTAGGCATTCAAAATATTGATGGTTAATATCTTGGGGAATGTTTAAGCGTAAATGGACTGGAAAAAAGTGAACAACAAAAAGGTAGTTACGTAATTTTGAAGAGCAGGAAAAGATAAATTGTAAGAATCAGAATTAGATCCCACAAGCACTATACCATGAGGTTATAAAGTTAACAGTTAGAGGGTACAATTCAAAACTAAGCGTAGTTGCTAGAGAAGTTAAGTCCAATGATCATAAAACATTAAAATGAAATACACACACCATATGACCTAATCTTACTCATAAAGGAAATTAGAACATAAGTGAATCCAACTATCTATACTGCTTTTACTTTAGCTTACAACCTTTCAAAACCATACTCTCTCACATGCACATATTCTGCTTGCTAGGTGCAAGAGCAATCGTTGCACAAGAGTAAAATGTATCAGGAAATCTTCACCAAAGACTCTAAAAAAACTAAAGAACCTTAACAAAATAGAAAAAAGAAAAAAGAGCAACAAGAACTTGAAGTTAATTGGCAAAGTTCCTTTTGAGGAAAAAAGATGAGATCTTTTTGTTATACGTTAGCAAAATAGCCAGTTTTATACCGAACAATAGAGCAAATTCGGCGCAAGCATATACATTCTACTTCAGAAATAATTCAGAAAGGACGCATCTTTGAAACACAAATTACAGTCCAACAAAGGTAGTTCACATGTGCATACCCATAAAAGATACTACCTTTTTCACAGTCTGCAGATTTTGCATAGTAACTATACCCAGGAATTAGGATAACCTAATAGCTAGGGTAAAACATGTAGTGTTGGATATTCTAAGGTAGGATAATCATATCAAATTGAGAATCACAAACATACGAAAAGTTATATTTCTTCATAAAGCTTAGAACTATGGAAAATACTAAGACATAAATGTATGAAATATGAAGAAAAGAAAAATACCTTTTGATGACAAAACATCAAGCCTTGTAAAACATCTACTTGGAATCTGACAATATATGCATATGACAAAACCTCATAAGCGCCATTACCTTCGACTTACATCCATAAACTCCACAAGTATTACTTATAACTGCCTTCCTGTTGTTCTCTCCAGTTCCTAGAGTACCATCCTTATTACTCTTATCCTCATCTTCTTGAAAAGCACTCATTCCAAACGTCCAGCAATACTCTCTATGCTTGAGCTTTACTTCCTCCATTAACGACCAGTAACAATCTCTATATATATGTTGGAGTTGCTTAGTCCGTCGATTCCTCCATTTGAAACTTCCACCCAATGCAACTACTTCGATCGGGACATAACAACATCCTCCTCCCATCCGTCAATTTTGATCGGCATTAAGGCATTCGAAGAAGAGGGATGATCGGCAACATTCCCAATTGACCTTTACTCCCAAAGATAAAAAAAAATGTATCAACAAAGAGAAGAATATCAAAATCCTAAAGCTAAATATGTAACCACACACAAGCAATAAACCCAGAAACCATAAATAACAACTTTTAAAAATAATTTTTTTACCTGATAAACTCTATTCCTACAAAATCCTTTCAATGTGATGAAGCTTCAAGAAATCATCTTCTTAACTGAAGCGTTTGTTCTGCTATTGAAGCAAAAATCATCAGGGATTTTTGAATGTGTGAGATGAACAACAAAATTTTGAAACCATTCTTCAATTTGATTTGACAAAAAATTGTAGAGTATGAATTGATGAAGGAATACCTGACAAAAATTTGTAGTTTTGCTTTGTGAAGAATTTCATAATTGGAGCTTCAGTGAGCTGAGCGTACTTTCTTCAAGAAATTGGGGATTTCTTGGATGAGCTTAGTTGAGCGTTCTTTCTTTAAGAAATATCATATTTGGACCTTGGGATTTTATGTTTTATGACTTATTTCTTTCCTAAATAAAAATGTTAGCGGGCTCTTGAAAATGTTGGAGGGAATATATTATTTTAGTCAAAAGTTTAAGGTCACACTTGTAATTTGTTGTTTTTACAATTATAAAAATAACATACTCTAAAAGTGTGTCCATATATGTAAATACTTGTTGCCAATTATATCATAATGTAACAACGCTTATAAAGTGTAGTTTATACCATTAAAGAAAATGCTTTACAAGTTTTGTCAATATTATCAAAGCCAAAAGTCAAAAACTTGAGCTACGCTTTAAAAGTGTAGCCAAAAATATTTTAGGCAACACTTTACAAGCGTTGTCAAAATTTAGTGTGGACGTAAGCCTAAAATGTTGTAGTGTGATGAAAGAATGATATTATGAGATTATGCTTGTAGTAATTGAGCTATTTCAATTATGTTATTATCCATGTCTAATGTAGTAATTCTAGATGTGTTCATTGAATATGATCCTTGATCGTTAAAGGGTAAAGTATGAGAATTATGCATGATTACGAGATTTATGTATACTCTTTATGAACATCTTGAGAGTACAGTGATTATGCTTATGATAATGTTGTTGTGTTGATTGAAAGACTATTCTCATGAACACATAATGAACATAATGTGAAAGGTTTTCTCACATAATGGAGATTCTACGTTGAAAGGCCATCCTCACCTATTGAATCAATAAGCTATCTTATGAATTATGTGTGATTGAGTGTCAAGGCATTCTTCCATAAATATGAACTTAAGTCAAGACTTAATATAAAATCCATGGGAATCAATGCTTAGCACCGAATGGATATTGAAAAAGGAGATGAAAGCTTTTACAACAGTTGAGTTCAGCTTTCCAAATTATTTCCCCAAACTATGTATCTCATGAGATGGAGACCTTCACCACAATTGAGTCCAAGTTTCTAGTAACAATCTCCTTATCCCATAAACTACATGTCGCCGTAGGATATTTAGCTAGTGGATCCACCTAAAAGCTAGCAAACCATGGTCTTACCTTAGGCAAGTAGGACAACCCTTTTCATTGTGGGTAACAACGGATTTCATGTTAAGCTCACATGGTCTATGTCGGTTAAGACGTATTCCCACTATGACAAGAATATGAATTATGATCTATGGCTACTCAAGAAGCTTTACTTAATATGAGTGAGATTATGGGATATTATTCATGCTTTGCACTAGTATGCTTTGTGGGTAATTATTGTATGTTTCTTTTAAGACATGATGATCTATGTAATGAATATGTTTATGAATCATGCTTTTATATTTTCTTCAAAATGATGCTTTAACTTAGTAAATTGCTGCATTCAACTAAAATGTCCCTTCTAACATGTTTTCAAGGTTGTTGTGCATAGCTATCATACTTAGTGCATTTTTGTACCAACCCATATTTTCCTACATTTTCCTCAAGTGTATGGACCGGTTCTCAAGGTTGTCCTCATTGTGGTTAAAGCTAGGATATGCTCATTTCTCCTAAGCTTATTGGTGATTCCTCATGATTCGAGGACAAATGCCATCTTTGTAGTTCTTTCATTGTATTTTTAGTTTTGGACTATGTTTTATGGGCATTGGCCCTTTTCATTTCGACTATTGTAATAGATGGATAAATCAAAACAAGTCTAGACTTCCGCTTTCCTTTATGAAAATATTGGACTTGAATTGTGTCTTTTACTCTTTATTGTTCTATGCTTATGTTATGATATGCTAAGTGGTTTACATGGTGCCTTTCGGGGATCTATGTGCCTTGTTACATCTAGGGGGTACCCTGGGTCGTGACACCATCTCCCCCTGTGAAGTAAGCCTCTACTAATTTCATAAGTACCACTTCTTTGAAGTCTACTAAAATTGGATCAAGCCCTTGCCTAGCTTTCACACTAATCACATAAGACGATTCAGACCCATTGTCAACTAAACTCCACCCTTGGTGGAGTCCACTAATCGAACACCTACTCGGGCCAACCTATGAGCATCTTGAACCAACTCTTTCTTATTATCATCGATATGAGAAACACTACCCAAAGGCAACCTACTAAGAGCATCCCCTACCCATTACCTCTACTGGGGTGATAAAGAACATTCATGCCATAATCCTTCAATGATCAACATGCTCATTCTCATTTCTTGAATAGGTCAAAATATAATCTACGGGCACAATCACTAACATATCGGGGTTTTGTTTAAAACACCCTATCCACCAAATCCATAAATGTCGCCGGAGCATTAGTCATCCCAAATAACCTTACCATGAACTCATAATGACCATACTTGGTTCTAAAATCCATTTTTGTCCTTTGACCCTCAATTGGTGATAACCCGAACGAAAATCAATCTTAGAGAAATAAATAGCCCCTTGAAGTTGGTCAATACTAACAATTTATTTCCCTCACCCTAACTAGGTTGTAAAAGCAACCTTTAGCAATCATCCTTCTAACTTCATGTAGGGAACAACTAACCTCTAGGATACTCTTTTTCAACTCTACCAGTAGCCATACCTGGAAGATACTCTTTCCAGGCTAGAGGTGAAAAAGAGTATCCTTTCCTTGTGCCTCTTTCCACACTTAGCACAAGTAGGAAATATGGTTTTACTATCCTTTCCTTGAGACTTAGGGTTGGACACCCTTTCTTTGTTAAACCTAGGGGAAACCTTAGACGAAATTTATCCGAAAGCCTTAGTTGAAATCTAGCACGACTTTGTTCATCAGACCTCTTTGAGGGGAATTATCATCTTCAATCCTATACCTCTTTGTTTCTCTAGACCCCTCTCAATTTTCCCTTCGTCAATCCGTTGGGCAAAAATCACAAGGCAAGAAATATTCATATCATGATCAATCATAGTTGTACGACATTCTTTTACTACTAGGTCAGACACACCCAACAGAAACGTACTCATTATTTACCTACGGTCGGCTAATATGGATGGAGCATATCTCGACAATAGAGTGAAAATCCAAGCATTTTCCTTAATACTCATACTACCTTGCGGAAGGTTAATAAACTAAAGTACCCTAGCCTCTCTCATCTCTAGAAGGTCAAAACCTATCAAGAAAACCATTCTTAAACCTTTGCCACTCCATGGGACCTGCTTCTACCAGCCTTGCTTCTTTCCATTAATCTAATTCCACCTTCTCTACCGTAGTCACTCCCACAAAGTCCAATACCTTAGAGACCTCATCTATAAACTCTTGAGGATATTCCTCCACCTTTGACCCATAAAATTCCATAGTTTCTATCCCAGCCTGAGTCAATAGTTGAAACCCAAACCTAAACTTCTTATTAATCACTTGATCAATCAAAGGAACAACCGGAACTTGAGGAGCTTGAGGAGGAGCTCTTTGATCAACATTGTCTCCTTCAATTCCACTAGTGAAAGCTCCTTGAGTATTCATGTCCTAGAGACTACCGAGTAAGGATTAGGAGAGAGATATTATAGAGTTAAACTCTATGGAACGACTTAGAGTAATGAAGAAGTGAAGTTTCCTAATCATCTAGTAGCCTCTCATTCATAAATGGGGCGCGCTTCACACTTATGAACAAGAATCTACTAGAAGCGGCCTATAAGACATCATTGTAGGACCATTCTACACATTTTTCTTTGATTACAAAGTTTGTCATGACCCAGGGGTACCCCCTAGATGTAACATGTGTATAGACCCCCAAAGGACTCCATGCAAGACACTTAGCCCTCATAACATAAGAAATAGAACAATTTAGAGTAGAACAATATTTCAAGTCTAAAAAGTTTTTCATAAAAAGAAAGTGGAAGTCTAAACACTTTTTCTCATCATAACCATCTATTACCATATTGAATTAAATAGGGTCAAGCCCAACAACATGTCCAAAAAGGGAAAGTACATGAAAGAAACTAGACATATTAAAATTTGTCCTCGAACAATGAGGACTCACCGAGCTTGGGAACACTCAAATCCAAGCTCTAGCCATAAGTATGATCACCCTATACTTGGGAAAAATGTAGGCAAAGTAGGCATTAGTACAAAAATGCACTAAGTATGATAGCCATGCATAAAAGCGCTTGAAACATGCAGAAAGGGACATTCCATTAGAAAGCATTCAATTTACCAAGTTTAAACATCATCATAGAGATTGCTGGAAAACATAAGTCAAAACATCATCTTCAATGCAAGCTAGCATCATCTTTAAAGCTTTGAATACTTACGAGATACTTCTTGAAGCATTCTTTAGTTCATTATTAAACTTCTTGTTATTGTGGGAAATAAGCCTTAACCAACATGAGACCACGTGATCTTTAGAACAATAATTAAACACTTTAGAGTTTAACCGATAAGGATTGGTCTAAGTCCTTATCCTACGATGCCACCAAATAGGGTTGGTCTACTTGCCTAAGGTGGAACAGTAATTTTAGTTTAGGTGAATCCACTAGCTAAATATCCTATGATGGCACATAGTTTATGGGATAATGAGATTGGTACTAGAAACCCGGCCTATCTACAAGAGAGCTTTCATCTCAAGAGATTGCTTTTAGACACCTGGCCTTACTACGGGAGAGCTTTCATCTACACAATATCCACTTGGTGCTAATCATCAAATTCCTACAAAGTAGTTAATTCTTTATTAACTTCATTACTCATGAAAGGGTTCCCTAGGCCTACCGATTCAAGTTAGATCATTAGGATAGCTCTTTCATTATTCATGAAATGGTGCCATTGGCCTAGCGATTCAAGTTAGGTCATTAGAATAACTGTTTTAAGTTACTCATGAAAGGGTGCCCTTGGCCTACCTATTCAAGGTACATTATTAACTCAACTCTTTATAATTACTCATGAAAGGGTGCCCTTGGCCTACTGATTCATGGTAGATCATCAATTAAACACTTTAGATGATGTGTGAGCAACTATCACCATCCATGTTCTAGTTATGAACGCTCTTTAGCCTTTGATTCAATTAGGTGAGAAAGTGTTTCCAACCTATTAATCTTAATTATGTGAGAACTCTTTCACATTATGCTCAATTTGTATTATGAGAAATATCCTTTCAATAACACAACAACAACAACAACAACATTCTTGAAAAAAAATCATTAGAATAATTGCGTAGATATTATAGAAAATGCATAATCTCATACTTTACCTCCTTGAGGTTCAAAACTTACTTTCAATCAACACATCCTGAATTCAAGCATTAGACATGGATATCATTATAATCCAAGTAACCAATCACTACATGCATAATTTAGTAACATTTTTCTTTCATCAACAAAGACCCACATCACAAGTTACAATTGAAAAATATGGGGATTTCATGGGTTCTTGGGGATTCATCATAAAAACCATAGTAAATCATTAATACATACATAATATAACATAATTCAAGAATTAAAATCATTTTAAAAAGGAACCCATGACATTGGAATCAAACCCTTAACTTTTGGGGATTTATATCTTTGAAATTAAGGTTTTGAAGGGACTCCATGGATGAAGGATATCCATGGATGAAGGACTACCATACCTTAACAACAAAGCCCTATGAATTTGGTGTGAAGAATCTTTCTTCTTGAACCCTAAGTTTCAATTCCTTCTTCTTCTTCTTCTTCTTTGAGTTTCTAAAGAGAGAATGTCTTGAGAGGAGAGCTTTTGGGAATCATTTTGGGTTTGTAAATACTCAGTTTAATGGGTGGAATTTTGGGTTAAAATGACTTATATAGTGGCCCTAATTTAAGTAAAAATGACCTCACTTAAGTTGGACGATAACCATAATTACCCAAAACACCCTTCACTTTAAGCGAGATGTCAGGTCTCACGTGGGGCCCCACGAGCTATGGTCTGTGGACATGAGGCAATAGCTTGACAACAATTCCCTCTCGTACGCCTTGAGGCAATGGCTTGCCATCATGCCTTGGCCTCTCAAGTGGTGAAGGCATCACCATAAGACTCCCCATGAGTCGTGGTCTTCCACAGTGTCCTTGAAGTGGCTAGTGGAGATGAGCCAATGTTGGGCAGCCTTAGGGAGGCTACTACCTTACAACCACGAGTTGCACCATGGGGAGTGATGAACACCACAAGCCGTGAAGGCTCACATGGCATGGTGGGCAGTGCCTTGGGAACTTTGGCTGCCTTGGCCCCTTTCCCTTAGCTCTTGCCCTCTTGCCCTTGACCCTAGGCCACCTTCATGACTCTAACTCTCATGTTTAGTTCTAGTTCAGCCTACTAATTTTTGGGGTGTTACAACATGATTTTTCCCTATCATAGATATAGTGACCACTTTCTTAAGATAAAATCATCAATTTGTGAAATACTTTGTAATATTTGAGGGATGCTTGAGTACCCATGGGTACAAAAGCATGTGAGAAGATTGTAATGTTGAATGGGAACTAGGTATTGTTATTTATAGTGGTTTAAGTTGTTAAAATAGGCATTATGTTGAATAGTTCCTATTGGGCCGACTTCATCAAGCCAATTAGGTGAATCACCGAATAAGATGTAGATTGCCTTTCTTGCTTGATTATGTGACCCAGGTAGGGTTCAATTTAGCGAGCTTGTCTTAGTCCACTGAAACCTACTTGGCATATCACTAAGTGGGAGTGGATATTTCCCTTTATTCTTGTGTCTTTTAATTTTGTTGCCACTTCTGAAAGACGTGTCATAGTTGCCGAAACCAATTCGGGGAATTGCTGAGTTGGAGTTGACTTTGCCTATCATATCAGAGTTCCTTGAAAGAGTGTACTATCCATTTCAGCGAGCTCGAATGAGCTCGCCCAATCTTTTAGGCGATTCACTCTCCCATTAAATGAGCCTCGAAATAATTTTGAATTGTTTTTTATTTTTTACTTTGGTTTCAACTAACCTTAATCAATTCTACGTTTGAATGATTTTTCTTTGTATAAAATGGGTAGAATAAAAGGAAAACAAGTTCTATCTTTTAATATGGAATCCGATAGGAACTCTCCTCCTACTCCTCTATTGAAAAGCAAAAAGGGATAGAGATTAATCAACCATCTAAGGCTCTTTGTCAATAACCAACCACTTCGTGCTCCTCTACGTGTATGAGTTAGAAGCCTAATAAGGTTGTTTCTAGAAAAAGGATGGACATCATGTCTAAATTGGTGCAACCTTCCTCTACTAAGACACAGTATCTCTGTTCTCTAGATTATTGCTCCATGATCCCTCAACAGGCTCAAGGCTGCTACAGATGGTACAATACAATTGGACAGAGGGCTCTCCACTGATGGTGTTATAAGAGACTATCTAGCTATCTGGGACACAATTCAATTCCACAAATTTGAGGGGTTCACAAAGACTCTTAATTCATCTGTTCCATATTGGGTGCGAGAATTTTATATGCCCTTACACAATCCTTACCAAATAAAAAGAAGGGCACAGTTTGGAATCCCTTGGATGAAGTTGAGGTGTCCGGTAAGAAGGTGTAATGCCACAGGGGTGCAACCAACACGACCCTAGGTACTCTATTAAATTATCTTTACATGTTTACAATACATATGCCTCATGATATTAACTCTCTCAGAGGTTGGTTTGCACTGCTTATCTCCGATATATCTCCTTCTTTGATGGGTGACAATATGAGAATAGAGAAGAAATATATGAATATTGGGGCTTGATACTAGTTTGGTTTCATAAACAGTAACATTATGCCTTTACACAACGAGTTCAATCTTGGGCTCCTAAAGTTGAGTTAGTTGGTAGAGTTATTTGTAAGGAGAAAACTTATGTAGAGTCTATTAACGTGGAGGAGATGCTGTTGAGGGCTATTGAAGAACAAACTTCATATCATTTTACTTTCTTCATCTCATAACATTGTGAAGATGTTGGAGTTCCCTTTCGGGGGGAAACTAATGTTAGGATCACCTTGGTCTCCTATAATGACATCCAAAGGATTGAGGCCGGCTATCTACGGGATGATATGCCACTTGGACGAAGCCTCCACCATTAGACACTATGCCGGTGGTTGATCTTACCATAGTTGCTTATGAGGCCAGTTCATCTGCTCCTTCTATGGAGTGGTCAGGTATACTACAGACTTTCTTGTACCTTACACTTCCACTACTGTTCTTGCACGTGCCCTTACTTCTACCATTCCTTCCCTCTTGAAAAAGGCCATGATAGATCAAATTAGCATTCTTTCCCGATTAGTGGATATGAGGGCTACGAGGGTTAAGGTTTATTTCCTGAGATGTTATATAGGGTCGTTAAGAGATCTTTAGCTCCACTGAGAGTTCGGTTAAATAAGTGTGAGACATTGATTGAGTCCCATGGTGTGAGGTTGTATGACCTCACCATTAGGTTTGAATAATGTGAGAAGATTGAGGGTAGTGCATCTTTGCTATCTGATATAAGAGGTAGGATAGACATTTTTAGGGTTGAGGTAGACCAGCTGAGGTCTACGGACGTATTTATGCTTACAGGAGAGATTACCTTGCTTGATGATAACACTTAAATGTCCTCCTTAAAACCTATTAAAATGGAAAATTATCGTGGTAAATAATAAAACCCAATGAAGAGTCAGGGTCAAATCCCACAGAAGATGGTCTATTGCATAGAATTCCTATAAATAAATTTGAACTTTAAATTTTCTGATTTGCACTAGTAAAAACCATTGGGTGGATCACTCAACCAATTTAATATAAATCTTTGGTTATTAATTATCATAATTAAACTAATGTATCAAAGAAATCATGAGTTAACAAGCAATCTAGGGGTGTGTGGATTGGAATCGACATTACATAGGGGTAATTTTGCTTCTCTATAGTGATGAACATTCATGAATAGGGCTAACTCATCTTTATTGACACTAATAATCTTTCGATCTCACAATATCTATCCATAGAATGTCCGTTCAGTCTTATCTAAATGCCAGACTAGACAACCCAATGCCTTACTCTATTCACTCTTTCAAGAAGAGGGCAAAAAGATTCATCCCATATCCTCTATTTTCAAGCAAGTTACAAATATCAAACCTAAATTGATAGTATCAGACTAATTACCCACTCTAATCAGTCTTTTTCCAACATCAACCAAAGATCAGAAGTAGGAATCAAGTTTTCAACCTTAACCAATATGTTAAGCCCGTGATAATTTGACTAAATTCATGTATAAGCAGAAAAATGGAGCATATCACAACACCCCACTACATTAAATCAATACCCAACCCATAATTGCACCCTTAGATCAGGGGGTTTTAACAACCCATCACAAAAAGTAAAGTGATTATATCTGCCATGAAAGAAGCCATGGGTAACTTGAAATTAAGCAATTACAACTAAATACTTTTTTGATTCAACCATAATTTATCAAATTCAAACACGAAGTTGTAAAACACCAAAAGCTAGAAAGTATTCTACAAAGGAAAAATGTTTTCTCTCTCTACTCGTCACACACTCTCTTTTGTATTTGCTATTGTAAGATCAATATCTAATTTCTCTCTCTTTTGGGATCTTTATAATTTCCCTAAATTTGGCCAAAAATCCATTTACGTGACTAAATCAACAACATTAGTTAAGCTCACCGAACTTGTTAGACAAATTGCCTCTTGCTCCTAAGCTCACCTTTTGATACTCTAGGCTTAAGGTGTTTGAACCTTAGTTGATGAACTTAATTGATTCAGCCTCTCACGTTTGGTGAATTGTCGAATACCACATTGGTTCACCTTTTAGAACATTCAATCTTTACATTTCATAGTGTCATTTTGGGAGATGTTCATCAAGGCCGCCCTTTTCATTTGCTACATCACCTTCTCTACTATCTGCCAACTATATTTGATAGACACAAGTGCTATGCACTGTCATTTTGGGCGAGGTCATGCTCAATTTGTGATCATCCCTTCTCATTAAGTGATCAACAATGTATAGTTTGCACTTTTTATTTTTTTTTTTTTTTTGCATTATATGCCATTTTTTCCAACATCAATCCTCGCCTCGTCCAATTTCCTTTATAGCTGCAAATCATTAACATTTTATAAGAATAGGAAATAATTAGGAATTGAGAACACCAAATATTGAGCTAAATGAAACATAAATGAGTGCAAATCTTCCACTCATCAACACCTCCAACATAAACTTTTGCTTGTCCTAAAGTAAATCAAGAACACAATTAGGACAATAAAGGTGTCTACAACAATAATCGATGAGAGGTAACATGCATGTTCTTTAGCAAGACAACTCTCAATAACATGCTACCCTCAATTCATGTAATTCCTATAAGGGAATCAAAGTGAAATACGGAAATCAAAGACGGAAAGTAAAGATTAATAGATAGACACAAAAAGAGGAAACAAAGAGCAAACAAAAGGTATATTAAACCCAATGACCTCAATCTGTTAATCCTAAAATAAGCACCTACACCTTCGAAGACCTCAAGAGAATCGATATCCCGACCAACCAACATTTCCAACAAAAGGCAACAAAATCTTAACCAAGCTCTTAATACTCAAAACATAAGTTTTAAGTTTTCAACATTCAAAATAATCTAAGTCTAAACTGAACCCAAACTAGCTATTTATAGTTTTAGGATAAAAGGGCCCAAAAGTGACCTGAAGTGCCTAAGGGCAAGCCAAGTCGGGGCTTACCTAGTGACTTGGGAGATGCACCGACCTAGTTGGCGAGTTTCTCTACGTGGATCTTAGCTTAGCCGTGTTTTGTAACATTAGGGAAGCTGGGACCATCGTCTAGTCCCTTGGGCGATGTGCCAAGTGGGTCCTGCTTGACAAAAGGATCCCATGCAACCTTTAAGGTCTGAAATCCCTTGTTTGCCCTCAATACCATCTCGAGGACCTCCATCTTCATGAATAACCCTTTCATCCTTTAAAGTGAGCTTGGTTTCTAGTGAATGGCCTTGATGAAATCTGTATTGCATCATTCTCTCCTTATTGAAAAGAATTTGTCGTCAAATTCGATGGATCATCATCACCAACAATTGGGAAAGGGGACAGGTCACACACATTGAAAGTACGGTGCACTTGATATTCCAGAGGAAGGGCAACCTTGTAGGCATTGTCGTTGAGCCGCTCAATCATTGGAAATGGGCCATCACCTCGCGGCATCAACTTCATCTTTCGATGGGTGGTAAATTGCTCCTTGCAAAAGTGTACCCACACCCAATCTCCCGGTTCAAACACAATCCTCTTACGTCCCTTGTTAGCCTTTTTGGCTACATCTTAGTTTTTCTTCTCTAAGTACGGCCACACCTTTTCATAAAGCTTCTTCATGGCTTCAGCTTGCTTACTCCCATCTAAGCTTAACATAACATCTTGAGAAAGAGGAGTGAGATTCAAAGGGGTTATGGGGTTAAAACGATAAACAACTTTAAATGGAGTCATGCCAATAGTACTATGAAAACTCGATTATATGCAAACTCAACTAAAGGCAAATGTTCCTCCCATGAGGTCAACTTTCCATTAATGACGGTACGAAGCATAGAACCCAAGGTCCTATTCACAATTTTAGTTTGGCCATCAATTTGTGGGTGACAAGAAGTTGAGAACAACAACTTAGTACCAAGTCTACCCCACAGTTCCTTCCAAAAGTGACTAAGGAATTTTGGATCCCTATCACATATAATGGTTTAAGGAATTCCATGCAATTTAACAACATGCTCAACAAACAAGGATGTTACATTGGAAGCATTATCACATTTATGAGATGGAATGAAATGAGCCATCTTTGAAAATCGATCAACAACAACAAATATGTTATCTCTACCTCATTTGGTCCTTGGCAAACCCAAAATGAAGTCCAATAAAATATCAAGCCAAGGTCTTTGAAAGGTGGGGAGTGGGGTGTATAAACCATGGGGAAGGAGACGTGACTTAGAACGTCGACATTCAACACATTGACCCCAAATTCGAACAACATTCTTATGCATTTTAGGCCAATAGAATTGTTCCTCAAGAATTCCTCTAGTTTTGTCAATACCAAAATGACCCATTAAACCCCTATCGTGTGCCTCCATCACAAATAGTTATCTCCAAGAGCTCATGGGAACACAAAGTCTCTTGCCTTTGAACAAGAAACCATCAAACTTGGAATAGGGAGTAGATGAACTATCCCTCATCCCACTTTCCCTCTCCCATTTCTCACAATCTTTGAAGATTTTAGCAAATGTGGGATCCTTGGGATACAATGCCTTCAAGCATTCAAAAACAATCTCTTTGGAAGACAAAGTATTTATTAACACATGTTTTCTAGAGAAGGCATCGGCCACCACATTTTCCGTTCCCTTTTTGTATTGGATTACATAAGGGAAAGTTTCAAGGAATTCAATCCATTTGGTGTGCCTCTTATTCAACTTTCCTTGGGGCTGAATATGCTTTAGGGACTCATGGTCAGTCCTAATGACAAATTTCTTGGACCACAAGTAGTGTTGCCAATTACCCAAAGCCCTAATCAAGGCATACAATTCAAGATCATAAAAGGAATAATTCAAAGTAGCTCCTTTTAGCTCTTCACTAAAATAAGCAATGGGCTTTTGGTCTTGCATTAAGACAGCTCCAATACCTACTTTACTAGCATCACATTCCACTTCAAACATTTTATCAAAATCAGGTAATTGCAACAAAGGAGTGGAACTAAGCAAGGATTTTAAAGCCTTGAAAGCTTTGACTTGTTCCTCTCCCTACTTAAGAGGTTTATCCTTTCATATTACCTCTGTCAAGGGGGATGCTATGGTACTAAAACCTTTGACAAAACACCTATAAAAACTAGCCAACCCATGAAAGCTTCTAACATTGCTTATAAATTTCGGAATTGACCAATTCTTAATAGCATCAATTTTTGACTCATCAACTTCCACCCCTCTTGAACTCACAACAAAACCCAAGAATACAACTTCATTAACATAAACTGAACACTTATCAAGATTAGCATAAATTTGTTCCTTCCTAAGCACATCAAACACACATCTCAAATTTTCAACATGATCATGCGTGGTCTTGCTATAAATCAAGATATCATCAAAATAGACAACCACAAATTTTCCTATAAAGGGTTTCATCACATTATTCATGAGACACATAGAGGTACTCAGAGCATTAGTGAGACCAAAGGGCATCACCAACCATTCATATAGACCAAACTTGGTACTGAACACAGTTTTCTATTCATCACCGGGGTTCATCCAGATTTGATGATAACCACTCCTAAGATCAATAGTTGAAACCACACAAGAGCAATTGAATTCATCAAGCATATCATCTAACCTAGGGATAGGATGATGATACTTTACCATAATCTTGTAGTTGGCTCGACAATCTAAACACATGCGCCATGCTCCATCTTTCTTTGGAACCAATAGAACCAGAACAACACATGGACTCATGCTCTCCTTCACATAAAAATTGTTAAGGAGTTCATCAACTTTCCTTTGTAGCTCCTTGGTGTCCTCTGGATTGCTTCGATAAGCTAGCTTGTTTGGCAATTGTGATCCCGACACAAAATCAATTTGGTGCTCAATTCCCTGAAAAGGGGGCAATCCACTTAGAAGCTCCTGCGGGAAGACATCCTCATAATCTTACAAAAGAAAGGAAGCAGAATTGGGAAGAGAAGAATGAAATTGGTTAGCTTGTAGCACATGATCCTTATGTGTGATAAGGATCAATGAACTTTGAGACTCAACTTCCTCCCCTATCTCCTTGTAATTAGCAAATAATACTTGGGCCTTTCCTTTCAACTTCCTCCTCTTCTCCTCTTCTTGGATCTCGACCTCCTTATGTTCCTCTTCACACTTCTTCTTCTCCCTTGACTCACTCATCCTTTGATATACATCATTGACTTGAGAGGGTGACATAGGGTGAAGAACATGCTTATGATCATTCAACACAAGTGAAAACTTGTTGGTTCTCCCATCATGTTTGGTTGAACGATCGTGTTGCCAAAGCATCCCGAGTAGCACATGACAAGCTTGCATTGGGACCACATCACATAGAACTTCATCATGATATTTCCCAATCTTGAACTTGATCATCACTTGTCAATGTACCCTCAATTCTCCACACTCACTCAACTATTGGAGCTTGTAGGTTATAGCATGCTTAGTGGTAGGTAGTTTCAAGAATTCCACTAACACAATCCTAGCAACTTTTGCACAACTCCTACTATCAATGATTAAGGAACACACACTATCCTTGATGAAGCATTTGGAGTGAAATAGATTATCTCTTTGGCTCGGATCATCCATCGCTTTACTAATCATTACTTGCCTCACCACATATAGAGGAACAACACTCTCTCCTTCTTTGACACAAAGGTCTGGTTCCTCATCTCCCCCATCTTCAAACTCAACCTCTTCTTGAGGATCTTCTTCACATTTACCTACTGGCTCTTCGTCAACACTAAGATATATCTCCCCTCCTTGCATTAGAGCATTCCATCGATTGTGACACTCACACATTATATGACCCCATCCTCTACATTTGTGACATTGAATACCTTTAGGCAATTTGGTTAGGCCAGTGATACTTTTGTCTCTTGGCGGGTACTTTGGAGTGTTTCCTTTGAAGGGCTTCTTCTCATAGGTCTTCTTGACATCCGAGCCCTTGTTCCAACCTCACAATGTTTGAGCTCCCCCTTTGTTGTTGCTCTAAGAATCAGAAGACGAAGTCTTATACTTGGGCAGTTTCTCCTCCTTGAAATCCATATCTATCTCATGGGCTACCTCAAAGACGTCATTCAAAGTAGCAAACTAATGAATGGTCATCTTAGAAGAAATCTTTTTTTTCAACGCTAACTTGAAGCGAATCATGTTATCTTCTTTAATCTCTCTATATTCTAGCTTCATGACTATGTTTTGGAACTCATCATGATAGGGTTCAATACTTCTACTTCCTTGCCTAAAGCCGTACAATTTGGCAAGTAACCCTTGGCGATATCATTCCGTCACATACTTAGCTCTCATCAATCTTTTCAATTCGAGCCATAGTGGAGGATGACCTTCTAGAACAACGAAGTGATACCTCTTTATGTATTCCCACCATGTGATAGCATAGCCTTCAAATTAGGTGATAGCATAGCAACTGCTCTTGACCTCTGTCAAGTCATTGACATTGAAAAGACGGAGACATTGCGACTCCTATTCAAGATAATCATTGGGATTACATTCCCCTTTGAATGTTGGAAGAGTCATTTTAATAGAGTTGATGCCAACATCTCGGTCTCCATGGACACCTTCGTCATTGTTGTAGTAACCCCTTTGATGTCCTCCTTGATAGCGGTTACCATGTCCTTCTCTAGCTTCTTGGTCAACTTCTTGATTAACATTGACTTCCCATTGGTCTCCACCTTGAAGGTGGTTTCCATGTTGTCTCCTATCAAATGGCATTGGACCCAATCTACCTCTTCATCCACCTTGCAAGACTTGACCTCTTGGTCGATTCCTTGGTGACTCATTCCATGGCACTTCTTCAGCTTTACCTTCATAAACTCCTTGGTCCTCATCATTCCTCACCTCATTCATGGGATTCGATTGTGGTTGTGATCTTTCGTAGGGAATATTTTGGTTAGGTGTTGTTTGGTAATGATGGCTTTGACTTGGTGGAGCTTCTTGACTAAGCGGGAAATGGAACGGTCGATTGGTACTTTGGCTAATTTAACCCAATTGATTTAAAGTTGGGTGCAAAGCTTGGTGGAGAGTTTCGGGTGTGAGATTTGGAGAATTAGTGTGATTGTGCCCATTTGTAGAAGCATGAAAAGTAGATTGTGGTGTAGAGTCATTGGAGTTGACTCAACCTTCCACATTTGCCAACCTACCATCGATCCTTGATACATTACCTCTCACATTGTTCAACACTTCCAATAAGGTTGCCAAAGTAATTTCTCCAATAGGTGCTTGAGTATCTCCTCTTGTCTCCATTGTACCTGACATTAGAACAGCTCAAAAAAATAGCAAACAATGTTAGCGTTAATAAAATGAGCTCACAATCGCTTGTGTTTACACACTTTTGATTGCCTCTCAAATTGGCACGGTTAATGTTGACAGTTGTTTGTACTCAGTTGATAACTAGGTACCAATTGCTACTCTTGGTCAAAATAGATTCTTGTTTTAAGAAGAACAGACTACTTAATTAAAAAAAAAGGAATTGAATCAAGAATTAACTACGAAGTAGAATGAAAAAAATACAAAAAGAAAAGGCACAAACAAAGAAGTGAATTCAGGAACCAATAGTCAACAAGTAGAATGATTACGAGTTGAAAATCAGTTTAGGATTCTTGAGAATGTTTGAGAATCAAAAGAAAGAAACTAAGAATTTGGAACTTGAGAAAAGGAGTGTAACTTGAGCTTCCAATCGCCGAATGACCTGTTTTCTTCACCAAAAGTGAAGTTCAGCTCGCCAACTTGAAGAAGGACTCGCCAAACTCTATAAACAGACAAGGCAACTCGGCAATGTGGGTGGTAGTTAGGCGATGCGCTAATTGGACTCGGCGACCAAGGCTTGATCTTGCCAAAAATTCCAGTAGCTCATCAAAATTGGCAACCACTTCGGCGACCAACCTGCCCATAGGGCGAGTCGCCGAGTGGGTTAGGCGAGCTAAGTTGGGGCTCACCTAATGGACTACTACTGCAACTGTACACCTCCTAATTTTGAATTCTGCTGGTCCCCCATTACACTTGCCCTTTAGTATTTACCGTTTTAGGTAAATTTCCTCTTTAATAAATAGTTTTACTCTTTCTCTTTCTTCCCTTTTTGAATCAAACTCCTTCTTTTAGAATATTCTTATCTTCGAAAATTTGAATGTTCTTCAAGAACTTCAAGAAAAAGATGAAGCCTCAAAATAAAACCCTTAAAATAATCGCCTTTAATTTTATGCTTTCAGTGATTTTGGTTCTGGAACTTTCAATGAGAAGCCTAAGCTTATCGAGTGCACCCACCGACTCGTCGAAAATCTTCTTTGATCACCCTTTTTGTTCCCCTAACCCCTAAAATACACTGTAATTTTGGCGGGCTAATCTGTGCCCACTGAGTGTTGTCAGCAATTCACCAATGGTCCTTCCTATTGCCAACAGGCCATTTTTCTAAAAAAAAATTTAGCCAATCTTTTCGGCGAGCCTGATCTAGTTTGCCAAAGTGATTTGGCGACTTACCGATCTATTCGGCGGTCTTTCTACAACTTATTTTTCTACAACTTTTATTAAACTGTTTCTAACATTCTATAATGTGTATGCAGATATGGCTAGACCAAAAGTGGCAAGTAGAGACATGTCGCTCGGCAAGAGGGCAAAAGGAATTATCATAAATGAGAATGTAGTTGCATCCAAAGTAAAGGTCACAAAGCTACTTACCATCGGTGGATAAAGCAAAAGGAAAGGCAAGGAACCTGCTCCTACATCACCAAAGGTCAGCTTTGATACCAAGGGGATATATACCACTAACCTCACAATTTCTGAGAATCAGGGTGAGCACCACGACCCTCAGGCTGCCATCTCTGAGCCTGAGGATGATGAACTACTATTGGACCAGTAAGGTGAGCTGTGATCCAAGAGCATGCATGATCCGTCTAGGATCAGAGTGCATGAGACCCATATTTATCCTCTCGTTCCAGATCAGGCTGATGTCCCAGCACCACTTGCATAGGTCCTCCTCCCCGGTCTAGGAGTAGACTGAAGACTGAGGGATTGAGGACCATTATCGAGGAGAAAAGGTTGTCTAGTAATGGAGTAATAGACAGATACCTAGAGATTTGGAGCTGCTTGAGGTCCCATAAATTCTAGATATTCACCAGATCCCGTGGTCCCTACATTCCAAAATGGGTTCGGGAATTCTACACTGCCTACGGAGCCATAGTGCCACAAGGAAAGAAGCAGGCTGCTAAATTCAAACTGGTTGATTATGTGGTTTTCAGGGGAAAAAAATTAAAATGTGACAGTGATGACATCAACGCAGTTTTGGAGTGCACCAGCAACATCTCAGATGACTATCAATACATGATCAAGACAAAGTCATTGGAGACTCTGAAAATGTGGTTGGCTCCTATGTTATTTGATGGCATTCCTCGGGGGTTGGAGGCAGGAGCTCCAATAGAGAAGAAGGACCTCAATGTAGCAGTGAGGTACTAGTTTGGCTTTATCAGTAGCACTATCATGCCATTCCATAATGAGTCAATTCTCCATCACATGAAGGAAGCATGTCTTGGTTTCATTATTGACGGGCACAATCTCAACTTGGGTATGATTGTTTGCCAAGAGATGGCCATGAGGGATAGGGAACACCAAACCTCTCTACCTTTTCTGAGGTTGATCACCGAGTTGTGTAGACAAGCTCGAGTGCCCTTTCATGTGAAGAAGCATATGGATGTGATTCCAACATCTTCGACCGACATTCGGCGTATTGAGGCTGAGTATCTAAAGGATATGGCAGAAAAGAAGAAGGCAGCCTCGGTGGACACCTTACCTGTTATTGATACTAATACATTACCTGCAGAGGTAGTGTTGCCTACTCCGACCCTTGGCTTTTTGTGACTCCTATCCCCTTTACAACTCCTATGCCTCCTAGGTCTGCTATTGCTTCTGCTTCTCCCCGAGCTCCACTCACCCAAGTTGCATTACTACGAATAGGGCAGCCAGCCCATTCTGCAAATAGGTCTACCTCTAGGCTTGAGGCCACAGTTCTAGGGATGATAAAAAAGGGCCCTTACTGCGGCTGTGACACGCCTTACTATGTTTATTGATGCCCTTATGGAAAGGACTCTAAAAGTCGTGATTGCTAAGCTGAAGAAGGATGTGGACCAGCTAAGTCCACATAAATGTGCATGATTTTTGGGACTGTGGAGATCACCGACATGCCAGCTGATATGGATGTGCCTCTGGCTACCACTGGAGATGAGGTTCAAGTTGATGAGGTAGCTTCTAATGAGTCAAAGGATGAGACTGATGAGGAGTAACTTGGTGTCGATGAGAAGGATACTTATGAGGGCCTTACAGAGGTTAAAGAGGCTATAATAGATTCACTTATGAAGATTTCATTGGCAGACACAACCATGGCTGGATCTAGTGTTGCTACTGATGTGACCTCGGGCACTGATTCCCCGACAGATAGAGTGATTGTGTAGACATGACCCTTATTTACCTCCCTCTCTATCATCTTTATTGACTTGTTACTATTTTGTTGCAGTTGAGGACAATTGCTTTTTATTTGTGGTGGCTTGAGGTATTTCCATACCTACCTAGTGTGACTATTCTGTGTATATATTATTGGATTTCTGTGTTTAAAATTGTCTTTTGATATTGTTTTGTGAATGTTTGAACTTATGGCTCCTTATTTTGAATGTAAATGGATTTTGACCCTTTCTAAAAATATTTGTCACCCCTTTTGTGTGATTGTGGTTGTTCTTGTGCAAATTTGAGTTCGGTTATGATCAATATCGATGACTTGAATAGTGCTCTTAATCAAACAAAAATGAATGCACGGCTACAATGGGGCCAAATCATGTTGTATAGAAAATATGTAAACTTTTTGCATCTCATTGTGACTAGCTAATTATCGAATGAGTCTCTTGTGATGAACATTGAACACTAGAGAAAGTGTGGAGTCTTGTTTGATACTGGTGCCAATGCCTTGTGTGATGAGCTTACCGTGAACCTTGTGTGATGAGCTTACCGTAAACCTTGTGTGATGACACCTAGAATTTTCCCTGTTGGTCCAGTTGACTAATTGATTCAATCTCTTGAAATGATCTTAGGCAATAATTTTTTAGAGTTACACAATTTGACAATATACCTCTTTTGTGGCCAACCTTGTGAGTGTGCGAACTTTTCTTGAACCCTTTTCTTTGAAGAAACTTGATGCAATTGTAGCCCCTCTTTATCTGTTCATCCATAATCCTAATAAAGTGTGGTTTGTTTGAAGATTCAACTTAGGCCAAAAGCCTAAGTTGAGGATATGGTGAAAAGAGAAGGTAAATAAAGAATTGTGAAGAAGTCTCCCTTGATCCATGATTTTGAAAAAGATGGAACCCCTCCATATATAAAAAAAAAAAAAAAAGAAGAAGAAAAAAAAAAGTAGACTGAAAAAGAAAAAGAATGACAAAGTTGTGAAATAAAAGTTGTGAAAGTTGCAAAAGCAATGGGGTGTTCGGTATTCCTTTGAAATTGAATAATGGGGTGAATTTTGAGCACAAGTGAAAATGTTGAAGAAGAGGTAAAAGAGTGATGTTCATACCACATTTCATGAGGATAGCATCCATTGAGCCTAAATGACCATACCTTTATACTTAGCCCCGTTACAAGCTTTGAAAAGACCTTTTTGATCTTGTGTGAGCTGATTGGAAGATAAGGGCAAACATATGGGTGAAGTTATGCATGTGTTCATCTTTGTGAGTGTGAGAGTTGTATATGATTCGAAGCTATAATTTCTTGAAACAATTGTGTGTGAATATGGAACGATTCTTGTTGTGAGGGCATTTGAGTAGCTTTGTTGATCTTGAACTTGCATTTGAAGCAAGTATTGTGAACTTGAGAATCTTTGTTGATGGTGAGTCATAACTTGAATCTTTAAGTTCACAATTGATCCTTGCATGAGTAAATTGAGTCTTTTTGTGTGCATTCATGATTGAGTCTTGTGTAGCACTGTTTGAGACATCCTTTTTGAACTGCTGAACATGAGTTGTACTTGAGGACAAACAAAAGTTTAAGTTGGGGTTGTTGATGAGTCCGAGATTTGGACTCATTTAGGGCTTTATTTATATAGATTTAGTGTCCTCAAATGCTTAATTTGTGCCAATAAGTGATGTAAAACCCTTGACTTCCAGGTATGTAGGTTGAGGAACAAAGCAAGGACACAAATTTGCAAAAAAGGAACAAAGCAAGCTGAAAGAATGAAGAAAAGAAAGTGTGCTGATCGCCAAGTCCACTTGGCAAGTAACCCAATGGCTAATTGACCACCTAATGTTCCAGTATGCCAAGCCCTAAAAGAAAGAACCTAGTTGGCGAGAGAAATGAGCAGTCAACAGATCACTGAGTGGCTCTATGAGGCAGTGCTAGATCGTACAAAGTTATAGAATTTAAGGATGTTGAATGTCAAGGCAGAAGGGTGATGGAAATTACCGAAGGGCAGCTCGTTGAGTGGTTTGGTGAGATCGACTTAATTCGCCGAGTGACTCTTCACAGCACATTTTTGACGACTATAAATACATTTTTGAACATTTAGTTTAGGAATTCGGTTGTGTCAGCCTTGGTCTAACATTTTGTTATGAGTTGGCTGGACAAAGATGGATTGAAGGTCAGATAGATTTGAGTTCAAGTGCTATCATTTATCTAATTTGATAATATTTTATCATAGCTCATATTTTTTGGAACGGAGAAAAGTTTTCTCTAGTTTTTCCTGAGCTTTGAAGAATTGAAGTTTTTCACTTTTGAGAAATTGGAAGTGTGTCTTTGAGATGCTTCGATTTGGAGCATTGTAAGGACGAATCTACTCTTACCCAATTGATGGATAATCAATTTGGTAACGATTTTACCTTTATATGATGTCTAGCTAAAGCCCAAATTCTTAGGGTGTGTTTATGTGATTATGGGCTGATTTAGTTTACGGGTATTGCTAATTGTTAGTTTAAATGCTATTTAGAAGTGAGTTCAATCATTAATTGTGGTTTAATTTAAGAATTGTAGTTGCAAATGCAATTCTACCCTTTTGTTTTTGGCTTGCTCGAGAGAGAAGTTTTAAAATTAAACTTATTGATTGATGGTCTGTGGGTATTGGGTTGACCTGGGTTCAGCTCGAGAGAGTAAATCGTAAGCCCAATCTGACACATTCAGCTCGAGAGAGTGAATGGACTAAGGTGTGGGTGGGGTTGTTCTTATTTTTCATGCTTGTTGATGTTCGAGAGAAATCAACTTGATTCAGGGTAAATTGTTCAAGATAATGTTATCTCCTCTATAGCGTTGCTTACTCACTAATATCTAGCTATTTTCTAATAGTTACAATTACTCATTTGTCTATATTAGCCTATAATTGAATCACATCCCAAGAACCTGTCTCATTATTGTTATTTCGTATTGTTTGTCGCTATTTGTAGTTGATAATCAAAACCTAAACCCCCATTTGACATTCGTGTCACCCCTGGATTTGAATGATAATTTTATTCGATAACTTTTATTCCTATGACTAATTTGAACATGTTTGTATTTCCCAATTGAATTTGATACATGTACCACTCCCTGTGGGATTCGACCCCAACACATTTAGTTGGGTTATATACTGACTAATGATCGTTGATGCTTAGAATTGGATGAAGTATCCTTGAAACGTTAATAAACAGACTCCTCTTCATCACTCTCACTTTCATCATTAACCAAAGAATCAATACACACAGAAATCTTAGGCTGCTCACTAGAAGGAGCGGCAATACTTAGCATCTCGAGCATGAGAGTAGGTGCATCTAGAAGGGGAACATCACCCCAAATCATGGAAATACCAGTCGACTACAACTGTACTACCTCCACTCGTAGGTTAGCAAGCTCATTTCTCATGGTGTCTTGTGCACCAAAGCAACGCTCGGCCTTCTCCCGAGCCTCTAATCTAGGCTTGAAATCATCAAAACTCGCACTGTGACTAGAAATCGTCCCTTCACACTTAATCACCCTCTCTATCAATGGACTTAAGGCGTTATTTATGGGCTAGTCAATGAGCTTGGGCTTGTCCCTTTGAACTCGGGAATGTCCCTCACAACTCAGGAATCTCTAACATCTACTAATCGTGAAAGGCTACCCATTAGGTATATCATGTACTAGGTAGAGTGAAACGGGTAATAGGAGATAGGGGAGGCCTCACATCAGTAGTAAATACAGAAACTGTAGGGGCAGCAGTAGATAAAGGTGTAGAAATACATGCCTTCTCCACATAAAGAGCAAGTGTGCTAACCTCAGCTTCAAGAGTAGTGGGATTAACCACAGGCATTGAGTTTTGTGGTGGCAGCTTCCTCCAAGCCACATAGTCCCACAAACACTCTGCCTCAATCCTTCTTATTTAACTAGATAAAGCTAGATTGGCCCTCACATTTGTAAATGCCTGGAAAGGGTCTCCTGCCCTCTTAGAGCTACATATTAGTACTGGAAATGGGAGCCATATTTTCTCTTGCCAAACTCTCATTAAAATCTCATCAGTAATAATAGCGCCCATATGTATGTGCTCTCTATCAATTATAGTACCTATCAAGGCATCTTTTTCATGATGAAGGAAAGACTCATTCTGTGATGACATTAGGTTGTTGCTGATTAGACCAAACAAGTATCTTGCCACCACTTTCAAGTCCTTCTTCTCTATCTGGGCACCATCAGCCTGGAGAGAGAAGAGTAAAATCAAAGGATCCTGCCAACCTTTCACGTAGCCCAATTCATGACGCATCCAAGTGAATATAAGTCTTAATCAAATGGCTAGATCTTTAGTGCAGTATTAATAGTTTCGGTGTCGCACTAGACTTTCTTGCCTCGCACCTCCACTTCATCAAGTGGCTTCAAGACTATGCCTTTTCACTTCTTTGGAAGGGCCTGGGCATAGGCTTTGTAGAAATCCCTCAACCAAAAAGGGATGTAGGAGTTCCTTGACTTGGTAAGGCCCTCAAAATTATGGAATTGGATAGTGTCCCAATAGTTGGGCAGTCGCTCATTACTCTATCTATGGAGAGTATGGTTTTTTATCAAGCAGCTTTGAGCTTATTTAGGGCTTTTTGAGCAATAACTGAAAGGACCCTGGAAGCTTTTGCTTGTGCAGAGGAGGTTTGAACCAACTTGAACCTGATCTCAGTTCTCTTTCTAACCACCCTCTTTTTATGTTGTATCGTTTCTTTGGTAGATGATTGTAAGGTGGAAGTTTGTTGACGACGGGGAGACTCTGAAGGCACATTAATAGATATTCCTTAATGGTTCTTTAGTGGAGAATCATTAGAAGAAGACTCTCTATCTAACTTAATGTCAGATGAAACCACTTGCTAGCCCTTAGTTCATGCCATTTCGTTCAAACCGCACATCCAAGCATAGTTTTTTTTAAAGGTTATCTGAAATTGATGCAAATTTAATCACATTTCAAAAATATTCCTGAGGCTCGTCTATCAGCAAGCCGAATTGCCAAACACTATTGGTGGCCTTTGTTGAATTCTCAGAAATACAGAGTAGAAAAATTCTCAGGATTAAGGTGTAAAAGGCGAAATCAATGCCAACTCGGCGATTCGCGAAGTCAGTTTCAGCAGGCTAAGACAAGTTCGCCACAATTGATGATGCAAAATGGAAAGGCAGAAGCATCAAGGGGCGATGTGATCTCCCACTGGGTGATTTACCGATTAGGTTTGGTCGACAAAGACATTCCCCTGAACAGGACAGTACCCAAGGTCATATATATTAGAAGGAAGGCAAACTTGGGCTAACTCAGTGATTTGTCTAAACTTCTTGGCAATCTAAGATAAGCCCGTCGAATAGGAAGTATTTAGCCTAGTGCCTAATTTTCAAAGCTAAAACAAAATACACAACAAATATGAGTTCCCCGACCCCCCCCCCCCCACCCACATTACAATCGACCTATATGCTTATATACCGTTGGGTAGTAAAATTTCCCTCATATTTTGCTAAGTATTACACTAATTGACAATTTTCCATTATGAAAGTAGTCACCTTAAATATCATTGGGAAAAATCATGAAATTGGGTCAACACCGGGCTACTCAGACTTCATCCACATTGAATTAGACTTAGACCCAACACTTTTATCAATTTAATTTCACATTTCAACATACACAAACAATATTCACAATTTATTGGCATATAGAATCATATAACTCATGGCACAATTCAAATCACACACTCTAATGCTACCCATTGTACTCAAGCACAAAATAATAGTTACAGGGCTCAAGCTCACACCCCATATGCAATATAAGCTTAAAAATCTCCACACAGATTAGAAAACCAACCTTAATAGTTATAAAAGTTGAGAAAAATGAGGGATTGGGGTTTGGTTGACACGAGATCCAAGAAAATGCCCTAAAACATTGTAAACACTCGCAAAGGACTCACAAACACTCAATTTTGGAAAGCGAGAGAAAGGAATCAAAAAGCCTTTAAAGTATCAAATGTTTTTATTTATGAATTTGAAAATACCCTTGGCCTTTTTATACCAGGCATGTTTGGTGATCTCGACTAACATCGCCGAATGTGTTCAATGAATTACCAATTGGAGTTTATGCTCGTTGAACATGACTAAACAAATAGCAAACATGAAAGATGATTTGATGGACCCACTGGAGTTTGCGTAGTGCACTTCGATGGATTGCCCTTTGGAGTTTTGATCACCGAACTTGATAGTAGATTGTTCCATCTATTCAAGCTCAAACGAAAAACAATAATGAGTCTGCACAATGATGTAACACTCCAGAAATTAGTAGGCTAAACTAGACCCTAATGTGAGTGTTAGAGTCATGGATGTAACTCCCAAGGGTTTCTTGTTAGAATGTCAAGGTAAGACCCCCCCCCCCCCCCCCAAGGACAAATCATGGGCCTTTGAGAAGGACCTTGGAAAGGTCCCAAAAGTAGTGAACCATGACAAGACTCACGCCCCGTGGTTGGGTCCACGCCCCGTGGGTAGGGGCTGTAGGTCCAAGCCCTGAAATCAGACCCTTAGAACCCAAACCATGATTCACCAGCACGGGCTGTGGGTCCAACCATAGTCAGTGAGGTCTCATGGAAGGTGAGCAGGGGGTAGTTTTGAGGGTTAAGTTTAGGGGAACTTTGGGGTTTTCAGGTTTTAATTAATATGAAGTGATGTCATTTTAACCTAATTTTTAGACCACCTATATAAGGATTTTAGAACACTAAATTAAGTCATTCATCTCATTATTTATAAAACTCTAATCAATTCTCAAAACTTCATCCTCGCCAAAAATATTCTATCTAGAAGAAGAAGAAGAAGCAAGTTGGAGCTAGGGTTGAATAAACAAGGTTCTTCACATCAAATTCATTGGGATTCATTGATAAGGTATGGTATCTCTTCATTCATGAAGCCCCTTTGAAATCCCAATTTCAAAGATAGAAATCCCCAAAAGTTAGGGTTTGATTCCAAAGTCATGGGTTCCTTTCAAAAATGATTCTAATGCTTGAATTACTTTATATTATGTATGATTTGGTTATTACTTACGGTTTTTATGTTGAAATCCCCAAGAACCCATGAAATAAGCACATTTCCTAATTATGATCTTGTGATGTGGGTTTGTTGATGAAACAAGGATATGATGATATTATGCTTGTAGTGATTGGGTTACTTGAGTTTTGTTGATATCCATGTCTAATTTAGTGAATTCTAGATGTGTTTATTTGATATAAGTTTTGATCCTTAAAAGGGAAAATTATGATATCATGCATTTTTATGAAGACTTTGTATATGCTTTACGAACACTTTGAGAGTGAAGTTTCTATGATTATGATTTAATTGTTGTATTGTTGAAAAGTTATTCTCATATACATACTTATGCATGCATATGATATTTATGTGAAAGGTATTCTCACAATATGAAGATGCTAAGGTTGAAAGGCTTTCTCACCTATTGAATCCATATGCAAACATAGACGGTGAAAAGTTATTCTCACTCATGATCTAATGAGCTATCTTAATGAATCAAGTTATGACTTAATATGTATTTTATGGGAATTAATGCTTAGCACCGAGTGAATATTGAATATGAGATGGAATCTTTTACACTAGTTGAGTCTAGCTTCCCAATGGGACCTTTTTCACTAGTTGAGTCTGGGTTCCCAAAGCATGTCTCATAAGATGGATACCTTTTACCTTAGTGCAGTTTGGTTTCTAGTAGGAATCTTCTTATCCCATAAACTATGTGCCCCCATAGGTTATTTAGCTAGTGGATCCACCTAAGCTATAAGTATAGTTCTACCTTAGGCAAGTAGGATACCCCTCTTCGATGTGGGTAACACTGGGAGTGCATGTATAGATCACATGGTCTTATGTCGGTTAAGGCTCCACAACAACAAGAACAAGAATATGAATTACAACTATAGTTTCTCAAGAAGCTTTTATATGAGTTTCCAAGGTCTTAAAGGTGATGAATATGAATGATGCCCTAAAGAGGTTTACTTAGCATAGGTGAGATTTATGGGGTCTTATTCATGCATCGCACAAGTATGCTTTGAGGGTATTTATGAAGTGTTTTCTTATGTTATGATGATCAATGTATTGACTGTGTTTATGACTTATGCTTTTCAACTATCTTCGTAATGATGTTTAAAATTGGTAAATTGGATGCTTTCAAATGACATGTCCCTTTTAGCATGTTTTCAGTATTTTTTTATGCATGGAAATCATACTTGGTGCATTTTTGTACTAACTCCTACTTTTACTACATTTTCCCCAAGTGTAGGGTCCGGTTCTCTAGGTGATGATTCTAGTAGCTAGTGATTGGACTTGTCTATCTTCTGAGCTTATTGGTGATTTCTCATGGTTCTAGGACAGCTTTTTCTCATGATGTAGTTTCCTTTATTGTAATTCCATTTATGGACATGGTTTATGTGCTTGGCTCTATTTCATTCAAGTATTGTAATAGACGGTTATATTGAGACAAATCTAGACTGCCGCTTTCATTTTTGAAAATTTTGGACTTGAGATGTGTTTTTACTCTTATTGTTCTATTGCTTATGCTATGAGGACTAAGTGTCTTGTATGGAGTCCTTCGGGATTTTATACGCCATGTTACATCTAGGAGTTACCTCTGGGTCGTGACAAATGCCTTCGGTGTATCGCCATATGGGTTTTTGCATCACATATGCTTCCCTTTTTCAAACTTTCAACCACTTCTCAACCTACACTTAAAACGCACATTATTCGAAAGCAATCAAAACAAAAGTAGAGACTTTGGTTGCCACCCAAGAATCGCCTTATTTAACATCATGGAATGACATAGTCTAAATCTCAACAATCATTTATTAGGTTAGGGATAGTATCTCTATGAAATGTTTCCTTTTTCCCCAGATAGAGATTAGTGGCGATTTGACTCAGTTGGGTCTCCGGTTGCTTAATAGAAACTGAGTGACATTTCACCGTCTTGTATAAACTGGAGAAGTCATTTTTCAATTCCTTCAACACTTTATCAGACCCTTTAACCTTGTTGTACATCCTTACAAGCATGACTTCAGTCCGCCTTCCATCTAGCCCATATGGTTCTTTTAGATGTGGACGATCGTGGGGAGGCACGTATCTATATTTTTCCATTATCCTATCTCTCTAGTTTCAACAACGCCAATCTTTTGAACCACCATCTCTATCCTTGTTTCAACCATGGTTTTCACTTTGCCGTTGATAATTGGTGTGAGACCCCTCCCCCTCCCCACTTGATTTCCCATGTATTAAACTTCCTCATTGTATCTCAAATTTGGCATTATGAAGGCACTTTCCACTATTGGTTCTAACCATATTTACTGACTTGGATCCACCTCCCATGACATATTTATACAACAAATCGATTTGTATCATCATTTTGGCCATTTTTTCACCTCTTTCATGGTTCTTCTCGACTTATTCATTGCTCAAACCCAATTGTAGAGGAGATTGTTAAACTTTGAACCTAGATAAAAAAAAATTATCTAGCATGTTTCCACCCTCAAATATTGTTAAACTTTGAACCTAGATAAAAAAAATTTCAAACGTATTGCGGATAAGCCTCTGCATGAGATGTGGCAGAGGTTTAAGAAGTTGCTTTTGCAATGTTCAACGCATGGCATTCTAGACATTTTCCTGCTCCAATACCTCTATTGCATCCTTTATTTAGTCAATAAAGGTGTGGCTGATAAGTTAGTAAAAGGTGGATAAATGAGACCATTGATTGATTCAAATGATTAAATTATGATCTCTTATGCATCAACTGATGAAATACTATAATTTTATGATGATTTCCCCATGAACTCGTGTAAACCTCATGTTTTCAAGTTATGAATCATATGATGTGGGACTTTGATTATAAATAAAGAATTTTATGAAATTAAGCATATATTGCAGTATTTACATGAATTTATGATGAAATCCATATCTAACCCATGTTTTCCAACTATTGATGATTGAAAGTGGGTTTTAAACCTCAAGTGGTAAATTATGGACATATGCATTTTCTTATGAAATCTATGCAAATGTTTTAATGGTGATTTGAGAGTAAAGTACCAATGATGAACATGATGTGTTATTGAAAGGATTTTCTCGTGTACACATAAGAGTAATATGTGATAGAAAGGATTCTTAGGTTGATAGGACTTCTCACCTAATTAAATCAAAGATAAGGAGCTATCCTAATGAAACTATCTTGGATTGGTTACCCTAGGATGCCTTTCCATGGATAATAAGGTCAAGTAAGAAATGACTATTCCATGGGATTTATGCTTAGCACCGAGAGGATATTGAGATGGAGGCTCTCCCATTAGTAGAGGTCGAGTTTCTAGAAGTAATCTCCTTATCCCTTACCTATGTGTCCTAATAGGTGTATTGTCTCAAGAGATATTAGCTAGTGGATCCACTTAGGCAAGAAGTTCATGGTTCTACCTTGGCAAGTAGGACAACCCTTTATGGTGTGGGAGACATCGGGGATCATGTTATAGATCATATAGTCTCTATGTCGGTTAAGGCTAATTCCCCACATTAATAATGAACTAAGGTTACTTCAAGAAGTATCGCATATGATTTGAAAGGTCTTAAGGATGATGTTAGATTGCATTGACCATGATTTTATGACTTATGTTTACTAACTCTTATATATCATGTTTTAGGTTGGTCAATTGCATGTCATGATATAAATATTTTATGCATAGCTATCATACTTGGTACATTGTTTTGTACTATGTATACTTGCCTACATTTCCCCGAATGTAGGGTCCAGCAGTCAGGTTTCTCAATTTCATGGCTAGTGGTTGAGTTCGAGATTTCCAAGCTTTTGTCAGTCCTCATGCTTCGAAGACGGAGTTTAATTGTTTCACATTCTTTCATGTATTTCTCTTTTGAACATGATGTATGGTCTAGGCCCAATTTCATTCTATTGTATTATATGGCTATGATGAGACAAGTGTTTAGACTTCCGCTTTTCTTTTATAAAATGTTTTGGACTTGGACTATTGTTTTACTCTTATTGTTCTATTTCTTATGTTATAAGAGCTAAGTGGTTTGTATGGAGTCCTTTGGGGTTCTATACGCCATGTTTAGATCAAGGGGGTACCCCTTGGTCGTGACGTTCTTGAACACAAAGGGTCCACATACCTCCAAGAATTCCTAAGCTGTTCATGGGGATCCTCATCAGGGGCGAACCCACATGTACCCATGAGGCTATACGTGCACCCGATATTTTTTTAAAAAAGTCATAAATATATATGTATAGATAGTTGATAAAATGTAAATATATTGAAATGTTCACCCTAACAACAAAAAGTTGTTATCGTTCATTGGTAGAACTCGCCAACTCGCTGCGTGACTCAACGGGATCGATTACCGGTGAAGACAACATTTTTTTAACTTTAAATTCATCATTTTCTCTTACAAAAACATTTTAAAAATTGTTTATATTAAAAATCATTTTTGCCACCTCATCTGGTCCCACCCCCTTTCTTAACCACCCTTTTTTTGTCATCCGGTCTCATTCCTTTCTTAATTGAATTTAAAAACAAATAAAAGCCCTAGCACAATTCAAAACAAAATATAAGACTGGTAGAAAATTTTGAGGGTGTAGCTCATGAGGATTCTTTATGAGCTAGACCCTCAAAATTTCCTTTCAATTAGAGCCATCATATCATAGTTTCGCTGGAGTAGAACACCACTCTCCCAGTTGTAGGAGGTATCCAGATCGTGTTTTGAATAACATTCATTTGCATGCCATTCAAATCACTTGTGTTGTAGTTTTGACCATAGTGACTACCGTTGTCACTTCCATCGTCACTAATTTTATTAACCTGCGAATCAGCCAACAACAACATCAAACAACAAATCTACTACACATAAGCAACATTAAAATCTAATTTCTCAATTATAATTCTCAACACCCATGATCCGGCAGCGGCGCCATTTTTTATCTCACTAAAATCACTCTTAAAAGCAAATTAAAAGATTTTGTGGTCATAGTCAATATAAAAACCCAATGAAGAGTCGAGGTTAAATTCCACAGGAAATGGTATATCGTGGAGAATTTCTTATCAAGAAATTTGTACTTTAAATTAGCTCATTTATAATAATTAGAAAAATTGGATGGATGATACCACCAACATAATATAAAGCTTTGGTTATAGGTTATCGCAATTTATCTAAACTATAAAAGAAATAAAGAATTAACAAACAATATAGGGATGCGGGGTTTGGAAAAAGATGTCACAAAGGGGTAATTGTGTTGCTCTATAGTGATGGACATTCATGAATAGGCTAAGTCATCTTCATTGACGCTAATCATCTTTTGATCTCAAGGCATCTATGCATAGAATCTCGTTTCAATCTCATCTAAATTCCAAACTAAACAACTCATACCTTACTCTATTCTCTCTTTTAAGAACATGGAAAATAGATCCAACCCATAACCTCTTTTTCAATCAATTTACAGACATTAAACCTAAATTGGTAGTATTAAATTAATTTTCAACTCGAATCAATATTTTTCGAGCATCAACAAGAGATTGAAAGTAGGAATTATGTTTGCAACCTTTACCCCATAGGCTAAGCCCATGTCAAATAGACAAAATCCAGGTATGAAGAACAACAAAACAGAGCATAACACAATACCCACTACATTAAATCAACATCCACCCCCATATTTGCACCCCAGATAATGGGGTTTTAACCATCCATCATAAAAAGTAAAGATATTATACCTTTCATGGAACCATTCATGGGTAACTTGAAACAAGAAATTACAAGTAAATCCACTTTGGATTCAACTTCAATTTATCAATTTCAAACACCATGTTTTGAAACCCCAAAAACTAGAAAACTATTCTTTAAAGGTATAGTGTTCTAAAACATTCATAAACTTAATTCTCCCCCAAAAACATCTAAAAAGAGAACTCCCCAAACACTATATTCTTTGGGCTATTTATATTTTCCCCAAATTCAACCTAAAATCCATTTCGCAACTAACTCAATGACATTAGTCCGGTTCTCAAAACTTGTTTGGTGAATCACCTTTCTTTTCTCAACTAGTCCTTCCATGCTCTAGGCCTCAGTTGGCGAACTTGATTGAGTCAGCCTTTCACATTCGGCGAATCATTAAATACCACATTGTTTCACCTTTCCACACTGCCACTTTGGGTGATGTTCACCAAGACCACATTTCTCATTCGGTGCATTGCCTTCTCTACTATAGTCTGCCAAGCTTACTTGATATACATAAGTGCTTTGAACTATCATTTTATGCAAGGTTATGCTCAGTTGGCGATACTCCCTTCTTGTTAGGTGATCAAAATTGTGTAGTTTGAACTTCTTTTTATATTGTTGACCATTCTTTCAAACTTCATTCATTGCCTTGTCAAATTGCCTTAATAGCTTTAAATCATAAACATTTTATCAAAACAGGGCAAAATTAGGCATTAAGGACACTAATTATTGAGCTTAATGGACCTTAAATGAGTGAAAATTTACCAATCATCAAGCACCAATCGCCTTCTTGTACTGACCTTCAATTCTCACATGAGTATCCATGTTGGGACAAGTGAATCACCCATAAGTCATTGTACCATACCAATTATAATGCCAGCACTGGGCATCTTAGATCCATTCAAGCTGGCGGTTAGCTCACAAGCTCTTGTATGTTCTTACAGGACACTAGTTCCATCGTCAATGTGCGTCAGTTGTTTTTGACTTCAAATCAATCAAACTTGATTTTTTCCAAAAAATGCTTGAATCGGAGAAAACTAGGGCCTAAAGTTCCTTCAATTAGCATTAAAACATGTGAATTATTCACGAATTTGAATCTAGTGATTCAGTAAAATACTAACTCATCAAACTCCCAAACTTGAACTATTGTTTATCCACAAGCAAAGCATTCAATAAGCTTATGATTCAAGCTCAACTAGACCCAAGATAGGATTTTCATAATCACATATTTGATTTGATAAAAAAATAAATAAAAAGACTTTGAAAAAGACTCTAAATGAGCACCACTCAGTATTGGTTCCATCATTATCTATGAGGTGAAGGTTTTAAGCTAAACTTTTTAGCGCATAACTCTAGGACAATTTGTCTTTCAAGCACAATCTCAAAGCATCTCAAGTAAATCATATAATCCTTCTTGATTTTTCCAATGATTCACAAAAATATATCGCATTCATGAAACTGAATTCATATCAAGACATCCCAATTTATATGAAGGATGTAACACCACTATTACACGAGAAAATCTCACACACAATTACGAATGTCAATTCAAAGGATCATGGAAATCTCACAAATGAATTCAAGAATATGGACATTGACCTATAGGCTTGCCCTGTATGTACATCACCACTAACGTAGATGGCATGACACAAAAAATCCAAGGACTTGCTAGTTCAGATTATGGTTGGGTGTCATTTGGTCAAGTGACTAAGAGGCCTCCCTAATGCTTCAACTTCTTCTTCACTTGAGCTTACCTGTCACATTTTTTTATTATTGGTTTCCTCCTTTTTCCTCCTAGGTTATAATGTTCACTTATTTCAGCTTCCATTCTTCTTCACATTTGAGGCGTGTGCATACGATGAGCTAGCATACATACTTTATTTATTTTTCTTCACCTATGAACTTATTTTTTATCCCCATACAAAAAAGAAAATGGTTCTCTACGCTTGCAGATCAAACCTCATTGCTTTACTGTTACATAAACCCCCACACTTAGGCCTTTGACAACCTTTCAACATCATTCACTTTTTCTACCCCAAACTTAGGTTTTTAACCTACATCACAAATTATTGGAAAGTAGGAGAAATGAGGGTGTCAAGATATAGAGCTAATAAAGTGTAAAGGTATGTGCCTGGTTGCCTAAGAATTTGGTTTAGGCTCAATCGGGCTGATTAAGATCACATTATTTGGATGGAAATTTTTTTAATAGAGTGGCTGGTCAAAAAGGGCCTAGGTTCATCTTTCAAGTCAAGTTAAATCTATAATTTTGCCTTGAAATACATTTTGGGTCAAGTTCTAGACAACATGTACATTCAAGAATGAGTCAAACCCTTTTCGCATAAGGCATTACTATCCAAAAAATTCTCAAGCTAGTTTCAAAATAAAAAAAAAAAAATCTAATGACTCTTGACAACTAAAATGGAGAAATCCTGCTTGCAAATCAGAAAGACAAATAAGGAATGTATGAACCATGACAATAGATTGCTGTTCAATTCACTTTTTAACATTTTAGAAATAATTTCTTTTAACAAACTTTCTTTGCCAATAATTTTGTTGTGGTTCCTCTTGTAAAAGATGAGATTTATGAATATAAGTTGGCATTTTCCCATAAGAAATTTGTCTTTCAATCTATCATACGAAACGCCAACCCGATTTGGAAAAAAAGACACAAGAACAAAATAAAATAAAAAGAAAGATATTTTCCTCCTTGTGAAAGAACATATCACAACCTAGGGGTACCTCCTAGATGAAACAAGGTGTATAGAACCTTGAAGGACTCTATACAAGCCACTTAGCTTTGATAACATAAGAAATAAAACAATAAGAGTAAAGCATATTTCAAGTCTTAAAATGTTTTTCATATAAGAAAGCGGAAGTCTAGACACTTGTCTCAATATAGCCATCTATTACAATCTTGAACGAAATAGGGCCAAGCCCATACAACTTATCCAAAAGGTAAAGTACATGAAAGAAACTAGACATATGAAAATCCGTCCTCGAACCATGAGGACTCACAAAGCTCGGGGAAGCAATCAAATCCAAGCTCTAGCCACAAGATTGATCACCTCGAGTGCCGGACCCTACACTTGGGAAAAATGTAGGCAAAAGTAGGTGTTAGTATAAAAATGCACGAAGTATGGTAGTCATGCATAAAAATCCTTAAAACATGCAAAAAGGGACATTTCATTTCAAAGCATTCAATTTGCAAAGTTTAAACATCATATAAGAGATTACAAGTTATAAATCATAATCATGGACAACATAACTCAACATCATCCTTAAAACCTTGGAGCTCATATATAAAGCTTCTTGTGTAGTCATAGTTCATTATCCATGTTCTTATTGTGGGAAGTAGCCTTAACCGACAAGAGACCATGTGAGCTATAACACGCTTAAAAGGGGTGTCCTACTTGCCTAAGATAGAACCATGAACATCTTAGCTTAGGTGGATCCACTAGCTAAATATCCTACGGGGGCACGCAGTTTATGGGATACGGAGATTGCTACTAGAAAACCGGACTCAACTTACGTAGAAGGTTTCCATCTCATGAGACATACATGGGAAGCCTAGACTCAAATAACGTAAAAGACTTCCATCTCATTTCAATATCCACTCGGTGCTAAGCATAAATCCCATAGAGTACTTATTAAGTCTTACATAACTCATGTCTTATGGAAGGATGTCCTTGATAACCAATCCAAGTTAGTTCATTAGGATATCTCATTAGATCATGCGTGAGAAAACCTTTCATCATCCATGTCTACATGTACGTCTTAGATTCAATTATCTGAGAAAGCCTTTCAACCCTAAAATCATCATTATGTGAGAAAACCTTTCACATCATGTTCATTGTTAGTTCATGAGAATAACATTTCAATCAGCCCACAACAACAACAACAGTATAATCATTAACACTTCACTCTCAAAGTGTTCTAAAAGCATTTACAAAAACTTCATAAAGCATGCATAATCTCATACTTTACCTCTTTGAGGTTCAAAACTAAATTTCAAGCTACACATCTAGAATTCAAGCATTAGACAAATATATTAACATAATTCGTGTGATTCTACCACCTCATGTATCAATTCGTCAAATTCACCTTTTATCAACAAAGACCCACATCATAAGATCACAATTGAGAAATATGGGAAATTCGTGGGTTCTTGGGGATACATCATAAGACTCATAAGAAATCACCAATTCACGCTGAATATAATATAATTCAATCATTAGAATCAATTTTATTCTAATTTTGAAAGGAACCCATGACTTTGGAATCAAACCCTAACTTTTGAGGATTTCTATCTTTTGAAATTGATAGGTGGAATTTTGGGTTAAAATGACTTATATAGTGAACTTAAGTTAAGGAAAAATGACCTCACTTAATTGGGATTAAAACAAGAGTTACCCAAAACAACCTTCACTTTATGTGCGCTGCCCTTCACTTTATGTGCGCTGCCCAGGCCTCACGTGAGGTCCCAGGAGTCGTGCTCCCCTTCGTGAACTTGAGGTAGTGGATATGCAACAAGTGCCTTTAGGCCACAAGCCCAAGGCACCTTCACAGAGGGCACCACGAGTTGTGGTGCTTGCAATAGGCCGTGGTCCCTCTCGTGGGCTTTGAGGTAGTGGCTTGCCAATTCCTTTCAAATGTCATACACCCAGCTCTCCTCCATGATTCGTGCTCTTCACCATGAGTCATGAAGTGGCTCATGAAAAGGAGGCTTGTTTTTGGAAGATTTGGGGAGGCCAGTGCGTAGGCCACCATGACCCCTCCCACGAGTCGTGGTCTCGACCACGAGTCATGGTGATGGGAGTGGTAGGTAGGGCAGGGCCTACACCCATGTAGGCTGCCTTAGCCCACTCCTTTGTCCCTTGCCCTCTTTCTTTGACTCTAACCTCACATTTAGCTCTAGTATAGCCTACTAGTTTCCGGTGTGTCACAAAACATTAGTATAAAGAAAATCGTTGAAGTTTTCAAAACTAACTATCATCACAAAGTTGAATTCAATCCATTCATACTGATTGATAGAACAAGGCCTTATGGAATATCACTAAGCACAAATTCAAAGCAAGTAAACACGAGTAGTAAAACAATAGAGGAATGTAAGACCAACCCAATTAACGAACAGTCAAGAATAAATACCAAAAAAAGAAACTCTCAAACCAAGATATTTAATACTTAACACACCAAACAAATAATGTTTCAATGTTACTCACCAAGAATAATAAACACAATAACCCCCAAACTTAAACACGACATTTCCCTTTATGTCAAACTTAAAGTATATGTGAAAAATTGTGTGAGTCACTTACACCCCGCCTGGCGCACTAGGTTTAGCTCTATCATGGCATTGATGAGCAGTAAATTGAGACTTTTGAATCACTCATTGTATGTCTTCCTCTTCCTCTTCCTCCTCCGCCTCTATCTCAACTTCTCCAACCTCATTCAATTTGACTCCCATTTGTTCTAACATCTTGTCGATAAGATCATATGTTGGGTGAGGAACTCTTAGTGTTCCATAAAAGGCCTATCTCCATAAGACCTCAATGTTTCCTCTTTCAACTTGTGCATATTAGTTTGATGGGTGGTTATTAAACCTTCCCTTATTTCAACACATTAACACAAGATATCAACTTTCTTATTCATCCAAGGAGGTTCTTGTCCAATTTTCTCAATTGTCTTTCGTTGGAGTATGTGGTTCGTCTTAGATTTTCATACTCACTTTAATTAGGATTACTCAAGTGAGGTGGAGGTTGTGACCAATTACCTCCTCTTGCATGGCCAATTTTTCTTCTTTCACTTGGTTGGGGAGGTTGAAGAAAGGTGAATCATTGAATGCGTCAAAGGCTTGCATTCTTCTATTTATCACTTGAGGGCCCTCTGCATCTCATTTATACCTTAGTTCAATTATTCTGACTGCCTTTATTATCAAATAAGAAGGAAAATAGGAAACATTGGCAGCTACACACAATTTGCTCACAGAATAGGGAAAGGCATCAAAAGATTTTTTGATGAGATTTCCTTCTTATTTGCATAACTACATCCTCTCTATAGTTTACATAAATACCTAAAAGTAAGCATGTGATGAGGATAGTTGCATCATGAGTAACTCACTTGTCAATCTCAGAGGGCATGACTCTTGTGCACACAAAATTCAATCATAACTTTTCTTCAAAGTTTAGATCTTGACAGCTAACATCTCCATCCATTATTGCCCAGATAGGATAGCTTGTGGCTGTAATTCTATCAACCCACAACATTTGGCTTTGTTTAGTGGCTACCTTCAATATAAACTCTATCTATCCTTAATTTGGTCTCTCCAAAAGAGTGAATTAATAGTTTCTTGGGTGACATCAATATTTACTCCCCTAACTATAACAGATGGAAAGTTTGGATAATTGTCCACTAGAACCTTATGATTAGTTGTATCTTACCTCACCTATTAAGAGGCATAAAACTCAATGAATAATTCTTTCAAATAATCTCCAGGCTCATCTGCAAGGGGTAGCCAATCCCTTGTGGTAAATTGGTTCTGTTAGGGAATTCATTTGCAAGGCCAATCAAATTAAATCTTTTTTCCTCTGTAATGGAACAACTATCTTTGAACAATGTGTAGTATCCTTTCATCCATTGAACAGAGAATTTCAGTTTTTCTTCATTGGTTGAGGTTTCCAGAGTTTTTTCTTTAGATTTTATTACAGATGGATGCTTTTTAATAGAACTTCGTGATGATTCCTCCCTAAAGATATTTGTTCTCTACAACATAGCAGGCTAGTCAACAAATATACTCACGTCTTTTTGAGACTTCTAGTGATAAGAGGGAAAATAATATTACAAAAGTCTATGAATGAAATAGAATAGAAGTGTAAGTGGAATTCACAATTAAAGTTCAAACTGAGATTAGTATTTAACTGGTGGTCGCAAATGTGAGGTGGTGACCCGCCAATTCAAGTGTCGCCTTAAGTCAAATAAAATGGTCAAAATGTAGGTAGATTGGTGTCACATCGGCATTCTGCCAATGGAGACTCGAGTTTATCAAGTGAATCACTAGTCCAGGGTTCTAGGAATAGTGAAGTTCCTCACCTGACGAGCGTCACACCTGCAAAATGCATGGCAACCATCTTGAAGTCCAGGTGCTTCATAGTCTCCTGCTTGATCAACATAGGTCCTATTTTAAATCCACACTTCAAAAATCAATTCTAATGGGTACTCAGACTTTTTCTATGAATTTACAAGGAATGCATGTCAAATATGCCAATTTCTGTAAAAGCGATGCTAACCCATCTATCATAGAGAATTGAAAGCATACAATCAAGAAATTTAAGTAGTTTATGAACACTCATTCACAATTTCATCATCACCACAAGAATAAGAATAACTCAAATTAGATCACAAACTCAAGGCAATGTTACTCATTCACAATTTTCAGTCCTAAAATCAAACAAATAACAACTATTTCCTTAGGAATGATATCACCCATTCCATCATAGAACAATTTCATTCATTATTTCAATGTAATGGGTTACTCGAACTCCACCTCAACACTCAGATTTAAAAAAAGGAGAATTTTTTCATTTTAAACTTCATATTCAAGAAAATTAGCTTCATATGTAAAACTTTAATGAACTAAAACCCTTCTTAAACACAAATTTCCAAATTCAACAAGTGGGTTTTGAAACAAAGCTCAACTAAAACATAAATTTCCTACCACATAACCACGTTATCAAGCTTAAAATAACAAAAATAAAGTAGCAAACCTTGTTTAGAGATAAGAAGAAGAAAAATCGAGAGCTTTAATGGAGGTTTTCAAGTCTTGAACTTAATAAAAACTCTTCAAAGTACAATTTTTAGGATTCTTAATATGGGTAGCTAGTTTCAGAGTAAAAGGATAATGGTTTATATAAGGCAAGGTAGTGAGATAGCCGGTTGAGAGTTCAGAAATTGAAGGACTTTTAAGAGTAAATGAATGTGGGTATGGAGGTTAAGGGGAATGAATAAGGAAGAAGGTGAGGGGTTTTAGGAGTTTTGTGGTTCTGGAAAAGGCTAGTAAAAATCCGGTCTTTGATTTTTTGAGAGTAAGCATTTAAAAACTTTTTTACCTTACTTGTGAGTGATAGGTGAAACGCCAACTGGAATTGGTGTTTCACCACTTGTAGTGCAAGCCTTGTGAATTGATGCAAGTTTACTGAGTTGAACCAGAACTTCGACTGGCGTTGTACACTAGTTAACCGACAGTTAGCCAGCCAAGCCCAGATTCCAAAGAATTTCTCTTTGGTATCTAATGGGGACCTGCATTTAACTGGCGATGTACAAGATGCAATACACATTTTGCATGTTTTGCATCGATGGCTTATACACTCAATTGTTCACCTTCTTGACTTAGCATTTTTTTCACCCCTAAATATACATCGAAAACAACAAAAGTGAAGTAAGATGAAATAAAGGAAAAACATTTGGGGTGCCTCCTAAAAAGCGCTTGATTTAACGTCATGGCTCGATGCAAGTACCTCACCATTACCTAATATCGAATGGTAATTACCTCTCTCATGGAATGTTCTCCAGTTAATCAATAGATTCTTTCACCAAAATCACCTTACAGTCATCTGGTGGTTTTGTAGGCATCTACACCTTGAACTTCACTAATTCATCCCCTACTCTAAACTAAAGCTCACCAAGATCTACATAACTAATAGCTCTTTCACTAATGAGAAATGTCTAGCCTAAGATCATTGGCATCTAGAGATCCACATCACAATCCAACACCATAAAATCCCACCATAACAAATGGTTAGAATAATTAACCATCAATAGCCTCATAGGATTGGGATTGGGATTCCCAAGACCCTATTTCATGAAAATTAGAAGAGGCATCAAGTTGGTACCTTTCCCCAAATGACATAAGGCTGAATAGAATTTGCGCACCCTAATGGTGCACGGGATAGTGAAATCTCCTAAATCTTTCTTTTTGTGGAAAATGAATATGCCATCATTGAATTTCAATGGTGGGTATTTCGTACTCACATGAACCACTCTCTATTTTGTACCAACTCCTTCATAAATTTTGAATTACCGGGTATTTGAAACAGAGCATTAATTAATGAAATATTCATGGGTAGTTTGTTGAGCTGATCTACAAGCTTTTAGAACTGCTCATGTTCTTTCTTCTTGATTTCCCATTGAGGATAAGGAGGGGGAGACTTAGGCTCATCGCCTTTAGTAGATTAATCCCCTATTTCTTCCTCAACATCAACAAAAATTTCAGGAGGATTGATAAATGCTCAACTATGTCTCATATTACAGGGCATAAGCGGTCATATGGAAAACAAACACTCAACTTATGAGTTTGGGATCAAGTTGCTTATAGAACACCGACGACTATTTTCCACTTGATAAGTGAAGGGGAGAGGGAAGTGAGGCTTAGCGAACTTTATAAGGCCGATCTCTTCTTCTATTAATTTCCCCACTCAAGCAAGATAGCAAATTGAGTTCTTAAAAAATACACACACACACACATAATATATATATATATAAACGAAGGATGTCTTTTCATGTATTAGTAATTCCCAAAAACTTCTCGCTCTGATACCAAATATATAAGCTTTAGATATATAAAGATATTTAAAATATTTCAATAGAAGTATTAAATATAAACAGGTAAATATAATAAGCATAAGCAGTTAAATAAAGCAGATGTAAAATAATGTTGTAAATCCTACTCAGTACTCCCTCTCTCTTTTAGATTTATCATGTTTAATTATGATGTAAATACCCTAATTTCCCCGTTTTAATATATATAAACGATTTTTTTTATCTTACCCCATTCATCTCTTCCTCTTAACCTTTATTCTTAAAAACTTCATCTTTAGCCTCACCTCGGATATTTATCTGGCAACAACTTCGTCCTTTTATCAGGTGGACTATCAAGGCCAAGAATCCTAGGAATTTGCAGGCTAATCCATAGTCGTTATTTAATAAATTAAGAGGCTAACCATATACTAAGGATAATCTTTTAACACATGTACAATAATTTACATTAAGCTAAAAACTTAAAATAACATGAAAATAATAAACATATTTTTTGGGGAGTAAACATCGTAAAAACTTACATGATAAACTGAGAAAGGTTTCCCTTTCGGGAACCCCGAAGAGCTTCTTGAAAACTTAAAAACTTAAACACACAAACACACTTATTATTATTTCACAAAACTTTATACAAGGGAAAGTTGTAGGGACAAGGTAATAAACATAAAGGTAGTAGGGAATTGGGAGGAGTTTTGGTAGGTAGTTTCTTAAGTTTTTTCTGCTTTATCTTTTCTCTCCTTCTGTCCGTCTTTCTCCTTGCTTTTTTCCTTTCTTATATAGACTTAGAAGAACCAAAAAAGGACGGTTCTAGACACACTATGTGGCCTTCATTATTAACTAAATGACATCAATTCATCCAGCTAGAAAGTTCTTACTATTTTTCACTTTATTATTCTATCTCCTAAAAATTTCATATCATCACAGAAACATATTTGAAATCTTACCCTAATCGGGAGAAATATAATGGTACATAATTGCACAAATTTCTATTTTATAGTTAAAAAATTCTAAAGGGAGCACAATTTTCTAGAATTGAATTTTCTCCCTTTAGATTCCATCCTTCAGACTTGCGTTGGACCGGCGAGACGCCGATCAGAGAAAGCAGAGCACTAGTCCTCTCTTCGCATTAACCTTCAGCTCTAATCGGAGCATTTTCACTGGGATCAGTGAATGCCAATTGGTCATTCTACCGCACCAATTGCATGCCTAGTATTGAGGCTTCATTCCTCAACTCATGTCGGTACTTACCCAGTGAAACATGTTTGATTCTATGGGATGTCAGTTCCATCACTTGTGTGCTTTAATGCTTTTTGGATTAAAATCTATCAAACTTCTTTTTCCAAGGAATGCTTGCATCCAAGAGAAATAGGGCTTTAAACCTATTCAATAAGCATTAAAACATGGAAATAATTCATGAATTTGAGTCCAATGAGCCAGTAAAATACCAACTCATCAAACCCCCAAACATGGACTATTTCTTATCCTATAAAAAAACACTCACTAAGCATAGGATTAAAGCATATCCACATCCAAGATAGGATTTGTATAATCATGTACTTAACTTCTAACAATAAGAAAAACAAAAATAAAAATAAATAAATATAATAAAATAAAATGACTCAGAAAAGACAATTTACTATTTGTTCAACCATCATTCGCTTGAAAAATGCTTTCGCAAAAACCTTTTTGCATAATTCCAGGACAGTCATTCTTTCAAAAACCTTCTTGCTTTAACTAATGGTTCAAATGGATATGAAGAATTCTTGCAATTCAATTGAAATCAAGACTTCACAATTCATATGAAGGATGCAATGTCATCACTCACATAAAAGAGAATCCCACATATATTTAGGGGTATCAATTTAAGGGATTATAGATCATAAAATAACACTCACTCTCATAAATGAATTCATGTATGCACACATTAACCAAATAAATTCGCCTTGTACGTAGATCACCACTAATGTAGATTGAAAAGGCTCAAAATCTACAAGAACTTGAAGGTTTAGCTTAGGCTTTCCACAAAAATGGTAGAATGTCATTTGCTCAATCCACTCACCCTTTGACTCTAAAAGAACCCCACTAAAGATCAAAATCAATGTTGGCAACTAGTGCTCAGACCTACTTCAAGAAAACAAGTATATAGTGTAGCATGAGTACCAAAACAACAGGTACCCAGTAGTAATCAATGGACCACTAAAGTTAAAAAGTTAATACATAATGAAAAGTAAGGAAATAGCAATAAGTAGAGGTCAGATAAGTGAAAACATGACTGAAAGTCTAATTGTAACTCACAATTCTTAAAGGAATGAAATGGTAATGTAAAGTAACTATCTAATTCTAATTGGACCCCATAAACCCATATGGTACACTTGTGCACAATTAGAATGTAAACAACCTAAATGGACCCTCATATGCCAGATAAGTACATAGATGAACTAAAGATATCCCTGACTAAGACTAAGATTAGTTAAATTCTTTAACTAAAATGGTTGAGTCCAGAGTAAAACAGTGGCAAAGGCACCCTGAAAACCTCAATGAGAACACAATGCCAGGACTCAGACTAAACTAATAGAAGTGTTTCTGAATTAAAATGGTGGCTATTAAAGATATTCACATGCCTCATACAGTGGCTAGTACAAATGAACTAGGGCCTCAAATCGTGGCTAATGGAATTTGAATGTCTCCAAATTCACACACTCATCCTCATACGGGAACTAACCATTGAGGGAAACTCCTTTCAGAGTCACCAAGGACCAACTCTAGCTTGAAATCCAAGTTATACAATTTCACCAGTTGAAACATACATAGAGTTATGGATGACTAGTTACAAGAGGTTTATTTTCACCTAGATAAGGATTTACTCTACTAGACACATGTTTGGTATACAATTTGATAGGTACCTAGTACCACGTGAGGCAATGGCGAAGGATTTCTAAGGCATAATGGCTCCAAAATAAGAATTCTAAGGCAATTTACAAGCCTATGCATAGGCTAGGGTAAATAATAATTCACCAACCTCAATAAAACCATATATATACCTATAACATGGCATGTACAATAATGCAACAAAATAGACATGCTCAATTCCTTAAACTACCCAAAAAAAGGTGAAGGCATGATTTCTACTAACTGAACATGATAAAATCTAGGAACCCCGCCAAAAACTAGATAAAAAACATGTAAGTAACAAAGCAAGCTCAATCTAATATCCTTAAGACATAGCCTACCTTAAAGGTGACAACTAGTGCTCCAAATCCACTAAATTAGCATTATACGCTTTTGAACCACCTTCGATCACTGCCATGCTAAAAAATAAGTAATCACAGCACCAAAATAGAAGTTTAGACACCCAAATTGTATCAATTATAAATAAGACAAAAAGAAGTCAAAACGACATTGTAGGACCCACATAGGGAATCCATCAATTGACGCCAGCAATTGGTCCTTTATAGCTGAAGGAGCTTATGTCCCAAAGTAAGGCATAATTTTGAGCTCAAAACCACCAAAATTGATCAAAAATTAATTTGATCATCAAACCACCATTGAAATGTAATACATGGGATAGGGAATAAGATTTATGGGTTTGAATGTATAACAAACGACTTACAACATACTCTAATGCAAAGCTGCAAAGAATTCAAAGAATTCACAACAATTTCAAAAATAGGCACCAGAAGTCTCATAATTTATGAAAAGTTTAATAGAATGGGGCTAATTCATGAATATAAACAATAAATGATGAATACTAAGAAGGTCACTTGGTTGCTTATGTGAATAGGCCCTCCGCTAGGAGCTTTTCTTTGGTGATGACCTGGTCGCTAGAGTGACTGCCGCTTAAGTGATGCCAAGTTCATTTAAGCGGCTAGCCCTTTATTGGTATAGTTCACTAAAGCAGCTCCCTGGACACTTAGGTGGCTACACCAGCATCAGCTACCAGCAAATTTAGCTAAGTCTCAATGCACTCTACGTAGGTGCTCAAGATTGGTTTAGTAACTCGTGCATGCATGTGAATAATTCTATCCCACAAAATTCACTCTAGAGTAATGGAGGTATCAAAACTTTGAAAAAATATCATCTTAACAAAAAGTAGGTCCCACATTCAAGCTCCATCTTAAGCCAAATCCATGAGGTAGCTAAGAATAAGTCTAGAAGCCTCAAAACCCAAAGCATGGGTCCTTCTAGAACAAAATTAAAGTTCCAGAGCCCGTGTAATCATCATAATTACATTTTGAGGCTATTTACTTATCGTTTTGACCAAAGTTAACAATTCAAGTTTTAAAAGCTCCAAATCATGCAAACTCACATGAAACCCAACTAAATGACCAAGTGACAGGACTGTTAGTCCCAACAAATCATAAATGACTTAGGGTATCTATAGGGATGCTCTAAATTTAAAAAATAATAAAATACAGGAAAAATAACATAGAGGGTCATTGCAATTTTCATAATCGTTAAGACGAACTAAGCAGATAATGGTAAAATCTCTACTTTTGTTCTTCAAATATTTTAGTTTTCTTAATTTTCTCACACGTTTTCTCTGGTTTTCCAAATTTTTGTTGTATATTCATCTTACTCCCCTTTATCCTTATTTTCATCTTGCTAACGTAGATTAGTTGTGAATTTTAATTCTAATTCTTGGGTAATTTTCAAATTTTTCATTAGTCTATTGTGAAATTTTGTAAATGCCTGTTCCTAATGTAGATTAGTTTAATGTTTAATTTTCATTTCCAATTCATTTTTTTCATACATGCTTCTAGTGGATTTCTTATTTTGTTTCTATGTTCTCTAAATTTATTCAATTTAGATTGGTTTAACTCTCTTAATGTGTTTGAGTTCTCTATGTGTTTTGCCAGGCGTGAGTCTAACTACCAATATATGGCAATGAAAATGTTTTGGCTTTGGTCAAACTTGTTTCAGTGGAAAAGGACAAAACTTTTTGAATTTTGTTTATCACATGTTTTTGTTTGCTCTTATAAAAATTGAAGAGAATACTTATGAGGTTAATTCAATTGTGTATAGCTTCTAGCTTCTTCCAGAATTAACATATTACTAGTGAATAAATCACAACTGACTATCTAATTTGTAGGATGAAGTAAACATCCTTTGTTCTTCAACTCATAGGGAACATGAGAAAGATATTATATGACTGTATTATGGTATGCACAATGATTTACTTACCTGAGTGGACCACGGATTAAAAAAATATAGTAAATTATAGCTTTTACAGGATCTTGTGCTGGTACCAATAGAGCATACCAATGGCCCGTAGACTGACACACAGTTCATAGGTAGCTTTGTGGGTGGACAGTCCAATTTTGCCAGAAGTGTCAAAGTTCCATTACTTTTTGACTATTGATGAGTCCACAAATTAGACTCATTTGGGGCTATGTTTTAATAGATTTAGTGTCCTCAAATGCATGTTTTGTCTAAAAAACTAATAAAATACCTTAAGTTTCAGGTATTTAGACTTTGAGACAATGGCATGGACACAATTGAGCAAAAAGGAACAAAGAAAGATGAAAGAACGGAGAAATGAAGACCTGTGGATCACCGAATCCATTCGGCGTGTCGCCAAATGATCTCACCTCGCTGTTTATTCCAGTGTGTTGAGCCTTGAAAGAAAGGATCAAATCGGTGGTGAAAAGGAGCAATCGGCGTGTCGCCGAGAAGTTCTACGAAGCCTTACTATGTCGCCCAATGATCCAAAACACGACGATGCTGAAGGCTATTGCAAGACGGCGATGAAGTACACCAAAGGGTGAATCACCGAGTTGATCGATGATTTCGACTAATGTAGCCAAGTGATCCATTGCATCACAAATCTTTAAAAACTATAAATACTCATTGAGAGTTGTCGCTTAATATCGTATTTTTAATATAGAATTTTTAACATAGAATTTTGAGTGCTAAATTTGGAGTGGGTTTTGAAGAACTTGAAGATTCAAAGGGTTTCAACTCCAAAAAATTTGACTTGGGTCTTTTTTACATGTGTACTAACACCCCAATTCTTGGGTTGTGATTTTGTGAATATAGGTTAGATTAATTGTTGGGTCTTGCTTGCTGATGGTTTATTGGTTGTTTAGATATGATTTCATGTAATAGTTGTTGTGGAACTTAATGAAATTGTAGTTGCAAATATGAATTCACCTTTGTGTTTTCGGCTTACTCGAGAGAGAGGTAAAAAAACTAAGACTACTTAATTAATATCCGATGGGATGGGTTGACATGAGGTTTAACTTGAGAGAGTGAACCCTAGTCCTTCTCCCACACACTCAGCTCGAGAGAATGAGTGGTCTAAGGTGGAGGTTGTTCTTCATGCGGCAAGTGGGTGTCCGAGAGGAACCCATTTGATTCGGGGTAAGTTGCTCGACAAAGAATTTACCCCCACTATAGTCTAGCCTAGTAACAAATACTCAACGGATTTACTATCAAAAGCATGTACTCAATATTCTAGTCTAGCCCGTATTCCTATCACATCCTAATAATCCTGTCTCCATATTCATATTTCTCCCTATTTTTGCTGTTTTTGCTTACTTGTCACAAACCCCCATTGATAATTGATGCTTTCGTCAACCCTTAGATTTAATATGTTTATATTCGTTAATGTTTTTAGCTATGACTAATTGGAAATAAATTTTATTTTTCTATTAATTCTCAAGCCCACTCCCTTGGGACTCGACCCCAACCTTTAGTTGGGTTACTTTACTATTGTATTATCATAAACACTTGCATTGGAAGTTGTGTCTTGAATACACAAACATCAACAGTTCACCATGATGGCCTATTGTCCTATCCACGAGTTGTAGGTAGGTCCTGTAGGTGAGTCCCAGAAATGGAGAATTTTAGAGTCAAAAGTGGAGACCCATAGCAGAAATGTACGGTCTGTAGATGGACCCACGAACTGTATATGAGTCTGTCATTGGGATTCCAAAAATCATGGTTTCTGAACTCATTGACGACCAACTAGGATGGTTCTTGGTCTAACCAACGGACCATAGGTCGGGTCATTGTTGAGGTCGATAGTTATTTTTTTAAAAGGCTTTTGGGTGTTTTCCTAATTATTCTAACCCAATACTATGTTGTTTTACCCTCTATTAGAAACCCTACATAAATGCTTTAACCTCCCAAAATCTCCTAATTTAGTTCATTCCCTAAAATTCCTAAAATAAGAACTAGTTCATCCTCTCCAACATTCCTCTCCCTAGAATCTTGTAGAAGAACTATAGGGGTTTCAAGTCAAGTCTCCAATTCCACCGTTGAATCCAATCTTCTAACATTAGGGTTTGATAGTATTCATCTATGGATCCCTTTCCTCCATAAAGTTCCTCAATTCCCTATTTTGAAATTATAAGTTCCCAATTGAAGCTAGGGTTTTGTTCTATGTCACGGATTCCTTTTAATGCTGATTAATTTGATTATTTTATGAACTATTATGCATGAATTGGTATAATTCCATGTTTTTAAGATGAATCCCCATAAACCCATCCTTAACCTATGTTTTCGAAGATTTCATGAATGATGTTGGGTTTTGAACTATAAAAGATTATTTTATGGAAATATGTATGTTCTTATGAAATTGGTGAAATATGATTTAAGTTGCTTAGATTGTGAAGCATAAATGTTGATTGTTTTTGTTAATTGTTGGGAAATGATTTCTCACTAGTTAATACATGAATGTGAAAGGTTTTCTCACATAAAAGATTATAAGGTTGAAATGTCTTCTAACCTAAAATAAATCAAAGTTAAGGAGCTAATCTAATGATGAGGCAAGAGGCGATTACCCACTTCCTCTAATGAAAAGACAAGAGGCGATTACCCATGTCCCTTAAAGATAAGATGAATATGATTATTGAATATTTCATGGGAGTTATGATTAGAAACAAGTAGACAAGTGGCTATTACCCATTTTCTATAAACTATGTGCCACCATAGGTTGTCTTGATAGATATTAGCTAGCTAGTGGATCCACCAAAGCTAGAAGTTCATAGTTCTTACCTTTGCAAGTGAGTATACCTCTCTCGATGTGAAGTTGACACCAGATTCCATTTTAATAGCTCACATGGTCTTAAATGTAAATCTCCCACACTAATGAATCAAGTTTCCTTCAAGAAGTATCTAACAAATGTTATAAGATGTTAGCTTGCATTGACAATGTTTTTATGGCATACATTTTCTAACTCTTTTATCCTGCATTTTATCCTAGTCATTGCATGTTAGTAAAAGGTCATTTTTAGCATGATTTTCATATTCTAGGCATTTATATCATACTTGGTACATTTTTGTACTAACCCATACTCTTTCCTACATTCTTTATGTCCCGGTCACCCCTTATGTACTAGATGGATTTTAGACTATGTAGACTTTCACTTCGTTTTTACAAAACTTTTTATGCTATTATATGTTGTTTTGAATCTATAAATTTACTATTATCTAGTTTATGCATGTTATGTGGCTTGTGTAGGGCATCTCGAGGTCTTATACGTTATTTTTCTCCTAGGGTGTACGTTGGGTCATGACAAATTTGGTATTGGGAGCACAAGGTTTAGAAAGGTCCTAGGATGTCTTATAAACCACGTCGAATAGAGTCTTGCTCATAAGGGTGAAATGCACCACATTTATGAATAAGAAGCTATAAGATGATTAGAAAACTCCACTGATATGGCCACTCGAAGGGCATATGCTAAAAGGAATGTGGGAGAGAATGTGGAACGAGAAGATCCTATTCAAGTTCCAAATGTTTTTGTCGACCCTTTGGCTAAGAAAGTGACTAATGTGGAGTTTAGGACTTATTTTCAAGTGTTTGCTCAAGCCATGACAACTCAAGCTAATATGGAGGTTGCAGTCCCCATGAACTCAAATATGGGTAAAGTGGACACTTGTGTGAGAGACTTTACTAGAATAAATCCTCCGTAGTTTCATAGTTCTAAGGTTGAGGAAGATCCTCAAGAGTTCATTGATGAATTGTACAAGGTGTTGATGATCATGGGAGTGACACTGGTGGAAAAGACGGAATTGGCCATGTTCCAAGTTAAGGGTGTTGTCAAAGTTTTGTTCAAAAAATGGAAGAAACGGAGGGATGTTGATGTGGGTCCTATTGATTGGGAAAAGTGTAAGGATTTTTTCTTTGATAGGTTCTTTCCCCTAGAGATAAGGGAGGAAAAGGTGCTTTAATTCATCAATCTTCGTCAAGGAAACATGAGTGTGAAGAAATATTCTTTGAAGTTCACAGAGGTGTCTAGGTATGCTCCTAATATGATTCCCAATCCTAGGGAAATAATGAGTAAGTTTTTTTGGGTGTGTCCAAGATGGTGTTTAAGGAATGTCATACCAATATGCTTATCAATGATATATACATTCAAGGTCTAAAAGACATGGTCATTCTTAATTTTGACAATGGTTTATTGGTCAAGGTTCTTCCAATACTCCTCCTAAGTTCAAAAAAGAAAGGATTCCAAACCCTACGCCTCAAGGTGGAAACGGTAGTGTATCTTCATTGTTTATCTGTGCTAATTGTGAAAAGAAGCATGAGGATAGATGTCTACCTGGTTCTAATGTATACTTTGGTTGTGGTGAGACGAATCACAAGATAAGATATTGTCCGTCAGTTGCTAAGAATGATGGAGATAATCATCGAAGAACTCAACCTAATCCTTCATCTGGTTCTAGTGGGAGTAAGAATCAAATCAACTGCTATGCACTTCAGACTCATCGTGACTAAGAGGCTTCTCCCGATGTGGTTACCGGTATGTTGAATGTCTTCCAACTTGATGTTTATGCTTTACTTGACCCTAGTGCTACCTTGTCTTTTGTTACGCCATATATGGCCATGAAGTTATATATTCTTTCGGATGTGATGTTACATCATTTTTCCATCTCTACTCCTGTTAGTGATTATATTATGGCTAAGAGGGTCAATAGAAAGTATCATGTCTCCTTGTGTAATAGAGTCACTCATGTTGATCTTGTAGAGCTTGATATGTTAGATTTTGATGTCATTCTTGGTATGGATTGGTAGCATTCCTGTTATGCTTCTATCGATTGTAGAACCCATGTAGTCAGGTTTCAGTTTCCAAACGAACCCATCCTAGAGCGGGAAGGGGGAAATTATATGCCTAAGAGTCAGTTTGTTTCTTGTCTTAAGGCTAGAAAGATGATTTCTAAGGGTTTCATATACCAACTAGTTAGGGTGAGGGATATGGATTCAAAAACCCCTACTCTTGAGTTGGTCCCCTTGGTAAATGAGTTTCCAAATGTGTTTTCTAATAATCTACCCCATATTCCTCCCAAAAGGGAAATAGACTTTGTTACTGACCTTCTCCCAAATATACAACCTATCTCTATTCCTCCTTATGAATGGCTCTGGCAGAACTTAAGGAATTAAAGGAGTAATTCAAAGATTTGTTGGATAAGGGTTTCATCCGACCGAGTATCTCTTCATGGGGTGTTCTAATTTTGTTTGTTAGAAAGAAAGATGGTTCACTTAAACAAAGTTACTGTTGAGAACAAATATCCTCTCCCAAGAATAGATGATATTTTTACCAACTACAATGAGCAAGTTAATTGTCTAATATTGACCTTCAGTTGGGATACCACCAATTGAGAGTGAAGGAAGGAGATATTCTGTAAATGGATTTTCAAACTCAGTATGGTCATTATGAGTTTTTGGTTATGTCGTTTTTTTTACTAATGCTCCAACCTCATTTATGGATTTGATGAATATGGTGTTTAGACAATATCTTCATATGTTTTTTATTATATTCATTGATGATATATTGATCTATTCGAGGGCTGAAGATAAGTTTACCAATCATTTGAGGATTGTGTTGCAAGTTCTCAAGGACCAACAACTCTTTGCAAAGTTCAGCAAATACAAGTTTTGGCTAAGGTCCGTGGCTTTTCTTGGTCATATTAGTTTGGTAAGGGTATTGAGGTGTATCCTAAAAATATGGATGTGGTAAAGATTTGGCCAAGACATATATCCCTTTCGAATATTAGAAGTGTCTTGGGTTTAGCCGATTACTATAGATGGTTTACAAAAGGGTTTTCATCGATTGCCTCTCCATTGACGGCATTGATCCAAAAGAAGGCTAAGTTTTCATGGTCAGAAGCATGTAAGAAGAGTTTCCAAGAGTTAAAAGATAGATTTACTTTCTCTCCGGTGTTGACTCTATAGGAAGGAACCGATGGGTTTGTTGTCTATTGTAATGCCTCAAGAATTGGGTTAGGGTGTGTTCTTATGCGAAACCAAAAAGTCATTATCTATGCTTCAAGGCAACTTAAGATATCAAAAGAATTATCCTACCCATGAGCTTAAACAAGTGGCAATTGAGTTTGCTCTAAAGATTTGGAGGCATTACTTATATGGTGTTCATGTAGATGTCTTACCGACCACAAGAGTTTGCAATATGTGTTATAGCAGAAAGATATAAATCTTCTCCAAAGGAGGTGGCTCGAGTTATTAAAGGATTATGACATGAGTGTTCTCTATAACACTAGCAAAGCAAATGTGTTTGCCGATGCTCTAATTTAGTTATCGATAGGTAGTGTTACTTATTGAGGATTATAGAAAGGAGTTGGTTAGAGATGTTCATAGATTGTCCCGGTTGGGTGTTCGGTTAGTTGACTGTACCAAAAGTTATGTTATGGTTCACAATGGTTCTAAATTGTATTTTGTGGCAGATGTGAAAGCAAAGCAAGGTTTTGATCCAACTTTAATTGAATAGAAGGAAGCAGTTCTTAAAAAGTCCATAAATGCTTTCTCCAAGGGGGAGATAGTGTTCTTTGGTACCAACGTTGTTTGTGTGTTCTTAATCTTTATTACTTGAGAGAACAAATCTTATCTGAAGCACGTAATTCTCGATATTCCATTCATGTCACGACTCAGGGGTACCCCTAAATGTAACAAGGCACATAGAACCCTGAGAGGTACCATGTAAGCCACTTAGTATATCATAACCTAAAGCATTAGAACAGTAAGAGTAAAAACGCATTTCAAGTCCAAAATTTTCATAAACGAAAGTGGAAGTCTACACTTGTCTCAATTTAGCCATCTATTACAATAATTGAATCAAATAGGGCCTATCCCATACAACATGTCAAAAAATGGAAATACAATAAAAGAAACTACTAAATGAGAACATCCGTCCTCGAATCATGAGGACTCACCAACAAGCTAGGAGAAATGATTAGATCCAATCCCTAGCCATAATGTTGACCACCTTGAGGATCAGACCCTACACATGGGGAAATATAGAAAATATAGGTTAGTACAAAAATGCACTAAGTACTATAGCATGCACAAACCATTGAAAACATGCTAAAAGGGACATTTTAGTTGAATGTATCCAATTTACTTATTTGAAGCATCATTTTGAAGATAATGGAAAAGCATAATTCATAAGCATAATCAACTCATAGATCATCATACCATAAGAGGAACATACCATAAATACCCTCAAAGCATACTTGTGCAATGCATGAATAAGAACCCATAATCTGACCCATACTAAGTAAAGCTTATTGAGTAACTATAGTTCATAATTCATATTCGTGTTCATACTATTATCATATAGGGATTAAGCCTTAACCGACATAGACCATGTGAGCTTACCATGGAATCCAGTGTCTACCCCACACCTAGAAGAGGTTGTCCGACTTGCCTAAGGTAGAACGATACTCTTAGCTTAGGTGGATCCACTAGCTAAATACCTATGAGGGCACATAGCTGATGGGATAAGGAGATTGCTACTAGAAACCTAAACTCAACTAAGGTATAAGGTTTCCATCTCATAAGATACATACTTTTGGGAACCCGGACTCAACTAAGGTAGAAGGAACCCAATTGGAAAGCCGTACTCAACTAGTGTAAAAGCTTTCAATGGGAAGCCAAACTCAACAATCGTACAAGCTTACATCTCATATTCATATTTACTCGGTGCTAAGCATTAATTCCCATCGATTACATATTAAGTCGTTACTTAAGTTCATATTCATGGAAGAATGTCTTGACACTCAATCCAACATAATTCATATTATAGCTCATAGATTCAATAGGTAAGAATAGCCTTTCAACCTTAGAATCATCATATTGTGAGAAAACCTTTCACATCATATCATATTCATACTCTAATATGTATATGAGGATAACCTTCCAACAACACAACACTAGATCATAATCATATTCACTTTACTCTCAAAGTGTTCTTAAAGCATATACTAAACTTCAAATATCATGCATAATTCTCATACTTTGCTCTTCAAGGATCAAAGATCATATTCTATCAACACATCTAGAATTACTACATAAGACATGGATAATAACATAATTCAAGTAACTCAACTATCTCAAGCATAATCTCATATCATTATTCTATAAGCAACAAACCCACATAACAAGATCATATTTGAGTAATATGGGGGTTTCATGGGTTCTTGGGGATTTCAACATAAAACAATAATAAATCATTAATTCAATCATAATATTAAGTAATTCAAACATTAGAATCGTTTTTCAAAGGAACCCATGACTTGGAGATAAACCCTCGCTTTTGGGAATTTTAGTATTTGAAATTGGGGTCTTGAAGGGAATCCATGGATGAAGGACTACCATACCTTAGCAATTGAATTCAATGAAATTGAGTAGAAAACCTTGCCCGTTGAACCCTAGCCCCAACTTCCTTCTTCTTCTTCTTCCTTGAAGTTCTAGCGAGAGGATTTTTGGAGAGGAGATGAACTTTGGGAAATATTTGGGTGTTGTCAAAATATGACTTAGTTTAGGTGAATTTGACTTAAAATGACTTATATAGTGACCCAAAACTTATGCAAAACAACTTCACTTTGGTAGGACTTAAACCGGAATTTCCCAAAATACCCCTCACTTAAAGTGAGCTACTAGGGACCACGAGCTATGATTATGACCCCGAGTCGTGGTCCCCTTCGCAGACTTGAGGCAATGGCTAGGCAATAAGTGCCTTTAGCACACAAGCCAAAGGCACTTTCACGAAGGGCTCCACAAGCTGTGGTCAAGGCCACAAGTCGTGGTCCCTCTGGTGGGACTTGAGGCAGTGGCTAGGTCATCATGACTTAGCTCCCTTGAGGCTAAGTGAAGATCATGACCACTCCCACGGTCCTTGGTGGCCTTCATGAGCCATCAATTGGCTCGTGGGGGAGGGTCTCATTTTGGGCAGCTTGGCAAGTACACTGCCTAACCCATCACGGACCACACCATAAGACGTGGTGGTGGTTGTGGTCACTCAGGTAGTGTCTAGGGGAGAGAGGATTGCCCTAGTCCTCTCCCTTGGCCCTTGCCCACTTCCTTGACTCTAAACCCAACGTTTTGCTCTAGGTTTAGCCTACTAGTTTTCGGAGTGTTACAATATCTCCCCCTTGGGAACATTCGTCCTCGAATAACGATCTAGACATTTACGAAAGTCAAGAATCAAGACTAGTAGCCCATTATGTATGAAACATCAAAATAATGCACAATTCCAAGGAGGAAATTTCAACTCCATCTCAAACATAATCAATGCAACTCAAGTACGAACTACATCTAACCCATTATGCATGAAACTCAACATTTCTCATATTCGTAGCAGGAACTACCTTCATCAACTAAAAGCATGTTCAACACAATACCATGGAGCCAATATTCAATTACTCTCAAAAGCACACTAAAGCATGTTCAACAACTCATCTCATGAAGTCAAATATGCAACTCATACTAAATGAACAACAACATGAGGAACACATAAATCAAGAAAACTAATTTTTTTACCAATCATTAATTTCTCAAGAACATGCATAACAAAAGGAAATCATGGAAAAACACATATACACACAGGACTCCCAAAATACTAAAACTGAAGAGGAGCTACTTACCTTAAGCGTGAATAGGAGTAGAAGGTAAGAGATGAGAATATCGAGGCTTGATATCGGCCTCGGCCTCCCAAGTAGCACTTAACTGAGTTCTCCATAAAACCTTCACGGAAGCTATTTCCTTGTTTCTTAATCTTTTGACTTTTCGGTCTAGGATTTCTACCGGAACCTTTTCATATGAAAGACTTTCGTCAACTCCTAACCCATCAAGGAGAATAATGGATGTTGGATCTCCAATACACTTCTTAAGCATAGAAACATGAAATTATGGGTGAACCAGGGCAAACTCATTTAGCAAATCCAACTCATAGGCAACTTTCCCAATATGCTTCAAAATTTGATAGGGGCCTACATACAAGGGACTAAGTTTCCCTTTCTTGCCAAAACTCATCACACCCTTCATGGGTTAAATATTCAAATAGACCCAATAATTAACTTCAAATTCTAGATCCCTTCTTCTCACATCGGCATAAGACTTTTGTCTACTTTGAGCCGTTCTCAACCTCTCTTTAATGAGCCAAACTTTCTCAATAGCTTCATAAACAAATTTGGGACCAATAAGAGTAATTTCACCTACCTCAAACTAACCAACCGGAGACCTACATCTCCTACCATACAAGGCTTCAAAGGGAGCCATACCGATACTTATGTGATAACTAATATTGTAGGCAAACTCTATTAATGGCAAATGGTCATCCCAATTACCCTTGAAGTCTATAACACATGCCCTCAATATATCTTCCAATGTTTGGATGGTACGCTCTGCTTGCCCATCGGTTTGGGGATGAAAAGTGGTGCTAAGCTTAACCTTAGTACTAAGCCCTTTTTGGAATGACTTCCAAAAGTGAGTAGTAAATTGAGTACCCCGATCTGAAATAATAGATAAAGGGACCCCATGCAACTTAACTATCTCTCTTACATAAAACTTGGCATGGTCTTCAGCCGAATGAGAAACTTTGACAAGAATAAAGTGGGATAATTTTGTCATCTTATCTATAATGACACAAATAGAATCATGTTGACTTTGGGTGCGAGGCAATCCCACAATAAAGTCCATATTTACATCTTCCCACTTCCAAGTGGGAATACTTATATCTTGGGACAAGCCTCTCTGCCTTTGGTGCTCAACCTTAACTTGTTGACAATTAGGACATTTGGCTACAAATCCTGCAATATCCTTCTTCATGCCATTCCACCAATAGACTTCCCATAGATCACGGTACATCTTGGTGTCTCCCGGATGAACAAAATATCGAAAACTATGAGCTTCTTCCAAAAATATATCCCTCAAACAATCAATATCTGGAACACATAACCGACCATAGTATCTAAGCACCCCATCTCCCCCTTAGGAGAAAGCCTCAACGGACTTCTTGATTATCGACACTTCAACTCAGCTAATATAGGATCAAGGCCTTATTTAGGCTCCACATTCATCATAAAGGACGATTCGAACCCATTATGGACCATGTAACACCCCAACTACTAGAAACATCTAAATTAACTCATACCTTCGTGGAACCACAAAGAAGGTGGGTAATAAATAAAGAATGATGTCGTATATCATATTTTAAGTTTTGAAGTGTTGTATCTCAAGTTTTGAAGTTAGGTAAGTCGCAAAATAAAAGTTGGGAAGAGTTATAGTAAGTTCCTTTTTAAATATTTTTTTGAAATTTGGGTCAAAGTCTCGGAGGTTTTCTCCGAATCTATAAAGAGTTATGGGGCCCACAACCTATCAAATCGAAGGTCTACGAGTCTAGTTTCCAACTCATTAAAATATTTGTTCATACGACTTCAGAATAGAGAGATATTCGTGTTTCTGTGAGACTGCCAAGTAAACACGTGAGGTATGGCCCTTGGTTGGTGGAACTGTTTATATACCGTCTTGTTCGAATTTTCTTTATTTTTTTAGTTAAGAACCAGAAACTTAGAAACCCCACTTCTAGGATCAACCAAATTATAGATTTTCTCGACTTAAGTCCTTGACAAAAATTGTTCTACGCTTTGAGTTTGTCATCATGGTAAAATTTGTTTTTACTGATTTCATAGCATACCATACTTTGGTGTTGGGACAGCAAGCGTTTGGACATATTTTAAGGTTTTGAGGTATATTACGAACTTAAGATTAATTATTGAGTGGGTTATGAGTAAAATTCATTAGGCCACGTGAATTCAGTGAAACAAGCATGTTAAGGCTATTCCCTTCTTACGGAATGCTTATTTAAAGCTTAGGAGGAATTTAATTTGGTTGTTATCATTATTATACTTGTAGCCATTATTGTTGATTATTGGTTGCTCGAGAGGATATAATCCTTCTTTGTCTGGACTCTTATTCAGTTAGTAGCATCCCTATGTTGGGCAGGACTTAGAAGCTATTCGTATAGGTTGCTTATAGTTAAATTGCTCGATTTTAGTCTATTTGATTGCTATTGTTTCCCTTAGGATTATTGTGGTTAGCTACAGGAATGTGATCTATGCCTAGAAGGGCGATGTTCTTCCTACGAGACTATATTAATGCCTAGAAGGGCTATGAGTAGCCTACAGGGTTATATTGACGCCTAAGAGGGCTATGTGCTGCCTATAGGGCCATGTGTTGCCTAAGAGGTCTATAAGTTGTCTATAAGCTATATTGATGCCTAAGAGAACTATGCGCTACCTACGGGGATATATTATTTCCTAAGAGGGCTATGTGACTACCTACGGGGCGAGGGGACTACCGATAGAGGTATATAGACTAATTGACACCTTCTAGGGCTATAGGGGCCTAGGTAGGTGGTTTTGTGTATTGTTTGTACCTGCCGAGCTTATGCGGGCTTGGTTAGGTTGTTGTTTTATTATTTTGGATATGTTTAGACTTATGAGCAGGTCAGTACACTTATCTTAACCTTGATTTATATATCGGATTACTCATAGTATATTAGGATACCTGCTCATAGTTTATTTCCTTACATACTCAGTATATTATTTCGTACTGACGCCCCATTGCCAGGGGTACTGCATTCATGCCTGTATGTCTCGAAAGACGACCCAGTAAACCTCCTCACCAGCAGGATTTACTTCTACCGATTGGCTAGCCCCTTTCTTTTAGAGCTGCTAGAGTTGGGAGGTTTGTTATTTTTTGTTGTATATATTTTTATGGGTTGGCTGGGGCCCTATCCCGCTAATCTTTACTACTCTTAGAGGCTTCTAGACTAGTGTGTAGGGTGTATAGCTACGTTATGGCCATGTTGGCCTAGTTTGTTAGTTTGATGAGGCATAGTTGTTTGATGTATTGTCTTGATATATACCTGCTTTCAGTTTCGGTATAGAGATCATGGTGGCCTCAACGGCCTAATCAGGACTTCTGTGCTAGTTGGCTATTTCTTTATATGAACTCGTAGGAGTAGTTGTTTCTTTTATAGATCTGTTAACAAAGGCCTTGTCGGCCAAGGGCTTAATTTTAAGCCAAGATATACTTGTTTGTTTTCTTGATTACATGTGGCTACCATGCGCTAGTAGCAAATGGTTCAGCAGGGTTAGCTCGAGCCCGAGTTTTGGCATTAGGAGCCAGTTGCACCCCTTGAGTTTGGGGCGTGACAGACCATAACGCCACCCTTGGTGGAATCCACCAGTTTAACACCTAGCGGAGCCAACCTATGCACCTCACGAACTAATTCTTTCTTTTCAATCTCTACATGATTCACACTATCCATAGACAATCTACTATGTGCATCCGCTACTACATTAGCATTGTTGGGGTGATAAAGGACACTCATATCATAATCCTTCAAGAGTTCTAACCACTTTCTTTGTCAAAGTTTCAAGTCCTTTTGACTAAACACATATTGAAGACTCTTCTGATTGCTGAAAATATCCACATGGACCCTATACAAATAATACCTCCATATTTTCAAGGAAAACACAAACTCCGCTAATTCAAAATCATGGGTCAAATAATTCTTCTCATGGAATTTAAGTTTCCTTGAAGAGTAGGCAATCACTTAACCGTTTTGTATGAGCACACATCCAAACCCCACTCTAGAGGCATCACAATACACCGAAAAACCATTCGTACCCTCCAGTAAGGTCAGTACCGGAGCGGAAGTAAGTCTATCTTTCCACTCTTGGAAACTTTTCTCAAAAGCTTCTAACCACACAAACTTAGTTTTCTTTTGAGTCAAAGTCGTCAACGGAGAAGCAATGGAAGACCTTCTATAGTAACTGGCCAAACCCAAAAAGCTTCTAATATCGGAAAGAGATAGAGGTCTAGGCTAACTCTTGACTGCATCCATCTTCTTCAGATCTACCTCAATAACCTTACTTGACACAATATGACCAAGGAAAGCTACAGACCTTAAGCAAAATTCATACTTGCTAAACTTTGCAAAAAGTTATTGATCCTTAAAAACTTGCAATACAATTCTCAAATGGTCCACATGTTCATTCTCACTGCTTCAATAATCAAAATATCATCGATAAACACATTCACAAACACGTCTAGGTATTGCCTAAACACTTTATTCATCAAATCCATAAACGTCGCTGGAGCATTAGTCAACCCAAATGACATTACCACAAACTCATAGTGACCATACCGGGTTCGAAAATCCATCTTGGGAATATCAACCCCTCTCACTCTCAATTGGTGATAACCCGAACGAAGATTAATCTTAGAGAAATAGCTAGCCCCTAGAAGTTGGTCAAACAAATCATCAATTCTCGAAAGGGGATATTTATGCTTGATGGTCACTTTATTCAATTTACAATAGTCGATACACATTCTAAGAGACCCATCCTTATTTCTAACAAACAACACGGGAGCACCCCATGGAGATACTTGGTCGGATAAAACCTTTATCTAGAAAGTCCTATAGTTTCTCTTTCAACTCTTTTAACTCCACTGGAGCCATTCTATAAGGAGGAATGGAGATAGGTTGCGTATCCGGTAAAAGGTCAATACCAAAATCTATTTCCCTCTCGGGAGAAATACCGATCAAATCATCAGGGAAAACTTTTGGGAACCCATTAACTACTAGAACCAACTCTAGAGAAGGGGTTTCAGATTCAACATTCTTCACCCTAACAAGATGGTAAATACACCCTTTGGAGATCATCTTCCTAGCTTTAAGGCAAGAAACAAATTGACCTCTAGGCATAGAATTACCCCCCTTCCATTCTAAGATAGGCACATTTGGAAATTGGAACATAACCACCTGAGTCCTACACTTGATAAAGGCATAACATGCATGCAACCAATCCATATCCAAAATAACATCAAAGTCTAACATGTCTAACTCTACCAATTCCACCAATGTAACTCTATAGGCTAAGGAAACGGGACAACTCCTATAGACTCTTTTAGCCACCACTGAATCACCAACTAGGGTAGAGACCGAAAAAGATTCCACTAACATTTTGGGGAGAATATCAAAGGACAAGGTAGCACCGGGATCTAACTAGGCATACACATTAATATATAAGACTTTTAATATACCGGTCACAACATCTAAGGAGCTCTCTTGGTCACCTCAGGATTGAAGAGCATAAAAGCATTTTCGCTTTGGGACATTGGAATTTGAATCTCTTGGAGGAGCTTGTTTATCTTCTCTTCGCTTAAACTTAAGCATTGGACAATCTCTCATCTTGTGGCCAACCTTTCCACAACTGAAACACCCATCGGTACTAACTAGGCACTTACCATCATGCTTTCTTCAACATTTGCATAATTAGGCCTAGCCACATAAGAACCACCATTATTACCTCTTTGAGGTTTAGGGTTGGAAACCCTATCCTTGTGTAACACTCCAAAAACTAGTAGGCTAAAATAGAGCTTAACACGACAGTTAAGAGTCGTAAACCGTACTTGCCCGTACCTTAAAAAAATAAATGTTTACGTGTTATAACGTCAAGGTTCAAACTCCAAGGACCAACCATGGGTCCTTGAGGAATGCACAAAATGTGCCTGGGCAGTGACCCACGAGGGGACACTCACGCCCCGTAGGTGCCCCCTTACCACGTGGGTGAGGGGCTGTAGATGGAACCTGTAGAAGCAGGTCTCATTCCCCGACTGTAAAACTCCAGAAAATTAGTAGACTACACTAGAGCCTAACGTAAGGCTTAGAGTCATAAATAACTCCCGATACTTAGAATGATGGTTTTAAGGGTTAAACGTCAAGGTACAACTCCTAAAGGACCATCCAAGGGTCTTTGAGAAGGACCCAAAACAGCCCCAAGAAACTGCCCAAAAGGGGCCACCTATGGATGGAAAATACGCCAAGTAGGTGGATCCACGCCTCGTGGGGAGGGGTCGTGGGTCAAGACCCCAAGTGTGGAGTTGTAAGACACCACCCACAAAGGTGAAATACACCCCGTAGACCCACTGACGGTCTATGAGTCATGGGTCGTGGGTCATGGCTGCAACCTGCCCAAAGTCGGCCCAAGTGAGGGTAGTTTAGGTAATTTCCTTTTTAGTTAGTTTGATCTAAGGTCATTTTATATTGTTTTAATAGAACTATATAAGACTTTTTAAGTCATAAACTAACCCATTCACTTCATAAAATCCCAAGACCCCAAACCCATAACCAATTTTTCCCCAAATAAACTCTCTCTAGAATTCCAAGGAAGAAGAAGAAGAAAGGTGAAGCCAGGATTAAAGAATAAAGATTTTCTCCCCAAATTCATGGTGAATATTCAATAATATATGCTAGCTCTTCATCCATGGGTAGCCTTCATCCATGGAGCCCTTTCAAAACCCCCAATTTCAAAACTAAAAAACCCAAAAGTTAGGGTTTGACTTCAATCTCATGGATTCCTTTCAAATTTGTTTTTAAAGGTTGAATCATGTTTTTTTATGAATATATTGATGATTTTACATGATTTTAAGTTGAATTCCTCAAGAATCCATGAATTTCCCTATTTTCCCAATTTGGATCTTAAAGTGTGGGAATTGTTATATGTTGATCCAATTGAGTAAATAATGGTTGTTTATGGTGTAATTACATGATTTTAGTATGATTATACATGTATTCTTGATTAACCTACGATTTTAGAGTTAAATTGATATAGTTTAGGTTATGTCATGAAAGAGGCAATTGAGGGTTTAGATGTGATCTTCCAAGATTGATGAATTACTTTATGAATTACGTGAGATTAGAGTAACTAAATATGAATTACTTAAAGGTAAAGCTTGTCGACATGAATTTATTATATTAGGGCATATAGGATGAATCATGACTAAGTAGAGTTGAGATTGACTTTGCATGAAGATATATGACTATAATTTGTTAAGAATGAATCGTATGGTTAGATTATCTTGGGAATTAGGCATACATGATGACCATGTGAGGTATTGCTTGAGAGTAAGGTTTATAGTATGATTGTCATTTCTAGGGCTATGAGGGTAAAAGCTAATATGAATTAATCAAGGATGTTAACGCTTTAGGAGTGAAGCCATCATGTAGGTTGAATTGTATATGGTTTTATTGTGGAAAGACTTCACTAACATGACCTATATCATGAGTATTTGAGATCATGCATTTAATGACTTGATTACTTGAACTATGATTATATCCATATCTAATATAATGAATTCTAGATGTGTTGATTGAATATGGTCATTGGTCCTTAAAGGGGCAATATATGATATTATACATGCTTTATGAAAGTTGTGTTCATGCTTTAAGAACATCTTTTGAGAAAGTAAAGTGATCATGAGTTTATGGTGTTGTTGAAAGTCTATTTTCACACACACACTTACACATGACTATGCATGAAAAGTTACATGATCATGATTATGATAACATTATTGTGTTGATTGAAAGACTATTCTAATGAACACATAATGAACATGATGTGAAAGTTTTTCTCACATAATGAAGATTCTAGGTTGAAATTCAGTTCTCACCTAATTGAATCTAACATGAAGACATGGACAATGAAAGTTAATTCTCACGCATGATCTAATGAGCTATCCTAGTGAAACAAGTTAGGATTCAATAAACACTCCATGGGAATTATGCTTAGCACTGAGTGGATATTGAATATGAGATAAAGGCTCTCCCGTTAAGTAAGCTGGTTGTCTAAAAGTTATCTGATGATATGGAAGCTCCCCTGTTAAGTAAGGTTGGGGTTTTTAGTAGCAATCTTCGTATCCCATAAGTATGTTCCCCAGTAGGTTATTTAGCTATTGGATCCACCTAAAAGCTAATACATTTGAGTTCTACCTTAGGCAAGTAGGGCACCTCTTTTTGGTGTGGGGCAAGACATCGAATTTCATGTTAAGCTCACATAGTCTATGTCAGTTAAGGCTAATTCCCACTATGAACAAGAATATGAGTTATGTACTATGGTTACTCAAGAAGCTCTATAAAGTTTGGGTGGGGGTATGGGACTTCATCCATGCATTGCACAAGTAGGTTTTGAGAGTAGTCATAGTGTGTTCCTCAATGTATAATGACTTATGAAATGATGAATGCTTAACTTGGATTGTTGTTATGAGTTGCATTTCTTGACATGACCTATTAAATGTGAATGTTCCTTCTTTATGAGTATTGACTAAAGATGATAACAAAGAATGGTAAGTATGATTATGGTGGCCTAAAAGTGGTACTTAGCATAGACGGAATTATAGGATCTTTATCTATACATTGCACAAGTATAACTTAGGTTTACTTATGAGATGGTTCTATTATATTATAATGATTTATATGATGAATATGCTTGTGACTTATGATTTTATACTAATGTGCATGATGATTTCTCAAACATAGTAAAGTGCATGATTTTCAACTAGAATATCCTTTTTAGCATGTTTTAAAGGTTTTTATGCATGGCTATCATACTAGTGCATTTTTGTACTAACCCATATTTGCTACATTTTTTCCAAAGTGTAGGGTTTATGATATCAACTTCCATCCTCGTGGCTAGGTTCATAGTAGATCAGAAAAGAAGTTATGGTGAGTCCTTATAGTATTCGAAGGCTTGACCACCATGTCCTTTACATTTCATTTTATGTTTAGAGCTTTTGTATGGGTTACGTCCAAAAGTTTTAGTTTTAATGATTATAGATGGTTTGAAACAAAGTGTAGGCTTCTACTTATTTTTATAAAAGACTTTGATTGTAAAGAAAAGTTTTAAATTTCCACACAATTTCCTATTCATCTTATGTTATGATATGCTAAGAGGCTTATATGAGGTTTTTCAAAGTCTTGTATGTCGTCTCACATCTAGGGGATACTCCTGGGTCGTGACACCGACTCACACGTCACCATCGCGGGCCGTGGGTCAAACCATGGTCCGTCAGTGAGGGGGGTCGTGGGTGGTGAATTGGAACCATTTTTTTGGAATTAGTTGATGGGCGCTTTGGGGTTTTCCATTTTAAGTTAATATTAAGTGACGTCATTTTGTATCAATTTAGACTAACTATATATATTTTTAAGACCCCCAAATCAAGTCATCTCCTTCATAACTCCAAATTCCCAAATCAAAACCAACTTTTCCCCAAAAACTTTCTCCAGAACATCAAGGAAGAAGAAGGAGAAAGTGAAAGGTAGGGTTGAAGGAACAAGCTTTTCCACTCAAATTCGTTGGGTTTCATCACCATGGTATAATAGTTCTTCATCCATGGATAGAATTCATCCATGGAGCCCCTTCAAAACCCCCAATTTAAAAACTAGAAATCCCAAAAGTTAGGGTTTGACTTCAATCTCATGGATTCCTTTCAAATTCGTTTTTAATGAATAGATTATGTTTTATTATGATATATTGATGATTTTATATGGTTTTATGTTGAATCCCCCAAGAATGCATGAATTCCCCTATTTTCCCAATTGGTTTTCAAAGTGTGGGTATTAACTGATGCAAGTAGAATATTATAGAATTATGAATGTAATGAATTGGGCATTTCAATTATGTCATTATACATGTCTAATGTAGTAATTCTATATGTGTTGATTGGATGTGATCCTTAATCCTTGAAGGGTAAACTATAATGTATGCATGATTATGAGATTTATGTATATGCTTTAAGAACACTTTGAGTGTGAATTGTCAATGATTATGATGATGTTGTTGTATTGATTGAAAGGCCATTATCATGAACATACAATGAATATAATGTGAAAGGTTTTTCTCGCAATATGATGATTCTAAGGTTGAATGTCAATTTTCACCGAATGGAATCTAATGATATATCTTAATGAAACAAGTTATTACTTGATAAGTACTGTGTGGGATAGATGCTTAGCAAACAGTGGATATTGGTATGAGATGGAAGCTCCTCCTCAGAAAGAGCGGGTTTCTAGAAGCAATCTCTTGAGATGGAAGCTTCTCCGTCAAAAAGGGCTGGTTTCTAGTAGCAATCTCCTTATCCCGAAAACTATGTTCCCCCAAAGGTCTTTAGATAGTGGATCCACCTAAAAGCTAACAAGCCATGGTCTTACCTTAGGCAAGTCGGACAACCTTTTTCAGTGTGGGTAACATCGGATTCCATGTTAAGCTCACATGGTCTATGTCGGTTAAGGCTTATTCTCACTATGAACAAGAAGAGGAATCATGACCTATGGTTACTCAAAAAACTTTATGTAGCATGGATAAGATTATGGGATCTTATTGATGCATTGCATAAGTAGACTGAGGGTACATGTGGTATGTTTCTCCTATGATATGATCATCTATAAAATGAACATACTTATGACATTATGCTTTCCCTTTTCCTTCAAAATGATTATTTAACTTATAAACTACATGCATTCAACTAAAATGTCCTTTTTGGCATGTTTTCTAGGTTTTTATGCATGGCTATCATACTTAGTGCATTTTTTTACCAACCCATATTTTCCTATACTTTTCCCAAGTGTGGGGTCCGGTTTCTAAGGCAGTCATCATTTGGTTCAAGCTTGGATTCGACTATTCTCCTCTCTTGTGGTAAGTCCTCATGAATCGAGGACAGAAGATTCACTTTGAGTTTCACTTCTAGTATCTCATTTTTTAACTATGATTGTATTTCATTGGAACTATTGTAATAGATGGCTAATTAAGACAAGTCTAAACTTCCGCTTTGCTTTTATGAAAAAAAAACTTTTTAAGACTTGAAATGCATTTTAACTCTTTATTATTCTATGCTTTATGTTAGAATATGCTAAGTGGCTTGCATGGGCCTTTCGGGGTTCTATGTTCCTTGTTACATCCAGGGGGTACCCTTGGATCGTGAAAAACTTGGTAATAAGAGTACAAGGTTTAGAATAATTCTAGGATGATGTCTCATAAGCTACGTCTAGTAGAGTCTTGTTTATGAGTGTGAAGTGCGCCATATTTATCAATAAGAGGCTACAAGTGTTTAGGAAACTATACTTCTTTCGTTACTCCTAAGTCGGGCCTTATAGTTTAACTCTATAAAGTCCCTCTCCTAATACTTCTCTTGTATCTTCAGGATATGAATACACGAAGGGCTAACGCAAGAAGAATGGAGGGTGACAATGTGAATGAAGGATCTCCTCCTCAAGATAATCAAGCCCCAGTTGATCCCGTGTTGAGAATGTTACCCATGTGGAGTTTAGGTTGGCTTTCCAAATTTTGGCTCAAGTCGCGACGGCTCAAGCCAATAGAAAAGTTGTAGCCCCGATGAATCCTAATGTAAATTCGACTGCTTCAAGGGTTCGGCATTTTTCTATAATGAGCCCTCTTGAGTTTCATGGCACCAAGTAAAAGAGAATCCTCAAGAATTTGTGGAAGAGGTTTACAAAATACTTGACATTATGGGGGTGAATTCGGTAGAGAAAACGGAACTAGCCGCCTACCAATTGAAGAATGTTGCTCAAGTATGGTATAATCAATGGAAGAATAAGAGGCCGGTAGGAGCAGGTCCTATAGATTGGGAAGTGTTTAAATCGGCATTTCTTGATCGATTCTTTCCTCGAGATTTGAGGGAAGCTAAGGTGGAAAAATTCATTAACCTTAGGCAAGGTAGCATGAGTGTTAAGGAATATTCCTTGAAATTTATCCAAGTATGCTCCATCCATGGTGGCAGATTTGAGGGATGAGATGAGTAAGTTATTGACGGGTGTTTCCGACTTGGTTTAAGAAGAATGTTATACGTCAATGCTCCTTCATGACATGGATATCTCAAGGCTCATGGTGTATGCTCAACAAATTGAGGAATCAAAGCTCAAGAAAAAGAATAGAGAGGTGAAGAGAGCTAGAACCGGTGATAAGAATTTCTCCAATGCTAGCTCTGATGGACAAGGTCGACAAAAGTTCAAGCAAAGGTTCTCCAACCAAGGTTCCTCAAATGCTTCTCTGAGGGTCAACAAGGATAGGGTGTCTAACCCTAACCCATAAGGAGGCAATGGTGGTGGATCTTCTATGGCTAGGCCTACTTGTGCTAAGTGCGGTAAGAGACATGATGGCAAACGTCTAGCCTACTCAGATGTTTGTTATGGTTGTGGTAAGAGTGGTCATCAATTGAGGAATTGCCCAAAACGTTTGGGTAAGAGAAAAGAGTACAAGAGGGCTCCTCCAAGTGGTTCAAACTCAAATGCTCAAAAGCAAAACCATTTTTATATTATTCAATCTCGAGATGATCAAGAGAGTTCCCCGAGTGTTGTGACCGGTATGTTAAAATCCTTTTCTATTGATGTATATGCCTTGTTAGATCCCGGTGCTATTTTGTCCTTCGTGACATCTTTTGTGGCCATGAAGTTTGAAATACTCCCCGAAGTGTTAGTAGAACTTTTTTGATTTCTACCCCAATTGGTGATTTCGTGGTGGGTAGGAAAGTTTATAGAAGTTGTCTTATTTCCTTGTCACATAGAGTTACTTTGGTGGATTTAGTAGAGATAGGCATGTTAGACATTGACGTGATTTTAGGTATGGATTGGTTGCATGCATGTTATGCCTCGATCGATTATAGGACTCGATTGGTTAGATTCCAAATTCCAAATGTGCCTATATTACAGTGGAAGGGAAGAAATTATATGCCTAGAAGTCAATTTTGTCTTACCGTAAAGCTAGGAAGATGATCTCCAAAGGGTGTATTTACCATCTTGTTAGGGTGGAGGATGTTGAATCTGAAACCCCTTCTCTAGAATCAATACCGGTAGTGAATGAGTTTTCGAAAGTTTTCCTCGATGATTTGCCCAATATTCCTCCCGAGCGGGAAATAGATTTTGGTATTGACCTTCTTTTGAATACTCAACCTATCTCCATTCCTCCCTATAGAATGGCTCTGGCGGAGTTAAAAGAGTTGACAGAGCAACTAAGAGATTTATTAGATAAGGTCTTCATCTGACCGAGTATCTCTCCATTGGGTGCTCCGGTGTTGTTTGTTAGAAAGAAGTATGGGTCTCTTAGAATGTGAATTGATTATCGACAATTGAATAAAGTGACCATCAATAATGAATATCCTCTTCCAAGAATCAATGATTTGTTTGACCAACTCCAAGGGGCTAGCTATTTCTCTAAGATTAATCTTTGTTTGTGCTATCACCAACTGAGGGTAAGAGGGATTGATATCCCAAAGACGGCCTTTAGAATCTGATATGGCCACTATGCATTTCTGTTTATGTTGTATGGGTTTACTAATGCTCCGGTGACATTTATAGACTTGATGAATAGAGTCTTTAGGAAATACCTAGACATATTTATTATTGTATTTATCGACGATATTTTGATCTATTCAAGAAGGGAGAGTGAGCATGTGGACCATTTGAGAATAGTGTTGCAAGTTCTTAAGGACCAACAAGTTTTTGCAAAGTTTAGCAACTGCGAAATTTGGTTGAGGTATGTGACTTGACTTGGTCATACTGTGTCAAGCAAGGGTATTGAGGTAGATCCTAAGAAGATGGCTACGGTCAAGATTTGGCCTAGACCTCTAACTCATTCAAATATTAGAAGCTTTTTGGGTTTGGCCGGTTACTATAGGAGGTTTGTGGAAGGGTTTTCCTTCATTGCTTTTCCATTGACGGCTTTGACTCAAAAGAAGGCTAAGCTTGAGTGGTCCGAGGCTTGTGAGAAAAGCTTCCAAGAGTTAAAAGACGTACTTACTTCCGCTCTGGTGTTGACCTTACCGGAGAGTACCGATGGCTTTGTGGTGTATTGTGATGCCTCTAGAGTAAGGTTGGGATGTATGCTCATGCAAAATGGTAAAGTGATTGCCTATGCTTCAAGGCAACTTAAAATCCATGAGAAGAACTATCCGAACCATAATCTTAAGTTAACGGAGGTTGTATTTTCCTTGAAAATATGGAGGCATAACTTGTATAGGGTCCATGTGGATACTTTCACCGATCACAAGAGTATCCAATATGTGTTTAGTTAGAAGACTTGAATCTATGACAATGAAGGTGGTTAGAACTCTTGAAGGATTATGATATGAGTGTCCTCTACCACCCCGGCAAAGCTAACGTGGTAACGGATGCACTTAGTAGATTGTCCATGGGTAGTGGCTCATGTAGAGGATGAAAAGAAAGAATTGGTTCGTGAGGTGCATAGGTTGGCTCGGCTAGGTGTTCAACTAGTGGATTCCACTAAGGGTGGCTTCATGGTCCATAATGGCTTCGAATCGTCCTTTGTGATGGATGTGAAGTCTAAGCAAGACCTTGATCCCATATTAGTTAAGTTGAAAGATTCGGTACTCAAAAAGTCCGCAGAGGCTTTTTCCCAAGGGGGAGATGGGTGCTTAGGTACCAAGCTCGGTTATGTGTTTCAGATGTTGATGGTTTGAGGGAAAAAATTTTAAATAATGCTCATAGTTCTCGGTATCCTATTCATCCGGGAGCCACACCAAGATGTACCGTGATCTACGAGAAGTCTAATGGCAGTATCATATGAAGAGAGATATTGCGGGATATGTAGCAAAATGTCCTAATTGTCAACAAGTTAAGGTTGAGCATCAAAGGTCGAGAGTCTTGTCCTAAAATATAAGTATTCCCACTTGTAAGTGGGAAGATCTAAATATGGACTTTATTGTGGGTTTGCCTTGCACTCGAAGGCAACATGATTCTATTTGGGTCATTGTAGATCGTATGTCAAAATCAGGCCACTTTATTCTCATCAAGGCTTTTCATTCAGCGGAAGACTATGCCAAGTTTTATATAAGTGAGGTAGTGAAGTTTCACGGGGTCCCTTATCTATTATTTCGGATCGAGGTACTCAATTTACTTTGCACTTTTGGAGGTCATTCAAAAAAGGGCTTGGTACTAAGGTCAATCTTAGCATGGCTTTTCATCCCCAACTCAATGGGCAAGCGGAGCGTGCCACCCAAACATTAGAAGATGTGTTGTGGGCATGTGTTATAGATTTCAAAGGTAATTGGAATGACTACTTGACGTTAATAGAGTTTGCCTACAATAATAGTTATCACTCAAGTATTTGTATGGCTCCTTTTGAAGCCTTTTATGGTAGCAGATGTAGGTCTCCAGTTGGTTGGTTTGAGGTAGGTGACATTGCTCTTATTGGTCCCAAATGGGTTTATGAGCTTTTGAGAAAGTTCGGCTCATTAGAGAGAGGTTGAGAATGGCTCAAAGTAGACAAAACTCTTATGCCAATGTGAGAAGAAGGGATCTAGAATTTTAAGTGAATAATTGGGTCTATTTTAAAATCTCACCCATGAAGGGTGTGATGAGATTTGGCAAGAAAGGGAAACTTAGTCCCCAATATGTAGGCCCATACCAAATATTGAAATGTATTGGGAAAGTTGCCTATGAGTTGGATTTTCCAAATGAGTTGGCCCCGGTTCATCCGATATTTTATGTTTCTATGCTTAAGAAGTATATTGGAGATCCAGCATCCATTATTCCCCTAGAAGGGTTGGGAGTTGATGAAAGCCTTTCATATGAAGAGGTTTCGGTAAAAATCTTAGGCCGGCAAGTTAAGATATTGAGAAACAAGGAAACAGCTTCCGTGAAGGTTTTATGGAGAAATCATTTAGTTGAGGGTTCTACTTGGGAGGCCGAGGCCAATATGAAAATCCCGATATCCTTATCTCTTTCCTTCTACTCCTAGTGAAGCTTGAGGTAAATAGTTCCTCTTAAGTTTTAGTGTTTTGGGAGTCATGTGTGTTATATGTGTTTTCCATGATTTTCGTATGTTGTGCATCTTCTTGATGAGATTCATGTTTAGTAAGAAAAATAGTTTTTATGATTGACTTTCCTCATGTTGTTGTGTATTTAGTATGAGTTGCCTATTTGACTTCATGAGATGAACTGATGAACATGTTTTAGTATGTTTTTGAGAAATAATTGCATACTGGTTCCATGATAATGTGTTGAGCATGATTTTTGTTAGAGAGGGTAGTTCCTCCTATGAATGTGAGAAATATTGAGTTTCATGCATATTAGGTTGTTAGGTGTAGTTCCTACTTCCTTGTATTGCATGGACTATGTTTTGAGTTGGAGTTGATGTTTCCTCCTTGAATTATGCATTATTTAGATGTTTCATGCATGTTGAGCTGCTAGTTTTGAGTCTTTAATTTTGTAAGGTGTCTAGATAGTCATTCGAGGATAAATGTTCCCAAGGGGGAGATAATGTAATACTCCAAAAACTAGTAGGCTAAATTAGAGATTAACACAAGAGTTAGAGTCGTAAATTGTACCTCCCATACCTTAAAAAAAAAAAAATTTACATGTTACAACATCAAGGTTCAAACCCCAAGGACATACCATGGGTCATTGAGGAATGTACAAAAATATACCTGGGCAGTGACCCACGAAGGGCCACTCACTCCTCATAGGTCCCCCAACGCCACGTGGGTGAGGGGCCATAGATGGAACCTGTAAAATGAGGACTTAGACCCCGACCCATGCTTCACCAGCACGGGCCATGGGTCCTACCACGGTCCGACAGTGAGGGGGGTCATGGGTGGTGACCTGGAACCGTTCTTGGGAATTAGTTGAGATGCACTTTCGGGTTTTCCATTTTAAGTTAGTATTAAGTGATGTCATTTTGTATTAATTTCAAACTAACTATATATAGTTTTAAGACCCCCAAATCAAGTCATCTCCTTCATAACTCCAAATTCCAATATCAAAACCAACTTTTCCCCAAAAACTCTCTCTAGAACTTCAAGGAAGATGACCCTTGAATGTACCTCCCCGTACCTTAAAATTCATGTTTTTGTGTTAGAACATCAAGGCTTAAACCCCAAGGACCAACTATGGGTCCTTGAGGAAAAAGCCTCAAAAGTGACTTGGGCAGTGACCCGCAAGGGCAACCCACACCTCTTGGATAGGGGTCATGGGTCAAGCCCCTCAAAAAAAGGCCCCAGACCATCAAACCACGATTTACCAGCATGAGCCATAGTCCCACCCACGTTCCATGGGTCCATGGTCGTAGGTCATTCCTAAAACTGCCAATTGGCAGTTAGACTTAGGGGTCTTTTAGGGATTTCCTTTTCAATTAAAGGTTAAGTGATGTAGTTTTAAGCCTATTTAAAACACCTATATAAGTGTTTTACCCACCTAAACTAACTCATCTAGAATCATAATTTCGAAATCCCCAAATCAAAACCAAACCCTCTCAAAAATATTCTCAATAGAACTCCAAGGAAGAAGAAGAAGAAAGGTTAAGCAATGGTTGAAGGATCCATTTTTTCTACTAAATTTCGTGGGATTTAATCAATAAGGTATTGTAGTCCTTCATCCATGGATAGTTTTCATCCATGGAGTCCCTCCAAAACCCTTAATTTCAAAGTTAGAAATCCTAAAGCCTAGGGTCTTACTTCAATATCATGATTACCTTTCAAATTCATTTTTACTGATTGGATTCTGTTTAATTATTGATGTATTGATGATTTTAAGTTTAATTCCATAAGAATCTATGAATTTCCCTATTTTTCGAAATTGGATCTAAAAGTGTTGGGTGAATTGTAGAAAGAAGAGTATTATTCCATTATGCTTATAGTACTAATAGTAACTGAATCATGTTATCATCCATGTCTAATGTAGTAATTCTAGATATGTTGATTGAATGTGATCTATTGTCCTTGAAGGGCAAAACATGAGAATTATGTATGTTTTGAGGCTTGTATATGCATTTAAATCACTTTGAGAGTAAACTAAATATAATTATGATCAAATTGTTGTGTTGATTGGGTTATTATCCTCATGTACACACTTATGTATGAATGATATGATGTGAAAGGTTGGTCACAACTAGTGATTCTAAGGCTGGAAAACTAGTCTCACCTAATGAATCCATGTGCTTTAGTATGAGTTATATGGATCGAGTGTCAAGACATTCTTCCCTAATCATGAAATTATTCATAGCACTGAGTGGATAGTGATATGAGATGGAAGCCCTCACGTTAGTAGAGGCCAAGTTTCTAGGAACTATCTCTTGGGATGGAAGCCCTCACGTTAGTAGAGGTGGGGTTTTCTAGTAGAAATCCCCTTATCCCATAAACTATGCGCTCTTATAGGTCTTTAGCTAGTGGATCCACCTAAGCTAAGAGTATGGTTCTACCTTAGGCAAGTAGGACAACCCCTTTTAGGTGTGGGCTACACACTGAATTCCATGGTAAGCTCACATGGTCTAAGTTGGTTAAGGCTAATCTCCTACTATTGTAATATGATCAAGAATATGAGTTATGAACCATAGTTACTCAAGAAGCTTTCCTTAGTATGGGTAGGATTATGAGATCTTATCCATGCATTGCATAAGGATGCTTTGAGGGTATTTATGGTATGTTTCCGTTATGATACGATGATCTATATGTTGAATATGTTTATGACTTATGCTTTTACACTAATGTTTATGATGCATCTTTAAATAGGCATAGTTTATGCTTTTCAACTAAAATTTCCTTTTTAGCATGTTTTCAAATATTTTATGCATGACTATCATACTTAGTGAATTTTTGTACTAACCCATATTTCATCTACATTTTTCCAAAAAGTGTAGGGTTCAGTGTTTGAGATGATCTTCCTTTGATTGAAGCTTCGATTTGACTATTCTACTTGCTTGTGGTGAGTCCTCGTGGATCCGAGGACGAGTGATATCTTGTAGTTCCTTTCTTTTATTGTACTAGACTTTCGGATTTATGTTATAACGATTTTTACCCTATTTGATTCTTCGATTGTAATAGATGGCTAATTGAGACAAGTCTAGACTTCTGCTTTGCTTTTATGAAACCTTTGGACTTGAATGCATTTTTACTCTTATTATTATAATGCTTTATGTTTTGATATGCTTAGTGGCTTTCATGGTTCCTTTAGGGGTAGTATGTGCCATGTTACGTCTAAGGGGTACCCTTGGGTCGTGACAATCTTGGTAATCAGAGCAAAAAGTTTAGAATGATTTTAAAATGATGTCTCATAAGCCATGTCTAGTAGAGTTTTGTGCATGAATGTGAAGCACGCCACATTTATGAATAAGAGACTATAAGATGTTAGGAAATTTCACTTCTTTCATTATTCCTAAGTCATGCCTTAAAGATTAACTCTATAAAAGTCCCTCTCCTAATTCTTCTCTTGTGTATTCAGGAAATGAATACAGGAAAGGCTAACGCAAGAAGGGTGGAAGAGGAGAATGTGAATCAAGTAGTGTAACCAAGCTTCGGGCGATCCCGTGGGTGAGAATGTGACCCAAACTGAGTTTAGATGGACTATTCAAATGTTGACACAAGCCTTGATGGCTCCAAACCCAAGTTATGACAGTCCAAGCCAATAGAGATGCTAGGCCCCATGCGAACCCTAATATGAATTATGCGGCTTCTAGATTGAGGGATTTTGAAAGGATGAACCCTCCCATGTTTCTTGGTTCCAAAGTGGGAGAAGATCCTCAAAAATTTTTTGAAGAGGTTTATAAGATAATTGATGCTATGGGGATGAATTTGGTAGAGAAATCGGAGTTAGCCACTTAATAATTGAAGAGTGTGGATCAAGTATGGTATACTCAATGGAAGAACAATAGGCCGGTAGGAGCGGGTCCAATAGATTGGGAAGTGTTCAAATCGGCATTCCTTGATAGGTTCTTTCCCTAAGAGATGAGGGAACCTAAGGTGGATGAATTCATTAACCTTCATAAAGGAGGTATGAGTGTTCAAGAATATTCTCGAAAGTTTACACAATTGTCCAAGTATGCTCCGGCTATGGTGGTGGATCCAAGGGATATGATGAGTAGGTATTTAACGGGCGTGTCCAAAGTGGTAAGAAAAGAATGTCGTACAACAATGCTCCTTCATGATATGGATACATCATGTCTTATGGTGTATGCCAAATAAATGGAGGATGAGAAAATCCAAGGCAACAATGGGGAGGTGAAAAGAGCTAGAACTGGTGATGGAAATTTCACCAATGCTAAGTCCAATGGACAAGGTCGACAAAGGTTCAAGCAAAGATTCTCCAATTAAGGCTCCTCTAGTACTCCAAGGGTCGACAAGGATAGGGTTTCCAATCATAAATCTCAAGGAGGTAATAATGGTGGTTCGTATGTTGCTTGGCCTAATTGTGCAAAATGTGGTAGAAAACATGAAGGTAAATGCTTAGTTAGCTCGGATGGGTGCTATGGTTGTGGAAAGAGTGGCCACAAGATGAGAGATTGCCCGGTACTCATGGCCAAAGGGAGAGAAGGCAAACAAGCTCCTAAGTGGTTTCAATTCCAATGCCCAAAAGCTAAACCGCTTTTATGCTGTTCAATCCTGAGGTGACCAAGAGAGCTCCCCGGATGTGGTGACCGGTATATTAAAAGTCTTTTCTATTGATGTATATGCCTTGTTAGACGGCGATACCACTTTTTACTTTGTTACACCTTTTATGGCCATGAAGTTTTCCCCGAAGTGTTAGTAGAACCTTTTTCAGTGTCTACCCTAGTTGGTTACTCGGTAATGGCAAAAAGAGTCTATAGAAGTTGTCCCATTTCTTTGTCTCACAGGGTTACCTTGGTGGATTTTGTAGAGTTAGACATGTTAGATTTTGATATGATTTTAGGTATGGATTGGTTGCATGTATGTTATGCCTCCATAGATTGTAGGACCCGGGTGGTCAAATTCCAATTCCAAATAAGTCTATTTTAGAGTGGAAGAGGGGGAATTCTATACCGAGAGGTCAATTTATTTCTTAGCTCAAAGCTAGGAAAATGATCTCGAAAGGGTGTATTTACCATCTTGTTAGAGTTATGGATGTTGAGTCTGAAACCCCTTCTTTAGAGTCGGTTCTAGTAATAAATGAGTTTTCAGAAGTTTTCCCTGATGATTTACCCAGTATTTCTCCTAAGCAGGAAATAGATTTTGGCATTGATCTTTTACCGGATACGCAACCTATCTCCATTCCTCCCTATAGAATGGCTCCAGCCGAGTTGAAAGAGTTGAAGCGGCAATTAAAAGATTTGCTAGATAAGGGTTTTATTCGTCCGAGTATCTCCCCATGGGGTGCTCTGGTGTTGTTTGTTAGAAAGAAGGATGGGTCTCTTAGAATGTGCATTGATTTTCATAAATTGAACAAAGTGACCATTAAGAATAAATATCCCCTTCCGAGAATTAATGACTTGTTTGATCAACTTCAAAGGGCTAGATATTTATCCAAAATTGATCTTCGTTCAGGTTATCACAAACTAAGGGTGAAAGGGATTGATATTCCCAAGACTGCCTTTAGGACCCAATATGGTCTCTATGAATATGTGGTTATGTCATTGGGTTGACAAATGCCCCGACGAGATTTGATAAATAGGGTGTTTAGACAATACCTTGATATGCTTGTGATTGTGTTTATTGATGATATTTTAATCTATTCAAAGAGTGAGAATGAACATATGGACCATTTGAGAATTGTATTGCATGTTCTTGAGGACCAACAAATTTTAGCAAGTGTGAATTTTGGTTGAGGTCCGTAGCTTTCCTTGCTCATATTGTGTCAAGCAAGGGTATTGAGGTAGATCCTAAGAAGAAGGATGTGGTCAAGAGTTGGCCTAGACCACTAACTCCTTCTGATATTAGAAGCTTTTTGGGTTTGGCCGGTTAGTGTAGGAGGTTTGTGGAGGGATTTTCTTCCATTGCGTCTCCGTTGACGGCTTTAAATCAAAAGAAGGATAAGTTTGAGTGGTCGGAGGCTTGTGAGAAAAGCTTTCAGAATTGAAAGACAGACTTACTTCCGCTCCGGTGTTGACCTTACCGGAGGGTACTGATGGTTTTGTTGTATAATGTGACGCCTCTAGAGTGGGTTTGGGATATGTCCTCACGCAAAACGGTAAAGTGATTGCTTATGCTTCAAGAAAACTCAAGGTACATGAGAAGAATAATCTGAGCCATGATCTTGAATTAGCAGCAGTGGTATTTGCTTTGAAGATATGGAGACATTACTTGTATGGGGTCTATGTGGATGTTTTCACCGATCACCAAAGTCTTCAATATGTGGTTAGTCAAAAAGACTTGAATCTCCAACAAAGAATGTGGTTAGAACTTTTGAAGGATTATGATATGACTGTCCTTTACCACCCCGAAAAAGCTAATGTTGTAGCGGATGCACTTACATGGGTAGTGTGGCTCATATAGAGGATGAAAAGAAAAAATTGGTCTATGATGCACATAAGTTGGCTAGGCTAGGTGTCCAACTAGTGGATTCCACCAAGGGTTGTGTCATGGTTCATAATGGTTCCAAATAGTCCTTTGTGGTAGATGTGAAGTCTAAACAAGACCTTGATCCTATATTAGTTGAGTTGAAAGAATCGGTACTCAAGAAGTTTGTTGAGGCTTTCTCCCAAGGGGGAGATGTGGTACTTAGGTACCAAGGTCGATTATGTGTTCCGAATGTTGATGGTTTGAGGGAGAAAATTTTAGAAGAGGCTCATGGTTCTATATATTTTATTCATTCAGGAGCCACCAAGATGTACTGTGATCTACGGGAAGTCTATTGGTGGAATGGTATGAAAAAGGATATTGCGGAATTTGTAGCCAAATGTCCTAATTGTCAACAAGTTCAGGTTGAGAACCAAAGGCTAGGAGGCTTTTTGCAAGACATACCAATTCCCACTTGGAAGTGGGAAGAGGTGAATATGGATTTTATTGTGGGTTTGCCTCGTACTCGAAGGCAACATGATTCTATTTGGGTCATTGTTGATAGGCTGACAAAATCAACCCACTTTATTCCTGTCAAGGTTTCTCTTTCGGCAGAAGACTATGCTAAATTGTATATAAGGGAGATATTGAAGTTACATGGAGTTTCTTTATCTATTATTTTGGATTGGGGTATTCTATTTACTTCACACTTTTGGAAGTCATTCCAAAAAGGGCTTGGTACTAAGGTGAAGCTTAGCACTGCTTTCCACCCTCAAACGGATGGTCAAGCGGAATGCAACATTCAAACTTTAGAGGACATGTTGAGGGTGTGTGTTATAGATTTTAAAGGTAATTAGGTTGACCACTTGTCATTCATAGATTTTGCCTACAATTATAGTCACCACTCAAGTATTGATATGGCTCCTTTTGAAGCCCTGTATGGTAGGAGATGTAGGTCTCCAATTAGTTGGTTTGAGGTAGGTGAGATTGCTCTTATTGGTCCCAAATCAGTTTATAAGGCTATTGAGAAAGTTTGGCTCATTAGAGAGAGGTTGAGAACAGCTCAAAGTAGGCAAAAGTCTTATGCCGATAAGATGAAAAGGGACCTAGAATTTGAAGTTGGTGCATGGGTCTATTTGAAAATCTCACGTATGAAGGGTGTGATGGGGTTTGGCAAAAAGGGGAAACTTAGTCCTCGGTATGTAGGCCCATATCAAATTTTGAAGCATATTGGGAAAGCTTCCTATGAGTTGGACTTTCCAAATGAGTTGGCCCCAGTTCACTTGGTATTCCATGTTTCTATGCTTAAAAAGTGTATTGGGGACCCGGTGTCCATTATTCCTCTAGAAAGGTTAGGAGTTGAGGGAAGCCTTTCCTATGAAGAGGTTCTGGTAGAGATCCTTGACCGGCAAGTCAAGAGATTGAGAAACAAAGAAGTAGCTTCCGTGAAGGTTTTATGGAGAAATCATTTAGTTTAGGGTGCTACTTAGGAGGCCGAACCCGATATGAAGTCCCGATATCCTCATCTCTTTCCTTCTACTCCTAATCAATCTTGAGGTAAGTAGTTCCTCTTGAGTTTTAATGTTTTGGCAGTCATGTGTGTTATATGAGCTTTTCCATGATTTCCTTATGTATGTATGTTCTTGATGAAATTCATGTTATGTAAGAAAATAAGTTTTCATTATTTATGTTCTTCATGATTGTTGTGCATTTAGTATGAATTGCCTAATTGAATTCATAAGATGAATAGATGAACATGCTTTAGTATTCTTCGAGAGTGATTGCATAATGGCCCAATGATATGGTGATGAGCATGATTTTAGTTGGAGAAGGTAATTCCTCCTATGAACATGAGAAATATTGAGTTCCATGCATATTGGGTTGTTAGATGTAGTTCATACTACCTTGTATAGCATTGATTATGTTTTGAGATAGAGTTGATGTTTCCTCCTTTGAATTATGCACTATTTTGATGTTTTCATGCATGATGGACAGCTAGTCTTAAGTCTTTAATTCCATAAAATGTCTAGATCATTATTCAAGGACGAATGTCCCCAAGGGAGAGATAATGTAACATTCTAAAAAACTAGTAGACTAAACTAAAGCCTAACGTTAGGGTTAGAGCCTTGAAAGTACCTCCCCATACCTTAAAATTCATGTTTTCGTATTAAAACGTCAAGGCTTAAACCCCAAGGACCAACTATGGGTCCTTGAGGAAAAAGCCTCAAAAGTGACATGGCAGTGACCCACGAGGGCAACCCACGCCCCATGGGTAGGGGTCGTGGGTCAAGCCCCTCAAAAACAGGCCCCAGACCATAGTTTACCAGCACGGTCCGTGGTCCCACCCATGGTCCATGGGTCCATGGTTGTAGGTCATGCCTGAAACTGCCAATTGGTAGTTAGACTAAGGGGTCTTTTAGGGATTTCCTTTTTAATTAATGGTTAAGTGATGTCGTTTTAAGTCTATTTTAAACACCTATATAGGTGTTTTACCCACCTAAACTAACTCATCTAGAATCATAATTCCTAAATCCCCAAATCAAATCCAATGCCTCTAAAAAATATTCTCTCTAGAACTCCAAAGAAGAAGAAAAAAAAAGGTGAAGCTAGGGTTGAAGGATCCATCTTTTCTACTCAATTTTGTGGGAATTCTTCAATAAGGGATGGTAGTCCTCATCCATGGATAGTTTTCATCCATGGAGTCCCTCCAAAACCCTTAATTTCGAAGTTAGAAATCCTAAAACCTACTTCAATCTCATGGATTCCTTTAAAATTCATTTTTAATGATTGGATTATGTTTAATTATGGATATGTTGATGATTTTATATGATTTTAAGTTGAATTCCATAAGAATCCATGAATTTCCCTACTTTTCCAAATTGGATCTAAAAGTGTGGGTGAATTGTAGAAAGAAGAGGATTATTCCATTATGCTTATAGTACTAATAGTAATTGAATCATGATATCATCCATGTCTAATGTAGTAATTCTAGATATGTTGATTGAATGTGATCTATGGTCCTTGAAGGGAAAAGCATGACAATTATATATGTTATGAGGCATATGCATATGCATTTAAATCACTTTGAGAGTAAATTGAATATGATTATGATCTAATTGTTGTGTTGATTGGATGATTATCCTCATGTCACACTTATGTATGAATATGATATGTGAAAGGTTGGTCACATGTAGTGATTCTAATGTTGGAAAACTAGTCTCACCTAATGAATCTATGAGCTTTTGTATGAGTTATATGGATTGAGTGCCAAGACATTCTTCCGTAATTATGAAATTAAGTCAAGACTAACATGAACTCAATGGGAATTATGCTTAGCACCGAGTGGATAGTGATATGAGATGGAAGCCCTCATGTTAGTAGAGGCCGGGTTTTCTAGTAGCAATCCCCTTATTCCATAAACTATGTGCCCTCATAGATGTTTTGCTAGTGGATCAACCTAATCTAAGAGTATGGCTCTACCTTATGCAAGTAAGACAACCCCTTTTCGGTGTGGGGTAGACACCGGATTCCATGGTAAGCTCACATGGTCTATGTCGGTTAAGGCTAATCTCCCACTATGGTAATATGATTACGAATATGAGTTATGAACTATAGTTACTCAAGAAGCTTTCCATAGTGTGGGTAGAATTATGGGATCTTATCCATGCATTGCAAAAGGATGCTTTGAGTGTATTTATGGTATGTTTCCATTATGATATGATGATTTATTTGTTGAATATGCTTATGACTTATGCTTTTACACTAATGTTCATGATGAATCTTTAAATAGGCATAGTGCATGCTTTCCGACTAAAATGTCCTTTTTAGCATGTTTTCAAAGATTTATGCATGACTATCACACTTGGTGCATTTTTATACTAACCCATATTTCATCTACATTTTTCCAAAAAGTGTAGGGTCCGGTGTTTGAGGTGATCTTCCTTTGATTCAAGCTTGGATTCAACTATTCTCCTTGCTTGTGGTGAGTCCTCATGGATCCGAGGACAACTGATATCTTGTAGTTCCTTTTTTTTTATTGTACTAGACTTTTGGATTTATGTTGTAAGAGTTGTGACCCTATTTGATTCTTTGGTTGTAATAGATGGCTAATTAAGACAAGTCTAGACTTCCGCTTTGCTTTTATTAAAGCTTTGGACTTAAATGTGTTTTTACTCTTATTATTCTAATGCATTATGTTATGATATGCTAAGTGACTTACATGGTGCCTTTAGGGGTATTATGTGTCATGTTACGTCTGGGGGGTACCCTTGGGTCATGACATATATAGTGACTGCCTTTAGGGGTATTATGTGTCATGTTACGTCTAGGGGTACCCTTGGGTCATGACATATATAGTGACCCCAAACTTACCCCAAACACATCACTTTGATAGGACTTAAAGCGGCATTTCCCAAAACATCCCTCACTTAAAGTGAGCTATCAGAGACCATGCGAGGCTCCACGAGTTGTGGTCCCCTTTGTGGACTTGAGGCAGTGGCTAGGCAACAAGTGCCTTTAGCCCACAAGCCCAAGGCACCTTCACGAGGGGCTCCACGAGCCGTGGTCCCTCTCGTGGGCCTTGAGGCAGTGGCTAGGTGTCCTTGACGAGCAATTAGGGTTTTATGTCATGGGTTCCTTTCAATGTTTATTTATTTAATTGTTTTATGAACTATTATGCATGAATTGATATACTTCCATGTTTTTCCGATGAATCCCCATGAACCCATGCTTAACCCATGTTTCCTATGATTTCTTGATTGATGGTGGGTTTTGAACTATGAAAGGTGATTTATGAAAATATGCATGTTCTTATGAATTTGATGAAATATTATGTAAGTTGCTTTAAGAGTAAAGCATAAATGTTGATTGTTGTTGTTAATTGTTGTAAAAGGATTTCTCACATAATTACTCAATACATGAATATAAAAGGTTTTCACATATAAAGGACTCTAAGGTTGAAAGGTATTCTCACCTAAAATGAATCAAAGTTAAGGAGTTATTCTAATGATGAGGTAAGGGCAGATTACCTATGACCCCTAATGAAAAAGACAAGAGGCGATTACCCATGTCTCTTAAAGATAAGATGAATATTACATGGGAGTTATTCTTAGCGCTGAGTGGATAAGTGGTGATTATCCATGTCCTATAACCTATGTGCCACCATAGGTTGTCTAGACAAACATTTGCTAGTGGATCCCTATAAGCTAGAAGTTCATGGTTCTTACCTTGGCAAGTGAGAACACCTCTTTTCAGTGTGGGGTAGACACCGAATTCTATGTTAATAGCTCACATGGTTGTAAATGTCGGTTAAAGGTAAATCTCCCACACTAATAAATCAATGTTACTTCAAGAAGTATCTCACGAATGTTTTAAAGATATTAGCTTGCATTGACCATGTTTTTATGAATTATGTTTTCATGTTTTTGCTTGGTCATTGCATGTCACTAAAAGGTCCCTTTTAGCATGATTTTCATACTTTATGCATTCCTATCATACTTGTTACATTTTTTACTAGCGCACTCTTTTCTACATCCTCCCAAATTTAGGGTCCGACATTCCAGATTGGCACCTCTATGGCTAGGGATCACTTATTAGATAGGGAAGATTGATGAGTCCTCATGTTCTGAGGACCAAACTTTTATTTCATTATTTCTTTACATTTTCAGTTTTGTATGTGATGTACGGGTTACATCCTGATCACCCCTTATGTACTAGATGGCTTTTGAGACTATGTAGACTTTTGCTTTGTTTTTACAAAACTCTTTATGCTATGAAATGTTGTTTTAAATCTCTTGATTTTCTATTATCTTGTTTATGCATGCTAAGTGTCTTCTGTGGAGCCTCTTGGGATCCTATATGCCATGTTACTCCTAGGGTGTACCTTGGGTCGTGACAATATTAGTAGAAGGTAAGAGTCCTAATAAAATTTGTTGGTTAATAGTTAGCAAAAGATACAGAAACTATGCTTATTTAAATTCATAAGAAGCAACAATTTAAACTTGTTCAAAATTATTCCAATGAAGTTCCTTGCTATGTACACATTCATCTTTCATTTGATGACGAATATATCTATATGTTGAACAGTTGCTCTAAATTTATTACTCTTTCTTTATAGGATAGGTTTATCCATATAAAGGGTGAGATAGATTAGATTTATTTCCCTTGAGAAAATAAAATATGATGTCGGGAAAAGGCGATTAGATGCAATGTAGATTAAATATTGAGTATGATCGTTGAGACCAAACTACAAATCAATAGTACCACGAGTCGTGGACTGACTCGTGGTTTCCTGGGTCAATTTTTGGATTCTCTGAAGTTTTCCACGGGTCCCAGTACATGTCATACTTTCAAAGTATGAATCGTAGTTTGACTCGTAGTGCCTGGGACAGAAATTTTCAAACTGGATAATCTTTGATAAAACGATCATAACTTTTTATTCTGACGTATGAAAGAAGACTCAAAGACCTTTAATTTGGAGGATAATGGGACACATAGCTGCTCATATTCTTAGCATATATGCTCGTTCGAAATTAACCTTGCACTATCTTATATAAAAACTTAATTGGTAGAGAATCTTTAAAATAGACTTAGTGCTAGAGGTTCCATTATGACATTATTTCACATCAATACACTTACCAAACTTGAAAATTGATATTAAGACCTACGCAAAATTAAAAATCTAGTATGGGTCTATATACATACGAAGAATTATTTGATTCTTGGTTTAAAAATAATTGGGGTGTTACCCTGAGTAACCATACTTAGAATATGATATAGTAGAGTAAGTTCTGCAGTCTCCCAACGACAAAAACATATGAATTTTGCTGCCACTAATTCCAACTCCCGTTGAGGATACTCTTTTATGAAGTGAGCAGCACTTCCACATTGGTGACATATATGCTCTTGATTTGTACTTTTAGAGAAGTTTTTGAAAACTTATCATTTTAAATCTTTGACCTTTTTCTAATAATGCGTTTCAATCTCTTGGCCAGTAGAGTAATATTTTTATAATCAATTCTAGTAGACTTGAGGACCAGTTCTTCCTTTTTCTAAGACTAGTAGTTTCACACTTTTAAGTATTTTTAAGTTAATAAGTCGTGAGGTTCCCAATCAATTAATCCATAGTGATAGTATCCATATATCTAGCTTCTTCTATGACTTCCACTATACTTTTCCATGATTCTTGTTAAAAAAAAGACTGAGTAGTTTTTTACTACCTTGCAAATGGGTATGATTTCTTCAACTGAATAAATCTCATTTGTGATTGATGAGAACCTTGAATACATATTTTGTATGTGGTGTATGGGTTAAGTCCAAACCACTTCCTTTGATGAAGTAGATGGCTTACTGCTTTCCAATTTTCTAGAAAGACTTAGTCAAAGTTAGCTGCGAAGTTAGTGGCCCTTTATGGCTGATTAGTGGGACATTTTCTTATTCAACTTCTATCCACTTCGTAAGCGGCTGCTAGTTATCTTTTTCTTCTATAAATTGAGATGTTCATGTTAATGAAATGCTGAAATTTTAATGAGTTCTTTGTGCTTTAATACTTCAATTCAGTATTAAAAGAGTATGTACTAACATTAATATGGAATTTCATCCTTTTTAAGTTGTTCAAATCTCTTTTAATTATCGACATATTTAATATTCTAACTTCCTTGTTGCTGCTGTAGTGTACTCACCCCTACCTATTCTTGGTTGTCTTTCTTCCTTGATTACAGCTAGAGAATCAAAGTTGTGGAGAAGATTATCTTCATTACCTCGTCAAAGCCAATATTTTCAAGGGATGTTTGTCCATTGTGATCTTAATTACAAGGAATCTCAAATTGTAATATTTCACAATAGCAAGAGAGTCAGACAACTTGTACACATTCCAGCAACTTTATTACTTAGCAGAACCAGAGAGAAAAGTTCCTCTTGAACTTTCATAAATAACATTTTTAACCTCTTTCAAGGTTGTATAATGTTATGATAAAAAACTGAGAATTCAAAGAAGTATGAGCGTGACTATGCCTGCTGATTTTGCTAACTCTGAAATGATCTGCTTTGCTTCTTCAACAACCGACCTTTTTGCCAGTCCATCAATCATATGTACACCAATCCAGGTTTTCTGCATTCCTCAATGATTTCCCAGTTTATCAATGTTATGCCATATATCTACTGAAGCAGCTGCTGGTTTTACTTAAATAGCACAATGTACTTCAAGTGTTTTTCAGACGTGTGCGACTATAGAGATCTAAGGTGTCCTTATGATTGGGATCCAAGCAGAGGGCTGCTTCACTATCTTGGAGAGCACGAGAGAAATCAGTCATTGACTCATGGAATGCTGCTCGAAGATTAAGCATTTGCAAGTCAGGTTTGAAAGAAATGGCTCTTGTGAGCTCCTCCACAGCCTCAGTCTCCCTCTGGTCATCCATGAGCACTGTTGCATCCAACATTCAAATTCAGTATGAACAAGGCAAAACTCACGGCTGACAAGGCACTAAGAATTGCTAAACTTGCAGCTGATACCTAATCATTCCTGGGGACCAGTACGGAGGAACTTTGATATATCCTCCTAGTTTCATCTCAGTTAGTAAGAACTTCGGAAATGTAGAACAACAATTTCATCCAAATAGTATCAAACATATTCACAAACATCACATTGTGTTAACCAGCTAATAAATCTCCATGCAAGAACAAATTTACTGTACTGAAGAAGAATCTGCATCACTGTTTTATTAGACTGAACCAAAAGCTCACAACCTTACGCAAAATTGATCATCATTTACAAGGAAAAAATGCCAACATATTAAATTGACCCAGTAAAAAAGTACTGAAGAGAATTTTGGCTAGTGTTATGTAGGAGATTGTCCTATTTTCAGAAAATGCAATCTCTTCTTTAATTGCATAGTGGTCAGTGACCGATTTTATTAATAAAAATGAAAAGAATAACAACCAGACTGGCCAAGAGTCTCAAAACAAGTCTGAAAGTAAAAAAGCAGTAAAAGAAAGGCAAGGTTCAAAGCATAGACCTGGCCCTAAATATTCTACAAATGGGATTGTCGATCTCAGGAGTTGGACCTACAATTGTCTAATGGCATTGAGTGAGTTTCAGAAAATGCTACCGGAAGCCTGCATTTTCTTCTCTGGGTGATCTTCCAGCTGCGGCCTGATGGTGACTCCGGTATTAAGCTTTGCGTCGAGCCTTCACTGTTCCAAAATAAGTTTCCATCTCCTTGTTTCCTTCGTTTTTTAGTTGTTTGAACCCATTCCATTATTGTGTCTTCTATAGGAGGTTGGGGTGAGTCCATTTCTGAATGGATCAATAAAAGGGTGTTGTCTGGGGTCTGCAGATCATTATGTAGGTGTCCTTCTGCTCTTTCTTTTTATGTTTGCCTTTTTTTTTCAGCTACTAACCCGGTTTTCCTTCTGTGCCTTATCAGCTGGGAGTGGTGGAAGCCATGCTTGCACTCCCCCAGTAGGGTTTTCTGTCGCACTCTGACTACAAGAACTAATTTGATGCTGCGTCCTTTGATTTTGGTGAAGTTGCTTTTTTATAGCTACAGTAGAATAGACTTGCTAGAATAACTGCAGCCGGAATTCCTGAATAGTTATGGAATACTCTGTAAATGTACCGGTTGAATTCTCTATTCACTCTTTTCATTCCTTTCTTTCTTGTTTGAATGCTGTTTATTTTGCGAGTTCTTATCCTGATTGATGGCAATTGTGCTTTGTCTGTGTTCAAGATCTTCCTACCTATGGTTGGTAGATCTTGAAAAGTGTGGTAATGTTGTATTCCTTGTTGATTGATGGTTGTGTTAACTAGGAAATCTGCCAACTGGTTTCCTTCTCTAAACGTGTCTGATTCGTGCACTGAGAGTGGCCAGGATTTCTTTTACTTCCTCCACCTGTTCTGCAATTCCCCAAGTTACTCTCCATGCATCATGTAGTATGTTCTTTAAACTCAGAGAGTCAGTTTCAAGGAGAACATTCTACACCATGTGTAGAGCAATACTTTATGGCCTCTAAGCTAGCCATAATCACTGCTTCAGTATTCGTTGCAACCCCAATGTCCTCAGCTTGAGCATACATCAGATCACCCATATTGTTCCTTAGAGAGAAACCATAGGAACTTGACCTGGATTTCCTTTGCTACCCTCATCAGTGTTGCACTTAACTTTATACCCTTCTGGTATCTTCCAACAAATAAGTATGTAGTGCAACTTAGGTTTGTAAATGCTTGGGTAGTTCGGTATCCTTGGCCATTCCATTGGTACCCCTGCAAACCAAAGGGTAGTTGACTCTGATTAGTTTATGGATGGTATCTTGAACTTCTTGTATTGATGTACCATTCTACTGTATGTAGAATTTCCTCCATGCCTGATTGTGTTTCTTCTCTTCCTTAACTTCCACATGATGATTGTTGGGACAGCCTTTGAAAATTGCCTGCAATTTGGGAACAGCATGCAGTTTCCACCACTTAATTATGAGTTGTTGCAGGTGCAACCCTGCACCATTCTGTAAATATACATGCACTAGAAGCAAACTACTTCCAAATCCTAGCGACTCCGGGAGATTTTGGAAATAGGTGGATTATTGTTTCCTGCTCATGAGCATCACAACTCCGACATCTAGAGGCTATACAAATGTTCATCCTCTTTAGGTTATCATCAAAAGCTATTTTTCTCCTCCATACCCTCGGAAGAAATCAATTTTGAATGGCAAGCCCTTTGCCCATATGAAATCTTAATCCATCCTCGCTTGTTATTTATGCCTCAACAAATCACAGGCATATTTTATTGTGAAAGACCCTTTTGTGTTCTCTATCCACCAGGCCTTGAGTTGACAGGGTTGAACTGATACTATCCATGATGTGGTCTCATTTTAACTGAGATGTTATCTAGCAGCTTCTGCCTATTCAACTCCACATTAGAGATTAGACTCTTTACCTCAATTTCCTCCTACCCAGCATTCTCCTCTTCCAGAATATATAGCGCCCCTACTTTGGTCCAGTTATCAAACCAGAAACTGGGTGTACCTGATTTCACTTGCCACCAAAATATTATGCCCAACCTCATCCCTGACAAGGATCATCTTTCTCTACACATGAGAGGCACATGTTCCTTTAGCAATGGTTGGGATGTCGTTTCTAGCAGTATTTGTTCCATATGTAAGTGCTCCATAGTGAGAAGGTGGATGTTCTAAAATTCAACCATAGTTTAGCAAAAAAGGGCCTTAGATACATCTACTAAGAATTGGAAACCCAACCCTCCTTGTAAGTATAATTGTTGGTTTTTTAGAAGATGTGGCAGCAAAAAGTATTGATTGAAATATCTCTCAATATTTTTATTAAGAATAATAGGGCTTTAAATAGCCAATTTGAAAACACAGTCTGCAAAAAATCTACAAAACAAAAATTCAAAAAAGGCCAAAAAATTTCAACAACTAAAACAACATAACAAAAATTTCAAATTCAAATTCATCCTAAATCTTGGTAACTAAAAATGCTAAAAAAATTATTGCAGTAGCTAAAAGCAAATTAAACATTCCTCTTTTGCTTTAGTTACCGCAATTTAAAAAAAGATGTTCAACCTTAATTTGGTGCTGAATTCTTTTAATTATTTTGAACTTGCTCAATCTTTTGTATTGATTTTTGTCTTCTTCTTTCTTTTTCTACTTTTGGTTTTGCATATAAAAATACTTTCAATAATCTTGTCTTGTTTGGAAGCTCTTTTGAAAGTGTTTTAATCTAGAAAATTATAGGATTTGCAAGGAGTAGTTGCAAGAAATTTCCTCCATCACGACATTCCAAAACACATAGGTTTCAAAAGATGATTTCATTCTCACGACCAAATGTGATAGTTTCCAATTTTCCGTCAATGAAAATATGTGGGGCAGTGAAAGAGAGACTATTGATTGCCACTTTTTAAAATAAGCTAAAAGGTTTGTTGAAGCACCTAGATAACATTTCAGTGGAAATAGCTCCTATGCAATAGCTTACAAATTATACAAGAGAGGTAAGGTAAGACCGTTGTGACGAGATCAGCCAAGGTAGCACTACCATCATCCTCTCATGTAGCATTCCGGAGATGATCTTGTTGGCAAAAGTACTTAGACTAATTCGCCTAAGGTTAGTGAAGTTACTAACCTTTTCCTTCTTGAAACTAAGAACTAAATTGGTGTGAGTGATATCCCAAGGGACTTTATTTGAGTTCCTTACATCCACACATTCATTGGCAATAAGAATGGCATCTATGATCTGCCTACCCTTAATGAAAGTTATTTGATGCTTATCCACCAACTTAGACATCACTTTCTTAAGCCTTTCTATTAGGATCTTGGATATGATTTATAGACATTGCCAATCAATCTAATGGGCCTAAAATCCTTCAATTATGAAGTGTACATCTTTTTTATTTTGAGACAGACTTTCCTCATTAGCGGGTTTTGTGTACCCATGTCTACAATTTCCTAACCATCTTAGGAGCAAGAATGACTTTCATTCGTAGACACAATTTTTCATAATTTTCTTTTGTGAGACAGGGTATTGAAAAGACAATGGACAATTATTTATCATGGCTCTGATACCACATTGTTGAAAATAATAATGCCACCTAGGAATTATGTCCACGCTAAATAGCAAAAACAAGAAAGTAACAACTACAACAAATCTTTTAACAGGGTAAAATATATATCTAAACAAAGTAAAATTATAACAACACTTTGAAAACTTGGCAGTGTAAAGAGATTACTACACCTTAAACGGAAAAAAAACACAACTCACTACAATGTTACTTCCACTCTATTTTCTCACAGACTAAAAAGAACTTGTGGATTACTCTATCTCCTCTTTATAGCTCTCTTATTTATTTATTTTTGGGTGTACTTCAACTGAAAGACCAACAATCCTATTAATTTTAATAGCAAGAGGAGCTGTTGTTTTTACCAATCAGAATGAATTAATTCTGACGCACACAAATTGCTACATATTTGCATAATTCATTTTTATTCCTTATCTTAGTCCTTCTATTTTTACTTTATTTTATTTCAATCTATTTAATTATTGGACCCCACACAAACTGCAGTTTAGAAGGAATTCAAATGATTTAGAAAGGGAAGATTTGAACTTTTTGATGCAGAAACTGGAAATTGTGGTATTAGAGGAAGATGTGAAAGACTATATTTTAGATTGGCAGCAAGGATAGGAGATTTACTGTTAAACTATGCTATAAGGTGAAGCTGAGACATGGAAAAAAAGAAGATCACTGACCATGGCAAATGTGTTAGAAGACCATATTTAAATTATAAGAGTCATAGCAATCGCAATCCTAGAAGAAAAAAAGAGACAGTATTCTCCTATATAAAGGCTCTTTCAAGTGATTCTATTTCAATTTTAGGTTGAACTTTTTTCTTGGCAGTTCGGACATGTAGGGATGGCAATGGGATGGGGTGGGGGTGGGGGCATAAATCTTCCCCCATCCAGCATAATTTGCTTCTCCTCCAAAATAGGATTAGGGATAGTTTTTAGTTATTGAATTTATTTCCTATTTTTATGTGAATAGCAGAAGCAGAATACAATATTATTTATCTATTTCAAATAGCAGAACACAGTGCTATTCATTTCTCCTTACAGAAATGAGTAGTTATATTAACTTTTTGTTAATTTGAAATAGCAGAATACAATTTCTTTCCTAACATTGTAGTTAGTATTTCGCAAGTTTTTAGAAATACTATTTTCTAAAACTTTTGTTTTGTTTGACCCCACATAAACCCGCAACCTGCCCTGCCCCGCCCCCCCTCCCAATTAATTTTTAAAAAATATATTTTAACCTGCCCCGCCCCAGCCCTCTCCCCCTGTCCCTGCCCCGGCCCCCACATATCCTTAAACCCACTCCGGACATCATAGCCCAAAACCCGCCCAGCCCCATTGCCATCCCTACAGACATGTATTCATCCTTTAACAACACTAATAATCCTTCAAAAAACTGAGTTGCATTTTCAATAAGAAGATTCATCCATTAAAGCCCAGTCCCACAAATAGTGCTTCCTATTTGTGAAACTTCTTTAGGTTACACCAGGACTTTTAACACAATTAGTAATAGAAACTATGAAAATATTCCCCTCAAATATAATCACAGATGAACTTCACTTTAAATTCATATAACAAGTTTTATTTGTCATCCTACAGTCAGGCTGTTGGTCAGAATTTTAGCAATCTCTTCCTGAACAAAGAAGTTTGTAACAAGCAAGGGTGGCAAAGCTATTGAAAGTGATAATGTACCTGCAGCCATGTATCTATAAGGGTAAGTCCTTAAAGGATCCAATAGTGAGGCCATGCTGAGATCACCATTTGCCATGTCACGATCACAATACTCTGACCGTTTTTCATAAGCTGATGCCTTGTTCTGAGCCTTGTCTATCAGCTTAGTCATTTCCTCATAAGCAGACTTCCGATCACTTTTTAGATGATATACACGAGCTAACCCTTGATGAGCTCTTGTATGTTTTATCTCGAGGGCCCTGACATAGCAGTCTGCAGCAAGGTCCAGCTTATTGCAATCCACGTAAATACTCCCTAGATTATTTAATGCCTGCCAAGAAAACATAACATGAATAAATTCATTTACAGAAACACCAAGAGAACTAGTTTGGAGAAATGACCCACTTGTCCCTTGCGAAGACCATCTGAAGGACATTTAAGTGCTTCCTCCAACAGTTGGATGACATAAGATGAAGATTCAGAATCTAGAGTTGCATCAGCTAGAGCATACGCTTTAAGGAAAAAGGCTTCGAATGACCTTTGGAGAGAAATGGATTCCTCAGCCTTGGCAAGTGCTTCTTCACGATGTCCAGTGTCATATAAAATCCATCCTTCGTACACAAGCCTTTCACATGTGGAGGTGGAATGATTCCGGGCCAGGCGCAAACTGCGCATTGCAGCTTTTTGACAATTTAACCTGCATGTAAAGTGTGTTAGGTAAGCATAAGTTATAGTATGTGCTTCTATCAAATGATTATGAAAATCAACAGCATGGAGTGTTACCTATGAAGGCTTTTCTGTCTATGAATGACCTATATTGCCAGTTTTTTCCCAAATCTATTTATATGTCATTCACATTTGTTGATTCAATCCAAATAAAAATAGTTAGGATAAAGTTGCTTCGTAAGTTATCAATTTCAACTTTTACTACACGATCTCATAACTTAAAACCCAGGCTTGTTGTGCTACAATCAATAGTCATGCTGTTTAAACATAACATACCACATGAGACAACAAGATTATGATCAGTAGATCGCCACAAAAAGTTTATCTCTCATCACATTGATCAGTCTTTCCCTTTTTTCGTTTTTGCTTGCATTCCCCAAAAATGAAGGAAACGGATGTCAGGATCTAAAGAAGGTAGGAATTGTGCATACAGCTTAAACTTGCAGCAAAAATCAAAAGATAATGTCTCAAGAAACTACCGTAATAGGAGCAGAGATTGTCTGAATCGCAGAATGCTCCTCCCAGGATCATTTATGAGCATCTGGTGTATAACAGCCAGTGAACCAATATCATCAACAGATGACCATCGATCGTAGAGTTGCATCCAGCAATCTGCAGGGCTCCACGGCTGGACGTGCAGACTGAGAAGCTCAACCAGGTGGTCAGCCCTCATTTTCCCACGAAACATCATATAGTTTGGCTCTAGAGTCAACAATGCTCGGATATCTCTAATAGCAGATTGATAATCCTCAAGTGCAATAAAACACCAAGCCCGCAGTTCAAGGCAGTCTGGAGAGACCTTAAAACCAACAATTCGATTTATCTCCACAATAGCAGCCTCAATCTGGTTCTCTTCTACCATCACAATGGCTCTGTATTTGTATGGAAAAGAAAGGGCGGGATCCAATCTGGTGGCATCATTAACATCCAAAATCTTTTGTTTGCCTAAGCTGTACAAAGACCTCTCTTGGTACATCCACCCTGTAGGTGTATACTCTGAAATAATACCATTAATTAGCTCAAAAGCCAAAAACCGCTGCCCTTGCTTGAATTTAGCCCGTGCAACACCTACTACTGAATAAACATGGCCAACCTCAATTGCCATCTCAAAATAATGTTGAGCTTCTTTGTAATCCTTCCTTTGAAGCAACACACATCCAAGTTGATGCATAGCTAGTGCCTTTTGCCATCTTTCAGTCGCACACTCCTTCAATCTCTCCAACAACATAAGTGTAACTTTGGACATCATGTTATCTTCTATTGCTACCTGGCTAAGGAAATAATATAAGAGGAAAGAAGCTTGCCCAACTGTGGCAAGTCTGTCCCTAGCCTCAGAGCTACAAAATGTTTTGAGAACTTTTGGATTATACAAATAACCTGGAAGCTCTCTTAGCATTAGCTGCAAGCAAGACGCCACTAGCAGAGGTGCTCTCTCATCCAGAGCATAATCAATTAGAATCAATGCCTCATCAATATCAGAAACCAAAGACGCCAAGTAAGAATCAGAAGCAGACTTGAGTTCCTCACAACAGAATCTGTTTGCAAATGAAAGAAGCTCCAGAAGTATGTTGGGTGGGTAGGAATCAAATCTTCTAGTCCTACTAAAGGAATCTACAGCTCTCATTCCATCGACAGATATGCCAATGTGTGTAAAATCAATTTTTTCCTTATCAGACTCAATGAAATCACCATACAACATTGATTTTAATGGAGCAGAGAGAGCTGCAATTCTACCTCGAATACAGTTGACTTCCTGATTATGTATGCAGAAGTGAATTATCCCCCCATCGTTTTCTGAGGTGAGGAAATTATTGGTATCTGAGATCTGATTAGGTGGGGGATGAGATTGGCAATGATCAAAAACTGATTTGGGATTATAGCCATGTAGCAAAGCAGTTTTGGGGCATTCAAGAACTCTTCCAATACAATCGAAAGCTGATGATCCTACCAATTCATCCTCTCTCCTCTCAAACCTCAACCAAGCAGACAAAACGACCTTGGAATGGACATCAACCGCATGTTGACGAGCGGATTGAAGACACCTACGTAGCAACTTTGGATCACCAAGGGTGTACAAGAGGGCATATTGCTCTAAATGAAGCAAAGATTTATTAAAATCTTGTGTCATCTGTAGTTTGCGGTAAAGGTCAGCTAAAGATTGAACGAAATCAAGAGATTTGAGAGAAAGGTCAAGTGGGGGCTCGAAAGAATGTGTTTTTGGAAGGCCATAGGGAAGAAAAGGAGATTCAGACAAAATGGAGTTGATTGTAGGGTATTGGAGCTTGGAAGAAGTTGGGGAAATAGGAAAAGGGTTAGTGTTGTAAGCATGGACTTGATTAGTCTTACAACGATCTTTGAGTTTGAAACCACGCATAGTGTGAGAGAGTTGAAGGATGAGACTCACAAATCTTGATTTCCAAATATTTCCAGATTCCTCTTTTCCTTCCCTAGACATGAATGAATGAATGAATCTCGATTCTTCACCTTTTGCCCTTCTCTATCATTATTCTTCACCTTTTGCCCTTCATATAATATCAACACTATGCAGCTTCAACTGTGAGGTCGCCTCATTTCGTCTGACTTGTGAACATGAAAAGATGAGTTTTGTGGAGGATGTCTTTTATTCCAATGCCACCTTCTCGCATTAGTATATGTCTCAGACATTTACTCCTATTTTTTACACTATATACATTATATTCAAACACTCAAAGTTTAAACTCTAAAAATTACATTATCATTATATAAAAAATTATATCATATTATATTAAATAACTAGTGGAACTTGTCCGCACAATAAGATGTCAATATATATTTATCCAAACATATAATTGATGGTTAGTAGTTAGATAACATACAACAAAGACATAAGTTACTCTTTTGAACCAAAAGAAAATATTAACTTACGACAAACAAATTTTTTTTATATAAAATACAAAACAAAGAGAAATCATTAAGAGAACTACAAAAAAAAAAATGCAACATTATTCTTACAATCCTAATCATTAAAAAATAAAAATAAAAATACGAAATCAATACACAATATTCCAAGCTCTTGTTGACATCCATTCCCACAAGCTGATTTGTCACGACGTGACTTCCCGAGTCATGATGGAACCTGCTATAGCCCACCAGAAGGTAAGTCAACCCTTACCCAAAACGACAAGTAATGAGTACAAGGGTAGAACTAACTAGAAAATAACACCAACAATAGGAAAACAAACCAAAACTATCTACAATGGAAACCTTCCCATAACCTGGAATTCCCAAGTACAAAGATGTCTAATATGAACAAGTACAAGTCCCAAAAGTGGACCATACCAAGTTGTCTCAAAGGCAAAAGACAAGCAAATATATATACAGAGGAAACAGGCTGGTCCAAGACATCAAGTGCTCACCCTAATCTCCGATATCCACAAGCTACAAATGATGACACGAACGACCACCGTTGGTAACTGGTATTAGGACTTGCATCACGAATACAATGCAAAGTGTAGCATAAGTACCAAAGCAAAGGTACTTAGTAGGAATCGTAAGTCTACTTAGCAAGAAAGGTAAAAACAGTCAGAAAAGATAAAATCTAGACACTAATTGGACCACCATAAGCCTAGAAAGTACACTCATGCACATGTTTAAACAAAATAAGAAAGGACCCCCATAAGACCGACAGGTACACAAAATAGCTAAGTCTACAAGAAAGAAGTTCCTCTAAACCAAATCCCATAGGCGTACGCTAGGCCTCAAACCCAAAGTGAATGCCTTTAACTAGAGGTGACGGCCTTGAACCGTAAAGCAGCAACCTCGGACTCGAAATACGACCTTGAACCATGAACATCAGCCTCGGACTGAAGATGACGGCCTCGAACCAAAAATAATCAAAATGTCCAATGAACTCCAAGCCCCGCTAGCAAGAGTGACATAAGCCATGCTGACTTCGAAGAGGACTCCAACATCAAGACAAAGTCATTGTGGAATGACATCTATACACATGCATTGATGGAAGTCTCAAAGCCTAGAACAACCCAATCTCAAGTCTTCATGAGACGTAATCCCTCTGATAACTCATCAGAGACGTAAAGATGGGGAGAGAAAGTAGAAGGTCCACAAGGTTGTGCAACAACCTAGGCTAAGGCTCATACTATAAGACCCAACACCATTCTACAATGACATAGTCCATCCAAACGATGTCGGAGACATACCAAAGTCACAAGGTTGACAGGTCTAAGCAATACTAGTTTGTCCTAGACTAAGGCCGAACATGCTTAAAAAAACACACAGCAACACAAGTAAATCACATAGCATGCGACATCACACATACAACCCCAGCTACATGGTACTACCCTCAGAACAATGTCGCTGAACCCTAAAACATGGTATTTAAGAAGAGAAAGTAGGAATACTAGGTAGTCGCCCCCAATTCACACTAATCATCATGAATCACACATTCAAGCTCAATTTAATTAGAAAGGAAGTCTAGCCTACCTATAGCCAACCGCACGCACTCCAAATCACAAGGCTGGAGCTTTTCCTTTCCTAACAACCTCCAAATGCTGCCACACTATCAAGAATAGGATCACAATATCAGTACAGTCATTTAGACACAAAAATCACATAAAATAGAGATGAACCAATTCTAAAGTCAAATAGGAATCATGGGATTCGTGTCAAAAATTCCAGAATTTACTTTGTCAAAAGGTCATAAACTACGCCATGAACTTGTGTTCAAAATTTAAACACAATTCGAAGCCTAAAATAGACAACACAAAAACAAGCAACAAAAACTCAAATTTAAGCTTAAATCAAAGAAAAGGACAGCAGTTATAAAGGAAAAATTCACTTCAATGCACTCCAACCAATAAACATATGATACACAACTAAAGACTCACCTACGGGGGTCGACTCATGCAACGACTCTGCTATAGGCTCAAAACCCATACCCATTCGAGAAGCATAATAAACAGATACAGAAAGATAAGTAGATCCTAGATTAAATAAAGTCGAGTCGGTTGATGGCATAGGAGAATCGTACATGTGATCACATCATCCAATGCCTCATCCTCCACCCTTGTTGGAATTGCATAGAAATGGTTCTATCACCCCTGCCCCTAGCTATCAGTCCTACCACCAGACCTGCCACCCTTGGACCACCCCAAATACCATGTTATCCACCATAATGGTCCTGACTATGACCTTGACCCCTCACTGGAGGTGCTGCCGATAGAGCTGAAGCAATCTACTTACGCATGGTACAATATCTAAACCTATGATCGGGATCCATACACTCAAAGCAACTTGAAGATGATCTACCCTAGAAGAATGGCCACCAAAGCCAAAATCACTAGCTTGGAACCAATGACTCTAACTAGAGTCAACCTCACTCCTGTTGTACCGGTCACCCTCTGAAGGTTGCAATGAGTAAATAGGCCTGCTGGTTGACCCTACTAAACCGTTGTATAGGCCTATCATAAGATTCCCTTTTCCTGGAATGGGGCCCGTTATAACTACCCTCTTGTTGTTGCCCCCTTGGGCCTCACAACAAAGTTGCTCAATAGTGAGGGTATGATCAACAATAGCTAGAAAGGAGCAACCCACAGAGACCATAGTCTGAGCCTCAATCCACAGTTGAAGGCTCAACCCATAAACAAAACATTGAACTCTCTCCTCTTTAATAGGTAGAATCATGGCTGCATGGTGGGAGAGCTCGTGAAATCTTGCCTCGTACTCGTACACAGTCATATAACACTTCTCCAACCTAGAGAACTTATCCCTGAGCTGATCTCTAACATTGCGAGGGACGAACTTGGCCAAAAAGTCCTCAGAAAACTTGGTCTAGGTGACTGAAGGAGACCCAATTGGCCTAGTCTCAATAAAGGTATGCCACCACTGCATGGTTGTCCTATCTAGCTGATGAGCAGTAAAGTTGGCTCCTCTTTACTCTACAACGCCCATCGTATACAGTTGCTCATGGCAAGTAGAAAGAAACTCATGGGCATCCTCACCTATAACCCAAGAAAACCTTAGAGGTGTAAGCCTAAAAAACACTCTAAGAATATTCTGCTCATGTAGTGGCATAGCTCTGGTCCCAATCACAGGTCCCCCAGATTGTACCTGGGCCGGAGGTGCCTCTGGTGCAAGATGGTCATGTTGACCTATTGCTGGTGTAGGTATCGGTACTGGCATAAATATTAGGGCCGACTGCATGCCACCCAGCATAGTCAAGAGTTGAATATTGTCTTCTTGGAGATCTAGAGCCATAGCTGGTCCGAGTGGTGGTTGAGTTGGTTTTGGGCCCACTGAATGCTCTAAAATATGGGATATTAGAGGATCTGATGCGAGATCTGGACCCAACTCTCTAACTCGGGTGGTGCCACACTACTACATGGCAAGGGAGTTTATCCCCTAATCCGAGACACCTCGAGGTGCATAAGAGTGAAAAAAGTGAGATTCCAAGAAACCAATAACACACATGCTGCACAAAAGTGGTACAAAAGAGAAGAATTCCTAAGGACACCCAATAGCCTCCAAAAGATAGGATATGAACCTCTTCGCACCGATATGTAGAACTCTACTATGCATTAGTTCTATACAAGTGAGACTAGTGAACTTGGGGCTCTGATAGCAACTTGTCATAACCCTACCCCAAGCCATCTCACAGCGCACATGAGCTATCCTACAAAAAAAGTAAAATAAGTGAGATTCCAAGAAACAAATAACACACATGCTGCACAAAAGCGATACAAAAGAGAAGAATTCCTAAGGACACCATGTAGCCTCCCAAAGATAGGACGTGGATGTCTCTGCACCATTCTATAGGATTTTACTAGGCATTAGCTCTATACAAATGAGATTGGTGAACTTGGGGGCTCTGATACTAACTTGTCACAACCCAACTTCCCGAGTGATGATGGAACCTATTATAACCTACTAGTATGTAAGACAACTCGTACCCAGAACAACAAGTAATGAGTACAAGGGTAGAACTAACTAGAAAATAACACCAACATTACAAAAAGACAACAGTAGATGCAAACCAAAAATATATACAACGAAAACCCTCCTATAAACTAAAAGTCATGAGTACATAGTTGTCTGATATGAACAAGTACAAGTCCTAGAAATGGACCATAAAATTGCCATATCAAAGGTAAAAGACTAGTTAACACATATATAGAATGAGACAGGCTGTTCTAGGATGTTAAGTCCTCACCCTCATCTTTGATATCCATAAGGTGCAAAAGATGGCACAAATGATCACCGTTGGTAATTTGTACTAGGACCTGTATCATGGAAATGATGTAGAGTGTAGCATAAGTACCAAAGAAAAGATACTAATTAGGCATCATAGGCCGGCTGAGCATGACAGGTAAAGACAAACAGAAAAGATAGAATCTAGACATAAATAGAGTTCAAAGAGGATATGAAAAGAAAGCACACGAGAATACCGAAAGTAAATCTAAGTACTGCTAAATTAAACCTAGTTGGACCCCATAAGCCCAGAAGGAACACTCGTGCATATGTTTAAATTAAACCTGAACGAACCTCTAAAAGCCCGACAGGTACACAAAATAGCTAATCTATAAGAAAGAAGTGCCAATAAACTAGATCCCACAAGGGTACGCTGGGCCTTGAACCCCAAGTGATAGTCTCTAACTAGAGGTTATGGTCTCGAACAATAAAGCATCAGCCTCAGACAGGGAATACGACTTCAAACCATGAACATCAACCTCAAACTAGAGCTGATGGCCTCAAACCATAAACATTGGCCTCAAATCGGAAATAATAATAGTGTCCAATCAACTCACCTCTCTTCTAGCAAGAGTGATAGAAGGCATGAAGAATCCGAATAGTATTCCAACATCAAGACCAAGTAATCGTGGAATGACATCCACTGACAAGCATCTATAAAAGGATCCAAGCCTTAAATAACCCAATCCCAAGTCTTCATGAGAAATGATTTGTGTGATAACTCATTTGAGTCGTATAGATGGGGAGAGAAACCAATATGTCTATAAGGTGTCATAACCGCCTAGGCTAAGGCTCATACTATCAGAGTTAAATCTTCTACGCTAGTCTATAAGGACCTAGGCCATCTGAATGTCGTCGGAGACATTCCAAAGTCATAAGGTTCACGAGTTCAAGGAAATAATATTATATCCTAGCCAAAGGCTGAACATGCTTCAGAAAAAAAGTAACTACACAATTAAATCACATAGCATGTGACAACACACATACAACCCCAGCAAATATGGTACTACCCTCAAAATAGTGTCAATCAACCCTAAGACATGGTATTTTAGAAGAGAAAATAGGAATACTAGGTACTCGCCCCCAATTTACTCTAATAATCATGAATTCACACATACAGGCTCGATCTCATCGAAAAGGAAGATGTAGTCTACTTGTAGGCCAACATCACGTGCTCTAAATCATAATTCTAGAGCTTTTCTTATCCTAACAACCTCCACACACTGCCATATTATCAAGAATAGGATCATAACGTCAATAAGACTCAAAAACTTTAATAGGGTGCCTGGGATTCATTCAGAGCCCTATACGCACAAACGAAATTTGCTACCCCATTATATTCAACTTTCGGGACTAAAATAAATGATCAAAACTTCCATCAAAGGTCATTTCGAGGAAAAATGTGTCTCACACCCAAATTTCATTATAATGCCCAAATCTACAAGGGGCTCAGAAATAGCCCAGTGGCCTTGAGATCTAAACGAAGGGTTCTTATAGGCCAAACTCAACATTCTGGAGCTAACCGTGCAGATGGAATTCTCATCCGATCTCGAGTACATAGAATGTTCACTAAAGTCAAATATAGGCCTTAACTTGAAAGTTAGAATGTCTAATCGCATAGACTCACATAGGCATGTTGACTATGCTCTCAACCTAAAATGACCTTTCCAAAGCTGATGTAATTGACACAATTTGATTTTGAGGTCATATTCCTAAACATTTGGTCAAAATTGAATATTCAAGGTTCAAAAGCTCTAAAACTCTTAAACGCGCACATAAACTAAATGAATGTCCAGGTGACCCAACTTTCAGTCCCAACAAGTCATAAATGATTTGGGGTCGTTATAAGAAAGCATAAACGATGAGTGGGAGGCATAAACACAAAAATAACCTAAGGGTCATTACATGATCAACATTCAATAGCCTTTATTGTATTCTTCAAGTCAAACTAAAGAATGAATATAATAATTACTGGAAATTTAAGAATTTAAAAGGCTAACGTGATCATTTCTCTAAAGTCTTACAATCCGTCTATTAATAAAGCTATAATATGAATAACAAATAATGTCATGAATATAACTATTAATTATTTTAGAGGTTGTCATAATAAATATTATGGAGTAATGAAAATAACGGCCACTAATTTTGCATCAAAGAGTATGAAAGCACGATTATTTGATATATTTATTATTCTACAATAAAATAAATATATAAGAAATAAATAGAATTTTGAGCGAAAAATTATAGTAAAGATGAAAAACTGTAGCACCTCAAATTTGGAAAAAGAAGGTAAAATGTTGATTTGGGTTGGTGTATATATCTACGGGTACCATCTACAGACCATAGATGCTTCTACATGTGGTAGATGGAAACCGTAGGTAGTAAGAAAATAATTTTTCAAAATTTAAGTTCTAATACCCTTTTTACGGTTCATCGGGACGGTTTGTAAACCTTTGTTTAAGTCGTAGATAGGCCTTGTAGGTGAGTCCCACACCTTGTGAAATTATGAGGGTCAAAGATGGGTTTTACAAATTGCATGTACGGATCGTAGGGTGACCTACGAACCGTACATCAGTTTTATCAAAAGAGGGTTAAATTTAGGGCCCCTGTAACCTATCTACGGTTGACTCATACGATTCATAAAAGGACCTACGGAGTGTAGGTCCAAACCGTGGCTAATGTTCGACAGTTATTTTACAAGGGGCTATTAGGTCTTTTCCTAATTATTTTAACCCAATACTATGTAATTTTACCTTCTACCCTAGGTCCTATGTAAACATTTTTAAACCCCCAAATTACCCATTTTGAATTCATTCTCTTAAATTTGCAAATGGTTGACCAGATTTATCCTCCCAAATTCTCTCAAGTGTAAGGAAGAAGAAGAAGAGCTAGGGTTTCATTCAAGTCCCTAAATTCTCTTTTATTCTTAGGCTTTTGCATCAAAGTATGTGTGTATTCACCCATGGAGTCCTGTCCATCATGGGTCCCTAAAGATTTCATGTTCCCAATTCAATCTTCAAATTATCAAATTAAGGTTTCAATTCAAAGAATGTGGGTTTCTTCCAATTATGATTGAATATGATAAATTAAATCTTCTAATGTATTATTTGATGTTAATCTATGATATTTAGTTAAAATAGCGGTTGCCCATGCTTAAATTATGCTTTTCAGCCATAATCTTATGATAAACTCATGAACTATGCATTATAAATTTATGAAGATATGCATGTTGTTTCTATGGAATTGATATGAATGATTTGAAGTTTCTTTTTGGTGTCAGCAACGACGACACCATCCACAGTCCGTAGGTGGGACGACGGTCCGTAGGTGTGGTACGTGGTTAGTCACCCAAACTTTAGTCAGGAGGTCATGAACCAAGGCATGACCAATGGACCATCGGTCAGACAACAGTCCATGGTCGAGGACCACTTTCTAACCATAGACGAAGGTCGTGCAGGACGGACCGTCGGTCAGTCCACGGTCTGTCGGTAGTGGATTAGGGACAGTTGGGTTTTTTCCTAATTATTTAATCCCCATACTACGTCGTTTTACCCTTCACTAAGACCCTTATATATGTGATTCCAACCCCCAAATTACTTTATTCACTTCATTCTCTTCAAATGAGTAAATGGTCTAAAACCCCCCCCCCCCCCAACCTATACCCGAAATCCCAACTACACACTCCAACTTTAATAGTGTCCTATTACCCACCTGAACTTCATATTTCCCTATTTTCTACACACTTAAATGCTGACCTATCATGGGAGGTGTTCTCACCTCCTCTAAGCGCGTGAGAAGGTAATTTTGACGAAAAATTACTCCTTCTCCAACGGTCATCTTCTCCACCTTTAAATAAACCATTATTTCTTCTTGGAAGCCATTAACCCTTGTTTGTTTTATAAAAAAATCACAATTTCCTCTCAATATTAAGTAAGGTTTAGTTGTTAAAGTTCATTTCTACTTCAACTTTTGAATTTAGAGTTTGTAATCTGCTCTAATTTCTTATTTAGGTCTCTAATTTGAATTTTGAATTTTCTCGAAATTCATCAAAAATGGCAAATGAAAACTTGAATAAGCTTTGTATGGATGAATCAGACCTAATGCTCAACACTCTAGTGAGATGCAAACACGAAATTTTGCTAAATTTGAAAACTTCTTGGTCAAAATTAAATTTGGGGAGAAGATTTTGGTCTTGCCCATGCTATGGTGTATGTGTTTTTTCTTGTATTCTTGCTACACTTTATTTTGAATGATGCTAATGTACTATTTGGATCATTTTCAGTCTAAAAATTGCAAATTTTTTCGATTGAGGGACAAAGAAGAAGTAGATCCAAGATCAAGTTTTATCCTTCCAAGATTGGTGAACAAAATCAATGAGTTGGAGCAAGAATTATGTACTAGACCGGTTCATATTGACAACTTGAGGAACTCTAATTTGTTATTGGAGAGGAGACTCAATAGAAGGTTGAAATGGTGTAGGTTCAATAGGAAGATACTTTTGTGTATTTTGATTTGTGTTGTTGTTATGTTCATCAGCAACCAGTAGTTCAAGTGCTACATATTTGGATTTCTATTTTGATTTGTGTTGTTGCTATGTTCATCAGCAACCAGTAGTTCAAGTGCTGCATATTTGGATTTCTATTTTGATTTGTGTTGTTGCTATGTTCATTAGCAACCAGTAGTTCAATGTATGTGTGTCATTTTGTATCTATGATGTCAATTGAAGCTTGTATTAATATGCAACATTTCATCAACAACCTAGTCATCCATTCATACTTCAACATAGAAAACACAACACCAATTGTAAAACACATAACTAACACAACATATGTAACCACACCTGAATAGTCATAATGTCATATTTAAAAGCCCTCACATAAGGCAAAAAACAAAATTCAAAATAGCAGGCTGTGACTGTGCTTAAAAGTGCTTAAATACATCAACATCACTACTATTTTCATGATATCTTTGACTGTGAAGAAGTGTCATTTTGACTTGAACTACTTCCCATTGTCTTCTTTCTTTGCTTCTCTCTAAGCTCATGAAGCTTGCTTGTTGAGATTGCTGCTTTACCATTCCATTTCAGCTTGGTTGTATTACTTGGTGTATAACCAATGTCACCAGTTACATTAGATGATCTTGTCACTTTTGCTTGTCCAGTAGAGTAGATCTTAGTACTTGGCATGCCAGGCTATAGTAAAATTAGGATTATATCAATATTTAAGCTGTTTAATTAAATAAAATTAGGATTATAGTTCAATATTTAAGCTGTTAGAATATTTCAAAGACTCACATTCATGACTTTGAAGCCATTTGCAGCTTCAAACACACCCATTCCCATGACTCTTGGTCTTTTCTCTGGAGATGTGTTTCCCCTGCCCCTACCTCTTCCTCTTTTAGTAGTACCAGCTATTGAAGATGATGCTTGATAAGTAGGAGGAGCAGAAGAGGTTGCAGGAAAATCAGTAGGTGCAGTGGGTAGGGGAGGTGCACTAGGTGCTATTGATGATGTTTTTTTTGGTCTTCCTCTTCCCTTTTTTAGTGGAGGCTCACCTTCTGATGGTGTTGATGGAGTTTTCTATACATATAAGAGAAAAAGTAAGTCAAAAATTAAGAAAAAGTAAAATAAGTTCAAATATTACCTTTGGTTTGCCTCTTCCCTTGCCTGAACCTGTTGGTTCTGCCCATACTGATGCAGTAGGTGATGGTGCACTTTGTCTTGTTGATGATTCAACACCTTTTCTTTGAGGACACCCCCTCTTGTTATGGCCTCTAACATGGCATATAATGTATGTCATTGCAAGTCCAGTCCTATAAAGCTTCCCAGATTTCTTAGTTTCTCCATCTTCTTTTCTTCTAGCCTTAGGTGGTCTACCAGGCATGTTTGTGATTTCTGGTGGCTCAATAATTTGGTTTGTAGAAACTGGCCACATCTCCATGTTTGTGAGTGGTTCAATAACATTGGCATAAATCCTCAAGTAAGTTTCCTTACTATAGCAGCTGTCTATATAGTCATAAAGAGAAAACTTCTTAAAGTATAATGCAGCCACAGCATGTGCACATGGTATGCCCCTTAACTGCCACACCCTACAACTATAAGTTCTCTTAGCAATATCCATTTTGTGTTGACAAAGCCCTTCTTTCACTTCAAATCCTGCAGCTCCATTAAACTCAATGGTACAGTCCATAGACCTACTAATGTTCTCCTCTAAAACCTTCAGAGCCATTGGAGAGAAATTACACTTCCAAGTACTTGGGAACTCCCTTAATTTGGCTATTCTTGTCATCATCTTCACTCTTATTTCTTCAAGCATAGTAATGATGGTCTTGTGTCTAGCAGCCAAGATCCATGCATTAAAACACTCAGACATGTTGTTGTCTATAGAGTCACACTTTACTTCAGTAGTGAAGTAAACTTTGCACCAAAAATTAATGTTGTAGTACATTAAGTTATCCACATTTTTTCTGGACCTAACAACTTCATCTTCTCTATATTGTTCCTTAATTGAGACTCAAATGTACTCTTAGCTATCTTCCAAAATTGTTGTCTTCTTTGAAGACCCCTCCAATCCTTATCCCAGTTAGCTAATATATGCCTAGCACACATTCTATGTTCACACTTAGGTAATACATTTGTAATTGATGCAGACATTCCCTGCAATAGATGATGATTAGGTCACAATTATATATATATATATATATATATATATAAATTGAGAATTACAAAATAACTTAACATACCTTTTGCATATCTGTCATCAAGGTGAGACCTTCACCATCTCCAAGTCCCAAATCATCCCTTATGCACTTGACAAACATGGTCCATGTGTGTTTGTTCTCCTTTTCAACTACTGCCCAAGCAAGTGGCAACATCTGATTGTTACCATCCCATACCACAGCAACTAACAGTTGGCCTTTACAAACACCTTTAAAGAAGCAACCATCTAAGCCTATGCACTTCCTACAATGTATCCATGCCTTCTTTAAAGCATCAAAACAGATGTAAAAACTCTGAAATATTGATTTGCCTTCTGTATCATGTTCACTAGCTTTTACAACACAACTGGTCCCTGGATTGGTCCTCAACAATTCATCCTTATAGTCAAGTATTCTTCCAAATTCCACAACATGATCACCCATTATATCTTTCAACACTTTAGCTCTTGCTCTTCTCACAGTAGTCTTGCCAACATGAAGTTTTAACTTTTTCCTAATCATCTCCTGCAACTTGAAGACTCTTATGTTTGGTTGCTCAGTTATTCTTTCTCTGAAGGCTTCAGATAAAAACTTTGCATTGCACAAGTAGTTTCTAGTTGTCTTGTTGCAAGTATGCTTTGGATTGTAAGTTTTTATCATGAAATTATTTGTTGTCTTGTCAAGACATCCAAACAAAAGCCATGGACAACCATCTTTGCATCTAACTCTAACTTTCTTTGGCTCATTCACCCACTTCTCCACCTGAACCCTCCTTCTAATTGCATATTTAGTTACTGCTTTTCTAAATTCTTTCACATCTTTAAACACCATGCCCAACTGCCACACAACTTTCTTTGCAGTAGGATCATGAATGATTTTTGGAGTTTTTGAACTCCTCTTTCTTGACAACTTTACCCTTCTTAATCTACCAGATTCATGTTCATCATCATTACAACACTCATCTTCATCTAACTCAAAGCTATCCTTATCAGAACTTGCAAAATAAGGTTCATCACCTCCTAGCCTTCCTTCATGACTTACTTTACCTTTTTCATTTTCATCAAAACCTAGATCTGGTCCAGCTTTACCTACTGGTACATCTTCATTGTCAGCTGTTAGTCTTTCCCTTCTTTTCCTCCTTTGAAAACTTCTTTTTTCAGCCCTCAACTCCCTAACCTCATTATGTACATCACTACCATACTCTTCCTCATCATCATCTCCAACTAATTCAGCTTCAGACTCAACACTATCCTCAGTTGAATAATCAGAACCCTCTACTTCTTCTGGGAAATCAGGTCCAGCAGGACCAACATCTATATCATCATCAGTAGCACCATCTGCAGTAGCACCATCTGCAGCAGCAGTATTGAAAGAAGGTGTGGTAGTGAAAGGAGGTGTGGTAGTGAAAGAAGGTGAGGTTGAAAAAGTAGCAACAAAGTCCTCACTGTTTATATGGTCTTCACCTACCCCAAAGTTAAAGTTTTCACTCTCACTAAGTCTTTTATTAAAAGCTGAACCAGATTCTCCCATATCCACATGACTATTATTTTCTATTAACATGGGCCCCACAATTGCCTCATCAACCAAATGCCTAACAAATACCTCCACTTCATCCCCATCTTCCAAGGAACACATCATGTCTAAAATATCCTTATCATTATCAACATCTACCAAAAGGCCACTGTTAGGTGCTTTAATACTAAAGGTGAAACTTTTACTATATCCCAATTCTCTAATATAGTCTTTCAACTCAAAATATGACATTTTATCTACATCAACATCCAAAAATTCTGTAACTTTTCCACCATTATATATTGGTTCCCCACTACTTAAATCTAACACCCCACCATGGTACCACCTTAGAGTAATCAAAGTAAACCCATCCATCTCTTACCTGAAGGCAATAAAAAAAATAGAATAGTAATTATAGACATACTCTAACATGAGGACAATCCAAAAAATAGAATAGTACTTAAAAACGAACAAAATACAACACATTAGCAAACGAACAGAATACAACATAGTACTTAGCTTCTTTATGAACATAATCTATAAATATAATACAACACAATAACAGACTAGCAACTTCTCTATGAACATAAATACAACATTCCATGAACATAATACTAAGACGAACATAATACAAAACTACGCGACTTAGACGAGAAAGGGAAAAACCTAATTTCATGAAAAATGTGGTATAATATGGTGTAAATGAACACCTAACACTATAATCGTAAGCAACACATAAGATTTCACACAATGTTGCTCTTAATTTCACAACGAACAGAATACAAAATTACGCGACTTAGACGAGAAAGGGAAAAACCTAATTTCATGAAAAATGTGGTATAATATGGTGTAAATGAACACCTAACACTATAATCGCAAGCAACACATAAGATTTCACACAATGTTGCTCTTAATTTCACGAATCAATAGAAACCCTAAGGGATAAATCACAAACTCGAAATAAGGGATAAAGAACTAACCTTTTACTAAATCAGTTGATAAACAACGAAATAATGTTAACAATACACAACAAAATCGTTCAATGATAGCAAATTTGTTTGATGATCACTAGAAATCCATTGTTAATGGAGAAGAATTGAAAATGGGAAAGGAGGATTTTTTTTGTTCTTTTATGTTTTACGAAATGGGAGAAAAAAAGAAGAAATTAGAGTTGAAGACATGGGACCCAGCGCGTGGAAGCACGCACGCCTAATTATTTGGTTTTGTGTTCAGGTTAGCATTTAAGTGTGTAGAAAATAGGGAAATATGAAGTTCAGGTGGGTAATAGGACACTTTTAAAGTTGGAGTGTGTAGTTGGAATTTCGGGTATAGGTTGGGGGGGTTTTAGACCATTTACTCCTCTTCAAATTCACCAAAAAGAAGATTCTCAAATATTTCTCTCTCTAGAAAGCTTGAAGAAGAAGGATTCAATCTAGGGTTTCAAGTCAAGTATCAATTCCTCCGTTGAAGATAAACAATTGGCTTTGAGGTATGATAGTTGATTTCACATATCATGACACTTCATCCAATACTAAGTGCCAACAATCGTTAGTCAGTAATATAATTCAACTAAGTGAGTTGGGGTCGAATCCCACAGTGAGTGGTACATATTCAAGAATCAATACAAAAGCATGAATATGCTTAAGTCAATAATAGATAAAAACATTTACGAATAAAATCATGGTTCAGGTTTGGGGTGACATAAGTGTTAAATAATAGGGGGGTTTTGGTTTCAATTATCAGCTACAACAACAAATAACACGAAAATATCAAGTATAGAGACAGGTTCTTAGGATGTGATTGGATTATGAGCTATGGTAGACAAATGGGTGATTGCAATTAATAGTAAACAGTTGTAAATCAGTGAATAAGATAGACTTTAGTGGATATAAACTTTCTCTCGAACAATTTACCCCGAATCAAATTGGTTTCTCTCGAACACCAATAAGCAGCAGTTAAGAATTGCCTACACTTTAGTCCATTCACTCTCTCGAGTTGAATGTGTGGAAAAGGGTTAAGGATTCACTCTCTCGAGTTGAACCCATGACAACCTAATACCCACAAACCATCAAATCAGTAATCTTTGTTTTAAAACCTCTCTCTTGAGCAAGCCAAAAACACGAAGGTAGAGTTGCATTTGCAACTACAACCTTTAGATTAAGCCACAATTACTAAATGAAATCACTTTTAAACAACATTTAAACTATCAATTAATAATACCCAACAGCTAAATCAACCCATAATCACATAATCACACCCCAAGAATTGGGGTTTTAGCTAGACATCATAAAAAGATTGAACTTGTTACCAAATTGTGTTTTCATCAACTGGGTAGGATTAATTTCGTCTTTACAAAGGTCAAGGTTGAAGAATCTCAAAGACCTACTTCCGATTTCTCAAAAATGGAAATCTTCAAATCTTCAAGGCTAAGGAAATATTGTCTCAATACTCTCAGTTTTTAGGTCTCAAATTCAAAACTGATAATACTATAATGAAAACTAGATACAAAAATAAATAGATAAGAATTTGAAAAAGTGTTTATAGTTGCCAAAAATATGCTGCGAAAGACCATTTGGCACAATAAGTCGGGATCACCGATCCACTCAGCTATCCGCCCTTTGGTCAATTCCATCGCCTTTTTGCTTTGGCCTTAAGCAACATCAAGTTCTGTAACTTTGGGCAATATAGCACTGCATCACGAAACCGTTCGACGACTCGTTGACTGCTCTTTTTTATTGCCGACCTGATTTTCTCCTTCATGGCTTGGCACACTGAAAGTTTAGGTGAGATCATGGCCATTCGGCAACTTGCCTGATGCTCTCTTCTTCGTTCTTTTAGCTGCCTTGTTCCAAAGCTCATTAGTGTCCATGCTTTGTTCCTTAATCCAAATACTTGTAAATCAAGGATTTACATCAGTTATTGGCATAATATATGCATTTGAGGACACTAAATCTATTAAGGTAAAGCCCCAAATGAGTCCAAATTATGGACTCATCAACACCCCAACTTAAAATTTTGCTTGTCCTCAAGTAAAACTCAAGTTTGGCAATTCAAAAAGGATGTCTCAAATAGTGTTACAAAAGACTCAATCATGAATGCACACAAAAAGACTCAAATTACTCATGAAAGGATCAATTGTGCAGTCAAAGATTCAAGTTGTGACTCACCATTATCAAAGATTCTCAAGTTCACAATACTTGCTTCAAATACAAGTTGAAGCTTAACAAAGGTACTCAAGTGCCCTCACACAAATAATGATTCCATATTCACACACAATGGTTCACAATTTGAAGCATCAGAATCATATGCAACACTCATACTCACAAAGATGAACACAATACATGATTTCACCCATAGGATTGCCCTTATATTCCAACCAATAATTGTTTCAGCTTACTAAAGATCAAAAAGTTCTTTCCAAGGCTTGAAACGGGGCTAAGTGTAAAGGTATGGTCATTTAGGCTCAATGGTTATAACCCTCATGAAATGTGGTGTGGACAACAGTTCCTTTCCTTTTTTCTTCTTCATTTTCATTCGTGCTCACAAGTCACCCCATTATTCACTTTCCATGGACTGTTGGAAAACCCCTTTTTTTTTTGCATTTTCACAACTTTATTCTACAACTTTTCCATTCTTTTTCTTTTTCATTCTTTTCTTCTTTTTCTCTCATTTTTTTACTTGTATGGAGAGGTTACATCTTTCTTAAAACCATGGGTCAAGGGGACTTCTTTGCATTACTTGATTTACCTTCTCTTTTCACCACACCCCAACTTAGGCTTTTAGCCTAAGTTGACTATTCAAACAAACCACAAATCATGAGGATTATAGGTAATGGATCAAGAAAGGTCACAATTTCATCAAATTTCTTCCAAGAAAGGGTTAAGGCTCAAAGGGTGTTCAAGCGGAGTTCATTCACTCAAAAGGTAGGCCATAAAAAAGAGGTATAATGTCAAATTGTTTCATACTCTTCAAAGTTGCCTAAGATCATCTCAAGAGCTTGCATCACTTAGTCAACCGGACCAACGGGAAAAATTCTAGGTGTCATCACACATGATTCACGGTAAGCTCATCACACACAAGGCATTGACACCAATGTCAAACGAGACTCCACACTTTCGCTAGTGTGAAATGTTCATCACAAGAGACTCAATTCGATACTTGGCTAGTCATAATGAGATGCAAAAAGTTCACATATTGTCTATGCAACTTCATTTGGCCTCATCGTAGCCGCACATTCATTTTTTTCGATTATGAACACTATTCAAGTCATCGATATTGATCAAGAATGATACTCAAATTTGCAAGAGAACAGCCACATTCAAACACAAACAAGAGGTAGCACATAATTTTTCAGAAGGGTCCAAAATCATTTACAATTAAAAACAAGGAACCACAAGCTCAATCATCCACAAAAACAGTGTAAAACACAATTATAGCTCAAAACCCCAATATATAAACAAAACCATAATCACAAAAGGTCAGAAAAGGTGGGCCTCGCCGCACCACAAATAAAAAATATTTGTCCTCAAATGCAAGCAAAATAATATCCAAAAGTCAAAAGGTAAGACAGAGAGAGAGGTACAGAGGGTTCCTGTCTAAACAGTCGCTCCATCTGTGCAGGCATCAATGCCCTGTGTATCACTCTGATCTTAGGCCTCAGTACCCAGAGTCACATTAAAAGGACCAGCTCCACTGGACCCACCTATAGATGTCTCTGTCAGTGATGTCTGGATCACCGACTTCATAATTTTCTCCTCAAGATCCGACAAATCTCCATATATGATCTCCTCCCTTATCTCTATTAGCTCATTGCCGGTCTCTATCTTTGACTCATCAACTGCCGTATCATCCCTATGTACATCTCCGATGGGAGCTGGAGGAGTCTCTGAAGTCTCAGGAGGGTCCACATCATCAACAACCTTCCGTAATGAGATGAAGTCAGTAGACTTTAGATAGTCTACGTCCTTCGTCAAATCTGCTACTTTGGATTTCAAAGTCGTCACCTCAGAGGTCTCCTGTCTGCTCTCAAAAGACTCAACTTTTGTGGTGAGAGTGTCAATAGTAATCTGGAGGGAGGTCAGTACAGTAATGATAGCACTCTCAATCATCCATGGGATGGATCCCTCAAGTCAGGTCGTCCTCACATTAGCTAAATGGGACATGTGTTCCATCTTCAAGATCATTGCTTGAGTAATCTTGGTGGGTTGGGATGAGGTAGAGGCACCAGGGGCCTATGAAGAAGAACAAGGGACAGATATACCTGAAGGCCTGGAAGTCGGAGTAGGCAAATATGCCTCTGCAGGTATCGAATCAATATCCACAGCTGAGGTCTTCCTCTACTTGGCCCTCCTAGCCATCTCTTGCTCTATGAAGAGTCCCATTGTAACACACCGTATTCTATGTGTACTAGTTATATTTATTTGATGCATATAAATTGCCTTATGGTATAGTTATGGAATCAGTTTCCTGTGCGACTAGTGACGATATAATAGGTTTAAAGTGAACTCTCCATAGATATTAATGCGACCCGATTAAGTTAAAATCAATGGAAGTATTGAAACTTGAGATTATGAGGTGGTATTTGAGTCTAAAGTTTAAATTGACATAGTGTATATAAGTTTTAGTTAAGTTAAAGGTATTAAGGTCTAGAAATGGAATAAAATATTGAGCTGGTTGCTTGAATTAACTAAGCTAGTAGGTGACAAGTAGGTGCATCACCTACTTTGACTTATTGACCAGCCCAAAGGAGCAAGTAGGTGCATCACCTACTAAGACTCTTTGGGCCAAGTACACTACCACCTATTTGAATTAATCCGGCCCAAGTTGAATAGAATAATAAGGGGAAATAGACAGCCAAGGCCCAATATTCTTAAATCCAAAAAAGGCCCAAGTGAAAAGTCAAGTAGGTGGATCACCTACTTGCATTAATTATGGCCAAATTGACAAGAATAGAGGGATAATTGGCAGCAAAGCCCAACAAGTGTTGAAGACACAAGGACAAAGTTAAAAGGTCCCACCTACTTGACAATATATGCCCCAAAATTGGCCAAGAAAGTCGGCCAATGCACCTCTCTTTTAAAGGGATAAAGATCAAATCTTTTGCTTCATTTTTAACTTGCAAAATTTTAGATTTATTAAGTTTCTCTCTTGGTCTTTCCTGGATTAACACATCAGCCCTAAAACTCCCTAGGGTTCTTGAATATTGTCCCCCTTTTCAAGTAAAAGTTTGAAGGAGAGTTTCAGTTCTTGAAGTACAAGTTTAAAGGATAAATTTCTAGAAACTAAGGTAAGGCAACTTCCCATTTTTGCCTCTCTTTAATACAGGTTTTGGGTGGAGAATTTTGTATATATTTATCAAGAACTCATGGATGGTTATAAATCCTTGAGTTCAATATTCTCCTATTATGCTGAAATATTTTTGGGGATTGATAGTGGCTGCCTTATGTATATTGTTGTTGGGGGCAACTTGGGTATCTTGGCAAAGGATGTATGAAGTTGTATTAATGTATAGAAGAAGAGTATTGTGGTTCACCATTTCTGTAAGGGTTGTGTGGGCCTACTTTCCGTCAAGTGTTTAGCTACTATTTTTTGAGCGCCTTAATGTGATTAGCTGTTAACATTAGATTAATCAGGACTTATATTGTAGATTAGCACCAAAAAGAGAGGCTGAATCATGATAGTTATATTGGTCAGAAAATAAGGTATGTAAGACTATTTGATTTCCTATTTGTTTGGCATGAATCCAACACTTGTATAAGAAAGTAATCTTTCTAAGTGCCCTTGGTAGTGACTGATGCATATTTGCATGTTCCTACTCCCTAGAGCATTAAAGTTAAAACTCTAGTATGAGTATATTACTAAATGTACGTGCTTACTCTACCAAGAATTAGCATGCAAGGTTTAAACATGTTTCATCATCAAAGTTATAACCCTTGTCACATATTCCTCTTATATAAATCAAAATGATCCTAGATTACACTTTATATGTTGGATATACAATCTGCTCATATCATGCCAACTTGCCTCAATTGTCTATTCCTTCATATATGTCATCTTTTCACATGTCCATATGTTCCCTTTATTGGTTATTACTCCCATTATGTTAGACTATAATGTTACCTCACAAGATCCCTACTTGCTCTATTGTACATTTTATATGTACTTACTTGGAATACGTATCTGTACCTTAGTTGAATCTGCCCATGTGCTCCCTTGGTTCCACGTTCATGTACCTTGTATTTGATATTAGTTAGTAAGTACTTAGATATCATATAGAGTTCAAATCTCATGGGTGAATGTTAAATATCTTCACTTGTGATAGGTGCTTCAATTTGAGATGTCAAAATGCTTACTAAGTCATATAAGCTCCTAAATATTATGATGGTGTCACATTTGCTTCCCATGTCATTGTTATTATCTCAAGTCTATATTCATATGTCTTCTACTACTACTCCATAGTCCCAAATCTCAACAATGATTATGACAACCAAAACAATAATCCCAAAAGAGTTATGAACATCTAAAGAACAATCTCAAAAGAGTTGTGAACATCAAAAGAACAATCTCAAAGACTAAAGAGACAATGTAAAATGAATCTGTATAATTATGGGTGGCAGCCCAGGGGAAAAACCCTAGCATGGGTCGATCCCAATTAGTATATAAGGGTGGAAGCTCAGGGGCGAATGCCTAGCATGGGCCGATCCCAGTTAGTATAGAAGGGTGGCAGCTCAGGAGCGAAAGCATAACATGGGCCGATCCCAATTTGTGGAATTATGAGGACAACATCCCAAGGGTTAAAATTCCAAGCATAGGCCATCCTCTTCTACCACTGATCAGCTGGTCATTTGTATCATATGCCCTACAAAGATTATAAAGTACAGAAAAGTAAAGAAAATAATGTAACGTACAGGATTCCATAAGTACTTCAAAGGTGGTCTCATATCCTTATCTATTTGTATTTGGTTTCATTTGAGATCTCATTTTATATGTGTTGTATTTTTCCTTGCATATTCAGTACATTCTTTCATACTAACGTCCTTTATTGGGGACACTGCATTTCATGCTGCAGGTACACATACTCAGCTAGTAGATCTCCCCAATAGAAGCACATAATACTCAGCAATTGTTGGTGAGCTCCAGGTTGATTCGGGCCTTTGCCGAGTCTTTACTATGCGTATTTTCATTGTAGTATAGTCATGGATTCTAGTAGAGGATTTGTAGACATTCTAAAGCTATCATCTGTATTCATTTTTTTACTTGTCACATGTTTTGGTTCAGCTAGTCGACATTTGTTGTATATGTAGCTTCTCATTAGTAAATCTATCTGCATAGTAGTTCACTGTCTCATCATAAATCACTTGTAAATCATGTGTTCATATGGTACTTGTCCGCCTCGCCCTGGGTTGGGGTATGATAAAAGTGGTATCAGAGCAGTTTGTCCTGTGGAGTCTACCAAGTTGTGTCTAGTAGAGCCTTATTTATAAATGTCTTGCACTCCACATTTATAATTAGGGGGCTGCTTGGACATTTAGGAAATGTTACCTTCCTTCATAATCATGATCGTGCGATGGAGCGATGTTAAGAAGTCAATTTCCAAGTGTACCTTATCATGTTATTCATATTATGCTTACTATGGTTAAGGTTAACGGTAGCTAAAGTGTCAACATGTAACATATAGAAAAGGATATTAAGTTTCCAAAATTTAGACTAGATTCGATCGTCTCACTCTACAAGGTATGTAAAGGCTTTTACGTTATTTGCATCTAAAGTTACATTTGTACCATTTGTATCACGTTGGTTCAATTGAGAAAGATATAGTATATGCTTAAAAAATGATTGGTTACCTAGTTACATATATGAGTTGTAGCATTTCCAGGAACATCTTCTTAAGAGGATGTAACCAACTCTTGAGCTCTATATTTCCTCCATACTTATATGATCTATTCCTATAGAGGGCACTTGTTCTTAGTCTATGATATACATATAATTTTTAGTGTTACACATGTTCTCGAAACTGATGTTGTTGAACCAATTTCTTTTAGTTGGAAAAAGGCAGTGGCACAATCTGATAGGTGGATGTATTAGTGCAATAGTGTTACTAGAGATCCCCTAATTGGCTGACAAGGCCCAAATTGTCACCATATATCATCCTGAGTATGTTAATATTTGGCTTTTATATGGTATGTGCCAACAACCCCGAATAAGTACTAATAACATTTGTATTCTTTTCATGGTTATAAAACTTAGGGATAAGTGAGCCAATTGCTGCAAGTGATATATGTATGGTAGTTCCTATTTTGATATGTGTGTTGTGCCTTTAATTCTTTCAATTCGGCTGGAGCCATCCGATAAGGGGGAATTGTTATTGGCTGAGTATCCGGCAAAAGATCAATGTCGAAGTATACTTCCCGTTTGGGAGGAATTTCGAGCAAGCCATCGGGAAAGACTTTTGGAAACTCCCTCACTACGGGGACCGACTCTAAAGGAGGAGTCTCGGACTCAACATCCATTACCCTTACAATATGGTAGATACACCCCTTAAAAATAATTTTTCTACATTTTAGACATGAAATAAATCGACCTCTAGGGATTGAACTTCCCCCCTTCCATTCTAAAATGGGCTCATTTGAAATTGAAAATTTATTACCCGAGTTCTACAATCAATGGAAGCAAAACAAGCATGCAACCAATCCATCCCCAAAATGACATCAAAGTCCAACATATCTAATTCTACTAGATCAACCAAAGTGACTTTATGAGACAATGAAATGGGACAACTCATAAAAACTCTTTTATCTACAATGGAGTCACCCACCGGGGTAGAAACTGAAAAGGGTTCTTCTAAGACATCGGGGATTACATCAAATTTCATAGCCATAAAAGGAGTAAGAAAAGACAAAGTGGCATCGGGGTCTAATAATGCATAAACATCAATGGAAAATACTTGCAACATACCGGTAACAACATCCAGAGAACCCTCTTGATCACTTCGGGATTGGAGGGCATAAAAGCGATTCTTCTTGGGAGCATAGGAATTTGAGCCACTAGGAGGGACTTGCTTACCCTCTCTCCCTTAAACTTTAAGCATGGGACAATCCCATACCATATGACCACTCTTCCCATAATGGAAACAACCATCCATGCCAACAAGGCACTTCCCCTCATGTTTCTTGCCCCACTTAGCACAAGTAGGTTTTGTCATCGAAGATCCTCCACTATTGCCTCCTTGAGGCTTAGGGTTAGACACCCTATATTTCTTGACCTTTGGAGTGTTAGAGGAGCATTGGTCGGAGAACCTTCTCTTGAACCTTGGTTTACCTTGATTCTCAAACTTACCCTTGGAAGAATTCCCATCATCGGTCATTGCCTTCATCACCTCCATATTCTTCTTCCTAATTTTTGTCCACTCAACTTGTTGAGTATAAACCATTAGATGGGAGATGTCAATATCATTATATAGCATTGCTGCACGACATTCTTCTTCAATCAACTCGAACACTCCGGCCACAAACCGACTCATCTCATCTCTCGGATTTGACACCAAGGACGGAGCATGTTGGGAAAACTTAGTGAATTTAAGAGAGTATTCTTGAGCACTCATACCTCCTTGACGAAGGTTGATAAATTCCTCCACCTTTTCTTCCCTATTTTCTCGTGGAAAGAATTTATCAAGGAATGCCTTCTTGAACACTTCCCAACTTATGGGACCTACCCTTATAGGCCTATTATCCTTCCATTGAGTATACCAAACTTGGGCCACATCCTTCAATTGGTAGGCAGATAGTCCAGCTTTTTCATTAGAAGTCACCCCCAGCATCAACTATATTGTAAATCTCTTACACAAATTCTTGTGGATCTTCATCTACTTTGGAACCAAAGAACATAGGAGGGTTCATCCTTGTGAGGTCTCTCAACCTTGAAGCCATGGTACTCACATTAGGGTTTACTCAGGGCCCAACATCTCGGTTTGCTTGGTCGTTATAGCTTGGACTTGAGTGGTGAAGACTTGAGTTTAAATCGTCTTGAGTTGAGTCAATGTTTGGAAATCCGCCCTTATTTCCACATTAGTCCTGACCCCTTCATTATTAGGAGCTTGGGGAGAAACTCCCTCATTCACATTCTCTTCTTCTGCCCTCCTTGTATTAGCCCTTCTTGTATTTATATCCTATATACACAAGAAAAAGGTTAGGAAAAAAGACTTCATATAGTTGAACCCCAAGTCACGACCAAAGAGTAATCAAAGAAGTGAAAGTTCCTAAGCATCTATAGCCTCTCATTCATAAGTGTGGCGTGCTTCACACTCATGAACAAGACTCTATTAGACATGGTTTATGAGACATCAACCTAAAAATCATCCCAAAACCTTATTCTTTGATATCAAGTTTGTCACGACCCAGGGGTACCCCCTAGACGTAACACGGCGTACTTGACCCCAGAGGAGTCTCATGCAAGCCCTTTAGCATAATCATAACATAAGGCATGGTAATGATGCAGAAAATTTTAAAACTTTTTCAATAGATGTCTTTTCATAAACGAAAATCATAAGAGTCTAGACTTTGTCTCATTCACCATCTAAAACATTAGAATACAAAGTTTGGGACTTCGCCCTTTACATCAAGAAAGTCTCAATATACGAAGTACAATAGAAACTATGAAATAGATAATCTGTCCTCAAACTTGAGGACTCACTAAGCTTAGGGAATAGTCAACCCAAGCTTCACTTGAAAGGGTGAATGCATCTTAACGACCAGAAACTACACTTATAAGAAAATGTAGAGAAAATGGGTTAGCACAATTAATTGTACTAAGTATGGAGCCATGCATAAAAATCTTTAAAACATGTATAAAAGGGACATTTATTTGAAATCATACCTTTTTCAAGTTTAAAAGTCAACATGAATATTTAGAGTAATTACAAGATCAAATCATACCATAAGTAACCTTAGGCTACCATAATCATACAAAACTCATCTTGGCCTCATACATGGTCAACACTCTTAGACAGAGAGGCATTCATGTTCATAGTTCATATTCTTGTTCTTTTCATTCCATGGATCATGATCCTGTCATGTAAGGAAATATAGCCTTAACCAACATAGACCATGTGAGCTACATGGAATCTGGTGTCATGAACCCACACCAAAAAGAGGTGTTCTACTTGCCTAAGGTAGAACTAACATGTTTAGCTTATAGATGGATCCACTAGCTAAAAACTTATGTGGGCACATAGTTATGGGATAGGGAGATTGCTACTAGAAACCCGAACTAACTTAGGTAAAAGGTTTCCATCTCTTGTAGATCTCTTACACATATTCTCCTGGATCTTCATCTACTTTGGAGCCAAAGAACATAGGAAGGTTCATCCTTGTGAGGTCTCTCAACCTTGAAGCCATGGTACTCACATTAGGGTTTACCCAGGGTCCAATATCTCGGTTGGTTTAGGCCGTTATAGCTTGGGCTTGAGTGGTTACGGCTTTAGTTTAAACCATCACGAGTTGAGTCAATGTTTGGAAATCCACCCTTATTTCCACATTAGTCATGACCCCTTCATCATTAGGAGCTTGAGGGTCTTGAGGAGCTTGGGGAGAAAATCCCTCATTCACATTCTCTTCTTCAACCCTACTTATATTAGCCCTTCTTGTATTCATATCCTACATACACAACAAAAGGGTTAGGAAAAAGGACTTCATAGAGTTAAACCCCAAGGCACGACCAAAGAGTAATCAAAGAAGTTAAAGTTCCTAAGCATCTATAGCCTCTAATTCATAAGTGTGGCGCGCTTTACACTCGTGAACATGACTCTACTAGACGTGGTTTATGAGACATCAACCTAAAAATCATCCCAAAACCTTATGCTCTGATACCAAGTTTGTCACGACGGGTACCCCCCTAGACGTAACACATAGTATTTGACCTCGGAGGGGTCTCATACAAGCCTTTAGCATAATCATAATATACGACATAGTAATGATGCGGAAAATTTTAAACTTTTACAATAGATGTCTTTTCATAAACGAAAACATAAGAGTCTAGACTTTGTCTCAATCACCATCTAAAACATTAGAATACAAAGTTTGGGACTTAGAACTTTACATCAATAAAGTCTCAATATACGAAGTACAATAGAAACTAAGAAATGGATAATCCATCCTCGAACTTGAGGACTCACCAAGCTTAGGGAATAGTCAACCCAAGCTTCACTTTAAAGGATAAGTGCGTCTCAACGACCGAAACCTACACTTATAAGAGAAGATGTAGAGAAAATGGGTTAGCACAATTAATTGTACTAAGTATGGAGCCATGCCTAAAAACCCTTAAAACATGCATAAAATGGACATTTAGTTAAAATCATGCCTTTTTCAAGTTTAAAAGCCATCATGCACATTTATAGTAATTAAAAGATCAAATCATAAAATAAGTAACCCTAGGCTACCATAATCATACATAGATTCATATATCTTCATGTCATAAGTAAACCACACCATAGTCCCTTTATAAGTCAGTGAAGACCCATACCCCCACTCGTACTAAGCAAGCTTATTAAGAAGTCATGGACATGGCTCATATTCATGTTCTTGTTCATATTCATGGTTCATGTTCATGGTTCATAGTCATGGTACATATTCATGTAAAGAATACATTAACTCATAAATCATCATGTCATCAAGCACACACCACAATCACTCTCAAGCTTACTTGTGCAATGCATAATTGAGGTCCCATACCCCTACTCACACTAAGTAAAACCCTAATTAATCATAGCATATGACTCATGTTCTAGTTCACAGTTCATATTCTTGTTCTTTTCATGCCATGGATAATGTTCTTGTCATGTAGGTAAATATAGCCTTAACCAACATAGACGTCATGAACCCACACCAAAAAGAGGTGTTCTACTTGCCTAAGGTAGAACTAACATGTTTAGCTTATAGGTGGATCCACTAGCTAAGAACTTATATGGGCACATAGTTATGGGATAGGAAGATTACTAACTAGGGTAAAAGGTTTCTGTCTCTTGTTCCTATCCACTCGATGCTAAGCTTAATTCCCTTTAAAAAAATCATGTTAAGTCTTTACTTTATAATCATGTTCATGGAAGAATGCCTAGCACTCAAACCATCATGGTATCATGGTAGCTCATGGATTCCTTAGGTGAGAATGGCCTTTCACCCTTAGAATCCTTCATTTATGGCTAAGCCTTTCACATCATGTTCATGGTGTTTTGATGAAAGTGTTCTTTCAATCAACACAACATTAATATCATAATCATAGTCCTTTCATGCATAGATATGTGTAAAGGTGTAGGGGAGGAGGATCTTGCATCAATACTACCAATACACAATAGCCATAGGATCATCTTTGCATATGTATATCATGAGTTCATCTAGAATCTTCATCAACATATACAAACCCTAGCAATTAGCCCTTCTAGGCAATAAACCACATTCAACCCTAACTTCTTGAAATCACTACATTATATAGGGGAAATCATGATTCAATAACATAATTCATGTAAACATAATCAATTGTCAAACTTCCATGATCAATCAAGTCACACCTTAGTTCACAATTTAGAAAGAAAGGGATATCATGGGTCCACAAGAGATTTTCATCAAAAATCCATCAATACTCCATTAATCCAACAATAAATCATCATTATAAATCATAATAAACTATAATTAAGCAATTGAAATCGTTTTAGAAGGAGACCCATAATGTATATTGAAAACCCTAGGTTTTGAAGTCTTAAAAACATAGTTTGAAGGGGCTCCTTGGGTGATAGCTACCCCTTGATTTCCACAAGAAATCCCTAGCTTGACCTAGACTTGGCTCTTCAATGGAGTCCTAGAGAGAGAATTTTTGAAAGAGGGAAGTTGGTTTCTAAGTTGAGTCTTTTGAGTTATGAGGAGTTAAGTGAAGTTTAATGACTTAAAACTATTTATATAGGTCAAAAATAACTATTAATAACCGTCCCCACCCATTACTTAAATAATTACAATTTACTTGAAAGGTTTGACCCTAGGCCAAAATGCTTAACAGCATTGTAGACCCCTTCCATGACTCCCATCCACGGGGAGTGAATGGATACACGGACCGTACTGGTCACTCGTGGATTGGGTCTGAGGCTGGTCTTTTGGCCTTGGTACAGGACTCATCCATGAGCCCCCATCTACGGGGTGTGGAATGATCCATGGACTGTGCTGTGCAAGTGTGGCTTATGACTGGAACTTGGAGATTTTGGGGGAGTTGGGGGAAACTAAGTTTTGACTCAAGACTCCCATCTACGGGGAGTAAGTCAACCCACGACTTGTGGGTGCCCCATTCATGGATGATGCTGTTTTTGGACAGCTTTTGAGCAGTCCCTTGGCCCTCATCAAGGACCCTTGTGGGGTCCTTAGGGGGGTCATGCCTTGATGTTTAGGGACTAAAACACTAGTGCTATCCTAGGGATGTCATGTTACGACTCTTATCTTGACGTTAACCCTTTTTAGGACACTAGACTACATGTTAGGCTCTAGCTTAGGTCATTAGATTTCTGGGGTGTTACCCCTCTAGCCTTGACTTATTGCACCCTCATTTATCGCTAGGTGGCCTCCTAAACTACGTGGTGTTACAATATTTCCCCCTTGATATCATTCATCCTCGAATGAAGATTCTAAGAACTTATTAAAGAAAACAACTGTAGACTAGCAGCCAATCATGCATGCAACTCATCTAAATGCTTATAGACAAAGGATGAAAAACTTCAATTTCAAACTAAACATACTCAATGCAACACAAAGGAGTAGGTACTACATTTAACAACCCACAATTCGTTGAATTCTATATATACTCATATTTAAGAAGGAACTACCATCTCCTAGCTAAAACATGCTCAACATACACTCATGGAGCCTAAATGCAATTTACTCTCAAAAAGCATTTATTCAAGGAGGAATTTTTCAACTCAAAACTGAGGCATGCTCATTAATTCATCTTATGAAGTCTATATGCAACTCTACTCAAATGCACTACAACACGAGGCAAATCAATGCAGATAAGTCATTTCTATCAAAACCTAATTTCATGAACATGCTTATAAGGAAATTATGGCTACACATAAACACACAATAACCTTGCTATATAGGTACACCATCTCCCCCTTGAAAGTAAGCCTATACAGCTCTTCTAAACATCATCCGTACTAAAGGCAACTTTAAGGTCCAACATAATAAGTCACAAAAGACAAGAAATCTAGAATTTACTAAAGTATAAAACACATACTGGTAGCAACATAAGCAAATCACTCTTGATCATTTTTTAGCTTGGAGGATATAAAACCTATTCTTCTTTTGAGGCTCCGCATCTACACCACTAGTGGCAACTTATCCTCCCTTCCCTTTGCCTTAAGCACTAGGAAATCTCTTATTTTGTGCCCACTTTTTCCACATCCATAACAACCATCCATGCCGGTTAGGCACTTACCATGATGATTCCTTCCACACTCTGTACAAGTAGGCTTAGGAAATGGAGATCCACTACCTTTCTCTTGATCAAACCTAGGGGTGTTGGAAGAATCTTGGCTGGAATACCATGGTTTAAACTTAGGTCTACCTTGTCCATCGAACTTAGCATTGGAGAAGTTACCATCACCGGTCCTAGCCCTTTTTGTCTGCCTATTCATCCTCTTGAGTTTTAACTCCTTAAGTTGTTGAGCATACACCATAAGTCTAGATATATCTATGTCATGAAGGATCATTGTCGGACGACATTCTTCTACCACCAAGTCGGACACACCGGTCAAGAACCTGCTCATCCTATCTCTAGAATCTACCACCATAGATGGAGCATACTTGGATAGTAGGGTAAATTTCATGGCATACTCCTTAACACTCATGCTACCTTGCCTATGGTTGATAAACTCTTCCACCTTAGCCTCCTTCAACTCTCAAGGAAAGAACCTATCAAGGAATGCTTCTTTGAATCTTTACCACTATATTTGGCCCGTTTCTACCGGCCTATTGTCTTTTCATTGTTCATACCATATTTGTGCTACATCCCTCAATTGATAAGCAGCTAGTTCCGCTTTCTCTACCAAAGTCAATCCCATGATAGCAAGCACCTTATAAACCTCATCTATAAAACCTTGAGGATGTTCCTCCACTTTGGAGCCATAAAACTCTGAAGGGTTTATCCTCAAAAAATCTCACCCATAAAGCTACAGAATTCACATTAGGGTTCACCAGAGCTACCATCCCCCTATTAACTTGAGTTATCATGGCTTGAGCCAACAATTGCATAGTAGACCTAAATTCCTCAAGAGTCACATTCTCCCCTATAAGGTCAATTGGAGCTTAAGGAGAAGCTTGGTGTGGAACTTAGAGAGGAACCTCTTGCTCCATATTTCCTTTCTCATCTCTCCTAGAATTTGCCCTTGTATTAGCCATACCTTGAAAATAAATGAGTATAGATTAGAAGAAGTACCTACTAGAGCCAAACTCTATGTCACGACTTAGAGAATGAAGAAGTGAAGTTTCCAAAGCATCCAATAGCCTCCTATTCATAAATGTGGCGTGCTTCACCTTTATTAACAATACTCTACTAGACGTGGTTTGAGACAATCCTAGAACCATTCTAAACCTTGTGCTCTAATTAACAAGTTTGTCACAACCTAGGGGTACACTTTAAAAGTAACATGGCGTACTTGAACCTGAAGGGATCTCTTACAAGCCCTTAGCATATCATAAAATAATATAATAGAAAAGTACAAAAATTTTAAAAATTTTATCCAGACAATTGAAGTCTTTTATAAAAGCAAGCGGAAGTCTTACAACAGTTTTTCTCAAACCATCGAAACTCAACTTTGAATAAAACCTTTGGGACACAGCCCATACAATAGTCTCAAAACATGAAAATTAAAGACATAAAGGAAATAGTGGCTTTGTCCATGAAGCTATGTGGAGTCACCAAATCTTTAACTCCTTGCTCCTTAGAAACCCATCCTCAAGAATGTAACTCAAATCACCGAACCCTACATTTGATGAGAATGTGGGCAAAGTATGCGTTAGTACAAAAGTTCTAAATATGATAGCTAGAATAACATCATAACAGCATAATATCATAAGGGTTAGTCAACAAAAGACATAATCCATAATCATAGGAAATACTTCGTGAAACATAAACTATAAGCATAAGAGACAATATCATAATCATAAGCAAAGTCTCCAACATAAGCATCATATAAGCCTTTTCAACTCTTTAGTCCTTCATATCACAAGAGAATCATTTCAAGTAGCGTCAAAGCATACTTGTGCAAGGCATGGATAATACCTCATAATCCCATCCAAGCTAAGTATCCCTTTTGGTTATCGTATACATAGTACATATACATAGTCAAGTCTTAGAGTCTCATAAGTAGCTTCAAGTCATACTTGTGCAATCTATTAGTAAGACCCCATAATCCAACTCACACTAAGTACCACCTTCGGCCATCCTACATACTTACCATCTTAGGATCTCATCCTTAGCTTAATTCTCATAACCAAGGGAATCTCTCACCTTTAATCAATCATAAAAAGGAAGGAAACTATAGCACAATCCTATATAAGCAAACATCATATAAGAGAACACTTCCTTAGGCAACCTTAACTTATACTTGAGCAATGCATCAATAAGACCCCATAATCCTACCCATGCTAAGTATCACTTTTAGGTCCTCATACTCATACTTCTTTGTTTGAAGACTAGTCGCCCTCTTTAAGCCTAGGAACACTATGAAACACTCCTTGAGCATACTTCTAGGTCCTTATTATTTTGAACCCTAGGAGATTCTTCTCAAGCATGTCTAAGTTTATTATTAAGATGCACTCTATGAGATAATTCATTAAGTATGTATAATTCCATTTATGCTTTTGAACACTATGAGGTACTTCTTTAATTAAGTCTTAGTTCATTGGATACGAAGATTGCAACGCTAACTCCACTAGGTGAGAGCTTACATATCATGAGACGTAACTTTGGGAAAACCCGTACTCTACTATGTGAGAGTTTCGCCTTTTTACTTGGATAGTCCTCACATAAACTAGGTGTAGTTCTCCTCTCAACTTAAAGCCTGGACCCTACCTTTTGTGACTCTCCCTCTCATTGGTCAATTACCATTTGGGGCCAAGCATACACCCATAGGTTCATTATTAAACCTTACTTAATATTCATGTCATGGAAGAATGTCTTTGACAATCAATCCATGTTCAAGTGATTCTATCACTTAGTGCACTCAAACACTCATAAGGTAGATTAGGTGAGTAAAGGCCTTGCACCACAATTCTACCTATTAGACCCCTATTCTCATATAGACTTTACTCTCAAAGCCTTAGCATGCATAATTTATCACAATAGTTTTACTCTCAAATCCCTAGCAGTCAACACTCATAAATACAAGCCTTAGTCTCAAAGCTTTACTTCATATAATCATTATGCATATCTTGATTTCAAGACATTCTAGTCATAAGCTTCACCATTAAGCAATTCTAGTCATAATTCGTCATATAAAGTTCAACTTCAAAATTTTCTAGTTATGATTCATAATGTATACTAGAATACACCTCCATTCATGTCCACATGTCTATATTCATGAACAATTACCATACAATTCATCTATTCTAGAAGATCAATCTATAAATCCTCAATTTCATTTTTCATGCACAAACCCACGTAATATAAATTTAATAAATTAGACTAGGGTTGCCATGGAAAATATTTAAATTCATCATAATATCATGATTCAGTACTAGAAAAATCATAAACAAGTACTAGCGAATCAATTGGAATCATACTCAACACTATCCACAACATAGGAAGAAACCCCTAGCTAGAATTGGGCTTTATCTTCACAATTGGGGGAAATCTAGGGAGATCCATGGATGAAAAAATCCAAGGATGAATAATCTATAATACCTTGATTATAAAGCCCTCACAAAACATGTATCAATTTAAGAAGTTGACCTAGCTTGACCCTCTCTTCTTCTTCTTCTTTTTCTTCTTAGGTTTTCTAGAGAGAGGATTTTTGAGAAGATGAACTTTGGGATCTTTTGGTTTTTTGGAATTAATGACTTAGTTTGGATGGTTAATGACTTAAAATAGTCTATTAGGTGTATAAATTCCATATAAAATGACCCCAACTTAAAACTTACTAATAAGGAATTTACTAAAAAGTCCCTCACTAGGCAGCCCACTCGTAGGCACCACGACAGGGCTCATGAGCCGTGGTCAAGACCATAAGCTGTAGTCCTTCCCGTGGTCCTTGGAAATTGGCTATGGATTGGTTTCTTGGCCTTCACAATTTGAAGGCACCTTCACGGGCGTTCCTACGAGCCATGGTCAAGACCACTGGCCGGGAAGTGGCTCGTGATGGTGAGCCACTTTGAGGCAGAACTTAGGGAGATACTTCCTTCCCTTCACGAACCACACCATGAGCTATGGTGGTTGTCGTGGATTTGAGGCAGTGTGCACCCAAGCTTGGGGAAGCCTTGGCCTTTGCCTTGGCTCTTGCCCCTATGCATTATCTTATGCGCTCTAGCCTTGACTTGTTGAACCCTCACTTAGCCCTAGGTGGCCTACTAAACTATGGGGTGTTAAACAATTTAAGGAAGATTTTTTCATTTTTAGATTGTGGAAATCAATACCTAGTTATGGAACATGTAATAGGTATTGAATTTTTACTTTTTGTGATGACTAGCTAAAACCCCATTCTTGGGGGTTAGACAATGAGATCAATTTCTTAATTTAATCAAGTTGGTGTTAGAAATTGTTGATTATAGTGCTAGATCGAAGTGGATTTGATTTATTGTTGTTGTTGAATTTCTATATTGAATGTTTATTTCAATATGTTTTAGTGTTCTATGCTTGCTCGAGAGAGAGGGATGTGAAACCAAGGAAATAAGTTGGTATTTGTAGAAATTAGGCTATTGTGGGTTCAACTCAAGAAAGTGAATCCTATGTCCCATTCTACCAATCTAGCTTTAGAGAGTGGATTTAGTGAGGTTCTGGGCTGATTTTTGTAGTTTGCCTGTTGAGGTTCGAAAGAACTCAATTGTTAATCAATTAGCTTGGAGTTGATGTTTCCTCCTTATTTATGTGCATTGCATGCATGATGGGCTGATAGAGTTAGTTTCACCCCTCTTATCATGTTTTGAGAACGTCCTAGCTTGGAGTCGATAGTTCCTCTTTGGCATTATGCATTGCATTATAGGTTGGGTTGTTAGTTCCTCTCCTACTCTTTTAGAACCAGTTTAAATTCTCATTCAAGGATGAATGGCTTCAAGGGAGAGATAATGTAACATCCTGTATATGAAGAAGGGAAATAAAACTAATTCTCAGAAGTTACAGGTGCAATCCATGCCGGCCACCCACAGTGCATGGAATGGACCACAGACCATAGGTGTGGTCTGTTGTTGGCCTGCCTAGCACTGGTCTGAGGTCCATGAACCACGGCATGACCAATAGACTGTTGGTTAGACTACAGTCCATGGTTTGAATCCCTAATTTTTTTTTTGAAAATGAATGAAGGTCCACTAGGACAGGCCATGGATCAAACCACGGTCCGTCGGTGGCCATCTAGAAGTTATTGTTAGGGCCAATTAGGTCTTTTCTTAATTAATTAGTTCCTATATTATGTTGTTTTACCCTTTACTAAGACCCCTATATAAGCTTTTTCAACCCCAAATTAACCCATTTACTTTATTCTACCAAATTCACAAAAGAAAAACCAAATCTCCTTTCTAAATATTTCTCTCTCTAGAAACTTGAAGAAGAAGAAGGATTCAACCTAGGGTTTCAAGTGAAGGTCTTAATTCCTCCATTGAAGGCTAGCTCTTGATTACAAGGTATGATAGTTTTCATTCATGGATTTCTTTCATCCATGGACTTCCCATATTCCTCTATTTTAAAAGGTAGAATTCCCCAATTGAGTTAGGGTTTTCTTCAATTATCATGGGCTCTTTTCATTATTGATTTAAATGATTGAATTATGATCTCTTATGCATAAATTGATGAAATATGATGATTTTATGATGATTTCCCTATGAACCCATGTAATCCCCATGTTTTCAAGTTATGAATCATATGATGTGGGATTTTTATCAACAAGAAAGAGTTTTATGAAATTGAGCATGTATTGCAAGCTTTACATGAACTTCTGATAAAATCCATATCTAACTAATGTTTTCTAAGCATTGATGTTTGAAAGTGGGTTTTGAGCCAAAAGAAGTAAATTATGGACTTATGCATTGTTTTATGAAATCTATGCAAATGTTTTAATGGTGCTTTGAGAGTAAAGTACCAATAATGATGTGGTTTTGTGAAAGGACATTCTCACGAAACAAATAAAAGCATGATGTCAAAGTTTTCTCACATTGAAAGGCTTTCTCACCTTATTGAATCAAAGAGTAAGAGTTATCCTAATGAACTAGCTTGGATTGGTTGTCCAAGGGCACCTTTTCAAGAATAATGAAGTCAAGTTATTTCGGGGGATTTATGCTTAGAATTGAGTGGATATTGATGATGGGATGGAAGCCCTCCCATTAGTAGAGAACGGGTTTCCAGAAGAAATATCATGAGATGGAAGCTCCCCTGTTAGTAGAGGTAGGGTTTCTAGTAGCAATCTTCTTATCCCTTAAATATATACCCCCATAGGTTGATTAGCAAGTGGAACCACTTAAGCTAGAAGTTCACGGTCCTTACCTTGGCAAGTAGGACAACCCTTTTAGGTGTGGGAGACACCAAGGGATCATGTTATATCTTAGATGGTCTCTATATCGGTTAAGGATAAGTCCCCACAAGTAATAATGAACTAAGGTTACTTCAAGAAGTATCGTATACGAGTTCAAAGGATTTTAAAGATGAAGTTAGCTTTCATTGACCATGATGTTATGACTTATGTTTTCTAACTCTTTTATATTGTGTTTCAGTTTGGTCAATTGCATGCATGAAATGAAATGTCCCCTTTTAGCATGATTTAAATGTTTTATGCATGGGCATCATATCTGGTACATTTTTTTGTACTAATGCATATTGTTGCCTACATTTCCCCAAATGTAGGGTCCGACAGTTGGGGTACTCAGTTTCGTGGTTAGAGGTTGCTTGATATATTTCGAGCTTCTAGTGAGTCCTCATGCTTCAAGGACGTAGTTTATTGTTTCATTTTCTTTCATGTATTTTCTCTTTTGACAATGATGTATGGGCTGCGCCCAATTTCATTCTATTGTATTAGATGGCTATGATGAGACAAGTGATTTAGACTTTCACTTTCGTTTATAAAATGTTTTTTACTCGGACTATTGTTCTACTCTTATTGTTCTATTTTTTATGTTATGAGAGCTAAGTGGCTTGTATGGAGTCCTTCGGGGTTCTATAGGGCATGTTACATCTAGGGGGTACCTCTGGGTTGTGACAAAAGGTAAGAATCGCAAATGCCACCCTATATTTGTATAAAAAATGTAAGCAAGATTATGTGTTAGTACATAAATGTACTAAATATGAAAACATGCATAAACATAACATAACATAAACGTTAGACAAAATAAGTCATAAAGCACAATCAATGCACATAATAGATCATCTCAACATATAAAAAGTACTTTTTTAAGTAACCTCAATTCATACTTAATCAAGACATGGGTAACCGCATCTAGTCTTACTCATCATGGAAGGAAAATTAAAGCAACAATCCAAGCTCATCACCTATCATAGCATATCATAGCTTATCTTTTAAGGACATGGGGACTCACCTCTTGCCTCACTATAAAGGAACATGGGTAATCACCTTTAGTCCTTCTTACCTTGGGATCATAGGCACTCGCCTCTTGTCCATACATCATGTGGCATGGGTATTTGCCTCTTATGTTTCTATCATATGAAATGGGTACTCGCCTCTTTTGTATTTTCTTAGAGATCATGGATAATCGCCTCTAGCCTCATCAAATTCATAACTTACTTAGCTTAGATTCATTTTAGGTGACAAATTCTTTCAACCTAGACTCGTTCAATATGAGAAACCTTTCCACATTCATCCATAAGAAAAAGATGTGGGAAAATCCCTTCCACAATAATTACAACATATATGCTTCACTCTCAATGAACTTCATATCATGAGTCATCACATAGGCTTCAATCTCAAAGAAAATCATATTGTATCTTATTTATACTATAAGGATTCACATGAATCCATAAATTCTCCTTTCATAGAGTAGAACCCATTTTTATTCGATCTCTCCTTAGAAACATGGGTTAAGCATGGGTACATAGAATATTATCATAAAACCATAGAATCCTCAATTCATGCATAAACAATCATAATTTAATCAATTGAATCAACATTCATAAAGACCCATAACTTTAGAAGGAAACCCTAACTCAAATTGGGGAATTTCTACTTTTTAAATTGGATAATTTAAGGGCTCCATGGATGCAAGGATTCCATGGATGAAAAGTTGTCATACGTTGCTATCAATGCCCAAAAGTAATTAAAGAATGGAGACTTGACCTTGAGCCCTTGCTTGAATCTTCTTCTTCAAACTTCTAGACAAAGAAATATCTTGGAGAGGAAGAACTCATCTACTTTTGGTAAATTTAAGAGAATGACTTGAATGGGTATGTTTTGGGGTTAAATTCACTTATATAAGGGTCTTAGTAAAGGGTAAAATGACATAGTATAAGGCTAGACTAATTAGAAAAAGACACAACTTCCCCTAAAATAACTGCCCACCCTGTGACCCACGGACCGTGGTTTGATCAATGGTTTGTCCTGCACATCTGCTGACTAGGGTCAGAAATAGGGATTTGGGGTTTGGACCATGGGCCCTCAACCACAGACTATGGTCCCACCGACGGTCCATCGGTCTAAGCCGTGGTTATATGTTTTCTGAGCCCTTTTTGGGTGCCTATCCATGGACCATACCTACGGTTCGTGGCTCACTTCACGGGCTGTGGTTGGCCTCCATCATATGGCACCGTGGACTTCTGAAACTTGATATGTTGCCCTCTCTCAAATCCAAGGTGTTAAATCATCTCCCCCTTGGGATCATGCATCCTCGAATGAAATTCAAGACATCACAAAATCAAGGGACTCTAAACTAGCAACCCATCATGCATGCAACTTCATTTAAATGCATATAACCAAGGAGGAACTCCGACTCCAAGCTAGTATATATTCAAAGCATCATAAGAAAGATAGGAACTAGACCTAGTAGTCCAACATGCATGCACTTACAAGATTACACATATCCGAGGAGGAAATACCATCTCCAAGCTAAAGGCATGTTCAATCACCATATCATGAAGTCTATATGCAACTCATATTCAAATGAACATAAACATGTAGAAATTAATCAAATTGACTTATTTTCTCAAAACTTTAACTTTTCATGAATCATGCATAGTAAGGAAATCATGGAGACATTTATGACACATGACACCAAACAAAGAGCAAGGAACTCATTACCTCAAGCTAGATTAGGGATAAAAGGAAAGAGATGAGGATATCGGAACATCATATAGGCTCGGCCTCCCAAGTAGAACCCTCAACTAACTGATTCCTCCACAACACTTTTGCCGAAGCAACATCTATATTTCTTAACTTCTTGACTTGCCAATCTAAAATCTCTACTATGACTTCCTCAAAAGAAAGATTATCATCAACTCCTAAAACTTCTAAGGGAAGTATAGTTGTCGGATCTCCAGCACACTTTTTCAACAAAAAGACATGGAAAATAGGATGCACCGATACCAACTCATTAGGAAACTCGAGCTCATAAGTAACCTCACCAACATGCCTCAAAATCTAATGTGGACCCACATAATGGGGACTAAGCTTTCCTTTCTTCCCGAATCTCATTACACCCTTCATGTGTGAGATTTTAAGTAGACCTAATCGTTAATATAAAACTTTAAATATCTTCTTATAACATCTGTATAAGACATTTGTCAACTTTGGGTTGTTCTCAACCTCTCTCTAATAAGTCAGACTTTCTCCATAGCCTCATAAACTAACTCGGGTCCTATTAATGCAACTTCACCCACCTCAAACCAGCCTATAGGAGATCTACACCTCCAACGATAGAGAGCCTCAAATAAAGCCATACAAATACTGGAGTGATAGTTATTATTATAGGCAAACTCAATCAAAAGCAAGTGATCATCCCAATTTCCTTTGAAATCAATTACAAAACCTCTCAACATATTTTCCAGTGTTTGGATAGTATACAATGGTTAACAATCAATTTGTGGATGAAAAGTCATGCTAAGCATAACATGAATGCCAAGAACCTTTTGGAAAGCTTTCCAAAACTATGAAGTCTATTGGGTACCTCGATCGGAGATAATGGACAAGGGAACTCCATGCAACCTTACTATTTCACTCAAATACAACTTAGCATAATCTTCTGCCAAATAAGAAACTTTAACGGCCATGAAATAAGCTGATTTCGTCATTTGGTCTACTATAACCCTAACTGAATCATATTGTCGCCGGGTAAGAGGCAACCCTACTATGAAGTCCATATTCAAATATTTCCACTTCCAAGTAGGAATACTAATGTCTTGGGACAAACCTTCTAGTTTTCAATGTTCAACCTTCACTTGTTAACAATTAGGATACTTATCCACAAATTTCGCAATATCATTCTTTATCCATTCCACCAATAGACCTCCTGCAAATCACGATATATCTTGGTGGCTCCGGGTGAATGGAATATCATGAACTATGGATTTTTGATAAAATATGTTCCCTTAAGTCATCAAAATTAGGGACACACAAACGACCTTAATAACGAAGCACACCGTCTCCCCTTTGGGAGAAAGCCTCAGTGAACATTCTAAGCACCTCTTCCTTCAATTCTACTAAGGTCAGATCAAGACATTGCTTTACTTTCAAATCCTTCACAAAAGATGATTATGAACCATTTTTAATCACAATACCACCCTTGGTGGAGTCCATTAATCGAACACCCAATTGGTCCGTTCTATGTATGTCTCGTACCAATTCTCTTTTACCCTCTTCTATTGGAAAAACTACACATTGATAATTGGCTAAGAGCATCCGCCACTACATTTGTCGTACTGGGCTGATAAAGAACACTCATATCATAATTCTTAAGTAACTCAATCCACCTTCTTTTGCGAAGATTAAGATCTTTCTGATAAACACATTTTGTAGACTTTTATCGTTGGTGAAAACATCAACATGAACACCATACAAATACTGCCTCCAAATCTTTAAGGAAAAAACCACCGCCTCTAATTCAAGATCATGGGTATGATAATTCCTCCCATGAACCTTAAGTTGCCTTGAAGCATAGACAATAATTTTCCCATTTTCATAAGTACACATCGTAACCCATTTCTCAAGGCATCACAATATACAACAAAATCATCGGTCCCTTTTGGTAAAGTCAACACCGGAGTGGAAGTAAGTCTATCCTTAATTCCAAAAAACTCTTCTCACATGCTTCGGACTATATGAACTTAGCCTTCTTTTAGGTCAATGCTGTCAATGGAGAGGCAATTGAAGAAAAACCCTCAACAAACCTTCCGTAGTAACATGCCAAACCCAAGAAACTTCTAATATTCGATGGGGATAGAGATATAGCCCAACTCTTGACTGCATCCTTCTTATTAGAATCTATCCCAATACCCTAACTTGACGCAATATGGACAAGAAAAGCTACAGACCTTAGCCAAAAATTCATATTTGCTAAACTTGGGAAAGAGTTGTTGGTCCTTGAAAAATTGTAACACAATCCTCAAATTATTCATATGATCATCCTCACTTCTTGAATAAACCAATATATCATAAATGAACCCAATTAGAAACATATTAAGGTATTTTCTAAAATCCATAAAAGTGGCTGGAGCATTAGTCAAACCAAACTTTATTACCAAAAAATCATAATGACCATACGGGTTCTACAAGCCATTTTCAGAATATCATCTTCTTTCACCCTTATTTGGTGATAACCAGACCAGAGGTCAATCATGGAAAAGTAACTAGCTCCTTGGAGTTGGTCAAATAAATCATCTATCCTTGGAAGTGGATACTTATTCTTAATGGTCACCTTGTTCAATTGTCAGTTATCAATACACATAGGAAGTGAACCATCCTTCTTTTTAACAAATAAAACTAGAGCACCCTATGAAGAGATACTCAGTCAAATGAAACCCTTATCCAATAAATCTTTCAATTGCTCCTTTAATTCCTTAAGTTATACCGGAGCCATTCGGTAAAAAGAAATAAAGATAGGTTGCGTACCTGGTGGAAGGCCAATACCAAAGTCTATTTCCCTTTCTGGAGGAATACAGGGTAGATCATCTAGGAACACCTTCGAAAACTCATTAAAAATAGAGATCAACTCAAGAGTAGGGGTTTCGAAATCCATATCTCTCACCCTAACTAGATAGTACATGCAACCCTTAGAAATCATCCTCCTAGCTTTAAAACAAAATATAAAGTGACTCTTAGGTATAGGATTTCCCCTTTTCCAATGTAGGATAGGATTATTCAGAGATTGAAACTTAGTTGCATGGGTTCTACAATCAATAAAAGCATAACAAGAGTGTAGCCAATCCATCTTGAGGCTATCAAAATCTACCATATCAAGCTCTACTAAAACAATAAGAGTAACTCCATGGGACAAGGAGATAGGACACTTTGTATAGACCCTCTTAGCCACAATAGAATCACCAACAAGACTAGAGACAGAAAAAGGATCTAACAATACAATAGGAAGTACATCAAACCTCATAGTCATATATGTGGTCACAAAATACAAGGTTGCACTGGGATCAAGTAAATCATAAACATCAAGTTGAAAGACTTTCAACATACCGGTAACCACATCAGGAGAACCCTCTTGTTCACCACGAGTCTGAAGTGCATAAAACCTATTTTTCTTGAGAGAATTCGAACCCAAACCACTTGGACCGGCTGAAAGATAAGGTTGAGCCCTGCGATGATTATCTCCTTCATTCTTAGCAACTGAAGGACAATCTCTTATCTTGTGGTACATATTACCACAACCAAAACAAGTATTTGAACCAGCTAGACATTTACCTTCATGCTTTCTTCCACACTTAGAACAAATAGGCAATAAGGACCCACTACCATTTCCTCCTAGAGGGTTGGGGTTAGACACCCTATCTTTGTTGAACCTAGGAGCATTAGGGGAACCTTGACTGGAAAACCTTTGTCAAAATGAGCATGAGAAAATTACCATCATCAGTTTTTGCCTTTTTTGTCTCCCTAGACCTCGCTTTAAGTTTCTCCTTTTCAATCTGTTGGGCATGAACCATGAGACAAGAAATATCAATGTCATTAATGAGCATAGCTATATGACATTCTTTAACCACCATTATAGACACATCGAAAATGAACTTGCTCATCTTTTCCCTAGAGTCAGCAATTAAAGAGGAAGCATATCTTGACAACTGTGTGAATCTCAAAGTATATTCTTTCACACTCATATTCCCTTGTCGAAGATTGATAAACTCAAGAAATTTTTCCTCCCTCATCTCAAGAGGAAAGAACCTATCAAGAAAAGTGAACTTACATCAAAATAGTCGACAAAACCTTTTGTACCCTCTAGTAGGGTCAACACTGGAGAAGTAGTTAATCGAGTTTTCAATTACTTAAGCTTTTCTCACAAGCTTTAGACCATTGAACCTTTGTTGTTTTCTGAGTTAACTTAGTCAAAGGGGATGAAATAGATGAAAACTCCTCGACAAACCTTCTATAGTAACCATCTTTCTTTCTCTGGGAACTATCTTTCTTTCTCACGAATAAGACTGGAGCGCCCAAAGGTGAGACACTCGATCAGATGAAACCCTTTTCAAGAAGATCTTTCAACTACTCATTTAACTCTTTTGACTTAGTTGGAGTATAAGATGAATAGAAATGGGTTTAGTATCTTGAATGATATCTATTTCGCAGTCTATTTCTCTCTCAAGATGGACTCTGGGGAGATTGTGTGGAAAGACCTCTGGAAACTCACTCACAACTAGAACTGACTGAATAGGCGGTGTTTCAACATAAGAGTCATTAACTCGGACTAAGTAATAAATGCACCCCTTAGAGACTAACCTTTCTTGCCTTAAGGTATGAAATGAAATGGCCTTTAGGCACTGTTGAACTACTCCACCTCTCTAAAATTGGCTCATTAGGAAACTGAAACATGATTACTCGAGTACTACAATCGACTGAGGCATAACAAGCATGAAGCTAGTCCATACCTAGAATAACATCAAAATCTACCATGTCTATCTCAACTAAGTCAACCATGGTGACTTTGTGGTAGACAGAAATAGTACAATCATGATACACTTTTTTCGGCTAGAATAGACTAACCAACAGGTGTGGAAACACTCAAGGGCTCAAGAAGTTGTTCATAGGGAAATACCAAACATCATGTCTACATAAGGATTTACTAAAGATAAACTCGCACCCGGATCAAGTAAGACATACACATCAATAGAAAAGACTTTAACCATACCGGTGAAAACATATCGTGAGTTCTTCTGATCTTGGCGACTAGCCATAGCATACAGACAGTTTGCTCCTCTGCCTATCACTGAGCAGCTTCTGTCAGAGCAGTTGTGTCTGCTGGAGCCGCTAAAGAAGATTAGGCGTCTTTTCCCCTATTACCCTACCTATTCTTAGGGAACTCTCTCATGAAATGACCCGTATGACCACACTTGAAGTAGCCTTTGGAGCTATCATGACATTCTCCTGGATGGGTTCTATAACACTTAGCATAAGGTGGGCTCTGAAACCCTTGTGCCACACTACCCTATGACCGAGAACCCTGAGCGCTGAAATTCCGATAACGTTGATTCCTGTGATTCACTCCTTACCCCCTAGACGTAACAAGGCACATATAACCCCGAAAGGCCCCATGTAAGCCACTTAGCATATCATAACATAAAGTAATAGAAAAATAAGAGTAAAAATGCATTTAAGTCCAAAATATTCATACAGGAAAGCAGAAGTCTAGACTTGTCTCACCATAGTCATCTATAACAATAGCTCAAATGAAAAGGGACACAACCCATACAACATAGACAGAAATGAAATACTAGAAATGAAACTCAAAGTGAATCTCCCGTCCTAGAATCATGAGGACTCACCACAAGTAAGGAGAATAGCCGAATCCAAGCTTGAACCAAATGTTAACTGCCTTAAGAAACGGACTCTACACTTGGGGAAAATGTAGAAAAATATGGGTTAGTACAAATATGTACTAAGTATGATAGCCATACATAAAAACCTTGAAAACATGCTAAAAGGTACATTTTAGTTGAATGCTTGAAATTTACTAAGTGAAAGCATCATTTTGAAGATAATGGAAAGCATAAGCAACTCATAGGTCATCATATCATAAGAGAAACATACCAGAAGTACCCTTGAATGATACTTGTGCAATGCATGAACAAGATCCAATAATCCTACCCATGCTAAATACAGCTTCTTGGGTAACCATAGTTAATAAGTCATATTCTTATCATAGTGGGAATAAGCCTTAACCGACATAGACCATGTGAGCTTATCATGGAATCTGGTGTTACCCACACCGAAGAGGATTGTCCTACTTTCCTAAGGTAAGGCCATCATCATATTAGCTTTTAGGTGGATCCACTAGCTAAACAACCTATGGGGGAAAATAGTTAATGGGATAAAGAGATTGATACTAGAAACCTGACCTTTCTCATGGAAAGGTTTCCATCTCAAGAGATTTCTTCTAGAAAACCCGGCCTTTCTCATGGAAAGCTTTCCATCTCATAGACAATATCCACTTGATGCTAAGCATTTATCCCAAAGAGTACTTATTAAGTTATAACTTGTTTCATTAAGATAGCTAATTAGATCATGCGTGAGAATAACCTTTCACCGTCCATGTCTACACATAACTTTAGATTCAATTAGGTGAGAATAGCCTTTCAACCATAGAATCATCATCATGTGAGAAAACCTTACACATTGTGTTCATTATGTGTTCATGAGAATAGCCTTTTAATCAACACAACAACATCATCATAATCATGCACACCTCACTCTCAAGGTGTTCTTTAAGCATATACATAAATCTCATAATCATACATAATTCTCATAGATCATATTCAATCAACACATCTTGAATTACTACGTTAGACATGGATGACAACATAATTCAAATAGCTCAATCACTAGGAACATAACATCAATTCACCCACATCACAAGGTCACAAATTGGGAATATGGGGATTTCGTGGATTCTTGGGAGATTTCATCATAAAACCATAAAAAATTAATGTAATTATAATATAAAGTAATTAAATCAATAGAATCATTTTTTAAAGGAATCCATAACTTGAAGTAAAACCCTAGCTTTTTGGGGAATTTCTATTCATTGAAGTTGAGTTTTGGAGGGACTCCATGGATGAATTCTATCCATTGATGATGCACTATCATACCTTAGATATGAGTCTTAATGAAATTGGTGTGAAAGTTTGCTTCTTAAACCCTAGCCCCACCTTCTTCCTTCTTCTTCTTCTTCCTTGAAGTTCTAGAGAGAATTTTTTTGGTGAGGAGATGAATTTGTGAAATATTTGGGTGTTTTGAAAATATGACTTAGTTTAGGTGAATTTGACTTAAAAATGACTTATATAGCGACCCCAAACATACCAAAACGACTTCACTTTAATTGGACTTAAAAGGAAATACCCAAAACGCCCTCACTTTAAATTAGATGTCAGGGACCACGTGGGGCTCCAGGAGCTGTGATCATAACCACAAGCCATGGTACCATCCGTGGTCTTGAGGCAGTGGCATGGCAACAATTGCCTTTGGCTCACAAGCCCAAGGCATCTTTACAAGGGGCTCTACGAGCTGTGGAGCAAGCCACGAGCCGTAGTCCCTCTCTTGAACCTTGAGGCAGTTGCTAGGCCAAGCCACCCTCCATGGCCATTCCATTAAGGCAATTTCAAGACCACTCCCACGAGTCGTCTAAGGCTTTAGGAGCCATGAAGTTGCTCGTGTGGAGGGGCCATATTTAGGGAACCCTAAAAAGGCTACTGCCTCCACCTCCACGAGTGGCACCACGACTTGTGATGTCCACTACGGGTCGTAAAGACCCTCGTTGTCTTGCAGTGCCTTGGCCAAAATGGGCAGCCTTGGCCCCTTTCCTTAGCCCTTGCCTATCTTCCTTGGCTCTTGACCTTTTCCCTTGATGTTAACTCTCACGTGTTAGCTCTAGTTTAGACCTATTAGTTTTCCAAGGTGTTACAATATCTCCCCCTGGGGAACATTCATCCTCGAATGACGATGTAGACACCTTACGGAAGTAAAGACTCAAGACTAGCAACCCATCATGTATGCAACATCAAAATAATGCACAAATTTAAAAGAGGAAACATCAACTCTATTTCAAACATAATTAATGCAACACAAGGAGGTAGAAACTTCATCTAACAACCCATTATGCATGAAAGTCATCATATTTCATAATCATAGGAGGAACTACCTTCTCCAACTAAAAGCATGCTCAACACTATACCATGGAGCCAATATGTAATTACTCTCAAAAACATACTAATGCATGTTCATCATCACATCTCATGAAGTCAAATGTGCAACTCATACTAAAGGCACAATAACATGAGGAACACATAAATCATAAAAACCCAATTTCTTACTAAACATGAATTTCTCAAGAACATGCATAACAGAAGGAAATCATGGAATACACATATAGCACACATAACCCCCAAACTGGAAAACCCAAGCTTGAATGGGAGTAGAAGGAAAGAGATGAAGGTATTGGGACTTCATATCGACCTCAGCCTCCCAGGTAGCACCCTCAACTAAATGATTTCTCCATAAAATCTTCACGGAAGCTATTTCCTTGTTTATCAATCTCTTGACTTGCCGGTCTAGAATCTCTACCGAAACCTCTTCATATGAAAGACTTTCATCAATGCCCAACCCTTCTAGGGGAATAATGGATACCAGATCTGCAATACACTTCTTAAGCATAGAAACATGAAATACCGGATGAACCGGGGCCAACTCATTTGGCAAATCCAACACATAGCCTACCTTCCCAATATGTTGAAAAAATTGATATAGGCCTACATTTCGGGGAATAAGTTTCCCTTTCTTTCCAAACCTCATATCACCCTTCATGGGTGAGATTTTTAAATAGACCCAATCATTAACTTCAAATTCTAGATCCCTTCTTCTCACGTCGGCATAAGACTTTTGTCTACTTTGAGTCGTTCTCAACCTCTCTGTAATGAGCTATACTTTCCCAATAGCTTCATAAACTGATTCGAGACCAATAAGAGGAATTTCACCTACCTCAAACCAACCAACTAGAGGCCTACACCTCCTACCATACAAGGCTTCAAAGTGAGCCATACCGATACTTGAGGGATAACTATTATTGTAGGTAAACTCTTTAATGGCAAGTGGCCATCCCAATTATCCTTGAAATCTATAACACATGCCCTTAACATACCTTCTAATGTTTGGGTGGTACGCTCTGCTTTCCCATCGGTTTGGGGATGAAAAGTAGTGCTAAGCTTAACCTTAGTACCAAGCCCTTTTTGGAACGACTTCCAAAAGTTTGAAGTGAATTAAGAACCCCGATCCGAAATAATAGATAAAGGAACCCCATGCAACTTCACTACCTCACTTATATACAACTTGGCATGCTCCTCTGCCGAATGAGAAACCTTGACGGGGATTAAGTGGGATGATTTTGTCACCCTATCTATAATGACCCAAATAGAATCATGTTGCCTTCGAATGCGATGCAAACCCACAAAAAAGTCCATATTCACATCTTCCCACTTCTAAGTTGGAATACTTATAATTTGGGACAAGCCTCCCGGTCTTTGATGCTCAACCTTCACTTGTTGATAATTAGGACATTTGGCTACACATCCCGCAATATTTCTCTTCATACAATTCAACCAATAGACTTCCCATAGATCACAGTACATCTTGGTGGCTCACGAATGAATAGAATACCGAGAACTATGAGCTTCCTCTAAAATTTGCTCCCTCAAACCATCAACATCCAGAACACATAATCGACCTTGGTACCTAAGAACCTCATATCCTCTTTAGGAGAAAACTTCAATGGACTTCTTAAGTACCGACTCCTTCAACTCAACTAATATAGGATCAAGGTCTTGTTCAGACTTTACATCCATCACAAAGGACGATTCGGAACCATTATTGACCATGACACCACCATTGGTGGAATCCATTTGTTGGACACCTACTCAGGCCAATCTATGAACCTTATGAACCAATTCTTTCTTTTCATCCTCTATATGAGCCACACAGTCTGCTACAATATTAGCTTTGTCGGGGTGGTAAAGGATACTCATGTCATAATCCTTCAAAAATTTCTAACCACTTTCTTTGTTGGAGATTCACGTCATTTTGACTAAACATATATTGAGGACTTTTTTGATCAGTGAAAACATCCACATGGACTCCATACAAGTAATGTCTCCATATTTTTAAGTCAAATAATATTGTCGCTAATTCAAGATCATGGGTAGGACAATTCTTCTCATGTACTTTAAGTTGCCTTTAAGAATAGGCAATCACCTTCCCGTTCTGCATGAGGACACATCCAAACCCCACTCTAGAGGCATCACAATATACAACAAAACCATCCGTACCTTCATATAAGGTCAACACCAGAGCAGACGTAAGTCTATCTTTCAACTCTTGGAAGCTTTTCTCACAAGCCTCCGACCACTCAAACTTAGCTTTCTTCTGAGTCAAAGCCGTCAACGGAGAAGCAATGGAGGAAAGCCCCTCAACAAACCTCCTATAGTAACCGGTCAAACCCAAGAAGCTTCTAATATTAGAAAGATTTAGAAGTCTAGGCCAACTCTTGACAGCATCCTTCTTCTTAGGATCTACCTCAATACCCTTGCTTGACACAATATGACCAAGGAAATCCACACCTTAGCCAAAATTCACACTTGCTAAACTTTGCAGAAAATTGTTGGTCCTTAAGAACTTGCAATAAAATTTTCAAATGGTCCACATGTTCATTCTCACTCCTTGAATAGATCTAAATATCATCAATAAACACAATCACGAACATGTCTAGGTATTGCCTAAACACTCTATTCATCAAGTCCATAAATGTCGTCGAAGCATTAGTCAACCCAAATGACATTACTAGGAATTCATAATGACCATATCGAGTTTTGAAAGCCATCTTGGGAATATCAACTCCTCTCACCCTCAATTGGTGATAACTCGGACAAAGATCAATCTTAGAGAAATAGCTAGCCCATTAAAGTTGGTCAAACAAATCATCAATTCTTGGAAGGGGATACTTATTCTTGATGGTCACTTTATTCAGTTGACGATAATTGATGCACATTCTAAGAGACCCATCCTTCTTTCTAACAAACAACATCGGAGCACCCCATGGAGAGATACTCGGTCAGATGAAGCCCTTGTCTAATAGATCCTTTAGTTGCTTTTTCAACTCGGCCAGAGCCATTATATAAGGAGGAATGGAGATAGGTTGCATATCTGGTAAAAGATCAATACCAAAATCTATCTCCCGTTGGGGAGGAATACCAAGCAAATCATCAGGGAAAACTTTTGAAAACTCATTCACTACAAGAACCGACTCTAGAGAAGGGGTTTCAGATTCAACATCCTTCACCCTAACAAGATGGTAAATACACCCTTTTGAGATCATCTTCCTAGCTTTAAGGAAATAAACAAATTGACCTATAGGCATAGAATTTTGCCCTTTACACTCTAAGATAGGCTCATTTGGAAATTGGAATTTAATAACCTGAGTCCTATAATTGATACAGGCATAGCACGTATGCAACCGATCCATACCCAAAATCACATCAAAGTCTAACATGTCTAACTCTACAAAATCCACCAAAGTAACTCTATGGTACAAGGAATTGGGACAACTTCTATAAAATTTCCTAGCCACAACGGAATCACCAATTGGGGAAGAGATAGAAAAGGGTTCTACTAACACTTCGAGGAGTATTTCAAACTTCATGGCCACAAAAGGTGTCACAAAGGGAAAAAAAGCATCGGGATCTAACAAGGTATATACATCAATAGAAAAAGCTATTAACATGCCGGTCACCACATTCGGGGAGCTCTCTTGGTCATCTTGAGATCGAAGAGCATAAAAGTGGTTTTGCTTTTGGGCATTGGAGTTTGAACCGCTTGGAGGAGCTTGCTTTCCTTCTTTCCCCTTGGCCGTAAGTGTTGGGAAATTCCTCATTTGATGAACATCCTTACCACATCCAAAACAAACATCGGTGTCGGCTAGGCACTTACCCTTATGACTCTTCCCACATTTTGCATAATTAGGCCTATTCACATAAGACCACCACTACTACCTCCTTGAGGTTTAGGGTTAGGCATCCTATTCTTGTTGACCATTGGGGAAGCACTACAGGAACCTTTATTGGAAAATCTTTGCTTGAACAGTTGTCGACCTTGTCCATCGGACCTATCATTGGAGAAGTTCCCATCACCGGTCATAGAATTCACCTCCCTATTCATTCTTTTGAGTTTTGACTCCTCAATTTTTTGGGCATTTACCATGAGATGTGAAATATCCATATTTGGGATAAACATTGCCAAACGACATTCATTGACTACCATGTCAGACACTCCCATTACAAACTTATTCATCTTAGCCCTTGAGTCTGCCACTATAATACTTGTATAGTTGGGTTAACTTAAGAGAATATTTCTGCACACTCATACCTCTTTGAAAAAGGTTAATGAACTCTTACATCTTTAGTTCCCTCAACTCTAGGAGAAAGAATCTATCAAGAAATATTGATTTAAATGATGCCCATTCTACCGGGCCTAGTCTTATGGGTCTTTCACCCTTCCATTGTTCATACTAAACATGATCCACATCTTTCAATTGGTAGGCGGCTAAATCCACCTTCTTTTATGGAGAGACTCCCATAGTATCAAGTACTTTATAAACCTCATCAATAAACCTTTGGGGATCCTTCTCCACTTTTGATAACGACATTGATAGCATGGATTTTGTAAAAGTTTTAGAGGAGCTTGATGGACACAAAATAAAGAAGTAAAATGTGTGGAAAGTCCATATAAGTGAAGAGAAAGAAGAAAGAGGCCATTTGTGCAAATGGTCATCTCATAATTTCAAGAATTCACAAGAGAAGACAACCAAACAAGTAAAATTTTCAAAGAAGTGTCTTCTTTATTTTATTAGTATAAATAGTAGTCTTTTTTATTTTGGAAGACCTAGAATATATGGATTTTGAATATTAAATGAACAAACTCTTTGAAGAGTGTAGTTTAAGGGTGGAATCCCTTCAGGTTAGTCTAGCTTAGTGTAGCTTAATCTAGATTTGTGATGGGTGGATTCCCATTGTTGATTTAGGACTTCTTAACCTTGAGTTCACTTGAGATTACTCATTTGTGGTTTTCAATTTGTGTTGTTTCTTTTTGAATTCAAGTTTCTCTTCTTCCTTTGTTGATTGTTTAATTAATTAGCCTTTCTTTCTTCTCTTTTCATCTCTTATTTCTAATCTATCTTACTTTTGTGTTGTTTAATTCTGCATTTGATTTCAATTTGTCTTATCCCCAATTGGAATCCTTATCATTTTGTATCAAGAGCTTAGGTTTTGATTTGTTCCCACAAATCTAGTCTTGGTTTGCAAAAAAAAAAAAAAAAAAGTTCAATATCATCCAAAAAAAATCTAATATTTTTTTATTTGATTTGTTTTTTTTGACACTAGATCCTTGATCCCTATTTTTTTTGAATCTAGGTTTCAAATTTTGTTTAATTTGGAGTTGTAGAAGTGAAGTTACCATTGAAGGGTTTCAAGCTTTTCAAACTTTTCAAATTTTGAAAGTGGGTCTAATGATTGAGGAGAAATTAGAGGTTAATAAATATTGGGCTTTGTTCTCTAAGTTGAAGGGAAGAAAAATCTTAAATTTTGAGTCAATTCCGAGTTGATTTGAGTGTATTGGGATTTACACTTTGTTTGGATAATTGTTACCCATTGTATTGTATTGTATCGTTACTATACCTACAATGTTTGCTTTGATTGTTACTTAAAATGTATTGTATTGTACTGTTAAATTTCGTTGTTACGTAACAATGAAAACCCCTATTTTATGGAACAACCAATTTGGTGTGTTCCCATTGTTACTTAATTTCTTTTTCCAATTATATCTTTACATAATATTTCATAATACTATTTTACCCTTTACCTTATATTATTTAATTCTAGTCAAACCTCCTACCCTAAAATAAGTACAGATATTTTAGTAAATTTATAAATTACAATACAATACAATACAGTCAAACCAAACAATAAAAATGTTATTAAGCAACAACAAACAATACAGTCTAGCCAAACATTGTATCTACCATACAATACAGTAGAATACAATACAATACAATACAATACATTATAAAACAATGGGTAATAATGATCCAAACAGAGTGTTACTGTGTGTTCTGTGTGTTCTATGTGCTCTATGTGTTCTTGGTGTCTTCAAGGTGTTCTTGAAGAAGAAGAAGAAGAAAGAAACTACATTTGGTCCAACATTTCCAAGTCAAAGTTGGTCAAAGGTGTTTTTTGGTCCAGTTGTGGAAATTTGAAAAAACAAAAAAAAGAAATTCAAAATTCAAAAAAAATATTGAATTTCAAAAAAAAATCCACATAGACTGCCACGTCGGCAGTCAACTACCAACACATTAGCCACTTCAGCGCCAACACAGTGCCAACTCAGTGCCACAACACCAGCTCACTGTCAGGCCATCCAAGATGCGCCACATGGCACGTGTGGCTCAGATTCAGAGAGGAAAATGTGCAGGTTTTTACTTAAGACCTCAAAAATATTCTAAGTATGGGAAGTTTTTTGGACCTAAAAAATTTTTCTAAGTGTCCAAACTTCATGATTCTTTTTCTATACTTTTTTTTCCTTCAATTCCTCAACTATTTAATAGCTAATTAACATCTTTATTTACTTGTTAACTAGTTTTAATAAAAAAATTATCCAATCAAAGCCTTACAAGTGATGAACTTCTTTGAGGCTTAAAAATTTTTCTAAGTGTCCAAATTCACTTCTTCTTCTTCCACACTCTTTTTTCTTCTATTTTTCAACTATTTAACAATTAATTAATATATTTAATTACTCGTTAACTATTTCTTAATCATCAAATCTTTTCTTTGATCCATCAAATTAAGTGACAACAAGTAATTCTTCTACTTTAGTTACTTAGTTTGTTTTGAGTCCGAATCTTTTGGTGCTTATTTCTTCTACTTTCTCGTCTTTAATCTTTAATAACCTTTTTGATTCAAGTCCTTTAGCTTTTTGAGTCATCCTTCTTTCAAGAGTCACAAGAATCCACCCCACCACAAAGAATTAGTGATCTTGTGAATAGATTGGGCAAAGATAGTTCTCTATCAACTTTGGGAAGACACTTTAGGAAGGTGAGTGTGAGATCAAATATGCAAAGGTGTGAGGAATTTTGTCACTGCCCTTGTTTCCTAAGTTTTTTAGGTACCCAAAAGGATTACAAGGAAGAATGTCATCCGTAACTTCTGAATATTGTGGAGATGACATTAGTAAATACGCTTGTAGCAATATGAGTTATGAGCATGGTGAAAATGAGTTTTGTGGGGTATATGATGGTATTTATGAGAATGTTAATGGGGATATTGTGTATGATGGTGATTCTTCTGAGGGATATGATGGTCCATGGGATAATGATGGTGGTGAGAACTACTACTATGGAGATGATTTTGAGATGCATGGAACTTATGACTCTCATGATGATGTTGAAGGGGTAGAAGGACCTTGTGGTGTATACAATTGGGACAATAAATGTTCTCATGCTTTGCACCATGGTTATGATGGTGACGTGAGGTACAATTCTCTCTCTCATTATGAATGTTTTGAGCAGAATCTAGAAGAAAATGGAAGTTGTGAGGTTGGATTTTGTTCCTCTTCTTATGCTACTTCATATTCTATGAAAGAAGGCATAGATGTTTACGCGGGACCACTTCAAGGTTGTCATTTGTACCATAGAAGCAGTACATTCACTACTTCTCAAAATATGATGACTTATTCTTCTCATCCTAGTTGCAATGTTTCTTGTAATTTGTATGGTGATGAGGTTGGAGGTAGAGAAGGAGGAACACTAAGCCATGAAGTAGTAGATCTAAGAAAATCTTTTACTACATTGAGGGACGATTTTGATGATTTCTTATGAATGTTTGAAAAGGTTAAGTCTATGGTACAAAAGAGTCAAGTTATTCATCATGAAGATAATCCTAAAGAGTTACCCTTAAAACCAAAACAAGATACTCCTCGTAAGGATGGCACTAAGGAGTTGAACATTGAAGTCAAAACACCTACTTCTTGTGCACCAAAGTGGAAGTTAAACATTTAGGGATCTTCTAACCCTTCACAAGGAATCCTTAGCACTTGTCCTAACTCCCATAAAATTGAGAGACAAAATATAGAGAGGACTAAGGGAGTAAAAAGTGACAACTGTAAAGTGGAAAAAGGAGAGGTGGGGTGGAGTGATGTGAGGGGGTTGTCACATTCTTCTCCTAACTCATGTAAATTTTCTTTCTCTAGTTGTTTGAAAACATGTGCAGGTGTCCTTGGAAGCAAGCCTAGTGAGGCACCTCAAAATGTGAAGAATCATAAGGTTCTTGAAATATTCCAATAGGAGAAAATGTGCTCCAATGTTGATAGCCAAGGTGAAGACACTTTTTCCTATGAGCTACAAGGTAACACGCTTTCTCTTACACTTCTTTGAACTTGGAACCTCATTGTGTGGCTAGTAGCCATTGAGTGTAAACGATAGCTTGTCTTTATGTGAGCATAGTGAGTCTTTACCTTGTGATGTTATTGATAGTACTTTGTTGTGTGATGATAATATCCTTGTTGTGAGTGAACAAGCACTAGTTGATTCTATTGATGATCAAATTGATTCTTCTAGTAAGGTCGATTTGTGTCCACCTAGTGTTGGCACTTGTATCTTAAATGAAGGTACATTGTCATGCGATGAAAGTGATGCTACACTAGTTGATCTTATTGATTACCAAGTTGATTCTTATAGAAAGATCAATTTGTGTCCACCTAGTGTTGACATTAATGGATTGAATAAATCCTTAGACCTTAACACAATTTCTTGTTTTTCTAATGAGAATCCTGAGGAAGAATGTTTGTTTAAGTATAATCTCTTGTTTGATGATGACATGACTCCTGAGAGTGTGCCTAGCGAAATTCCTTATAATGTTGGAAGTGTAGCCACTCTTGAAGGCTATCAATTCTTTGAGAATCCACTATGGTGTGATGACACACTTTCCAAAGATTGAAATCTCTTTTGTGATGTTGATAGTACTTTTTATTGGAGAGGGTAGTGTTCAGATGAAAGGGGATGCTTATGTGTTAATTATTACTTCTTCCTTATGTGTTCCAATTCTACATATGAGTTATGATTCTTTATTATATAAAGTGGAGACCGAAATTAGGAACACCTTGATTGAAGTTCATTTATGCGACACCTTTCTCTACTACTTGTTTGCATATGATGATGTTAGTACTTTTGAGTGGAGCATGATATTGAAGATAAGGGTGCCAATCGGGTTAACAGGGGTGTGCTTGATCCATGTTCATGGATTTCCTTTCCATTTGACCCCGGTAATGAGTTGAACTGTGGCACTTGTTTTGTGATGCTTGGTCAAGATGACAAGAACAATTTGGAGGAATTTGTTGGCACATTTCCCTATGATGGAAAGTTCTTCTTGAGGGTTTACGATCTACTTGAGGGTCCTACATTGTGCATGGGGAAGGGTAGTTTTCTAACCTTCTTTCTTTACTATCTCTTTGCATAAGATCTTGTTGATTGTGCATCTTATGGGGTTAGGAGTTATTTGTTAAGAGAAGGGGAAGTTTATCTTAAATTCGTCATGTTGTCTTTGTGTGTTCCATCTTGTGATGTAATGAGTGCTAGGATCCTTGAACCTAGTTGTGATCTTGCATATAGGAACACCTTAGATGACCCTTATGTGCATGACAAATTTCACTATTAAATTTGCATTACATTTGCGTCGGGGTATCATTGAGGTCTACACTTGTTCGTATGACCCCATTATGTGGACCTATTATCATTTTGACCCTGGTGAGCGTTTGGGAGTATTTGAGCTTGTAGTAATGGTATTATCCTTTTGATGTGAGAAAAAGCAAATTTTCTTGTCCTCTATCTATGGGCTTAATAGTCCTGATAATAGAGGATATTGGGTTGTTCCTTGAGATTGAGTCTACTTCATGTAATGATTTTTGTGCTAACCATTGTACTAACCCTCATGCTATGAGGATATATTTGTTTTTTTGTCCTTTTCATGGTTTTGCAAGGTTTGAACTCAAGGATGAATCCTTTTCAAGAAGGAGAGAATGATAACGACATTGATAGCATGAATCATGTAAAAGCTTTAGAGGAGCTTGATGGACACAAAAAAGAAGTACAATGTGTGGAAGGTTCATCTAAGTGAAGAGAAAGAAGAAAGAGGTCATTTGTGCAACTGGTCATCTCATAATTTCAAGAATTCACAAAAGAAGACAACCAAACAAGATCCTTATCCAATTAAGGTAAAATTTTCAAAGAAGTGTCTTCTTTATTTTATTAGTATAAATAGTAGTCTCTTTTATTTTGGAAGACTTAGACTATATGGATTTTGAATGTTAAATGAACAAACTCTTTGAAGAGTGTAGTTTAAGGGTGGAATCCCTTCAAGTTAGTCTAGCTTAGTGTAGCTTAATCTAGATTAGTGATGGGTGGATTCCCATTGTTTATTTAGGACTTCTTAACCTTGAGTTCATTTAAGATTACTCATTTGTGGTTTTTAATTTGAGTTGTTTCTTTTCGAATTCAAGTCTCCCTTTTTCCTTGATTGATTGTTTAATCAATTAGCCTTTCTTTCTTTTCTTCTCATCTCTTATTTCTAATCTATCTTACTTTTGTGTTATTTAATTCCGCATTTGATTTCAATTGGTCTTATCCCCAATTGGAATCCTTATCAACTTTGGAGCCATGATTGGGAGGGTTCATTCTTGAAAAATCCCTTACTTTAGAAGCCGCGGGATTCATATTAGGGTTCACGGGAGTTACAATCTCTCTATTGGCTTAGGCCGTCATGGCTTGGGCTTGAGATGTCACATCTTGAGTTTGAGTTGTCATGGCTTGGGTCAATATTTGGATGGTAGACCTAAACTCCGTTTGGGTCACATTATCCAACACGCGATCAACCGGAGCTTGATTATCTTGAGGAGGAGCTCCTTTATTCACATTTTCACCCTCCATTCTTCTTGTGTTAGCCCTTCGTGTATTAATTTCCTGAAGATACAAGAGAAATACTATGAGAGGGACTTTTATAGAGTTAAACTCTAAGGCAAGACTTAAGAGTAATGAAAGAAGTGACATTTCCTAAACATCTTATAGCATCTCATTCATAAATGTGACGCGCTTCAGACTCATGAGCAAGACTCTACCAAACGTGGCTTATGAGACATCATCTTAGAATCTTTCTAAATCTTGTGCTCTGATTACCAATTATCACGAACCAAGGCTACCAATAGAACAATAATAGAAATAATATAACAATAATAGTAAAAACGAATCTAAGTCCAAAATTTTCATAAAGGAAAGCAGAAATCTAGACTTGTCTCATCATAGCCATCTATTACAATAGTTCAAATGAAAAGGGACACAACACATACAACATAGTCTAAAAATGAAATACTAGAAATGAAACTCAAAGTGAATCTCACGTCCTTGAATCTTGAGGACTCACCACAAGCAAGGAGAATAGTCGAATCCAAGATTGAACCACATAATGACCGTCTTAAGAACCGGACCCTACACTTGGGGAAAATGTAGGAAAATATGGGTTAGTACAAAAATGCACTAAGTATAATAGTCATTCATAAAAACCTTGAAAACATGCTACAAGGGACATTTTAGTTGAATGCATGCAATTTACTAAGTTAAAGCATCATTTTGAAGATAATGGAAAGCATAAATCATAAGCATAATCAACTCATAGGTCATCATATCATAAGAGAAACTTACCAGAAGTACCCTCAAAGCACACTTGTGCAATGCATGAATAAGATCTCATAATCGTACACATGCTAAGAATAGATTATTGAGTAACCATAGTTCATAATTCATATTCTTATCATAGTGGGAATAAGCCTTAACCGACATAGACCATGTGAGCTTAACATTGAATTCGGTGTTACCCACACCGAAAAGGGTTGTCCTACTTGCCTAAGGTAAGACCACCATCATATTATCTTTTAGGTGGATCCAGTACCTAAATAACCTATGGGGGCACATAGTTTATGGGAAAAGGAGATTGCCACTAGAAACCCAACCTTTCTCACAGAAAGATTTTCTTCTCAAGAGATTTATTCTAGAAAACCCGGCCTTTCTCATGGAAAGGTTTCCATCTCATAATCAATATCCACTTGGTGCTAAGCATTTATCCCAAGGAGTACTTATTAAGTCATAACAAGTTTCATTAAGATAGCTCATTAGATCATGCATGAGAATAAATTTTCATCGTCCCTGTCTACATATAACTGTAGATTCAATTAGGTGAGAATAGCCTTTCAACCTTAGAATCATCATCATGTGAGAAAACCCTTCATGTTGTGTTCATTATGTATTCATGAGAATAGCCTTTCAATCAACAAAACAACATCATCATAATCATGCACACCTCACTCTCAAGGTGTTCTTAAAGCGTATACATAAATCTAATATTCATACATAATTCTCATACCTTGCCCTTCAAGGACCATAGATCATATTCAATAAACACATCTAGAATTACAACATTAGACATGGATGATCATAATTCAAATAGCTCAATTACTACAAACATAATCTCATAATATTCTTCTTTATCAATTCACCCACATCACAAGGTCACAAATTGGGAATATGCGGATTTCACGGAATCTTGGGAGATTTCATCATAAAACCATAACAAAACCTCAATATAATCATAATATAAAGTAATTAAATCAATAGAATCATTTTTGAAAGGAATCCATGACTTGAAGTAAAACTCTAGCTTTTTGGGGAATTTGGATTCTTTGAAATTGAGTTTTGGAAGGACTCCATGGAAGAATTCTATCCATGGATAAAGTACTACCATACCTTAGCTAATAATCTCAATGAAATTGGTGTGAAAGCTTTGCTTCTTGAACCCTAGCCCCACCTTCTTCCTTGTTCTTCTTCCTTGACGTTCTAACGAGAGAATTTTTTTAGAAAGGAGATGAGTTTGGGAAATATTTGGGTGTTGTGAAAATATGACTTAGTTAAGGTGAACTTGACTTAAAAATGACTTATATAGTGACTCCAAACTTATGCAAAATGACTTCACTTTAGTTGCACTTAAAGAGGAAATACCCAAAATGCCCCTCACTTTAAGTGAACTACCAAGGACCACGTGGCGATCCACGAGTCGTTGTCATGACCACGAGTCATGATCCCATCTGTGATCTTAAGGTATTGGCATGGCAACAATTGCCTTTAGCTCACAAGCCTAAGGCATCCTCACGAGGGGCTCCACGAGCCGTGGAGCAAGCCACGAGTAGTGGTCCCTCTCGTGGATAGGCAGTGGCTAGGACAAGCCACCCTCCATGGCCATTCCACTAAGGCAAGTTCAAGACCACTCCCCGAGGTGTCTAAGGCTTCACGAGCTGTGAAGTGGCTCATGAAGGGGCCAATTTTGGGGCAACCTAAAGAGGCTACTGCCTCTACCTCCACGAGTGGCACCACGACTTGTGGTGTCCACTACAATTCGTGAAGACCCTTGTCGTCTTGGTGAGTAGTGCCTTGGCCAAAATTGGTAGCCTTGGCCCCTTGCCTTGGCCCTTAACCATCTTCCTTGGCTCTTGACCTTTTCCCTTGCCGTTAACCCTCACGTTTTAGCTCTATTTTAGCCTACTAATTTCTGAGGTGTTACGATTTCTCAGTGCAGGTGCACTAGCTGATGATGGAGCGGATTTAGATGACCTTTGTTGGAAAGAGGACCGATGATCCTTCCCAGTCTTTTGCTGGCCAGATTCGTGATTTGTTGTCTTATCCTCTTACTATAGAACTCTTCCTTATCTTTCAACGTTTCCTCCTCTACCTGTTGTACATGCATAAGCCTACCTATGTCCATGTCCCTTATCAACATAGTTGCTTTCCCTCCTTATTAGATAAATGGGATAGCCCAGACACTTAAAAACTCATTCTACTTCTCATATCAGCCACCATCTTTGGAGCATACGGTAAAGTTGAGTGAACTTGAGGTTGTACTCTTGCAAATTCATAGTCTCCTACTTCAAATTAAGAAACTCTCTTGCCTTTGCTTCCCTTAGTCTTCGGGGAAAGAAGAGCTCCAAGAAAGCATCCTCAAACACAGTCCAACTCAAAAGTGGTGCTTCATCTGCCCTATTCTTCTTCCACTGATCATACCATATCCTACCAACACCTTTAAGTTGATAAGAAGCCAACACTACACGCTTAGCATCAGTAACATGCATGACCTCAAACACTTTTTGAAGTTCTTCCATAAAGTTCTCCATATTCTCAATGACCTTTGACCCTATGAACTCTAGGGGATTCATCCTTAGAAACTCATGGATCCTAGATGTATCAATCACACCCTGACGACCTACTACTTGTTGACTAGCCTAATTTGCAACAACGTGAGTCAACATATGAATAGCATTCCTAAACTCAACATTAGTGACATCACTCTTAGAGGGTTGCACTTATGGTGCATTGGGAGCTTCTTGACCTTGAGGATTAGCATTCCTCCTAGCTAGACTTCCTCAAACAGCTCTTCATGGAGGCATGATCCGAAAAGACACATATAAGCCCGAGTTAGAGGAAACATTTATAGAGTTGAACTCTATCGCATGAACAAGAGTAATAAGAAAGTGAAATATTTCTAAATGTTGTAGCCTCCCAATTATACATATGGCACACCTCACACCGATAAGAATGACTCTAAAAACACGGATTCATAGATTCTATAGGACTCTTCAACTCTGGGCTCTGATACCAAATTTTTCATGGCCTGAACCTACACCCTCGATGTGGTCGGCACTCAAAAACCATTTGTGATCCCCAAGCAAACTCTTGGCATGGCTAACTATTTAGAGAAAGACTTACTCAAGAACAAAGAAGCTTTAAAAATGGAATTTATAACAATCAAACTCAAGTAAATTCTTAACTCAATTGTCTGAAAATACTTAAGTGCAATAATAGTAATACTTTGCAAAACAATCTCAAAACGTCTCAAACAAAAAGGAAATACTAAGAGACTTATCAACACTATTTATTAAGCATCTATTACTAAGATAGAAGTCGAAACAAGGCCCACGACAACTCAACAATAACATGAAAGTAAATTGTGAAATCCTCTGAAAAACAATGAGGGACACCAAAGTTGTCTGAAGCACAAAGTGATCTCAGGGAAACGCCTCTAGACAAACCTGAACTCTTATATCTTCATCATAAAGGATGCAGGTAAAATGACATCAATACTTTGAATGTACCAGTATGTAATATAGCTGAATAGCAAACAACTGAATGATATGACTACTATAAAAGTAAATATATACTCGATTGAGTGTAAAGAAATAAGGAAGTGAAATTATTAAAACTTAACAAAAATAATTTCTTATTCTCTTAACTTTAACATAATAAGTGATATATAAAAATACAATTTAAATTTATTAGGAGATTCTCTAACCGACAACCATCATTATGAGCTAGGTGATGACACAACAACTTGTCCACATTTCCAAAACTTTCCCATATTGTGTCGGGATATAGAACACCTAAACCTAAGTGGATCTACTAAGCAATGCCTCAAGGATTTAAGGATTCATCTATAAAGTATGACCTTGTACCCATGTTGGCAAGACATGGTTTATAGGGGCAGTGGGTTGTCTGAACTCTCCCTCATATTGGTGTTCAATACTAATCCCAATAATATTTACCTTTGCTCAAAGTATAAAAACCTTACTCTTTCACTGGTTTGAGATAATTGCTCAACTATCCTCTTAAAAGAGGCAACTCCTCCAAATTAACTCCAAACTCATTACTCGTTTAGAAATAAAAAAACTTCTCTCACGGTAAAAAGGATAAATTTGGGAGTCAATAATTCCCTTAAGCTTTACTCAAAAGGAATGTTTAAACTTTCCGCAAAAACTCCTTTTTACTTTATGAGAAAATAAATTTAAGATAATGATTAAGTGAAAAAGATTCTCATCAATAACTTAGTGAATACTTCAAATAATAGGGCTCATGCTGAAAAATAGGCATGAATAATCAACTCAACAATCTCAATACATAATATATAGCAACTCAAAAATTAGGAATAACAACTCATAATTCGACAACAAACTCATCTCAAGAACTATCAAAACTAAGGATGCAACCTTAGATTATTATTTACTAATAGAGAGTTCATGTAGGGCATGAGGACGAACTCAGGCAATCACTATGATAGCCTTACATACCTAGGAAGAACAAAGTTCTTGGCGAAATCGATGAAATTCGAACAACGATAGAAAACCCTTGCTTTTCTCCTCTTGAATCCTTGCTCTTAGTATTTGAAGTGTTAAAGAACTTACAATAATATTTTAACACTATTTAGACCTTAATTAGTGAAAAAAGTCATAGGTTAGGATTAGAGAGGATGGGAAAAGACTGAACTACCCCTCTTTAAATGCTATAAAAAATTGACACAGGACCATCTACGAGTCATGGTTTGACCCACTGACCATATACCCCATCTTTGGATTCTATATTGAGTTTTTAAGGCTCAAAAGTCCATTTATGGGTCCAAACGATAGCTCGTAGGTCCACATACGTCCAGTCAGTTGGGTCCATAGGATGTCCCAAAAGTTGACCCCAGTACTCTTTTGATGACCTGACAAGATAGGTCATTGTTCAACCTATGGCCCGTCGATTGAGGTCGTCGTTCACAGACTCAAAAAACTCTGGTTTGACAGTCTTTGGTAAAACAGTCATAACTTTTTACTTCGAACATGAAATGAGGTAAACTTTGTGGCGTTGGAAAGAGGACTCAAAGACCTTTAATTTGGCAGGTCATAAGCCACCTAATTAATCATTTTCTAGGAGATATGCCCGTTTGACATTGACCTAGTAAATTCTTAGGTCAAAACTTAATTAGAAATGAAGATTTCAACTAAACTTTGTGCTTGGGGGTTCTTGTGACCTTAAGTAATATCCAAATCCATTCAAACACCAAAGAAATGACCTTTAAACAGATGAGTAACTTAAGGATCAAATAATTAATTTGTTACATGCAAATAAAGAATGGTTCAGGCATTAGCTTAGAAATTTTTGTGTGTTACACATTGAAGATGACCCAGCCTATCCATGAATACTTAGCACTACTGAGCAACAAAAATATCCTTATGTGACATCAATTTCCAATCTCCACACCCCTAGATTTCTTAATGATTACTTGATTTTTTGAAGTTTTAGTTTAATTTTTACTCTTGCTACCAAAACCCTTTTCCTAAATGTGGTGGAAGTATCCACCTATTGTTCTTAATTACTGCAAATTAATTTATTTGTTTTCTCAATTTATTGATAGAATTCATTTCTACTATATAACTCTATGTGGGATTCAACCCAGACTCATAGTTGGGTTTTTTATTGACGATGACCGCTTACTCTTTGAATTTGCTAAAGAGAGTAGTTTCAATGTTATCACTTCCTAGTAAAGAACACATTAGTTATTTATCACATTTTACCACCTAGTAAGTTGGAGCCACAAAAAGAGTCAAACCATTGTCACAACATCATTTACTTTCACCATTTTCGCAAATCCAGAGGGTGCCCATTTATGATTCACAAGGCTTGACTAAGTCTATTTGTACCAAACAAGTCAAAACCTCACATCAAAGCACCACAAAGCCAATAACACTCAACAAAATGACATTTTGCCCTTCAGAATGACCTCACTGCATCCATCCTTTGGAATATTCAAGCCTTTTCATTGAGCATTCAAAAGGACTTCCAATATCAAAAGATACAGGCATACAAGCATGAAACATTACCATCACAATTTATTACTACAAAATAAACTAATTGAAGATACGACTATAATAAAAGAAAAAACATAATAAAAATGACCAATCCACACAATAAACAAAATCATCAAAAATATCAATCAAAACAAAAGAAACTACCCAAAGGGGATCACCCCTGATTTCACGTATTAGGACACTACTTCCAATTCAAGTGCCAATGATTGTGAGAAGTAATATAAAAATAATATTAAGTAATATTCTACTTCTTTCACGAATCAGAGCTATAAGGGTAGTATGCTCTATATTACTTAATATTACTTTTATAGTACTTAATATTACTTTTATATTACTTATATTAAGTAATATTACTTATATTCTATTTGATTCTCGACCACTTCCAGTTCAAGTGCCAATATTCTATTTGACTAGTAATATTTGATTCCCACGGGGAGCAGTTAGTAGTCGAGAATCAAATAGAAAAGTAAAATTAAGTTCCAATCAATTAGAGATATAAATATTTACGAATAAAAGCATACTAAATCAAAGAGTGACACGAATGTCAATTATCAATGGGGGGTTTGTATTCAACTAGGAAACAAAAACAACAAAAATATAAATATACGAATTAGGGAGACGGGATTCTTGGGATGTGATAAGAATATGGGATAAAATAAACAACTGGGTAAATGCTATTGATAGTAAATCGCTAAACATTTGTAACTAAGCTAGACTTTAGTGTGGGTAAATTTTCTCTAGAACAATTTATCCCGAATCAAATTGGTTTCTCTCAAACACCGATTTGCAGCAATTTAGCATAATCTTTGCCTTAGCCCATTCACTCTCTCAAGCTGAAGTGTAGGAGAAGGTCTAGGATTCACTCTCTCGAGCTGAACCCGTGATGACCCAAATAACCAGAGATATCAATTTAGTAGTCTTGGTTTTAAAACCTCTCTCTCGAGGAAGTCAAAAACACAAAGATGAAATTGTATTTGCAACTACAATCCCATTAAGTTCAAACACAACTACTAAATGAAATCACATTTAAACAGCATATAGACTATCAATGAGCAATATCCAACATTAAATTTAACCCATATTCACATAATCACACCTCAAGAATTGGGGTTTTAGCTAGATATGAAAAAGAGATAGAAATCGATACCAATAAGTGTTTCCATCAAATGGGTACAATAAATAATATCTTAAACATGTCAAGAATGAACATTCTTCAAGAACCACTTCCAATTTCTTAGAATTGAAAACTCTCAAATCTCCAAAGCTAAAGAACAATGTCTCCCAAGAACTCTAAAACTGAAAATGTCTAAAAATTCAATATTATATTCCAAAATTCAATACTAAGCTATAGATTTAAATGGGTATTTATAGTTTTCAAAAATTTGTGCTGCAAAAGACTACTCGGTGCAGTTAGTTGGGATCACTGATACACTGGCGTTCCGCCCTTTGGTCTGGTTCATCATCTTTCTACTTTTGCCTTCAGCATCATCGTGTTTTGAATCATTAGGCGATATGGTGCTGCTTCGAGAAACTGTTTGGCGACGCACCGACTGCTCCTTTTCACCGCCAATATGATATTTTCCTTCAAGGCTCAACACACTGGAACATTAGGCGAGATTAAGGCCATTCGGTGACTCGCCTAATGCATTAGGCGATCCTCAAGCCTTCATTTCTTCGTTCTTTTAGCTGTATTGTTCCTGTTTTCTTAATAGCGTCCATGCTTTGTCTCTCAATTTAAATACCTGAAATTTAAGGATTTACATCAGTTATTAAGATAAAATATGCATTTTAGGACACTAAATCTATCAAAATAAAGCCCTAAATGAGTCCAAATTGTGGACTCATCAACCCCCAACTAAATTTGATATTTTGTCCTCACAACACAACTGTGAAACTTATAAAGAGAATATGAAGAGGCTCTATAGGTGGCCTCAATAATCTCTATCAGTATCGGTGGCATCGCTATCCTCAGCTGGACCATCACCGCTCCATGCAGCAGGTTCATCTCAACCTTTCTCTGGCCTTGAAGTTGGAAGTGGCACATTTGCCTTCAACACCTTCCAATGGCCTTTGACCCATTTCTACATCCGAGTAAAGAACTTGTCTCTACTGTTATCCTGCTATTTCAATTCGTCATGTGACATGCTCAATTCGTCATGTGACTTCGCCAAACTGGCGTAAGCCTTCTCCAAATTTGCAAGCTAAGCTTTCTTTTTCATGTGATCCCTCAAATAGGCATCAAACTCACTTTAGGGCACATGGGATACTGGCCCAGAAGACAAAACGCCCAGCCCTTGAGTCATCTTTGTCACATTGTCCTTCATAATCTTCAACTCACTAGCCAATGACTCAAATGTCCCCAAACCGTAGATATTGAAGAATCCTCCTCCACATATATAGACTTTTCGAAGTCAACTTTCTTCTTCTTGCTTCTCACAACCGTTTCCTCACTATCGATCTTAGGGGGAATGATTTAATTTTTGGATTCCACCCAAGTGTCACACGGAAGCACCTCTACTTCAGCCCATTTTCATAGCTTTGTGATCAGAGAAGGAACAACAAGGGAGAGACTATCATGAGTCTTGAAATCTCGAAACTCATTCAAGGACAAATGGACCACATTCAATAGGACATCATTGATTAAACATGCCACTATTTGTACCCGCAACACCTGAATGTTTCTAATATTCCTACTTGGGGAGATGTGACTACATACAATGAATATCCATGTTCTCGCCTCAGTTGTCAAATCTGATCATAGGATCCAGGCCTTTGTTATGACCCATGGGACATTTTTTCCTGGCAAAGCTTTGATGCTAGCCAAGCACCCAACCAACAATCCTTCACCAAAAAGGCCTCAATATCATGATCTAGTAGCCTATAGATGGCATTGATTACTTTCGGCGCAAAACTGACAACCATTCCTCGAATGGTGATTAACCTTTCTGTCATTTAAGTTTCCATGAGGTTAGCATAGAACTCTCTCACCTATTGCTCATTGGCCTTTCATAGTTCTGTCGCAAAGCATATCTAATTGGAGTTTTCCAAACTCTGGTAGAAGTTCGGAAGCATTTCATCACTTTTGTCAAGTGCAATGCCTCTCTCCAAGTGCAGTTTCTTCTTATTAAAATCTCAATAGTAATTCTCTAAAGAGAGACAAAGTATGTTACTCATATTTGACCACCATGCTCTTGTGTCATTCTTGATGTCATAGGGATCTGAAAATCACAATAGCATTAAAGTGTAAGGATTATGTGTTGAACAATACTAGTTCATTGGTAGAAGTCAAAGAAAAGGGTTAGGAATCAATCTGGGAACCAAAATAGGCCTGCTGCTAAAAAAAATTACACTTGTAGGAAATGGCCTCTAATCTCGCAAAATTGAGACCTTGTTCGCTTAAGCGAACATCACAAAAGTGACCAGAAGGCCATTTATGCAGAAATTGTAGAAGCAAAGAGGAATCTCTTAAGTGAACTTTGCTTTTCCATGGAAAGGTCACTTTTGCGAACACTCACCCTCTCTACCTGAACAATAAAAATTTATTTCAAAAATTTGCACTCAAAATTTAGCTCTCAGTAGTTTAAATTGAACCACAATCAAACAAAGTATTGAAAAACTAAGCCATTTCATCACAAAAAGCATCGAAAATCATCCTTGAGTTCACTTTGGCATTTTATCAACCACATTGTCCCCAATATATTTTTCAACAATTCGATTATGAAATGAGAACTAAAGACTTCCCCAAAGATACTAAATCAGCCCACACATATGCATTCAACATATATCAAACAGAATTTGGCCATCACAACAAGAATTTAACACACTCCCCAAGTTTGAGAAGTTACTACCCACACAATACCCCCCAACTTTCAACAAGGATACACAATTTCAAGAACGAAATAATCACTTCAAGAGAGTAGGAGTGAGCGAGATATACCAGATTGTGCTTGCACAAGGAAGACCAAGAGTTGTAGAATCAATATGAGACAAGTTAGGAAGAGAGCAAGAGTTGGACCTTTTAATTTGGACATTTTTCCCATTTAACTTCTGCCCAATGTCTTTTAAGAATTTATACCTCCGCTTAAGTGGCATTTTGATCGCTTTTGTGATCCTTCATTGAAGAGAGGAGTTCACTTTTTCGAGTGCCCCTCTGCTTAAGCGATATTCTCTTTTCCAAGAGGGTATTGCTTTTGCAGACTTTGCTTTCACAGACTTTGCTTTTGCGAACTCATCCTCGCTTTGGCGACACCTGAGGCATTTTTCTGCAGAGTGATTATTATCTATTTCGATGGACTCAGGAGCAATTGGGTACGAAAAAAGCTTCCCAGGTTATCTTTTGATGGGATTTTAGCCCCAAACTTCATTTCCTACAAGATATACGCCTCCTAACCTGCTTAAATTAACTCCCAACACTCTAAAATCATGAGGATTAATCAAAAACAAAGAAAATTAAATGTAATTTACAAAGAAAAAACTCAAAATTAAACTTATTTTTGTATCGATGGGTTGCCTCCCATCAAATACACAAATTTAAAGTCGCGGCTCGACCTTGGGTACATCACCCTTTGTATTTCCACTTCGAGACAATGAACCTCCTACCCAAATTTAAATTACTTTTTTTCATTTTGGATCCTTGGTTAGGATTGAGAGAGTCACAAGGCCACTTGAGCATTGCTTTTCATGATTGTTGACCCTCAATTGAGTAACACTATTGATTTTGTATGAACTAAGTTGCTGTAAATAATATTGTTAGTTCTTTTTCGCAACTTTAATACATCATATTTATTTTGTCTTCTTAGTTTTTTACTGAGATTTGTTGCAAATTCCCAAGATATCCTCAGTTTCCACCACAACCCCTTCTCTTCTCATGTGTGCTTCCAAGGTTGTAATCTCAAATTCAAGTTGGATCATCTCATAGCACCTATCTAGGTACAAATCATAAGACTCATCGTCACTCTTTCTAGGTGTAGGATAAGGAGTAGCATCTACCTCCTCTCTTGTTCCCAACCATGGTCATAAAAGTTGCTAGTTCAAACTCAAAATTAACCCTTTCATGGCACCGATTTAGATGCATGTTAAGAAGCGTTTCCGTTTCTTGGGAGAGTTGGTGTAAGGCTTTTTTACCCCAATTAAGTTTTTCATCCACGACCTTAAGCTGCAATTGGCTTATCACAATTGTTTCATGACAAGATCAAGGGTCGGTATAGGACATACCACTCCCAAACATATGTTCACAAAAATCCATAAAAGTAAACCAAAAGAAAGTAAAGAAATCTATTCGCAATTAAGATAGAAAAAAGTAAACTAGAAATTCTAAACCATTTCAATAGACCTAATTGTTCACCGGCAACGGTGCAATTTTTTACAACACTCAAATTACGCTCAAAACAAGTTTGAAAAGTAAGCGGTCATCATCAATAAAAATACCCAACTAAGAGTCAGGGACAAATCCCATAGATAATAATTTATCGGCAATTGAAAAGACAAAGAATGAATAGTTACATATTTGAATCTAAACAAACAAGATACAAGGTTATCAAATTAAGAGTGATTTTGGTCACCAAATGATGGTTTTGGGCAAAGACTATAAAGCAAGGGATATACAAGAATTGGGAAATTTGGAATTCAATCAACACTCAATGATCAATTGCAATTCAATATATGCTTATTCAATCATATATAGGCTAGATCATCAGCAATCAACCATAATTTCATAGCAGTCTCAAATGGTTATATCACAATATCTCATTTCAGTCTGAATTAAGTCAAGAACAAAGTGATCCAAAACCTTAATCTAAACCCCTATTTATTGCTATTTGAGAATTCAAAAAACTAGAACAAAATAATCTCCTTTAGGCCTCAAATATAGGACTCAAAGCCAAATATTATTACTAACCTAATTATCCACTTCAGGAATTTACTTTCGAGCAACTGACGAAAATCGGAAGCTAAACTTAAGTGTGCACTCTCAAATCATAAATTCAAACATGGAAACTATATTAAACTCATTTCATGAATTCAAGTATGAAATTAAGGAATTGCAAAAGAAATAGAGAAATAAATCCAATACCCAGATAGTTTTGTCTATTTCTATCACAAAAGCCACAATTTCATATACACAATTACTGTCAATTTTTTAGCAATGCAGAGCAAGTAAAATAAGAAGGGAGAAGAGGTTTTACTATCAAGAACACAACCTTTGAAATCAAAGATGAATTGTGAGGCAACTTGCCCTTAATGCGTTAACCCAAAATTAAGATCTACAAATTAGGGTTTTTCCTTAATCTAATCTAAAAGATGAGAAAATTAGTCTTAAATCTGATATGATATGATAGGGAATAATACTTCTTTGCAGCCCTTTTGTGAGAATTTGGGTCCAATGCTAGAGAAATTCTAGTTCTTCCCTTGTCCAAATAGGCAGGCCTCCCAAATGTAGTTGGGAGTTCGCAAAAGCGAAGGTTGCCTGGTCACTTAAGTGACTAGTTGAATTTTTGACTTTTTTGCAAAAGCAAACCCTCATTCGAAGGTATGACATCTAAGGCTCATTTCCTTCCAAGTTCATCTCCTTTTCAACTTTTGTCCATTATTTTCCTTCCTAACAACTAACACATAAAATCAACAAAATTCAATGGATAATTAACCTCCTTCTCTACATAACTGTCAAAAATTCATAAGAAAAGAGCCTCAAATGAGTGGAAATTCACCACTTATCCCACTAACCTATGAGCTCAAATATAAGAAATAACCGCAGTTGGTATGTGACGAAAGGAGCCATGTCACACAACCAGAGGGATACTAGGCATGGCTAAGATTATTGTCTTGAAGAAGCATTACAACACAGTAAGAGAATAACAAGTTCATGGATAAAATAATATCAAAATCAGGCATATACAATCAGTAAGGTCAGCCCGAGTGTCATACCCATGAATAGTCACCAAGTAGGATCTATACATTTGATCTACTGCTAAAGACTCACCCACGAGGTCGAAACACATAAAGACACTGAGAGAGTCTAAGAAATAAACACAATTGGGAAACATAATAAAAATAAACATACAAATATGTATAACACGAATCAAATAAGGTCGAGGTGATAAAAAATCAAAAATAAAGAATTTCATGACTTTATTGACCTGACCAGGAAAAAAGCAATCGTACTTGTGATGACAATGTCTAATACTTTAGCCTTCACTCTCACTAGACTAGCATAAAGGTGGCACTATCTGCCTCTAAACTGAACATCTAATCTTTCTCTTGACCTACCTCCCTTCTCAAGCCACCCGGTGACCATTATGGCGATCTTGGCCCTGAGCATCACCTATAGCCTAAGGTACTGCTGGTGAAACTAGTTGAGTTATCTATGGAGTAAGCACAATCATACCTCACCAATGATACTCTCTCGACCAATGCACGAGATCATCATTGTCAAAGTTACCCTTATAAGAACAACCCTGAGCATATCGGTCACGACGGCTTGAAGAACCTGAATGCAGGCCTCTCAAGCTCAAACCTGTACAAAAATCACCAAGACTATACTGCTCGCCCTCTGCAATCTGGAGCTCCATCTGAATAAGGTGGTTAGACTGACTTGATGCTGGTAGTGCTAGTGACGTATACCATAAAAGTCTCTACCCATAGATTGGAAACCACTACACTTGCCCTGGTGGTGAGACCCTTTATCATTGCCCCCTTAAGCCTCGTAATGAATCTTCTCCATAGTGCGAGTGTGATCAATAACATCTAGGAAAGACCTGCCTGCTAAAGCCATCGATGCAGTTTCTATGGGTAAATACAACCTCAACCCATGAATGAAGCAACACACCATGTCCTAGGTAGAATCATGGTACCAATCCAGGAGACCTCATAAAATCTAGCCTCTTACTCACAAACAGACATGGAGTACTGCTCTAACTTAGTAAGCTAATTCTTGAGATGATCCCTAACACTCTTCGGCACCAACATGGCAAATAAGGCCTTTGAGAAGTCGTTCTAAGTCATGGAAAGGGATACATTCAGTCCATACTCCATAAGGTCCTTTACCGCTGCATGGTTGGTTTGTCAAGATGATAAGAAATAAATTCTGCTCTTCAAGACTCTACTAAAGCCAAAGTGTACCTCTCCATGTATATCGTCAGAATCTCATGGGCATCCTCCCCTACAGCCCCAAGAAACCTTGAAGGAGTCAATCTCAAAAACACTTTATGCATCTATTGCTCTTCCAATGGCATAGATCCTAATAAAATAGCAGGTTGGGCGGTGATGGATACTAGTGGCACTTCAACTAGAAACCGTAATTCCGCTTGAACCTGTGGTGTTGGCTTAGTTAGATTTGTGGCCTATTTCATACCCCTAAGAACAACCAATAGTTGGGCAATAGCCTCCTGCAATTCTTGTACGATGGGTGGCCTAGGTGATGGCTAGGTTGGGTCTAGCCTCACTAGTTGCAGAAGAATCACAGTTGGTTGAGGCTCTATGACTAGATTATGAGTCATATCTCTACCCCGATCCTAAGCTTGTGCTACAGCTCACGCATGACCTTGGGGTCTCCTTCTAGCCCTAACTGGGTTTCTAACTGCTGGATTGGGAGCATAATCCTAACTGTTGTGACATGTGTACAAGCCATCTTGTGAAAGAGCAAAACAAGTGAGATTCTAGAAACCAATTAAGACAACCAATGAACGATAAAGAATCAAAAGAAAAAATCTTCCTATTGATTTCCTTTAGCATCCTAAAGATAGGATAGATATGTCTCCACATTGATCTACATGATTGTTCAAGACATTACCTTTTTTTACCAATGATACCAACTTTGGTAACTACCTAAAATTTAGAGTCATTACGATACCTACCAACACCCATCTGTAGGTAAGCCAACTAGACCCATAGTCGAGAACGACAAATAGCAAGCCTAAGGGACAATAATCCAAACATCAACGAACATAACAACATAACAAAGAAATAAACAACAAAAGAAAAAAAATTATATAATATATACAACAATGCATGATCCAATCCGACGAACTGGCGGAAGATAGTACGAAGCTACTAAAATGAGTATAAACTCGAAAACAAGAAAATAAAGTACAACATGTGTGGAACACATAAGACTAGCGAAAAACTATAAACAGATGGAGATGAGTCAAACTAGGACGCCATCCGCTCACCTTCGATCTTCGAATGACCCCATTAATACACAAGAACAATGATGTCAGATGGCGCTCGAATCTATATCTAGATAAAGAAATGTAGAATGTAGCATGAGTAGCAAAATAACAGGAATCTAGTAGGTATCATAGTCTGAATGGGCTTGGAACATAAGTACAAAATGTAAAGCAAGAAGTAGAACAGTAACTAGCACTACTAAAAAACTGCTAAAAAAGTGACTGATAGAAAAGCGACGGACGGCGCCGCTCCAAAACACGACGCCATTTGCCACACTATCCGTCGCTTTTTAATAAAACTAATTATTTTTAAAATTACTTTACAAAAAGCGATGGACAACATCTCTTAGTCCATCACTTTTTTTCGCAATTTTTTGCACCAAATATATATAAAATTAATAATTATTTATTTAATATAAATATAGACTATGTCCGTCACTTTTAATTAAAAATAATTATATATAAATTTAACAATAGCGACGCCGTCCATCGCTTTTGAATTTTTTTATTTTACTAATTATTTTTTTATGAAAGCGACGGACAGCGTCTTTATGTCCGTCGCTTTTTGGTCAAATTATTTGGTCCAATATTTTAAATAAGCGACGGACACCGTCTCTATGTCCGTCGCTTTTTGGTCAAATTGTTTGTTCAACTATTCAATGAAAAGCGACGGACTTAGAGACGTTGTCCGTTGCTTTTCATTAAATATCTACTACATACAGACACGATTTTCCCCCATTTCTCATTTCTCAAATCCTATCCTCTCCTTTTCTCCACTCTACCATCGATCAGCCTGTGAGGAGCTGCAGTCGTCATTTGTTCGTCAGGAGTTGCTGCCACCGTCTGTCCGTCAGGAGCTGCCGCTACCGCCTCCTTCACCTCTTTCTTCATTCTCTCCTTCTCCTTTAAGGTTAGGGTTTTATTTATTATTAAAAAAAATCAACTATTTTGATTTATTTGATTTTGTTAGTTATTTAATTGTAATTAGTTTATTGATTTTGTATTTATTGATTGTTAGTTTGAATTAGGGATTATGTGATTATTAGTTTGTGTTTCTTGATTGTGAATTGAAAATTTTAATGTTAGGGTTAGTTTGAATTAGGGTATCTTAGGATTTGTTTGAATTTCGGTATTTCTTAATTTTGGGATTGTAAGATTAGTTTGATTTTGGGATTGTAAGATCAGTTTGAATTAGGGTATTTAAGGAGTTGTTTGAATTTGGGTATTATTTGAGTTAGTTTGATTTTCAGATTTTAGGACTAACTAGAGTTTGAATTATTATTGAGATTTTAGGACTAATAGTTTGAATTTGGGATTAGTAATAGCTAGCTAGTTTGAATTTAGGATTTTAGCACAAGTTAAATTTTGGGATTTTAGGATTAGTTTGAAATTGTGATTTTAAGACTAGTTTGAATTTTGAATTTAGGACTAGTTTGAATTATTATTGAGATTTTAGGACTTCTAATAGTTTGAATTTGGGATTTTAGCACTAGTTTGATTTTCGAATTCTAGGAGTACTTTCAATTTGTGATTATAAGACTAGTTTGAATTTGGAATTTAGGACTAATAGTTTGAATTATATTTGATATTTTAGGACTAATTAATAGTTTGAATTTGGGACACTAGCTAGCTAGTTTTAATTTGGAATTTTAGGGATTTGAATTACAACTTATTAGAACTTGGATTTTATTAGAACAAAATTAGAATTTTGTAGTACTTGAAAATCTTATTGACCTTAATTAATTTGAACTTAATATAAATTAATTAGAACTATATTAAACTTAATTAATTTATAATAACTTGAAAACTTAATTAGGAATTAATATAAACTTAATTTTGATCAACTAATTAACTAGAACTTGAACTTAATTAATTAGTATTGATTAATTAATTAAGCTTTAACTTTGTAGATCTTGAACTAATTGAACTTAATTAGACCAAACAAAGCATATTTTGAAGTTAAACTTAAACTTGAACTTGAACTTAGAATTTGAACTTGAACTTAGAACTTGAACTTGAAATTAGAATTTGAACTTGAACTTAGAACTTGAACTTGAAATTAGAACTTGAACTTGAACTTAGAACATGAACTTTGAATTTAAAGTTGAACTTAGACTTGAACTTGAAATTATAACTTGAACTTGGAATTAATTAGCTTAAATATATAACTAATTAAGTTTAGAAATACGATATGAACTTGAATTGAAAACTTGAACTTATTAAAACTTGAAAAAAAAAAAAAGAAAAAAAAAAAAAAAAAAAATATATATATATATATATATATATATATATATATATATATATATATATTCAGGGATTTGAAGTTTATATTTAACTAATTTAGAACATTTCGTGCTAGGCAATTGAGGAAGCTCAACATCTAAAGAAGTTGATACAAGACTATATTGCTTCTTTCATCAAAGTAGGAGATAAGGTTGGTGCTTCTAAATTTCTAAAGTTCAAGTACAATTGTTCTCAATAATGTGTTTGTTTCCATCTAGTATTGATACTTAGCTTCAATTTTGTGATAATTTTTTTGTGTCCATCGAGTGTTTGTTAAACATAAGTATCAACACTAGTTGATCCTATTGATGACAAAATTAATTTTCTTGCAAGATCGATTTTTGTCCATCTAGTGTTGCTATTAAGCTTTAATTTAGGAATAATGTGTTTGTTAAGTATAAGTACCAACACTAGTTGATCCTATTGATGACAAAATTGATTTTCTTGCAAGATCGATTTGTGCCCATCTAATGATGACACTTAGCTTTAAATTTAGAAATAATATATTTGTTAAGCATAGTACCAACACTAGTTGATCCTATTGATGACAAAATTGATTTTCTTGCAAGATCAATTTGTGTCCATCTAGTATTGACACTTACATTTAAATTTAGAAATAATATATTTGTTAAGCATAGTACCAACATTAGTTGATCCTAATGATTACAAAATTGATTTTCTTGCAAGATCGATTTGTGTCCATCTAGTGTTGACACTTAGCTTTAAAAAATTGTTAAATAAACTAAACTAGTTAATGTTGTTAAGTTGTTTAAATAAGTTAACATAAATAATGTGGTTTTGTTGATGGATTTAGTTGTTGGAATTAAGTCAAAACTAAACTAGTTCAAATTAAAAAGTTTTTAAGTTGTTTAAACAAGTTAAAATAAATAATATGGTTTAGTTGGTGGATTTAGTTGTTGTATTAAGTCAAAACTAAACTAGTTAATGTTGTTACGTTGTTTAAATAAGTTAACATAAATAATGTGGTTTTGTTGATGGATTTAGTTGTTGGAATTAAGTCAAAACTAAACTAGTTCATGTTAAAAAGTTGTTAAGTTGTTTAAATAAGTTAAAATAAACAATGTGGTTTAGGTGGTGGATTTAATTGTTGTATTAAGGCAAAACTAAACTAGTTAATGTTGTTAAGTTGTTTAAATAATTTAACATAAATAATGTGGTTTTGTTGATGGATTTAGTTGTTGGAATTAAGTCAAAACTAAACTAGTTCAAGTTAAAAAGTTGTTAAGTTGTTTAAATAAGTTAAAATAAATAATGTGGTTAAGTCAATACTAAACTAGTTTTAGGACTACTACTAGTAAAATTATTATTTATAGTATAATTGAATATCTATATTTTTGTAGATGGATCATCGTTTGTGGATGTATAATATGCATTATGAAACTGGTGCTGGTTTGAAACTTGAGTTTATTGACGGTGTTAGAAATTTTATTGAACATACAATGACACTGACATTTTCAAGAATAATGGATTGGTTAGGTGTCCTTGTAGTGCATGTAAGTGCTTAAAATTTTTTAAACCAAATAGAGTTATGGTTCATTTGTACCGTAATGGATTTAAGCCTAGATATTTTCTATGGATTGATCATGGAGAAAGTGATGGATTGGATGGTATATTTTATAATTTGATGCCTGTGGATGTATATAATATGGTTGCACCACATGGCCAAATTAGGGTTAAACAGGTTAGGGTTGAGCATGATAGGGTTCATGAAATGATCAATGGTGCTTTCGGGGTTCAAGGTGGGATGGAACCAGAACAATATTTTGATGAAGCTCCTAATGAAGAAGCAAGACGCTTTTATGATCAATTAGAAGAGTCTAGTCGTCCACAATGTGAAGGGAGTCCGCATTCTGCCTTGTCAGTTACGGTTAGATTAATGAATAATAAATCAGATTGGAATGTTCCTAATGCTGCTATGGACTCAATGGTTGATCTTTTGGGTGAACTAGTTAATCCGTAGTTTAACATACCAAAGAACTTCTATCAGGCAAAGTATTTGGTGTCCAAGTTAGGATTGACGTATGACAGAATTCATTTTTGTGTTAATGGCAGCATGTTGTTTTACAAGACTGATAATGAATTAAAAAATTGTAAGTTTTGTGGACATGCTCGTTACAAGAGGACTCCGGCTGGAAAGATGGTCCCAGTTCAGGCGATACATTATCTACCTCTCATTCCTAGGTTAAAGAGGTTGTATGCATCGATGAGGTCTTCCCTACATATGAGATGGCATCGTGAATATAGAAGGCCGCTGGGTGTCTTGTCTCATCCATCTGATGGTGAAGCATGGAAGCATTTTGATAATGTATATCCTGATTTTGCTAGTGAACCAAGAAATATTAGATTGGGGTCGTGTTCAGATGGTTTCACACCATTCTCTAATAATGCTTCGCCTTATTCATTATGGTTGGGCTTTAAAAGACTGTGTTAGAAAACTCTATATGCAGGCTTATCACTCTTGGAGCGAAATTCCAAACCGTATACGCCAGGCGATGTTTAATAACTTTAAGGTATATATTTTTTAGTTATGTTTAGTATACTTTACTTTTTTTTTACCATCGATCTAATTAACGTTATTCAATTTTTTTTAGACTATGTGTACTTGGGAGTCATGGTACAATTTGGTCATTGGGACCACATTTGAGAGGAAGGCATCCGCCAAACTGTCTAGCTGGCTAATGAAAGTTTGGGATAGTGGTGAATGTCCCGGGTTGATGTTGCCTCATGTTTTTAATGAATTGGGTCAGTATTGGAACACATACAAGTTTTAAGGCAATATCAGATCAAGCCAAAAAGGCCAGTGGTAGTCTTAAAGGTGGCTCGTTGCACACTGGAGGTGCAAAGACGGTTGGAACAATTGCACAAGAGATGGTAAGTTTTTATTCAAATTTTTAAATAAATAATTAGTTGATTCATATATATCGTTATAAATTTCAATTTTTATTTTGTAGGAAAAATAATTGGGATGCACTCCCATTGAACCATAGGTTTTCAATAAGACTCATGTCAAGAAGAAAGAAAATGAGTCGAATCCGGATGTGTGGGTGGAGGAAAGGGCCGAACGAACTTTTGTAAGTTATTTAATATGAATAATATATATTAATAGTGACTATATTTATGATATGTATATATATTGATGTCAATTTTTATATTTAGTATGTAGAATGAGTTTCATCAGTACGTCACTGAAAATCTAGATAGTTCGGTCCAATTGACACCTGAACTATCCACCAAGATTTGGAAAAAAAAAAAGTGGTAGGGGGGACACAAAAGGGAAGATGCTATGGTCTATGCTCTCTAAACGATATTAGACGACTCCAGTCAGGATTAGAATGTATTGGATCTTCACGTCAAGCCGAGGCACTTGACGGTGTTCAAATTGCTGCTATGTCGGATCAAATAGCTAAACTTACAGCGGCACTAGCAGAGTCGGAGCGGAGAAGAGTAGTTGAACAAGAAAGCATGAGTGAGACCGTTCAGCAAATCAAAGAACAAGCGATGAACCTCGCTCGTCGAACTACTACTTTGGCTCCCGATGACACCGACGACAAGAGTGATGAGAATGATTATGTAGATCTCACTCCCTAGTTTAGATCTCTGGACATGCATTTATGAACTTTTTGAAACGAATTTTGAAAGATTTTATAATTCTTTAATTTATGATTTAGATACTTTTGAATATTATTTTAACTTTGTTGTTTTATGTTTTGTTTAGATTATTTATAATTGTGTGTGTTTGATTGGACTGAATAGTGTAGAATTGAATTGAATTATATTTGCAAGTGGGCAGCAGAAACTGTCAGCTTTTGCTGTCAAAAATATTGCAGAAAAAGCGACGGACACCGTGGTTTAGTCCATCACTTTTCTGGGTTTTAATTTTTTAAAAAACCCAAAAAATTGACAAACAGCGTGGTTTTGTCCGTCGTTTTCTGGGATTTTCAAAAATAAAATTTCCAGAAAAGCGATAGACTGCGTCGCTTTCTAGAAATTTAAAAAAATGAAAATTAAAATAAAGCGACGGAGTCCGTCGCTTTTCTGGGATTTTCAAAAATAAAATTTTCTGAAAAGCGACGGACTGCATCGCTTTCTAGTAATTTAAAACAAATGAAAATTAAAATAAAGCGATGTCGCTATTATTTAAAAAAATTTTAAAAAAATAGTCAATAAGCAACGCAGTCCATCACTTTTTAGCGATGCAATCTGTTTTTTGAAAAAGCGTCGGGCAAAAAAGCGACGGAAGTGAGTGCGTCGCTTTTCCGTAGATTTTGACCAAAAAAGCGACACAGTCCATCGCTTTTGGCCATCGTTTTTTGTCATTACAATGAGAGATAAAGTAAAGAATGTAACTATAACCTAACTAGATCTGCATAATCCCGAAAGGTACATTATGTGCAATTGAAAGGAAAATAACCGAAAAAGACTCCATAAGCCCGTAGGACGCAAAAGACCTAATTATATCCCTAAGGCTAAATATAATCCAAAACTGAAATGGCCGATCTCATACTCAAACCACGACAAAGGCACCCGATGAACTATGTTGAAACCCAATTTTGATCAATATATAACCCATTTTTATATTGCTATTTGATTAAATATGAATTTTAAAATCTATTTCTTTTATCATCTCCTTAAATTTATATTTAATTTTTATCTAATTAATTATACAGTCTAGTATGCATAATTTACTAAATTATTATTATTATTATTTCATTAATTGTTATTTATCTCATCGATCCTCGTTTTGAAATAATGGTTAGCATACTTTCAAATTCTTACGTATTTGCTTAGTATATAATATATAGGTATAATTTAATGAGATGTGTATTTGTTTTATATGAAAGTTATCATTTATGGATAGATTTTTACTATATTATTTATTCCCTTTCCTATTCTTAATTACCCAAAAACCCCAAATCCATAAATTAATTCTTTTTTCTCCGCCAATTCTCAACGCCCTTACCTTCTCTTCTCCTCTCTCTAGTTCCACATACTCCCTCTCCATTAGAAACTACTGGTCAACCACCCACCACTGTCGTTGCTCATGTGTGAAAACACCACTGACACTACCCCTCCTCTACTATCCCTCTCCTCTTGTCTCACTTTCTTCCCATCACCACCAGCGACCACCCTCATCTTTCTCTATTGCCCCCCCCCCCCCCTATGTTAACTCCTCTCTTTTCACATCTACCTCCCTCCCAACATTACGACGTTGAAATGTCGTGGTCCAAAAGTCGGACTAACCAGAATGTTCTAAGGTCAAACTTTTTGACTTAAACCTAAAATACATTCTTGTGTTATATAAGTGAACGAAAAACATTCTTGCACTATCCAAAAAGTAACAAGATCCACCCTTCCATCTATTTTTTTTAAGAAATTGATTGAATCAATAAAAAAAAATTAATTTGGTCATGTCTTATCCACGCCGAGAAGATCAAAGTTACCTAAAATGAATAATGATATGGATAGGAAATAAATATTTCATTCCCATAATTTAAATAATGTATGTTGTTAGTTTATATGTTTTTGGAATGATCAAGTAAATTAACTTGCAAAAATACGTAAGTGTTGAAGTGTTTATACATTATATTGAGTTATCGTTGAGGGATGATTTCAGCCAAAAGCTCACAAACTTTTCACTAGGTTCTTGTTAACTCTCCAAGATCTATATATAGGTTTGCCTGGTATGAATATTTTTCTAATTAATTGATTGTTGTTTTGATTTTCAGTTGCTTAATGTTTATGGCTTCAGACCATCGGCTTAATCGGGATTTGACTGTGAATCTTGCATTTTGGTTGTTAAGTTTGTTTTTGTCAAATCAATAGGAATAGGTTTAGTTCATTGATTCGTAAATTAATTGGTAAAATCTTATTCTAGGTTGTTTATTGATGGACAAATTATGAAAATGATTTTCCCTATGTGGAATAGAATAGTACTTCATTCACTACATGATTTGATTTTCTTTCCTTAATTAATGGGGTAGCTTTACTTTCCCTGTTGGCCTGATTTTTGCATTGTCTGTCATATTAGGAAAAATATTCCTTGATTGCCTAGTTGATATCGTTATCGATCTGCCTTATTCACGATTCTCTTCCTGATCACAACTCTGGAACTCTCTTTCCCATTACAATGAGAAAATGGCCAAAAGCCCCTCCCCCCCCCCCCCAACCTATAGCCGAATTTCCAACTACACACTCATACTTTACGGGGATCCTATTACCCCCCTGAACATTTTTTTTTTTTACTTATTAGCTCACCCTTATTTGCTGACATGTCCAAGAAGGTGAGACCAACTCCCTTAGGCACGTAAGAATTGAAAATCAAACATTAAAAGCTGAAGAAAACTACACATGTCAATCCAAATAAGCTATATTAAATCTCATCTCTCCCAAAATTAAACTCTCTTTTTCTTCCTCTTTTACTCAATTCTTCTAATAGTTGAAAAATCTCCAATGGTATATTCCTTCATTCTCTCCCAAATCAGCTTAAAACTTGAATTTACTTGTCAAAGTATTCAACTGTAGTTTCAATTTCGAAAAAGCTTGAAGCTTTAGGGCTTGTAATTTCTTTGATTTCATAGTTAGGGTTCAAATTTTTCTTCAAATTCATTGTTTTTTTTTTTTTTTTTTTTGTTTTTTTGCTTTGTTAGGGTTAATAATGGCAAATGCGGACTTGAATAAGCTTTGTATGGAAGAATCAGACCCAATGCTCAAAGTCGTTGTGCGGTGCAAACATGACGTTTTACTGCATATGCAAACTTCTTGGTCGAAGTCAAATCTTGAAAGGCGGTTTTGGTCCTGCCCCTACTATGGTGTATGTGATTTCTCTTCTTCTATTATTTATTTCATTGAATTTAATTGATGCTAATGTACTAATTTGATATTTCAATCTAAGAATTGTAAGTTTTTTCAATGGAGAGACAAAGAAGAAGTCGACCCAAGATCAAAATTTAGTCTCCCAAAATTGGTGAACAAAATGAAAGAGTTGGAAGAAGAAGTTTTGAGGAGGCAGACACAAATCAATGAGCAAGTGATCAACAATAATAATGGTGTAGGTTCTATTGGAAGGTGTAGATTTTATTGGAAGATCATTTTGTGTGTTTTGATTTGTGTTGTTGCTATGTTTATCAACAACCTATTCCAAAGTAGTGAATCAAGTATTGATCTAGTTGAATTGGCATAATAAAGAATTACGTTTTGCTTTGTCATAGTAAGGTATCCTATGTTAGATTTTGATGTAACAAAGGAATAATGTTTTTCTTGTAATGTTTTGTATTTATGTCTCTATTTATGTCAATGAAGATTCCAACAGATGATTGTACAATTGTAAATTAGTTATTCAAGCAAACGAGAAAATAGTCTAAATGCTTTAATATATCGTTTAGTCACAACCCAAAATCAAAAGGCATAGAGAAAATATTGTCATAGAATGTCATTGACAACCCAAAACAAAAACAGAAGTCGTTTGGTACTAATACATCAACATTCAACATCAAAAACTAAAGGGATAGAGAAAATATTGTCAGTCACAACCCAAAACAAAAACAGAATTCGTTTGGTACTACATTTTTCATGGCTCCTTAGATTGACTTGGATTGTTTGAACTACTTCCTTTTGGTTTTCTTTTTTGTTGCTTACTCATTTCTTGAAGTTTACTTGTTGCTATTGCTGATTTCCCTTTCCATATAAGCTTGCTTGCAGTACTTGGTTTGAAACCAATATCACCAGTTATGTCAGCTGATCTTGTCACTTTGGTTGCACCAGTAGAGAGTATCTTAAAGCTTGGCATGCCAGGCTGCACCCAATTTATGAAAATAATTAGTAGCAAAAACTTAATTTATGAAAATGATTGATATAATTAGTTGCAAATACTCACATTAAATGCTTTGAATCCATTTTCAGCTTGAAACACACCCATTCCCATTATTGATGATCTTTTGTATGAGATTGTGCTTTCACTTCCCCTGCCCCTTCCTCTTTTACTAATAGTTGGCAATGAAGTAGGTGGTGTTAGACGTGCTGGATGTTCAAGATATGCAGGATATGCAGAAGGTGTTTTTCTTGGTCTTCCTCTTTTACTAGTAGTAGGCAAGGAAGTTGCAGTAGGTGGAGGAGGAGCACTAAGTGTTGGATATGTAAGAGGTGCTAGAGGTGCAGTAGGTGTTTTTCTTGGTCTTCCTCTTCCCCTTTTTGTTGGGGGCTCACCTTTTGTTGATGGATTCTAAATATACAAAGAAGAAGTTAGAAAATTATTATAGTTAATATCAATACAAGTAAAAATATTACCTTTAGTCTGCCTCTCCCCCTGCCTGAACCTGATGGTTTGCCTCTTCCCATACCTAAACTTGATGTGTTGCCTCTTCCATTACCTGAAACTGATGGTTCCTCCCTTGCTGATGATTGAACATTTTGTGGACAACGTCTCTTGTTATGACCTCTACTATTACAATTACTGCAGGTCATGGCAAGTCCAGTTCTAGGCAACTTTCCTGATTTCTTTGTCTCTCCAGCTTCTTTCCTTCTAAGCTTACCTGGCCTTCCAGGCATGTTTTTAATTTCAAGTGGTGCAACTGTCGGATTAGTAGATATAGGCCACATTTACATGTTTGTGATTGGTTGAAGAACATTAGCATAGGTTCTCAAGTAAGTTTCCTTACTGTAGCAGCTATCAATATAGTCAACAGGATCACATTTATTGAAGTATATTGCAGCCACAACATGTGCACATGGTATGACCTTTAATTGCCATACCCTATAGCTACAAGTTCTCCTACCAAGATCCACAGTGTGTTGATATAGTCCCTCTCTCACTTCAAACCCAGCAACTCCATTAAATTCAATACTATAATTCATTGACCTGTCAATATTTTCTTGTAGTACCTTTAGAGCCATTGGAGAGAAATTGCACTTTCAAGTATTTGTAAACTCCCTTAAATTACCTATTCTGGTCATCATCTTCACTCTACTCTCTTCAAGCATAGTAGTAATTGTCTTGTGCCTTGCTGCCAATATCCATGCATTAAAACACTCAGACATGTTATTATCTACCGAATCACATTTTGTTCCAGTATTGAAGTAAACCTTACACCAGTTCTCTATGTTGTAGTACATTAAGTCATCCATCATTTTTTTTTGGACCAAGACACTTCATCTTCTCCACGTTGTTTCTTAATTGAGACTCAAAACTACTTTTGGCAATCCTCCAGAATTGTTGTCTTCTTTGGAGGCCTCTCCAGTCCTTAGCCCAGTTAGCTAAGATGTGTCTAGCACACATTTTATGCTCTGCAGCAGGCAATAAATCTTGAATGGCTGCAAACAATCCCTATAAATATATGTAGTTATGTTATAATAACATATGCAACATTAAAACTAATACATACAAATAAAAAATTTAAAAGTACACATACCTTTTGTATCTATAATCAAGGTGAGATCTCCACCATCTCATAGTCCCATATCAGTCTTTAATAGCTTGACTAACCATGTCCATGTATTTTTGTTCTCATACTCAACCACTACCCAAGCTAGTGGCAACATCTGATTATTACCATTCCTGGCAACAGCAACTAACAAATGCCCTTTGCAAACCCCTTTAAGGAAACAACCATCTAAACCTATGCACTTGCTACAATTCAAGAATGCCTTCTTCAATGAATCAAAACAGATATAAAAGCTTTTAAATACAAGCCTACCATGTGCATCAGGTTCATCCAATTTAATAACACAAGTGGTTCCTGAATTGGTCCTTTTGTAGTTCATCCTTGTAATCAAGAATTCTTCCAAATTCAACAATATGATCACCCATAATATCTTTCAACACCTTAGCTCTTGCTCTCCTAACAGTAGTCTTGCCAACATGAACTTTAAGCTTTTTCCTAATCAGGTCTTGCAACTTCAAAACTCTTATATCTAGCTGCTAAAGGTTCTTTGTCTAAAGACTGTAGATATGTACTTTGCATTACACAAATAGTTTTTGGTTGTTGAATTACAAGTATGCTTTGGATTGTATGTCTTAATCATGAAATCATTTGTTGTGTTGTCAAGACATGCATACAAAAGCCATGGGCAACCATCCTTGCACCTAACTCTAACTCTTTTTGGCTCATTCACCCACTTCTCTACTTGAACTCTTCTTTAGACAGCATAATTAGTTAGTGCTCTTCTAAATTCATTCACATCTAAAAAGACCATACCCAACTGCCATACAACTTTCTTAGCAGTAGGGTCATAAACAATTTTCTTTTTTTTTTTGTGCTTTTCCTTCTTGATGTATTTACCCTTCTAGGTAAATTAACCCAACCAGAATCAAAAATGTCAGTATCAGAATTGTGTTCATCTTCATCACAACACTCATCTTCATCTATTTCTAAACTATCAGCATCAAAACTTGGATAGTATGGCTCATCACCTCCTAACCTTCCTTCAATACTTGTTTTTCCTGTTTCAGTTTCATCTAAACCTAAATCTGGTCTAGCTTCACCTACTGGTACCTCTTCAGGGTCAGCTTGTACTCTCTCATTTCTTTTTCTTCTTTGAAAAGTCCTCTTTTCAGCCCTCAACTCCCTAACCTCCTCATGCACATCACTACCATAATCCTCATCATCATCTCCAACTAATTCACCTACAGTATCAACACTCTCTTCAGTTGAGTAATCAGAACCATCTCCTTCCACTAAATCAGATCCAACTGGACCTACATCTATATTATTAGGATCTACAATAGTTAGATCTACACTAACAGGATCTGCAGTAGCTAGGTCTGGATCTGGATCTGTACTAGCAGGATTAGTAGCAGGATTTGTAGTAGAAGTATTTGTAGTATTGATTGGAGTTGAGGTAGAAGATGCTCTGGCAGCAGTAGCAGTTGTAGTTTGAGGTGTTGTAGTAAAAGGGTCCTCACCAGATAAAGTTTCATCACCAACCACAATGTTTGGACCACAATTTGGTTAAGTCCCTTTATTGAAAGTTGAACCATAATCCTCTCTATCTTCATGGCTAACATTCTCTAATAAAATAAGGTCAGGGTCCACAATTGCTTCATCAATCATGTGATTCACATATATCTCCACAATATCTCCATCTTCCAAAGAACAACATAGGTCTAAAATATCCATATCATTGTCTGTATCTTCCAAAATGCCACTGTCAGGGGGTTTAATACTAAATGTGCAACTTGTGGTGTATCTCAATTCTTTAATGTAGCCTCTTAATTCAAAATAGGATATCTTATCCACATCAACATCTAAAAATTATGTAACTTGCCCACCCTTATATATTGGTTGTCCACTACTTAAATCTAACACCCCACCATGATACCATCTTAAGGTAACCAAAGTGAACCCACTCATCTCCTACCTGAATGGAATGAAAGAACAGAGAATAATTAAACTACACATTGTACATTAAACACACACAGAGTAGGTAAATATGAACATATCATCATTATAACAACAAAAATTGTAAATTTACTATGCCATAGTATCATATCATTACGAGCATAACATTAAACGAGAAAGGAAACACCACATGGCTAACATAGTATAAATTGAACAATGGAATGCTATTATACCAAAACCCAGTTATTGCTCTTCATTTTTTTGTCAATTTCGTCAAACACAATAATCAATATCGTTCAAAATCGCTAGTAAAGAACTAAAAGAACTAACCTTTACTTAGAGAAAACTTCGACCCAACAAACGAAAAAAGCTAAACGAACCTTCCCCAACCTTCCCAGCAAACTTCGATTGGAAGGAAATCTCAAATGATGAAGAAAATGGGGGTGAATTTGATCAGATTGAAAAAAGGTTAGGGTTTAGAGAAAGAAAGAGGAAAATGAAAATATTAAGGGTAATTTGTGGGTTATGGGGTCCAGTCATTATGTGGCAGCGCGTGTACACAAACATTTTATTATATCTTGTTTATATGGACATGTCAGCAAATAAGGGTGAGATAATAAGTTAAAAAAAATGTTCGGGGGGTAATAGGACCCCCGTAAAGTATGAGTGTGTGGTTGGAAATTCGGCTATAGGTTGAGGGGGCTTTCGGCTATTTTCTCCATTACAATATAACTCGAAGCTCTTGATCGAAGGAAACTTTTTTTCCTGCATATCGAATCATCTCTTCTCTTGTAAAATCAATTTTGAATATTGATGCTTGCTTGGATTATTGTTATTTTTCTTGGATTGTTACTTCCTAACAGGTTAGTATGTAATTCAATTCTTATGTGTAATACTAATATGTACAGTTAACTTCTTCCCAAATCATACATACTCTTGTCATTTTTTATATCAAGAGGCGTTCTATGTAATGTCTAGAGGCTAACGTATGTTTTTATTATATTCTTATGTGCTTCCATAAGTTTCCAAAAAAATTGTACATTAGAAACTATGCCTCTAGGATTAACTCACAATTCAAGTTCAATATATTATATGATGCTCCTTTCTTCGAATAATATTTACCCATATACATTCGTTGGCATATTATTATACCCAACTGAATATGATCTTCTCACTCAGTTTTTTTCAAAGGCAAGACATTTTATGTAGTATGGGGCGAGACCTAAGCTCCGAGACATGGAGGGTAAGTCTTATAGATCTACGAAGCTCAATTTTATGTATATTCAATTTTATAATTTATTATTAAGAAAATAAGCAAAAGTAAAACCTTCATTTATTTTACAAATAAGTTTTAATAAATAACATATAATATATAGAAAAAATATCAATAATTTTTATTTGAGAAATGTAATAATAACCAATAATGAAGAAAAAAGTATTACAATTATTATTCGACAAATATCACTACACCAATAATAAAAAATATGATTTAAAGCAAAAAAAAAAAAAAATTCATACCCCTTCCCCCCTCCCAAAAAAATAAAAAATAACGCCCAGGGCGTACATTTTAATGGTTGGAGTTTATGCCCCAAATTTTAAGCACTCTATGAATCTACATCTTCAATTTTGTTGCGTAGCTTTTTTGATACGCCCCACCCCGAAACTTATCCCAAAAACGTTTTTGAAAACAGTGTTCTCACCCAAATAAGTTGTTGAGATAAAGTATCCAGCTTTTAACTCTAAATAAATAAAGACCAACATTTCTATCTTTTGTATTATATTTTGTCTAGTTGTACTAAAATTTCGTTAGAAAATTTTATTTCCTGTCCATTTTCTTAATAGATATTAAAATTTATTAAGAGTACTTCTTAATGTTTTCAGAGGCTAACTATATATACTAACTAGTGAATATAGCCGCGCTTGGCGTGGTTATAAATTTATTAGTGTATAGATGAATATTATTTTGTAATATACATACAATTGATAAATAATTATTGTTGGAACTTTTGTGTTGGTTGGTTGCATTTTCTAAAATATTACACCTTATTTGGATGATTATTATCTGTTATATTATATTATTAATTTAAATATATGTTTGTTTTAATTGTTCTATAAAATTTATTGTATCATATTATTTAAATTTATTGTTAGATAACGATAAACTATAAATAATATATATAATTGTAAATTGACCATCGGATAGTGAATTTGACAGGATAAAATATAAAATAATAATTTGAATGCACTTATAGTCATAATGTTTTAAACAAAAAAAAACAGTCATAATTGTATAATAACTTTTAATGGTTGAAAATGAAGTGAAGAGATTTTATTTGATTTCTAAATAAAAATATGAGAATATTTTACGTGATTTTGTTTCTTATTTAAGACTCATAATTTTATAAGAATTTTTTTTTTGATTTTCGAGTACGTTAGACAAACTTATTTAGAAAGAAAAAAGGAGAGGAGAAAAATGATTGTAATAAATTCAAGGGAGATATTTAAGGAAATGAAATAAATGAGGAAATTTACATATTTTACTTGGAAAAGGATGGAAGAAAGATAGAGAGAGATTTGATGAAATTGGTCATCAAATACTGAATTTGAAAAGACAAATTGTAAAATAATAATTTAAATACAATTTAACACCATAATTGTATAATAATTATTTTAACGATTGGAGAAACGAATTGAAGAAATTATATAGGAATTCTAAATAAAAATTTGAGAAAATGGTTGAATTATTATTCAATCGATATTAACCTTCTATATTATTACGTGATTGTCTTCCTATTTAAGACTCGTAATTATGTAAGGTTTTATTAGCGGATATATTAAGATAATTTTATTTAGGGAAAAATGGAAAGAGAGGCATTTTAAGAAAATAAAATAAATGACAATAATGAGGAAATTATATTCATTTTTTGTTTAAGGAAGATGAAAGAAAGAGAAGAAGAGGGATAAATTTGAAGAAAGGTAATAAATGTCAATAATTAATGAGGAAAGAAATAATCACATAAAAAAAAAAAGGAAAAAGATAAAAAAATTACAAGTTTTTTAGTCAAAAAATTAAAAAAATTAATTTAAAATTCTGAGAAAAAGGGATAAATAATAATACTGTCCAATGAGCCATGTCACCTTACTTTTTTTATCATTTAACTTTAGTATTATATATAGATATAGATTTTTAGCAGAAAAAATAATCTAAAAAAATTAAAAGAATAAATTAAATTCTGTTTAAAAAAAATGTAAAATACAATGCATTTAAAGTTATAATAGCTAATTCCTTAAGTTAAATAGTTTTTTGAAATATAACAACAAAGAAAGAAAATGAGTGATTTAAGCATAAAATAGTAAGGTAAAAAAGATAGTAAGGTATAAAATTTTCAGTTTTTAAAATTAAGAGGTAAAAACAAAACTATAGGAAAAAATAATTTTTTTATTTATAGTTTAAAATATTGCACCAGCAAGTAGAATCTATATTTTTTTTTAATATCTAATTGGAAATATCGTTAATAGTTTTTTGCTTGCTTTTTAAAAATTTTATATGAATAAATTAGAGCATTGACAAATTGAATAATAATGGACTTACCCACTATTTCTAACACACACAAAAAACAAATTCATTAGAGTTTATTTTTGAAAACGTTTTATAAAGTAAATTCTATCTTTATTTTTTACTTATTTTAATTATAGCATCCATATATAATGAAATGATCCCAACTATTAAATATTATCATGGTATTATATAATATAAATTTTAGATTTCTTTCTTGTAACTAATATTTGCATGAGAACATGTCCCTGCTACATTTAAACAACATCCTAATAATCTAAATATTGGATATTTAATGTTACATAATAAACCCTTTTCATGCCGGTAATCATAATATATCCTATTAGGAAATGAACACCTATATATATATATATATATGTTCATGAATTAACATCATATATAATCGTGTAATTATATATTAATTTTAACTAAAGATGCATAAAAGAAAAAACAAAATAGAAAATAATTTTAAGAAAAAAAAAATAGTAGAACAAAGAAGTTGAAAGAAATAATGTGAGCATTAATTTTGGCTCTCTTCAAATGAGAAAATACATTTTTCCTTATCCTCCTCCTAATTTGATATGAATTCCATAAATATATTAATTTTTTTTCAAATAATTCTTCCTTATTCTCCTATTAATTTGATATGAATTACATAAATAAATTGATTCTTTCTCTAAATATTCTTATTACCCTTTGAACACTTTCTATTCTTCTTTCTCCAAATATTCTTCTTGCCCTTTGAACACTCTCCACTCTTATAAATTTGTCAATCAAATGATTCTTTTCCCGAACAAATATCTCTTTGTAGGAAAATTATAGTGCAACATCCTTTCAAAAAGTCTTTTATGTTGAGGAGGTACGCTTATTGCATGACTTTTCTTCTTACACTAATAATATACTCTCTCTTTCTCCTTTTTTTTTTTGTTGATAAAGTACAATTATGTATTTATGTGAGTAATTCCGCTAATACGAAGTAGGAAGAAGTCTATTGACATTATGAATTGGTCATGGAGACATGACGTGCGGTACCCATATAATACCAAATCAATGAAATACATTGTTAATAGAAGTATATAAACAATGTGATATTAAGAAATTGATTGACGTGAAGAAGAAGGGGCAAAGGAGTTTGATAGAATGTGTGCGTCCACTATCAGTCAACAGACCAGGTCCCTTTACTCAGCAAGAACATTAAAGAAGAATAAACACTAAAGAGAACACAACACAAGCAGTTTATGTGGAAACCTCATTGCTCAAGGGAGTAAAATCACGACGTGTCTCACAGGATTTTCAACTGTTTCCACTAATCTGTTCAAGCAAAAGTGAAACCCAGTTACAGCCAACGTGAGAAGAAGTTATTAATCTCACAACTAAGTAATAACTCTATTACTTACTGAGCCTAAGAAGATACCACACTACCCACTAAGCTATCACCACTAGACAACTTAGAATTTGACTAAGAAGTTACCACACTGCCCACTAAATCAACTATCACCTAGAAGATTTAGAATTTGACTAAGCAGCAAACAATGTTGCCCACTAAATCAATTACCCTTAATTGATTTAGACTTTTACAAACAAACACGAGATCTGAATCCTTTATAGATTAGGAACAGATTTACAATGCAAGTACAGAAGATATAATCCTAAGACAACTAAGCTTCCAGCTCTATTAGGTCCTTGTTGTTCTTGAGAATGATTCTTCGCTTTGATGTTAGCCTTTGCAAGGGTTCTTGAGAGTTTTCAAGTTGCAAAATCTAAGGTTGTGACTATTGGACAGAATCTTTATGAAGAATAGTCCAGCATTCGAGGCCATACCATTGGCCAAGGTTTTTGCCATTTCTGCCACAGTTGGAGACTGTGCACCAACCAATTGTACTTTTTTTTCAGCCTGGCAGTTGTGTGTATATTTGCACAAGGATCAGGTCCCTTTACAAAGTCTCATGGTTTGTCAAATCATCAAAACTACAAATAACATTTTCCCCCTTTTTGATGATGACAAACTGTACACAAATGCCTACATTTTCTTCCAATCTTCCCCCTGTCGATCAGACCCTTATTCAGTCATTTATTCCCTCTGTCAATCAGACCTTCCACCACAACCTAAGCAGCCAACATGGATTCCCCCTTTTGGCATGATAAAAAAGAAGTACAGTAAACCAAAATAATAAGTAAGATTGTTAAGTAAGATCAGAGTCAAGGGCAACACAAACATGGTTAAAAAAAACAGGGTTAGACAGAGATTAGTCACAACAAAATAGGAATCAACTTCATTGCACAAAAATTAGCAGTCAATATATTAAATTTAAACTAAAATGGAGAACCCCGGACACTGTCCACACAAAAAGTAAGACACAGGAAAGGACAGAGAGGACTGTGAGGAAGGAGGCTCATGGGAGAGAGACTTAATAACAAGAGTGAGCCTAGCATTTGCTTCATCATTATCCTTGATCATTTTCTCTTGTAGGGTAGCAATTTGTGCAAGGAACACGTCATTCTGCTTCCTCAGCTCTTTGACCTTTATAGTACCAAGTCCCTCAGTTTGCGCTATGAGTAACTCAGCTTTTAGTAGGGAAATCTCAGCATCTTTGTTGCTCACTCGCACAGTCATCTCCTCCAGTTGATGCTTCAACTAATCTTGTTCCATTACCAACTGAGATATCTTGCTCAGTGGACCCATTTTTCCTTCAATACACTCCTATTCAACCAAGGTAGCCAGAGTGAAGGCTTGCTTGGCAGTACTAATCTTACCCATTCCCACATGAATGTTGAAATGGTGAAACACCTTGGTCAAGAAATAGCCATAGCCCATGACATGCTTGCCCTTGTGTTCGATCACTAACTTGTACATGTGCTCCATCATAAGGGATGGAAGGTCTATGGGTTCGAACTTGCATAGCGATTCCATGATAAACAGATCAGTTGCAGAGGCAGCAGTCCTTTTTTATGTCCAAGGAAGAAGAACTTTGTTGACAATTGGTACTCTTTTTTCATGAGTTCCTTCTAGACCCTAGCACGACATGTATTAGGAATCTTGGAGCACTCTTTCACAAATTTCATGGTGCAGGATTTTTCGACTAAGGACCTGATCCCTTCTCTCGGTACTTCTAGTATTTGTCCCAATAGGTCCTCATCCAGATGTAAACTCTTGTCCCCTACCCTAGTGTTGATGCTACCATCCTCTGCAAATTCTATGTTATAATAAAATTCTTGAACCTATTCCTCATGTAAAATAGGAGATTTGATCTAAAACAAATGAGTCCAAGACTGAATTTCCACCAGATCATACAAAGAGTCCATCCCTGGCAAGGTAATGATATCAGGGTCAAATACACGTCCTCCATTTGTTTGCTTACTGCGGGGTCATCCTTGTTACCTTTAGGACCTGGTCCCTGCGCAGAGGTATGCTGGAGAACAGGAGAAGTTTCTCTCTTTCTCTTGGATGATTCCCTCCCCCTTTGTGAATCTTTACCTTTTTCTTTTGTGGAATCTACCCTCTTGGCTATAGATGCCTTGGGTTTTCTTTTACTGGTCTTCTTTAATTGTTTTCCCAGGGGAGAGTCTTATCCCACACATTCATGCTCAGAAACTTCAATGGAAACATCGACCACATTAGCATTAGGCATCTCAAAGACCACATCACCAGATTTCCTTTTCCTTAGATTTTCCGCAGTAGTAGTTTTACTAGACTTCATAGCGTCCCCCATGAGTTTTTGGGATTCAGCCCTGGTAAAAGGCCTCCTTTGAGGAGTTTCTTCAGTGACCTTTTCCTGACCCTTTGTGGAGACAGGAACCATTCCCATTTGCACAGACCATTTGAGAGGAATATTGTCCTCATCGGTGTCAGTAGAATCTGAGGATGGATAGGCACCAACCTCTGGAGTTTGGTCGAAAACTGGTTGAGGACCCCCAAGTATTTCATCCACAAAGCTTTCTCCTTCTTCATGCATTACCCCTTCCCTCAATTGTGCTAGACTATCAATAACTAGGCTTTCACTGGCTGCAAGGATATTAGACTCAGAGGACTTACTCTTAGGAAGATCACCCTCAAATAGATGTTCAGATATCATGGCAGAGTAAGGACCAGGTTGATGTGATGGTGCTGGGTTATGGAGATCAATAGGAGATTGGGGGTAAGAGGACTAGATTCAGTAATGTTGATCGAAGAGATAGTCAACATTTTTGAAGGAGAGAGAGCTGATAATGTATAAAACACCACTGGATCTAATTTTGTTTAAGGAATCCAACATTTTCTTTGAAGAGGACGGTGACTGAGACATGTAAGAGAAAAAGAGGAGAAAGATACTGAAGATAATGAGAGATTAGGGCTTTTTATGGAGAGCTTTTATGAGAGAGAGAAAGTTATTGAATTGTGAGTAAACAGAGTGAAGAAAGTTTGTATAAAAAGAAGTGAAATGATGTGTCAGGTCCTTGAGTAGACGCGATGCTTGAACTTAAAGCGATGGGACAAAAGTCAGAATGATCGATGATTGACACGTGGAGATCTCAACGGTTCTCATTCAATGGTTTAAACCAAATGTAGAGAATGCTAACCTTAGCATAGGACCAGGTCCAGTCCTGCATACGAAGTTTGATTCCTGAATGGTTCTGACCATTCTTCACTTTTGTAATTTCCATGAATGTACATGTAGTAGGTACATAGTTGATCTTACATAAACAATACATTACTAGTAATGAGGATACCTGCCCTCCTGATCATAGCCAAATGAGGATTTTGGTGCCTTTGGATGGGATTAGGTCAATGCATACCTATCATTGCCAGCTTCAGCCTGTTACTTTCAAATTGATCTTTGCTGAGGACCTTTGTGAAAATATTTGCGATTTGATCTTCAGTTCTGCAATATTGCATGGTGATGTTCCCCTTTTCAACATTGTCTCTCAAGAAGTGATGTCTTACATCAATGTGCTTTGTTATTTTGTGCTGAACTGGATTCTTTCTCATGTTGATTGCACTGGTATTGTCACACATGAGAGGAATAGTATGGATATGTACTCCAAAATCTTCAAGTTGTTGCTTAATCCATAGTAGTTAAGCACAACAGGATGCAACAGCTACATATTCTGCCTCAGCTGTTAAGAGAGCTACTGAATTATGTTTCTTGGTTCCCCAAGAGATAAGTGAGGATCCAAGAAAGTGTGCCATTCCGAAGGTACTCTTCCTGTCAAGCTGATATCCTGCAAAATCAGAATCTGCATACCCTACCAGTTCAAAGGAGTCACCTGCTGGGTAGAAAAGGACCAAGTCCATTGTCTTCTTTAGATACCTCAGAATACGTTTGGCAGCTTTTAGATGTGATTCCCTAGGACATGCTTGCAATCTTGCACACATTCCCACACTGAATACGATGTCAGGTCTACTTGCTCTGAGATACAATAGTGAACCAATGATACCTCTGTACATGGTTTGATTCACTAATGGATTAGCTTCATCTGCTCCCATCTTTGAGTTTGTACCCATGGGGGTATCAATAGGCTTAGAGTCCATCATATGAAATTTCTTTAGCAACTCCTTTGTGTACTTTTCTTAATAGATTGAGGTATCACTTGAAGTTTGGTTGATCTGTAGTCCCAAGAAGAAGTTCAACTCTCCCATCAAGCTCATCTCGAATTCATTTCCCATTAGAGTAGCAAATTCTTCACACAGATGTTCAGAAGAAACAAGGTGTTGTCTATCTTTCCCCTTTTGAACCCATTCTTCAGAAGAAATTTGGACAACCTTTCATACCAAGATCTGGGCACTTGCTTCAAACCATATAGGGCCTTGTTGAGTTTGAACACATAATATGGGCAGTCAACATCCTCAAATCCAGGTGGTTGTTTCACATACACTTCTTCCTTTAGATCTCCATTTAAGAAGGCACTTTTGACATCCATCTGGAAGAGTTTGAATCGCATGAATGTTGTAGAGGCGACAAGGATTCTGATAGCCTTCATTCGAGCAACGGGGGAAAAAGTTTCATCATAGTCGATGCCTTCCTCTTGATTATAGCCTTGAACAACTAGTTTAGACTTGTTCCTCGTGATAACTCCATTTTCATCAAGCTTATTTATAAATACCCACCTGATCCCTATGATGGTTCTGTCTGCAGGTCTAGGGACCAGGTACCATACTTTACTCCGCTTAAACTGATGTAGCTCCTCTTGCATTGAATTGACCCAATCAGCATTTTTCAAGGCCTCATTCACATTTTTAGGCTCAATAGTTGATATGAAAGCTGAGAATGCAACTAGATTTCTAGTCCTAGATCTTGTTTGCATCCCAATGTTCAAGGGAGAAATAAGATTCTCAAGGGGGTGAGATGATTGATGCTTCCACCTTGATTGAGAACTCAGGGGTTGGGGTTGATCCGTCTGTTCTTCTTCATCTCCAGAATCAGTGTTCTCGAGAAGATGAGTTTCCTTTTGATATGCATTGTGGGATGGACCAAGTCCCTTGGTGGGCAGATCATCTTCATTAATCTTCCTTGATGGACCAAAGCCAACATCATTAGACTCTTGATTTCCTTCAGCTTCTGGGTCATTAACTTTATTACTCTGGATTTTGAACAGCTCTACAAGATCATCATCATCCTTCATCTCCAAGTTCTTCAGATCGCTACTCTCATCAAAAATCACATGAACATTTTCCTCAATGCACAATGTTCTTTTATTAAAGACTCTGTAAACTTTGCTGGAGGATGAGTACCATACAAAAACACTTTCATCACTTCTGGGATCAAACTTTTCGAGATCATTCTTGCCATTGTTTAGCACGAAACATTTGCAACCAAAAGCCCTTAAATAGCTTAGCTTGGGTTTCTTGTTGTTGAGCAACTCGTATGGTGTTTTGTTCAATAGGGACTTGATCAAGCACCTATTAGTCACATAACATGCAGTGCTAACTGCTTCAGCCCAAACATTTTGAGGAAGATTTGACTCGATGATCATGGTTCTAGCAATGTCTACCAGAGTTCTGTTCTTCCTTTCCACAACGCTATTTTGTTGAGGCATTCTAGGTGCTGAAAAGTTATGATGAATACCATTTTCTGCACAGAAGCTATCAAGCTTCACATTTTCAAATTCAGTTCCATGGTCGGACCTGATCACTGCAATCCTATAGTTAAGCTTTGTTTGGATCATTTTGAAGAATGTCATCAACACCTCAACTATCTCAGCTTTTGAACATAGTCCATGTGAATCTTGAGTAGTCATCCACAATCACCAGGATGTACTTCTTTTCGCTTCCACTTTGGATTTTGACAGGCCCATACAAATCCATGTGCATCAACTCAAGAATCCTTGAAAAGCTTACTTGCTTCTTCGATTTGAATGAAGATCTGGTATGTTTCCTTTTGACACATGCATCACACACTTTGTTGTCACTGAACTTTAGTTTTGGCAAGCCACGAACCAGGTCCCTAGAGACAAGTTTTTTCAATAGAGAATAGCTCACATGACCTAGCCTCTTATGCCATAAGTCGGCATTTTCACTTTGACCACTTAGGAATGTCAGATCGTCTCCATGAGATGTTTCCATATCTACTACATACATGTTTTTCCACCTTCTGGCAGTCACAATCACCTTCTTAGTAGACAACCTGGTGACAGTGCATTTGTCTGATGAAAACTTGACTTCATTCCCTTATCACATATCTGGGAAACACTAAGAAGATTGTATTTTAACCCACTCACATAGTATACATTTTCAATAGAATCTTTAGTTGATTTCCCAACCCTACCAACTCCAAGAATATACCCCTTCTTTCCATCGCCAAAAGAGATACCTCCACCTTGAAATGCCTTTAGTGAAAGGAAGTTTTTGGTGTTCCCTGTCATGTGTTTTGAGCATCCAATATCCATGAACCAGCACTGACTGCTACTTCCTTCACTCCCCTGCAACAAAGATCACTTATTAGACTTGGAAACCCACTTTAATCTGAGTTCCTAGTAAGTTGATAAGGGAGTAATAAGAATGTTTCTTGCCCAATGAGGCAGGTTGGTTCTTTTCTTGTTCAAGGACTTAGGAATGGAAGCAGGTCCCCTTTTTGGAGCTATTTTCTGTCTAGAATAGACTGAGAATTTTTCTTGTGAGGCTTTCCAAGCAGGACAATCCTTTTTCAGATGGCCATTGCGACCATAATGAAGACACAATAGATTATCTGACACAGATACATATTTACTGTAGGGATTGTAAGGAGGATTAATGTTCAAACTACCTAATCCCTTTATGTTTTAGTTTCTTTGACTGGTTATGTTAGAAAGCAGCTTGGTGGAGCTGGTCTATTTTAGAGAAGTTTTGAGTTCTTCTCTCAGACGGACCAGGTCTCTCTCCATTTGATCATTTCTTTCCAAGGCTAGAGAAAGTCTAGTCTCAGCAAAGTTTAGACTGGCTTCTAGCTCTGCTTGCAAGCTAGTTACCTCCCCCTTTCTTTTCCCAGATTTCCCATTCATTAGGCTCAGTTGTTCCTTGAGTTCTAGGTTTTCAGCTTCTAGAACTATCACTTGCTCCTCAATAACCGACATGTGAACGGTCATCACTGTCTTTTCTTCACTCAGACTATCTAAGTTGTTGTTCATAGAACCCTTTCCAGCCGTTATCTCTATGATAGAGTCGATCAGAACATCAGCTAGCTTTCTCAACCTTCTAACAGAATAAGTATTCAAGTTTTGTTTAAGGTCGAGGAGAGTTACCTTTTCTTCATCGTCCTCGTCATCTGATTTCGCCATGAGAGCAAATAGGCCATCAAATATGTTAGCATCATCTTGAACAACCAGCATGGATGCATCATCAGGACATTCTGATTCTCCTGACTTACTTGAGGAGTCCCCCAGACAGCAAGAGCTTTCTTCACGACATAGTCAGCTGCAGCTTTTCTTGCATTTTTCTCAGGTACCAGGTCCCTTCTCCTATCTTTTTCACCTCCAGGTCTTTGATACTCTTTGTTTTCAGCTTTGAGCATCGGGCAGTCTCTTATGAAATGCCCCGCCTTTCCACACTTGTGACAGAGATCACCAGTTGTTGCAGCACGAGAAGGATTCCTTCCTTTTCTAAACCCTCCATGTTTTCTCACAAATTTTTGAAATCTCTTGGTGAGATAGGCCATGTCGTCCTCTTCACTAGAGTCTTCTCCTGATGTGATTTTGAGGACTAGAGACTTGTCTTTCTTGGCTTCCTTCTTTGAGATGTCTTGATTTTTGTTCATTTCATGAGTTTTAAGATTTCCAATGAGAGGATCCATCGTCAGAATCTTCAGGTCCTTTGCTTCTGTTATTGCATCTACTTTGCTTGCCCATGTCTTGGGAAGAATTTGAAGAATCTTCCTAACTTGCTTACTGGACCTAATAGGTTCTCCCAAACTTCAGCTCATTGGTTATGGAGGAAAATCTTGTATGCATGTCATGAATAGTTTCCCTCTTCTTCATTGTGAAGTTTTCATATTGGGTGGTCAGTATATCCACCTTCGATTCCTTCCCTTGCTTTGTGCCCTCATGAGTTGTTCTTAAACAGTCCCAGATTTCCTTTACCGATTCACACGCAGAAATGCGGTTGTATTCTTCTGCGCCTATACCACACACTAACAGCTTCTTAGCTCTATAGCTCTTCTCGATCTTCTTTCCATCTGCCTCGTTGTACTGTTGGCAAGTCTTTGGAACAATTTTTGTAATTTCACCATCTTTCACTTCAGTGGTTGGAATGAAAGGTCCATCCAACACTATATCCCATAACCCGTTATCTTCAGCCATTAGATAGTCATGCATCCTTGTTTTCCAGCAGCTGTAGAACTGGCCATTGAAACGAGGTGGTCATGTTGAAGATTGTCCTTCTTCAAGGTTCAGTGGAGCAGCCATTCTTTTACAGGAGTATCTCTCTTGGTGTTAACCAGCTAGAGGGCACTTGCTCTGATACCAATTGATAAAATATGTGCGTCTACAATCAGTCAACGGATCAGGTCCCTTGACTCAACAAGAATAGTAAAGAAGAATAAACACTAAAAAGAACACAACACAAGCAGTTTACGTGGAAACCTCCTTGCTCGAGGGAGTAAAACCATGACCTGTCTCACAAAATTTTCAATTGTTTCCACTAATCTCTTCAAGAAAAAGTGAAACCCAGTTACAGCCAACGTGAGAAGAAGTTATTAATCTCACAACTAAGTAATAACTCTATTACTTACTGAGCCTAATCAGATACCACACTACCCACTAAGTTATCACCACTAGACAACTTAGAATTTGACTAAGAAGTTACCACACTGCCCACTAAATCAACTATCACCTAGAAGATTTAGAATTTGACTAAGCAACAAACAATGATGCCCACTAAATCAGCTACCCTTAACTGATTTAGACTTTTACAAACAAACACGAGATCCGAATCCTTTATAGATTAGGAACAGATTTACAATGCAAGTACAGAAGATATAATCCTAAGACAACTAAGCTTCCAGCTCTATTAGGTCTCCGTTGTTCTTGAGGATAATTCTTAGCTTTGATGTTAGCCTTTGCAAGAGTTTTCAAGTTGCAAAAACTAAGGTTGTGATATGGGACATAATCTTTATGAAGAATAGTTGCAGCCTTCGAGGCCATACCATTGGCTGATGTTTCTGCCATTTCTGCCACAGTTGGAGACTGTGCACCAACCAATTGTACTTTTTTTTCAGCCTGGCAGTTGTGTGTATATTTGCACAAGGATCAGGTCCCTTTACAAGGTCTCATGGTTTGTCAAATCATCAAAACTACAAATAACAGAGTGTATTCTTGTTTATGGATGATCAAATGATTCTATTTTATAGGTTAAATATAGAAAATGAAATGTTTTTGGTCTCTCCATCTTCCATTTACTTAAATGTATATTAATTTGAGGAATGTTTTAAACAAATGTGATTAATTAGGTAATGCATTTAAACAATTTCAGTTTTTTAAAGTATAAATTTAAAAATAGAAAACAAATATAAATTATGAAAAAAAGAAGATAAATTAAATAGGAATGCTGATCTTAGAAATGTGCCACATCAAATTGTTTATATCCAGTTTTAATATATATATATATATATATAGATTGTATCCAACTACATCGCTGTGCTTGCTTTCCCCTCCTCCAATTCGTGTATTTTTACTTTTGTGATGTTTCAGGCATCCTAACTCATTGTTAAAGTTTTTTATTAAAGTCATTGTTCAATTATGTATTTTCATAAAGTGGACTGGACATGACACTTTTATATATAAGTACTACATCCTAACCTATAGTTATTGGGAAAATAACAGAAATTAGGAGGTCTAATTCCATTTTTAACTAAGTTGACGAGTTCCGGGAGTACCACCTACCAAACATTTTTTCAAAAAGGATTATATGTACTTATACGTAAATATATTTATGTGTTTGTATTTAAATCAAATCTTCAATTGTCCTTTGAATACTATTATTATTTTCTATGATTGATCTCAAATAAAAAATATTTCTATGAAAAAGGAGCACGACTAATAATATTGTAGTATCATACCTAGAATGAAACAAACATTTGAAGCATCTACAAATTTTCTTACAGATTGGTTTAATCTTAAGTATTTTTAATGCTCAACTTTTATAATTATGATTTATCTTTGTTTGGGGTAGATTAGTTTACATTAGATCATTTATAGTTTTACAGATCTTTTAGTGTTAAATCTCTCTTGCTTATATATTTTCTTAATTAATTGTTGTCTTATCATTTAATATTTATTTTAGAAAATTAGTTCCACAAGTCTATTTTATATTATGATAATTAAGTTTAACTTGTCTTATTATCCTACCACTAAAATGTTTCTATTAATTAATAATCACTTCACATATGTTTGTCAATTCGGTCTAAATAAAGTTTTGCCTATTTGACATAATTTATTAATTAAATGATTAATGCCCTTTGGTTGTCTCAAATGCACCTTTAATTTGTTTAGAACGGTGCCCTATGAACCTTTAATTTGTTAGGTAGCAGCTCTCTATTTAATAATTCTAAAAGAGTTTTCATGTCGTTGCATTAACCCGTTTTGCGAAAAATGGGGCGCGACAAACCATATAGAACCATAAGGCTAGGACTAAAAACCGACTACAAGTGGTGTGCTTGTGCCTTGAACCGTGGCTAGTACACTCCTAAGAACCCCATAAATAATCGTTCATCATCTTAAGGGAATGTCGTGGATCGATACCTGCCCCTGGAGTTGCGCAGGACTCACTATAGATCAAAACCCAAGTCCAAATCTAATCTAACAAGGCACAAAGTCACACCCCAATCACACAAGGACATAGCATATGGAGATTATGGATGGAAATCTAATGAGGAAAAAGTTTTCATCGAGATGAGGATTCACACTATCATACCCAAAAGTTCTACATTAATCTATAAGGAACTAGAATCACCTGACCAAACATTGAAAGATTTTTTAAGGGAGAATGGATCTAAATAGCAATTATATGGCAATTACTAGTCTCAGTATAACTAAGGCCAATAAATAACTCACAAGTATAAATACAGTAGGCATAAAGATCAACAAGGCATGATAGGCACCGCACCCAAGGTAGAACATGTACCAGAAAATGTAAGCTAAGGTAAGAATTCTATCAACTAAACAAGAATTATTCTAAGAACCCTCTCAAAACTAGGTAAGCTTAATGAAAATACCAACACAACCGAAATCTAATATTGGTAAGTCATAGTCTATCTTGATGTGGATCGCACGCGCTCCAAAATCTACTAATCTGGGATTTTACTCTTCTAAACTTCTTTTGATTGTTGTCACTCTATAAAATAAATTACCACAGTGTCAATACATACATTTTGACACGCCATTCACAACGATTGAAGACGAAACTAAAATCGAGCCAAAAATAGCATTGTAAGACTCGTGCAAGGAATCACGAAATTGACTTCGGCAATAAGACCCACTCAACTCAAGGAACCTGTGCCCCCGAAGACGTGCACAACCCCAGCTTAATTTGAGCCAAAACAGATCATGTGCTAACATGATCAAGCGATCACAATTAAAGACTAAAACAGAGGAAATTTGAAGAAAACTTACGAGTTTAATCGCGCCAGCAACAAGTCTAACAAGTCCAAAGCAATCCACCAACTAATTCTCACAACTACCAGTAGAATCCACTCCAAATGGGGCTCTCAATGTTTCACAATTGAAGCAAACATAATTAAATGAGTTGTTGAAAACAGATCTAAATTACAGGCTGACAGAAAAAGTAGTCACTTGGCCACTAAAGTGACTAGGCCCCTCAATGGAAAGCCCCACTAAAACGACCAAGGCATCTTAAGCGATCTAGGTCCACATAGGCGGCAACACCAGAAGAGGCACCTGCCAATTTAAGCAAAGTCCAAACAGACTCCGTTTAGGTGCTCGGGATGGGTTAGGATTATCGTACACACCAATTACCTATACTACCCAACCAAATTAGACATTTCAAACTCAAGGGAGATTTCAATAATTTCATCTGAGGTCGTCTCGAGGAAAAGTGGATCTCACACTTAAGCTTCATTTAACCAAAAATCTATAAGGTAGCTGAAAATAAGTCTAAAAGTCTCGGGACCCGAACGAAATGCTCTTCTAGACAAAACTCGATATTCAAAAGCTAACTCAACAATTAGAATTTCATTTTGAGGTAATTTATAGATTTTTTTTTTTTTACTAAAGTGAACTGTTCAATCTTCAAAAGCTCTAAAACTTGAAAACTTACATAAGCTCCCAAAGAACGATCATGTGGCCAAACTGTCAGTTCCAACAAGTCATTAATAACCTGGAGTTCCTATAGGAAATCTCTAAATGTCAAAAATACAAGATATGGAGAAAATGACATGACAGATCATTACACAAGAGAATTTGATTCACATATGCGCATAATAATTGTTTGAGGATCACTTATATTCGTGAAAGGTTTTCAAACCCTCTAGTATTGCTTGGTTAGTCGGTTGTTACGAAAATGATACAATTGTAAGCCTATTTAATAATATTTTCCCACATATATCTTGCCTTTTGTGAATAATCGTTAAACTATTTGTTATGTTTTGTGTAACTTGTAATGAATGCCACTAAGACATGTGCTTAGATTATGCAGGAGTTTTAGAGGTAAATTTTCACGCCCCGAGCTACCCCGAGACGCAGACACGAGACTTAGGATCACAAGTGACCCCAAGCTAACCCTGCTGGCATGACATGAGCATACTAAGAATAATAATAACTGATGCGGAAGCTTAAATATCATGAAAACGAAAGTGATGGGGAATATCCATTCTAAAACTGACTATATATCAAATCTGAGAGTTTAATGTTGGGTTATGAAGGGTGATTAGGGCGTCATGCGGAAGCTTACAATTTGCAAATCATATAGTTGATAAATCAGATAACAAAAAAACTTATACTAAAAATAAAAATATTATTATATCAAAACTAATATAAAGAAAAACATTTAAACTTTAGAGAGAATAAATCTCCCCATAAACAAGACTCTTAAACGACTACATTGTGGATGTTATTGTTCTTGTGTTGGAAGAAACAAACCTATATTTATAAAGTCCTAAAAACTTTTCTTATTAGAAAATGACTAGCTACTCCAAAACCTTCTCCTAAAAGGAAAGAATAAACCAAATATGAAAGAATATTATATTTTCCTTTCAGGAAAAGTAAAAACATTTATGGTAATGTTTTGTCTTTTCTTTAAAGAAAAAATAAATCTTAAATTATGGTAAGAAAATCAGGGCAAAACCCTAACAAATCTCCCCTTTTGGCTAGATTTTCTTGACAAAGCTTGATATGTCTTCTTCATTGCATGATAATCTTGTTCTTCACAAAATCTTCATCATTGTTGCTTGCCATGGTTAAAAATAAAGTTTAAAATATATGGGTTAAAAATGAGTTAAAAATATTTTATTTTTATTCTTAAAAATTGCAGCAGCAACAGGAATGTTGAAAATTTACTTGAAGCTTCTTCTCCACATATAGCTTGACAAAAAATCTTCATTATCATCAAATTGATTACAAATTGATTTGAAACCATCTTGAGCTTGTCTTCAACCTCCTTGAACCATAGGACCACCGGATCTTTGAATTATGTGCTCTAATACTACTTGTTGGGTTATGAAGGGTGATTAGGGCGTCATGCGGAAGCTTACAATTTGTAAATCATATAGTTGATAAATCAGATAACAAAAAAACTTATATTAAAAATCAAAATATTATTATATCAAAACTAATATAAAGAAAAACATTGAAACTTTAGAGAGAATAAATCTCCCCATAAACAAGACTCTTAAACGACTACATTGTGGATGTTATTGTTCTTGTGTTAGAAGAAACAAACCTATATTTATAGTCCTAAAACCTTTTCTTATTAGAAAAGGACTAGCTACTCCAAAACTTTTTCCTAAAAGGAAAGAATAAACCAAATATGAAAGAATATTATATTTTCCTTTCAGGAAAAGTAAAAACATTTATGGTAATGTTTTGTCTTTTCTTTAAGGAAAAAATAAATCTTAAATTATGGTAAGAAAATCAGGGCAAAACCCTAACATTTAATACAAGAGAAATATCAACCCAAATACTAAGTTGAATCTAACTCTGTCTGATCATGACCTCTAACTAACTAGAAGTACTGGGACATACCCAGCTAAATCTAGCAAAACTGAAACTAAAAGACTGAAGTAAATAACATAACTATTGTCCTCGGAGAATGAGGATTCACCACTGATGCTATTGAGCTAGAGATCGGAAACCGATCTATGCGTGATCTAAAAGCTAAGAACCTAAACCTACATCACGAGAAGATGTAGCACAGAGTATGCGTCAGTACTTGAAAGGTATTGAGCATGCAGAATAGAGTAAAGCTGAAATAACATATAACTAAAGTGTGGTACGTACCTTATTAATGTGAATACAAAAATTCAATTGGTCTTCCATTTGTTTTACGAATGGAAATTTGATGTCTCTTCATCAGTAGAAAAGACCCAAGAACCAGAATAACTTTACCTCCTCTTTACAGAAAGTGAATACCCATGATACTCATAAATCAACGTGAGCAATGGAGATTTTAAATGTAATCAGATAGTTTTATCAAAATTTTGTATCCTTAAGATTGTTGTAAATCTTACGGAAAATACATTCATCACGAACACTTGTACCGAATTCACCAAATATTGTACTTCATCACGAACTCTTGTAAAAATTCTCATAGCTTGAGGCGTGTCGAAAGACACTGTCCTTAAGAATATTTCATCCGGTATGGGTGCATCCCCTAGGATTCAACAAACTCTTCTAGTATAAAACTAGGAGTCAGAAACTAATAAAGATTTAATCCAGAAGAAAACCCAGCACAACATAGTATGGAGAGAGATGGAAGAAACTCTCTTTGTTCTTTTCTACTATCTTAATCAATAGTGGAAGGATAATATATATAAGCACAACATAAGATTAGGCTCCAACAATTGTCAGACAATAAATAGGGGTTAGTGACAATCAATAATAGGAGGCAATTCGTCAAAAGATAACGTTAGATTTAAAAGGAATTTTAGTAGTCTATCAATGCTATTAAAAGTGCACAAAAGTTAGATATGAAAAAAAAGTTTGTCAACTGCCAAATTTGCCTTAAAGGCAATTCAATTTGCATAAGTTATTTGTTGAGTTGAAAGTTCTCAATAATATTGTATTTTTCGATATTAATATTGTTTTTTCAACTATCTCATAATAGCTCAAGGATATAATAGGAAAGAAACTTTTTCTAGAGTTTTAAACCAAACATACTACAACAAATATGATATATAGCTATGAAATTATTAGCTACGACATGAGATTCGTCACTAATTGTTCATTTTTAGTGACAAAAATTACTTTTCGTGCTTAAATATATGAGACACATATTTTTAGTGACGAAAGATAAAATTTCGTAGCAAAGCTTTGTCACCTAAAGTTTTCCACAAAAAAATGCATTGGCGCCATATATTGAGTAGGATTAGTCACGAATTTAATGTTATTCATGACACATTATTTCATCACTAATGATATATCTAATTCGTGACAAACTATTTTTTGTCTTAAATTACATTACCTTTTGGACACAAGAAAATTTCGTCTCAAAAAATATGTAACAACCTTATCGACAAATGAGAGTTCGTAGTTAAATATTATAAGTTTTAGCTATAAAATTTAGATTTAATTGTGACATTTATTTTCGTCACTAATAATTTAAATAATTGGTGACAATCATTTTATTGTCTCTAATCAACATATGATTTAGTGACAAGAAAAAATCGTCACAAAATATTTTAGGTGCTAATAGCGACAACTTAAAATTTGCACTCAATAAGTCAATTATTTTCTACAAAAAAAATTCATAGCTAAATACAATTTTTATTTTTATTTTGCTACAATTGTTCATAATTACAAGTGACAATTGACAAAAAAAATAATACAAGTGTTTCATAAGAAATAGACAAAGTCCATTCGTTAATTAGCGAGGAAAAAAATTAAAACCAACGAAGTGTGTGTGGGCGCGTGTGTGAGTGTGTGGGTGCGTGCGTGTGTGTGAAATAATTAAAATGCATTATTTCTACTAAATGCAATATTTCAAATAATGAAAATGAATGTTATTATATTGATACAATGATTGAATTTAATATTTTGAGCGCATATGAATTAGCTATATAATTTGTAATTATAGATATTTATTATATTAAGATATAAATACGTTAGATGGAATATATTGACAATTTCTTAAATTTGTTAACTAATTTTGGTTAGATACTCGAACTACGACATATTTCAATTAAACACGTGAACACATGATAAACTATTTCTATTAAATACTTTTGATTTTGACTTTTTTTTTTTTTTTTTTGCATATTCTAAAGTGTCTATTACACATTAATTCAATGTAATGAATGTGTCAAAAACAACTCCAACAATTCAATTTACATTGAAAATGGAAAAAAACTTTAAAATATAAAATTAAAATTCTAACATTGAAATCGAAAGTTAAAGTACACGAAAACATAATAGCCAATACTCTTTTCTAAACGTCAAACGTTCTTCTTTTATTATTAGTATGTATGGTATATCACATAATTCAATTACGTTAATATTAAAATAATAATTATGAGGAAATAATATTACATCTTCCAAATTTGTAAAGTTTAAATAGTCATAACTTTAATTAATTTCAAAATTCTAAATATTAGGATAAATTAACAGTTATTTGACAAAAATAGTAACAATTTTTTTTTCAATATTTTTAGGGTTATAAAACTTTTCATTTTATGTAGTCACGTTTAAAACTTGTCACTTTGGATTCCTTTTAGATTTAGGAGTTTTTATGTTATTTTGTTGATTTTAAATATTAGAAAAATTGTAAATGACATTTTTTTCTATTAAAGAGCCTTTTAATGAAGAGCAAAAAGTGGAATCATAGATTAAATTAATGGCAAACTACATAATCCCACTAGTTTATGTCCTAATTACAAAGATTTTCGATAGTTTCAAATATTACTTCCTCTACCATATTAGGGAAGCTTACATAAATATGCTATATTAAGAAAATATTTACCATTTATAGCAATAACATTTTTTTCACTTGATCACTTTGAATACATTTATAATACAATTTTAATACATATTACAAATAACAACTTACAAAACACATATAATATAAGTTTTATTGATGGATAATAGATTTATCACACATTTTATTACACTTGTAAAACAATGTGTCAATCTCTTACCAAACTAGCATAATATATTTTAACATAGCTATAATAAACATATATTGTATATATAATTCACTTTTAATACATATTGCAGATTCATCTAATATTGGTATGTATTGCTATAAACAGTAATAAATAAAAAGTATTGTTAAAATCAATAATTATTTATTAAAAGGTAATCATTCAAGTAATTTTTCCACCATATTTCGTGCTTAGGATATATGAGTCTGAATCTGTGAGATGCATGTATCTGCCGAATTATAAAATCGGGATACATATTTTATTTATTTAAATTAATTGGTTGTAATGAATTTTCTTAATTAGAGTAGTAATTGATGATTTTAAAAATACATGGACAATTAATTCTGAAAATTTAAATTCATTAAATCCCTTAATGTAAGGCCGAAATCAAAAGTGTATCTATGTTTAATTAATTTAATTTTATTATTTTTGGAAATAATAAATTTATTAATATTATTAAGAAAAGAAAAAAACATGTATATCTTAGTCAAGTAATTTGATTAGTTTCATTTCATTACTCTTAAAATAATAAATTCATTAATTTGTTGTATCTATTATATAATGTATCTAATAAACTAAACACTTAGATACATGAGTATCATACAAATACCTTCAAATCTATTTATATGATCTAATATTAATTTCATGTATCTATTTATATGATCTAATACTATTTCATGTATCTTTTATATGTATAATTTGACGTTTCAAGTATCAATTTCATACGTTATATCCAAAAACATGTATCTCAGATAAATATGAAAATAGTTAGATACATTGTAATAGCATAAAAATATATATGATAATATTAAGATACATGATAGAAGATCATATACATATGACAAGACTCGGATACATAATAGAATAAATTGTGTCAAATACATGCGTAAATTTTCAATAATACATAAATTTCCAATGTAACCATTAGATACATACACACTTAATAAGATACACTGATTAAAATAGATACATATAATCGTATCTCAATAATGTATCAAATAAAATGCATAAATCTCCGCTTATTGAAACTTTTCGATTACGTTTGTGGCTGGTCAGAGCATCTAAATGCGGCGGTGTTTGCTTCACCTTTTGATTCATTGGTGTTTCTCATTGCACCTAGATCAGATGGAAGAAGTGACACAAACTTTCTTGGTTGATCCATAGCATACAAGGTATGAAACCAGTACCATCATCAATGTCGAATTTAATAAATCGATTGGGCTGAAATCTCTGTTACAACTATTCCGATTGTCTCTGTGTGCGAAAGGTGTCTCCTCTTGCGAGAAAAAAATGGTGGATTCATGTGAGATTTGTTTGAGAGTGAGAAAATCAAAAGCTAAGAAATTGATGTGTGTTGACAAGAAGTAGAACATCTATTTTAATGAGGTATTTCTTCTCGGTAAATTTCGAGTGATCAAAGGAAGTGGAAGAGGAAGAGGAAGAGTTAGAGTTTGATAAATGTAAAGATAATATCAATCCTAGTTTTAAGGGATATGAATATTCATTGTATCTTCAATAATATATGGTATAAAATATTAAAAGTAATAATATATGTAATTGTTTGAAAGTAGATGTAAAATTAGTATGTATGCTAGTGATATATGTCTAATAAAGTAGTTTATACTTAAAATTATTATGTCAATATTATATCAATTTTAATAAATATTTAATTGAATTCAAAGTAAGATTTGTGTTGGACTCTATAACCAAAATAAAAGTCTTATGGAGTTTAAGTTTTGTTTTGCCCAAAAGTAACGATAATTATAACCAAACAAGCTAGGATAGCATTATAAGGCAGTAATTTTTTTTAATCTTTTTTTTTTTTAGTTTGGGATTTTATGACCGTGTTTAATTTGACAAAAATAATACCAATTTTTATTTTCTAAAAACAATACTATTAATTTTTAGTTTTTAAAAAATAAGGTTGCCTTTTGATTTAGCCCCAAAAAAAAGATATGAACCCCTTTGCACACCATTTACTTTGTAAACATGTAACTTTTTACCGAACATAAGTTTTTACATCATTTTTTATTTCTTAAATATTTATGATAAGTCTAAATTAAATATTTTAAGTTTATCTTATTTTAGTAAATTTATTTTACTATATTTGAAAACTATAAAAATAAAGTCATTTTTAGGTTAAGTTTTATTTTTAATCAAAAGAAAAAAAATTACAAAAATATATGTTTTCTTTTAAATAAATAAGTTAATGTTTCTTCATTATATTTTTCGATTAACTATTTAATTTTTCTTATATTTTTTATTAGTCCAAAATAGTTAGCTAATATTTTTATTATATATATTTATTATGTCAAAAATAATAATAAAAATAAAAAATCTTAAACTACCCATTATCCTCGCCACTACACCTACACTACCCCACTTTCTCACACCACTACTCACCTCATCTTACATCCTATATCTACCCCACACCACTGCAAAACTTAAAAAAAAAAAAAAAGGAAAAGAAAAAAACACACGCACGTAGAAGTACGAAACAATTACAACATATGTATACTACCCATTCCTACAACTAATACTCACAATCAACAATACTCCCTCATACCAACAACAATACACAAAACAGAAAACACATCCCACACACCCTACACCCACTACGGGCAACACACGCCAACACAAGAAAACACAAAAATAAATTACAATACCAATACAATATTATTGTAGTTATATATTGTTTCTCCTTTATTTCACATCATGTTTGATTCTAATGTGAGAATTTCTGCATAAGTTACATTATATTTCAATAGTTAGTAGTTTTCATGAATATATTAATGGAGTTTATGTTTCTATGTAGAGTAGTTTGTGATGATATACTCCACAAACAATCTATCCAATAAGCCTTATGAAACTGATCATTACAACATATGAAAGACAAATTGTGTAACGTATTTATTTTTTACCCTAGTATAAACACTTCTTTTTTTTTTTCTTCTCTTTTTTCACAGGTATAAAAGGTGAGAATTGAATCAAGATTAATTGCAAGCTATGTGACATCATATTACTAGACCTTGGAAGAAACTTTTACTTATATTTCTTAGTTTAGGAGTAATATTTAGGATATTTCAGTTAGATTTTTTTTGTTATTGGACAATTTTACTTTTATTTAAAGAGTTTGTAACGAGATATTAGGTTAGTATAATTTTAATTGTTTTTAATTACATGATCATGGGTGAATTCTATTAATATCTAGCATGTTTTATAATTTAATTTTTAATTTATGCAACTCTAATTTAATAAATAATATCAATATAAAATAATGAGAAAATGGTCTAAACCCCCCCCCCCCCCCCCCAAACCTATACCCGAAATCCTAATTACACACTCCCACTTTACGGGTGTCCTATTACCCACCTGAACTTTAAATTTTCCTATTTTATACACACCTAAGTGCTAACCTCAACACAAAACCAAATAATTAGGCATGCGTGATTCCACGCGCTGGGTTCCACTTCTTCAACTCTCATTTCTTCTTTTTTCTCCCATTTCCTAAAACGTAAAAGAAGAAAAAAAAAAAATCCTCCTTTTTCATTTTCAATCCTTCTCCATTAGCATTCACCAATCTTGGAAGGATGAAACTTGATCTTGGATCCACTTCTTCTTTGTCCCTCCATCGAAAAAATTTGCAACTTTTAGACTGAAAATGATCCAAAATAGTACATTAGCATCGTTCAAAATAAAGTGTAGCAAGAATACAAGAAAAAACACATACACCATAGCATGAGCAAGACCAACATCTTCTCCCCGGATTTAATTCCGACCAAGAAGTTTGCAAATTCAGCAAAATTCCGTGTTTGCATCTCACTATAGCATTGAGCATTGGGTCTAATTCATCCATACAAAGCTTATTCAAGTTTTCATTTGCCATTTTCGATGAATTTTGAGAAAATTCAAAATTCAAATTAGAGACCTAAATAAGAAATTAGAGCATATTACAAACCGTAAATTCAAAATTTGAAGTAGAAATGAACATTAACAACTAAATCTTACTTAATATTGAAAGGAAATTGTGAATTTTTTATCAAAAAAAAAAAAAACAAGGGTTAATGGTGGGGAAGAAGAAATAATGGTTTATTTAAAGGTGGGGAAGAAATAATGGTAATTTTTTGTCAAAATTACCTTCTAACGCGCCTAGAGGAGGTGAGAACACCTCCCATGACATGTCAGCACTTAGGTGTGTATAAAATAGAGAAATTTAAAGTTCAGGTGGGTAATAGGACACCCGTAAAGTTGGAGTGTGTAGTTGGGATTTCGGGTATAGGTTTGGGGGGGGGGGGGGGGGCTTTAGACCATTTTCTCTAAAATAATTAAATGTTATCAATTGATAGTAATTAGTGACAAAATATTTTATCATCAAAAGTAAGTTTTAGCAACAACCAAATTAAACTTTTTAAGACAAATGTTTTTGTCACAAAATAAATTAGTTCATCAGAAGTTGACTACATTCGGTGACAAAAAATGCGTTGTTTTAGTAACCCTTTTTATTGAATACGAACTAATTTTTTTATTTTGTGACAACTATAATTGTCACTAATCATGATAATTTAAACTGACAATATGTGTTGTCGGTAAAAACAATACTTTTAGTGACAAAATGAAAAATTTAACAACGAAATTATTAACTTTTTTATAATAATAAATTTGTCACTAATTTATACATTTACGGACATAATAATTTTTTTGTATATAAAAAGTAGTCATTAGTGACGAAATTACATTTGTTCAACTACGAAATACATACTACTTTAGAGACAACTGATGTCGTCACTAATTGAAGTAAAATAATTAGCGACGATATAATTTTGTCGGTAGTAATAACCTTTTTAGTGACAAAACATACTATTAACTACAAAAGAGTTGCACTTTTTATGACAAATAAATTCGTCATAAATGTTTACGCATTTAGGGACAATTTTTCTTTTTGTAGTTAATATAATGCTTTTAGCGATGAAGCACTATATCGTCTTTGTATACTTTTAGCGACACACATTTAGTGACGATTGATTGACGAAATCTTTTTCGTCATACAAGATTTTTAACGACAAAATATGAATTATTAATGACGAAGTTATTTGTCCCTGAAAATCAAATGAACCAAAGACTTGATAAAAACTAATCCCTACATTACTAATCCATGCATTAGTAATCATGTATTATATTTGTACCAAACCATCCCTAAGTGTCTATTCATAAAAAAGGGTATAAGTTTATGTATTTTCTCTAAATAATACTTGTATGAAGCGACTTCTTTTCTTATCACTTCTTCCCTTATCACATCCTTCAAAATGGGGTTCAAACTGCTTTATGCTTTACTCATGAGACCTTTAACTAACTCTTTTCTATTCCCGGGCAAGTACAAGATTTGAACAAAAGAAGAAACCAAAAAGTGGTAGAAAAAAGTTATATGAAGTGGGGAGTCGCAGCAGCAAATCATTGTGTTGTGAAATGTTCCCCTGGTGTGGCTTCATTATCTTGGGGTGTTAGTGAGGTGTTGGAGGGGAAGTAGAATGCATCCTTGACACTTGTTCAATGCCTTCATCCAGATACACAACATGATCTTGCATAGTTAATTGGTGATACTCCACAATCTCTCTTAAGAAGCGATTCTCACGAGCGTACACATAATTCTCATGTGCAAGACGACCCTTCTCTGCTAATAATGTCTCAAGTTGATGCCGTATCTGTAATTTCAGATCCATGAAAACGCATGCATTTATACCACTTGTACAATTGTAGGTGGAGGATTACCATGTCATCATCTGCAGGATTGTCTCCCTTTTCACAAGACTCCCGAAGGATTTTATTTTCTTCTTCAAGCTGACAGCATCTAAGTTTTGCGAAAGCAACATCTGCTTTAACAGTTTTCACCTCTCGTAGAAGAAGCTTCTCTTTAGCAGCAGTTGCCATCGCCACCTGAATACAGACCAATCATGCACTTCAATTCATCACAAGTAAGTAAGGAGATTTTGAACTACAGTTGTGAAGTAGAGTTGAGGATTTTTATGGCCTTAGTTCATAAATTTGCAACTTACATCACGAGATGCCTTTAGTTGATCTTCATGATTGGTTTGTGTTGAGAATTCCTGCCTTTGGCTATTTAGAGTAGAGACATGATTTTGCTCGTCAGAGTTGGACCTTTTCTCGTGATGTGCGGTTTGTGTGTCTCTTGAATAATGTCAGCGGTCTTGTTCTCAACAATTGTACGTCCCTCCTAAGATTGAAGAAAAGATTATGTTACTAGATTAGGAAATCATATACACTAGTATTAAGTTGTTGAGAAAATCAACTTGACATTCTTAGGCACAATAGATCAGAGCAGAAAGAGATGTGGAGAGATTAGTATAAATTCATTAATGGAGAATATATGAGGAAAGAATTAAGTGAATGTAGTCATTATACCATACCTCCAATGCATTTCCAACGGCATCACTAATGTGGTTCAAAGAAGATGTGAATGCATGGAGGCGTTTGCGCAGTATAGGGTTATCCATTTTTGTGGAGACGACGTTATGGTTGTGATAAAACTGGATATTTTTGAAAGATGTTAGATCATGAAAAGTTGATGGATGATGATGATCAGACCTGGTTTTGATTTGTGGAGATTGAAATTGCTGATCATCTTCTTCAAGAATTGCTTTGGCTTTACTTGCGAGAACTCCCCAAAAACCACCTGGACCTGCACTTGAGAGTGAGGCCTGATTGGACAACAAGTATTTCATTATTTATTGTATACAAACAAAAATTCTTAAAGTTTGAGTACTCATTGGCCTAAAGGGGATCTGACCGGTTGTGGAAAATAGGAGGAGAGAGAAGAAGAGTCACGATGAGCAACCGAGGCTCTAATAGCCTGAGCGGCAAGAGTTGACGAACAAAACGAATCTCCTTCATCATCATTCTCATTCTCATCCTCGTCGGAAGGTGGACGGAAAATACTCAAAGTTGACGACTTGCTCATCCCTTGTCTCCTTTTATACGCCATCTTCACTTGGATTATTAGACCCCACAAACATAACAATATATTCGACACCCCACACACAATCTGCATCTCCAACCAACTCCTTTTAAGTTGCACTCACACACACATCCCCTATTTATGGAGTACTACTCTCTACTTAACAAATTTGACTTTCATTTTTTAAATTTAAATCTGCAAACACCAATTAATTCTTTTTTTGTTTAAATACAAGTCTTGTTGAAGGAAGGTAAATATTTATATGTTCATTCCACACACTTTTTATTCCAACTCTCTATTTCATGTTTATAGTCAAATGTTTTTTCTACTTTTTTTCCTGATGACTTATAAATATGTTCTCATTACTAAACAATCAAAAGGGTTGTTGGAATCTACTTTCTATTCTAAATTACGTTCAACTTCTTCAAAACATCAATTTTTATACCACTCTCATTTGAATGTACTAAATTGTGTAATCTTGATATCCCTCTTCTTATTTATTTGGTGGGCCTAGCCGATAGTGGCCATACCATCTTTAATTTTCTCAAGTTAACTTCACTTATGCATGAAGAATCAAATCATGTGATATGTGCCACTTTGTGTTTCGATCCTTCACCTTTCACATTTAAGGCCAACCAAAACTAAAATAAACAGGAGAGGAGACGGGCTTGACTTGCTTATATCCTATGCATTGATTTTAAGTTTATAAGGATTAACTCATCAACTTTCTCAGAGGATATTTTTAATTCAATGTACTGTACGCTTTTCATGACAGAACAATATCCAGCAAGCAATCTACTTGGGATAAATTAACAGCATTTGTTCAAACTAACTCAGAGCTGAAGGGCCAAGTCAGTGTCTATTGAATGATGTGATGATTGATTATTGTAAATGAAAGTCGGCATGGTCTGCAGAGTACCGTTTGGTCTGTCTTGCAGAGATGACACGGATGGATTTACTTCCCTGCGCATCTTATTATTACTTCCGTGACCATACAATGACCACTCCATGCTATCTCTTGATACTTGAGGCATGTCATTTTTCCCTACTAGATTCATTTGATTTAGCTGAGCTTTCAAGAACGGCATATCAAAAGTGAACCTGGAGCTCATTATTCCTGGAAATGGCATTACAGGAACTGTCTTGTTCAATTTCAACTCTGAAGATTGGCTCATTGGCTCAAGAAAAGTTGGGTTGATACTGCTGCCAAAATTGTTGTTTTGATCACAAATAGCTGCTTTGTTTTCGTGCTTTGATCTAAAGCTGTTATTTTTAGTTTGACCTGGAATTGTCCCAGTGACATTGGGCTCTGCAATCTTGCTTTGTGATCGTGTCTTACGTGATGTGAAATTGGAACTCTTCTTGTTTCTCCACTTCAACTCAGATAGACTTGAATGAGATTGCTCTAGAGCTAGTACAACTGGAAGAACTTTGTTTTCTTCAACCTTAGCACTTCTTCTGCCGGGTTTCTTCGTATCCCCAGATGTCCCATTAGTAACGATATGAGTTCCCAAGTTATTCTCTTTTCTCTCGCTTCCATTTTGAGTTTTCTTGGCCGCTTCTTCTGTTATTTTATGAACATTCCTTTTGTAGCACAAAATTGATGAACTTTTCTTCTCTGAATTTTCTGTGCGAGGAAGGGGCCCTTTCTGACTGCTCATGCCAGCTATTTTGCAAGTCTCATCTCCCTTTGCAACATCACTCACATCGATCTTATCACTGGTGCTTTTGAGAACGGAGCAAAAACCTCGAACAGGACTAGACAGCTTCTGAGATGAGGTTAGAACTCCAGTATTAGATTGGTTTTGTACATGTGCAAAGACAGCGAATCCTAAGCACGTTGGAGGACCTTTAGTTGTGTGTGAGAGAAGAAATGGATGGCTCCCTTGCATTTTCGCATTGGCAACCATTTGTGCTGTTGGTCCTAAATCTCTGGCAAATGACATCAAGCTCTCTCTGTAACTACCGTTCCTGTTCTACAATATCAAAATCAAATATTTTTAAATATGCACTTACATTTTTTTCATGTATGTTGTAGCCTAGTATAAAATACATGACAGAAAAATATCCTCCAACTAAACTGACTGAATTATGTGATTCGGTTTTTAAAGGAAGCAGGCTGGGGAGAAAAACTTACAAGAATTAGTGAGTCGTGGTTCTGGTTACACAGAAATGAGCTAGTGTCATGGTAAGGCGAAGGCCTGAAAAATTCGTATGTAGAACAACGACCAGCACCAAGAGAAGACAACCTTTGAGCATGTCTATTACCTGTTTAAGTACAGTGAATAACCAGGAATTACTTTCCCCATTAGAGTATTTGTCAAGAGTATAACTGATAATCAAAGAAACACATATGTAAATCTCACTGTCTTACCTAATAAGAATGCACTGTCAATCGGAGCAGCATCTTTGGTGGATAACAAAGGCCTTTCTTTGATGTTTCTTCTATATGTTGATGGAACACTTGGGCCAAGTCCAATATTCTTGGAAGAAACATCAAGGGCACCATCTGGTATGGCATGTCTTGTATCCCTTGCCTCATTTTGCAGTCTTCTCATTGATCTACGTCTGTTCACCGGAAATTCTACTTCAATGTTTTTGGGATTAGTTTTTAGGACGTGAAATGCTTTCTTAGCTAGATCATATATAGCACGAGCCTGTAAAAAAAAAACATTAGAATTTGTTAGTTCTCGTGATATTTGTAAAAATGAAATTGTGTAAAAAGAAATACCTGTCTGAAGTAGACAGTACCAGAGGAGTTGAAATGCATTGCATTTTTCGGAATCAGAAATGCATCACGCTGCAGTTTCAAAAGATGATTAAGGTACAAGGAAATTCTCAAGATTATTAAGACCAAACAAATTAAAGGTCAGTTGATGAGAGTACATCAACTAATGATTGGAGGTTCAAATGCTGCCTGCTACAATCAAGTACTATTATTTATTATCTCAACTTGCGAAAAAGATGATCCAATTTACCTCAAACTGTTGGAGGTTGTGATACATTCCTTCATGAAGCTTAGCCCTCATTGTACCAAAATCCATAGGCTCTTTAATGATTTCATAGTAATCTTCCACCTTAAAAGAAACACAAGATGTATGTGAGTCAGTAACAAGACATGGCTGGCCTTCAAAAACCAAACCCAATCAATGATAAGTAAGATGAACGAAACCTCAGTGGGATCAACTGGTTCTGCAAATATTTCATAGGTGTCCCTCCTAACATGATAAAAAAGTAGTAAGATATTCCTTATAATGTATGTATAATTTGAGGATGAATATTGCTAACTAACCTTTGCAGAACGTCGAGAATAAGTTGTAGTATACGTTTTTCTGGCAACTTTGTTGGTTTACCTGATAGATAAAAAAGAATCCCAACTCTACAGGTTAAATAAATGGGTGGCGCATAGCATATATAAGATAAGATGTATGTAGAAAATAGAGTTACTATTGAACTTGGATGAACGTGCGGTGCGGCCCTTGTCCTGCAAGAGGTAATTAGTAATTAGAGAGAGAAAATGTGCAAAGAAAGGTGACTAGCTAGCTAGTACAATATCTAACCTCCCCAACTTGATGGAACTTTCTCTTCATACTTGCCCTTGTGCACGAAGCTGCTGATTGGCCCTCTCCCTTTTGCATTTTCCTAACTGTGGAAAAATGATCTCACTATTTCATATATATTGGCTGCAAACACATGCGAATCTCTAAATCAGGATAAAAACGATTCACTCTTTGTTACACCATCTCTCAAACCAGAAACCCTTTAAACACACAACCATGTACATCCACCCTTTACTCAATTAAATATCTCAATGCGTTACATTTACTATTACTATACTCGGATTATATATATATATATATATATATATATATACTCCCATCCTAACTACAACCAAATCTCCACTAATAATTACTACATTAATGCTCATCACTCCATAAACATAACCAACGACCATTTCCTCTCAAAATTTGTGCTTTTATACCCATCCAACTAACCCATTATTTAAAATCAATTCACTAATCAAAACTAGAATTAATACATATTAGACATTTATAAAATCCAACACACAAATTAAAACTGATGACGAACAGATTTAACAAACAAAAAAATGTTACCGCTAGTCACCGACAATCTCATCTTGCAAATTTTTGAATAAATATTATATATTTGGAAGCTACGTAAAAAATACTATAAGTTACAATAATTAGTAATTCGTACATTTAAAATATACTAGTTTTTATGATTTATAGTTTTGCTCTATCCAGATTATAAGTAGACATAAAAGACTATTTTGTCGTATGTTATTCTCCATGCAACAATTATAAAAAGTCATCATTGTGAGTAAATTATTAACCTCAAAATATGACTCTTAGTAGTGGTTTTAAATGTCACAGTGTCATACATTCCAAGCAAGTAGAGTTTGCCAATGTTGTATTGTTGATGCCACTTAATACAATCAACATAGAAGGGCAATTTAGTTCCACTCCAAAAAAAATTCTTAAATTGCGGGGAGGTTAATAACAACCCCACAAATTGATTAAGTTGCAGCGGTTAAGCTATCCTCCAAAATCTGATCTGATACACCTTCCAAAGCTTTAAACCCACACAATTACTTTTTTGGGAAATTTTAATGTGGCGCTTCTCTGTTTCTTATTTCCCTCTCATTCAACTAATGCATCTTTCTCTCACTACTCTACATCTAGCCAACCTCTTTCAAATCCTCTAAGCCGACGCAACATAATACCTCAACTAAGGCCGATGAAGAAGAAATGCAACACTTTATCATGCAAACTGAACATTCTCTGTGAATACAGGACAAATCTCTTGCTTCCAATTTTCAATTATCCCAAAATCTATAAATTTTGTTATAGTGAAGAAATGATAATTCACTCATTGCGATTCAAAAGGATTGTAATTGGAAAATGTTCGTCCATTTATCGAACTTAGTCGAAATTTAATTTTTTGAAGTTGTCGTCGTGAAAGTTAGGGTTATCAAAGCTACCGACATGTAATTTAAGAGGTTAATTGCTTATTTTCATGGGGTTGATATTTTGCTACATTTTGAGATTTACAACTCATGCGAGTTTGCAACCTTAATAACGTAGCGAAACATTAACACACATTGAAAAGAAAAAAATAAATTCGATTGTGACAATGTGGTAGATGAGCCTTCACACATGTGATAGACCATCAAAGGTAGCATCACAAAGCCAATTTCAAAAAATCAAGCTGAAAAGATTCTGATGGCAAGCCTAACGGACCGTCACACCTGAAGGACCGTCTCATCTGACAGACCGTCACACGTGATAGACCATCACACCTGATGGGTTGTAATACTTATCATTAGATCTGCATCAACTATCCTGAGTCTCTGATCTTTTCTGACATTGGAACTAATGGACTGTCACACTCGTGATGGGCCATCAAACCAACTCGTCACATGTGCAGAAACATAAAAAGTCTTTGATCTTTTCTAACGGTGGAACTGACGGATTTTCATACTTGTGACGAGCCGTCAGACCAACCAGTCATATGTGTATAAACATAAAAATTCTCTAGATATTTTATGACGATGGGACTTGATAGACCATCAGACCTCTGAAGGCCATCAACTTCACTCTTCATGTATTTCTCTAACTAAATTTCTTGAGCTTTTGCTTATCGATTCCATGTCCTTTTGTACTAATATGTTCCTCTACGAGTACTAATTCATCCCAAGCTGACCCCCACATGTAGGGGTGTCCAAAAGAGATCAACTCATCAACTAGTGGATGAGCAAACTGACTGGGAAAATGAGGTAAAAGAGGTCTCACCTAGACCCATGACTAGAGCTACGCTAAGGAAGTAAGAAGTATCTTCTGATGTGAAGAGGGGATGAATTAGTCACTAACTCTAGTTATGACTTTTCTGCTTCTAAATGGATCGTTTAAGGATGCACTTGAAATTGATATCCCGAGGCTGATACGAAGTGAACCATTAAGACCAAGAACTCGGGTTTTTGTGATGCCATGAGGTGGTCTATCGAGGGCTCTGTGAGATACTATAATGAAAGACTTGTAGTGACAGTTCGGGGTAGTGTGAAATGAAATATAGTTGAGGAGGCTCAAGTGTCAGCATCTAAATTGCCAGAGTACTATGAGATCGAGATAAGGTTCAAAGAGTACCACCTCGAGTGGATTTCGGAGGAGCCTAGGTTACTACCTAGACATGGTCCATGAGTTATATGTGAACTATGCAACTTTACTTGATCAGGTCCCGAAGTTATTGAAGGTGAACCTTGTCCGGCTACTAGAGGTGATGGTCCACAGTATACAAGTTGATATTCATTGACGACTATAAACAAGTTTTATTAGGCCTTAGTATATTCCTACATAAAAAATGACTGAACTTAATTACAGGATGTGTGAGAGCCTCCATCAGCTTCCCTGGTTTTCTCAGGTACTGAAGGTCAGCCTTCGTGGTTAATGAAAGCTAAGGAGAGGACTCGAAAAGCATCACTATCTGTCCATGCTAAGTTTTAGTGGGGTGTGGTGCGATATAGGTTATTGTCGATCGGGGGAAACAACACATTGATTGAGGTTAAGGTGGTGTTGGTATCTGTTTTACTATCGAGATTCCCAATAGACTTTGGGAGGATTATTTTTGGTGAGATCTAGGCTCGGGTAACTAGATCGGCCACATCATTACCATTTCCGTGTCTGACTAATAGCTTATGCAAAGCTACAATGTTGCCTATCTTAATAGGGGTTGATGAAGAGATTGTGGTTGCAAAGAAGTTTTATATTTTAAAAAATGAAGGATGAGACACAACTTGAGATGCAGGTGCACAAACTGGAACCACAAGCATTTGGATCAGCCGTGTAGCCTGGGGCTGAGATAGGAGGATGCCCCACAACGTCCACATGCACAAATACACATACTTAGATATAGTCTGCATCAGAGGTTCTAGGTACTCATGTTGAGACTATCGCCAGTACTTCATCTTTGTTGAAGCCTTCGCCATATGCTTTCACTCCCACAAACTTTTCCAGATTAGTTAAGAGGGTTGACAGGTATAAGAAGAAGATAAGTTGTTCATTGAGCATCTTGGCCTATTTATTGATATGGATATTTTAGTGGCATTAGATCCATATAATGATATACATGCTCGGATGAACACCATGGAGTCTTGAATGAATTATCGGCAGCAAAAGCTCACGGTTCAAGATTTGGAACAATTTGTGGTTGAGCTTGCACAACCTCAGGCTAATATTCAGGAGCTGCATGAGAGACCATCCGCAATGTTCCATATTCCAGAGGTTGAAGAATCGAAGAGGGAGGTTCTCTTTATTGATTTATTTGGTGATGACCTCTCTAAAGTCGCAAGCAAGGTGTCGGTAGTAGAGGATGAAAAAGAAAAGAGAAGAGTAATAAGAACCATCATTGTGCGAGGGATGAGAGGAATCAAACAGTCGAGGCTATGCGGTTGTCACGACATGAGGGGAAGGTGAGATCGGAAGAGCTACAAGCCCATGCATTTGGGGCTTTCTCTAGTGGATTGCAAGCTGAGAGGACTTTGTGTGGTGGAGTTGATATTTCTATGGAGTCACGAACTCCCATTATTCCACCATCAGCTGCTAGATCCCTACCGATGCACCATTGAGTGTAGTGGGCACTAACGACACCATTATAGAGGTTTTTAAGGCTATCACAGTTTCATCATTTGTGCTAGACTTCGAAGCCTAGAGCTTGGATGAAAAATCTCACGCTCCAAACTTCATTGTGTTTTTATGATGAATTGGGGACAATGCATATCTTTTGGAGAGGTACACCTTTTTGCATCTCGCATTGCCTAAGTTTTTCAGTTGTCATGTTTCTTTTTCCTCATGTGCTAAGTAGAACCGGTATGTTTAAGATTGTTAAATTGTGCTTGTATATACGTGTGATATATCGAGTCAATTTATAGAGTCAGTCCTATACAAAATGTTTGCAGCAGTTATTATAAAAAATGGTTTGCATTTAAATGTGTTGTTGATAATATTTGTAAGAAGCAAAAGGTCTAATTGTTTTGAAGAATGTCGAAGTGTCAAGTTTCATAGAATAGGTCGTATCGACATGTACGAGCTAATCCAAATCTGATTGGGAGAAGGTTTTGGAAATAAAGTAGCGGCTTACAATTTGTTAGGAGTTCTACATGAAGCAGGAATTCTACGCCTGAGCTTCTAAGTTTCAAGAGGAAAAATAAAGCAGAGCACAAGTAGGATTTCTAGTTGAAATAGGTTTTGGATGTGATGTAAGTCCAAATCTATAAATAGGGCAATAGTTTCTTTGGAGAAAGTTGCACACTTACATTGAGAGAAAATCAAAACATGATCAAGAGTTTTGTGAGAGTTTTGACATTTACTTGGGGAGTGCTGCGAGTTGAGAGAAAATTTGTACGACTGTAGTCAAGAGTTTTGAATACAATCAAGTGTTGAGAGTAGGTTTCGTTTAACAAGTTTGAAGAACTTGAACAATGATAGAAGACTTAAACCTAGGGTTTTTTGTCTTGGGTAGCTAGGAATTAGAGTTTATAATTTCTTAGGTTACATAGTTTTGTAATCGTTGTGTTATTTGAAAGTGTTATAAATAATACGAAGTTTTGAACGTGTTGTTATACGAATTTATTAGCTTCAAATAGAGAGGAACAAGTAGTAAGTACGTGTTCCTTTAAAGAATTAAGGAGGTCATAATTCCAAGAAGTGGTATCACAGCAGATTATCTTAATCAAGAGTCTAATAACTCAAGATAAAGATCATTATGAGTTCTGCACCTCCTCTCGGACACAATCAAGGGCAACATATCAATAGACCACCATTATTCAATGGTCAATACTACTCATGGTGGAAAATAGGGATGGAAGACTTTATTCAAGTCGAAGACTATGAACTATGGGTAAGAATTTCTGATGGGTCGTTAATCCCTGTTGTTAAGGATAGTGAAGGAAAAGATGTCCCAAAACCTAAGGATAAATACGGAGAAGATGACTATAAGATGCTGGGAAAAATGCAAAAGCTAAATGCATTCTTATATGTGGACTAGGACCTGATGAGTTTAATCGCATCTCAAGTTGTACGTCTGCTAAACAAATATGGGATACTCTACATAATGCTCATGAAGGTACAACTCAAGTCCGAAAATTCAAATTTGCTAGGCTATGCATTGAATACGAAGCCTTCAAGATGAAATTCGGAGAATCTCTTCAAGACATGATTACCAGATTTACTACTATAGTAAACGAGTTAATCTCCTTGGTAAAAGTATACACCACTGAGGAACAGGTAGACAAAGTGCTTAGGACCTTGCCTAGATCATGGGAAATAAAAGTCACTGTAATCAGAGAAGCCAAGGATTTAACCAATATGATTTTGGATGAACTGGTAGGTAATCTCAAAACATATGAGATGAACATTGATAAACAAAGTGAAGGAAGCAAAGAAAAAAAACCTTGGCTATGAATCAGATATAAATGATGAAGACCTAGCACTGTTCAGCAGAAACTTCAAAAAACTTTTCAAAAGGGGCAAAAATTCTAGAAAAAGGGCACCACCTACCAAAGAGAAGAGTACAGACAAACCATAAAGTGGAGGATGCTTCAAGTGTGGAAAAACTAATCATCAAATTAAGGATTGTCCTATATGGGAAGTAGAATGGAAGAAGGAAAGGGAAGAAAAGGAAAAGAAGGAATTTTTAAACAAAAGAAAAAACAAAGAGAAGGAGCAAGCTATGTATGCAGCCTAGGGAACGGGTTCAGAGATGTATGAAAAATATGCTGATGACATTGCTTTGATGGCCATAGAAGAATTAGAACCTGAACCTGACTCAGACTCTGAAGAAAAAGAGGTAAACCTTCTTGATATCAAAGATAAGATAATAAAATGCACCAAGAAAAAACTATCTTTTATAATGCTCACATCTATTGACATAATTCAGGAACTAGTTAAAACCAAGAATTAGATACTTGCCTCCTTAACTAGTTTAAAATTTGAATATATAGATCTTGAAAAACTCAATGCTGAACTAAAAGAGAAAAAAAAACAAGCTTTTATCATAGAAAATTCAGCAATTAAAGTCTTGGAACATGTCCAATAAAACCAAAATCCTAAAACCTAAAGAAACAGGTAAGGACATAATCTGTGATGGGTCAAAAGATGAACTTGAAATTAAAAGGCTCAAAAATGAATTGTGTTCTGAAAAATAAAAGTCAACAAAAATGAGACTTGAACTAACTAGGACTAAATATGAGCTTGAACAAGAAAATAAGGATCACATCTGGGAAATAATCACCGAAACCAAAAAACTAGAATACATTTTGAATAGCCTAGAACTGATAATCCCATGTTATGCATCATCTGTGGTAACTCATGTCACTCTAAGATAAATTGCCCAAAATACAGAGCCACCATAAAAACAAAAGGCACATATAAGACACCTCAAAGGAAAAGGTATACTCAAAAGAAATCTAATCTACCTAAATGGATACATAGAGATCTTATTCATCCTTTTTATTCCAGTAAAAGACCCAAGTTAATCTGGGTGACCAAAACTAACCTGTGAAATTTTTTAGGAAAAAGTGAGAGGAAGAAAGCAACATTGGTACATGGACAGTGCTTGTTCGAGACACATGACTGGAGATACATCACAAATTCTCTTACTTAAAGAAGGAAGAGGTGGAATGATGGCTTTGGTGGAGGAAAAAAGGGTTATATTAAAGGCATTGGAAAGATAGGCAGATTAGATGAACACTCAATTGACAAAGTATATCATGTAGAAGGTTTGAAACACGACTTGCTAAGTATATCTCAACTGTGTGATAAAGGAAACGAGGTAATCTTCTTATCAACTGATGTAAAAGTTATTAACCTTAAAACACAGAAGGTTGTTATGACAGGAAATCGAGATAAATATGTATATACAGTGGATACCTCAAAAGTATCTGATGAAAACTTAGTGTTCTTAAGTGTGATTGACAAGGATCCTTTGCTATGGCACAAACGTCTAGGTCATGCTAGCCATGTACAACTAAATAAACTCATCTCTAATGAACTAATTATAGAACTGCCTAAAACAAAATTCAAAGAGACAAGAGTTTGTGAAGCATGCACTCTAGGAAAGCAAGTAAAATCATCCTTTAAACCAAAACATGCTATAAGTTCAACTAGATCCCTTGAACTAATACACATGGATTTATATGGTCCCATGAGAGTCAAAAGCGGGGGAGGGAAAAGATATGTGTTTGTTTTGGTTGGTGATTAGTCCAGGTATACTTGGACACTCTTTCTAACTTCTAAAGATGTTGCATTTGAAGCTTTTTGCTCTCTTAAAAGAAAACTCCAAAATAAATTTGATAAACAATTACATCAATTAGGTCTGATCATGGTACTGAATTTGAAAACTCAAAATTTGCTCAGTACTGTGATTCTCATAGAGTTGATCATAATTTCTCTGCTCCTAGAACCCCACAATAGAATAGTGTAGTTGAAAGAAAAAATAGACCCTCTAGGAAATGTCTAGAACAATGATGATTGCTAGTAAAGTCACAAACCAATTTCGGGCTGAAGCCATTAATGCTACATGCTACACCATAAATAGATGTATGTTGCGACCATTGCTAGATAAAACCCCTTATGAGCTATTAAAAGGTAGAAAACCCAACATCTCGCATCTAAGAATATTTGGGTGTAAATGTTTCATTCATAATAATGGAAAAAACCTGTTAGGAAAATTTGATGCAAGAAGCGATGAGGGAATTTTTCTAAGATACTCCACACATAGCAAAGCCTATAGGGTACTGAACAAATGAACATTGTGTGTGGAAGAGAGTATACATGTTCTATTTGATGAGTACAACACTATGTCTAACCAGAACCTGTAGGAAGATAATGAAATCTCATAGGCATCCACTTATAATAAAAAGGAACATGAAAAAAGAACAGGTCTCCTCCATGAAAATGATGAAATCAGCATCCATACTCTTAATGATCATAAAGGAACTTAGAAAGGGTGCCTGAAGAAGAAAAAACAGAGCTAACTAATGGTCAAGATACAGAAACTCCCAATCTGGTCCTAAAAGATTACAAATATCAAGGATCACATCCTTTGGACAATATACTCACTGATCTCACTTTTGGAATAACCACCAGATCAGGTATGAAAAATCATTGTGCCTTCAATGTATTCTTGTCTATGATAGAACCAAAGAAGATCAGTGAAGCCTTTCAAGATGCAGACTGGATAATAGCCATGGAAGAGGAACTAAACCAATTCGAAAGAAGTAAAATTTGGAACCTTGTACCTAAACCATCAAACAGAAATATAATTGATACAAAGTGGGTATTTAGGATCAAGTTAGATGAACATGGTACAATAACTAGAAAAAAAGCCAGGTTAGTAGTTCAAGGGTACAATTAAGAAGAAGGGATAGATTATGATGAGACGTTCACACTGGTGGAAAGATTGGAAGCAATTAGGCTACTCATAGCATTTGCAGCACACATGGAATTCACCTTGTATCAAATGGACGTAAAGAGTGCATTCCTCAATGGATTACTAAAAGAAGAAGTGTTTGTTAAACAACCCAATGGCTTTGAGAAGATGAACTATCATGACCATGTCTACAAACTTGAAAAGGCTCATTATGGGTTGAAACAAGCTTCAAGGGCATGATATGATGGATTGTCAAAATTCCTCCTAAGCCATGGATATGCAAGAGGTTAAATTGACAGCACACTTTTTCTGAGAAACAAAGGAAAGGATCTACCGATTGTACAAGTGTACGTTGACGACATCATCTTTGGAGCAACAAACAAGGCACTCACAAATGAATTTGCCAACCTCATGAGCAATAAGTTTGAGATGAGCATGATTGGAGAGTTAAACTACTTTTTAGGGCTTATAATAAAGAAAACATCTACAGGTACATTAATTCACTTGCAGAAATATGTCAAGGAACTACTCAAAAGATTCAAAATGGAAGATGCTAAACAAATAGACACCCCAATAGCCACAACCACTAAGTTAGACCTCGAAGGAATAGGTTATACGGTGGAACAAAAATTGTATAGAGGTATGATTGGTGCACTTTTGTATCTTACTGCTAGCAGGCCGAATATTGTGTTCAGTGTGGGCTTGTGTGCTCGATTTCAAACCAACCCTAAGGAATCTCATCTCCAAGCTGTTAAAAAAATTCTCACATACTTGAAAGGAACCACTGATTTAGGATTGTGGTATACAAAAAGGAGTAATTTCGAATTAATAGGATATGCTAATTCGTATTATGCTGGTTATCTAGTAGAAAGAAAAAGTACCACAGGTATGGCTCACTTCTTTGGATCTTGTCTAATTTCTTGGGGATCAAAGAAACAAAACTCGGTTGCACCATCCACCGCAGAAGCTGAATATGTAGTAGTAGCCTCATGTTGTGCTCAACTATTATGGATTAAGCAATAGCTCAGTGATTTTGGTCTTAGTATTGAGCGTGTCCCAATATTTTATGATAACACAAGTGCAATCAACATTGCAAAAAAATCCTATACAACATAAGAGAACAAAACACATTGACATTCGTCATCACTTTCTGAGAGACAATGTGGAAAAGGCACAAATCTCCATGAATTTTTATGCCACTGAACAACAAGTTCCTAACATATTCACTAAGGCATTAGCAAGGGAACACTTTGAAAGGAATAGGTTGGAGTTAGGGATGATCAAAATCACCTAACTATCTTTGCTTTACTAAATAGACTATGGTCCTCCACTACATTATATGCTAAGTCTTAATAATTTTTATACACTATAACTAAAGAAGCTGCCATTGTCAGGAAATTAGTAACTCAAGGGATTAAGACTTCAAAGGCTATCATCTCACAACCAAAGGTATGTAGACTTTACTTCTAAAAGAGGACTAAAAAATAGTGATGTGTCTCCTCACTCATTCCCTCAATAAATTAACTCTGTCAGATATATATGATTAAACCGCCAAAAATCCAATCAATCTCTCCAAACTATCAAATCAATCCTATCCCTCTCTTCATCTTCTAAAGCCCTTTCACTTCCTAACACCAACTCTCCAAAACACATCTCGCTTCTCCTTCACAAAAACCCTAGGCTCAATTATCTCTCAAATCATGATTTTACCATCTGAAAACCACAACCTTTCTATCATACCATATGAGTATCAAGAAAGTCCGTTCATCATGCCCGATGTCATGCTCGTTGACTCCTTCGGTGTCACACATCTTGCATATCCTCTCATGGAAGACGCTTCGATTCAGGGGGAAGAACATTATTAGAGATTAATGTCTGAAATTGGAGACAACATTGTCACATTGTAAGGGGAAACTAAAATCGTCCAAGGAACAAGTTTATACCTCACATAGCGACAACGGCGATACTCCATTGGTTAAGATGATCCCTAAGCAACTTCGTCGAGGTTTTGGAAAATGCCCATCCTTTGAACCATTGGTGGCGATTCCAGCATGGTTTACTAGGGTGGTACATCATGATTTGGATGCAGTGCTACTTACTAAGTCTATCAAGAAGTCCCATGGAAAGAAAAGTAAGTTTGTTCCTCCTGAAAACCATATTGATATTATTGACGATGTCGTTGAACCTAAGAAAGATAAGAAAATAAAGAGAAGTGCTTCTATGGGTAGTTTAAAGAAATAGGACACTATGTGCAAAATTAGTAAAGAAATCTAGTCACACTAATGATTATGATGACGATATGGTTGTTGTTGCTGAAACTCGTAAGGCGAGGATTTTGGCATTTATGAAAAGAAAGGTGATTAGGGGCAGGGTTGTTACAGGTATTGGGGGAATTTCTTATACTGCTACAGGTACAAGGTTGGAATGCTCTGTTTCTTCAGGGAAATAGAAGGCGTAAAATGGGGAGGAAAGAAACTAGAGAGTTTTATATCAATGTTGTTGGGTCTGCTTCCTTTATTATGATAAGGTAGGGATATCTTTCACCTTAACAACTGGGGTGTTGTCCAAAAAACTGGGTGTACCAAATGTGGGATGGTGTCACTACGTCAAGCGAGCATAGCCTCCTTTGGAAGGACTTTCATCAGCCCTTGAGATATCGCGTAGGTTTGCACATGATCCTATGCTTGAGGGTTACACTAGGGTGGATAAAAGAGTATGCTTCCCTTACATAAGCTCCTGTTTTGATGTAGTACATAAGATTATTCTTCCTAGATCCCATAAGCGTACGGAGGCGATTTATTTGGATCTCACTCTCATGGAACTATTAATTTTTAAGGTTCAAATCAATTTGCCTAAATTAGTTTTGAATCACATTTATAGGATTTGTGTGCATGATGATAAAACCCATGGGCATGGGTATGGATTTTGGTTAGGAGAAGTATTTGAGTATTTTCGCGTCCGGGTTAAGAATGGCAAGAACAAACTACTAAAAATGTGTTGGGGGAAGTCGATCATGTTGTCATACCTGCTACATCTCGGGGGGCTAATGCTCATGTGCAACGCTTAAAGGCATTGATGACTACAAAGAATGAAGAAATTTCTGCTCTTACGGTCACTCACTCAGCTGCTATGGATCAGTTGCATATTATATATGGGCTTGAGCATGTTGGGTTGGTTGAAGAAAACTCTAGACTCAAGGAAGAATTGGCTAAGACTCAAGCAGCACTGGAGACATAGCGATCGTCAAACTCAGCTTATCTGAAGAATCTTATTAATATGTTTGCTAAGGGTTCTCCGTCCTCATCTTCTTGTGTGCCACCCTCTGTGTAGACATGCCTACCTATGATATGTCTTGTGCTTTTGAAGTCCTCTTGAAGTTGTAATGTTCTTTACTAACTATTGTGGATGATGACTTTTTGTTGCTTTCTTATTTTGTGTAACTAATGATTAAAGTTTTGTGGTTCTTTTGTTATGGCTTATTTGGTTATTACTGCTTTGCATATTTTTGTCTGATATCAAAAGGGGGAAAGCTTCCTTGCATACACTGCATACACATGCACGTCCATGGTATTTTGTTCAATGCAATACAGATTCAATACACAAGCTTGAATAGTTTGCCATCGTTCAAAAAAGGGGAATTTGTAATAAGCAAAAGGTCTAAATGTTTTGAAGAATGTCAAAGTGTCAAGTTGCACAGAACAGGCCGTATCAATATGTACCAGCTAATCCAAATCTAATTGGGAGAAGGTTTTGGAAGTAAAGTAGCGACTTACAATTTGTTAGGAGTTATACATGAAGCAAGAATTCTACGCGTGAACTTGTAAGTTTTGAGAGGAAAAAGGAAGCAGAGCACAAGTAAGATTTCTAGTTGAAAGAGGTTTTGGATCCAAGTCCAAATCTATAAATAGGGCAATAGTTTCTTTGGAGAAAGTTGCCCACTTACATTGAGAGAAGATCAAAACACGATCAAGAGTTTTGATATTACTTAGGGAGTATTGCGAGTTGAGAGAAAAGTTGTATGATTGTAGTCAAGAGTTTTGAATACAATCAAGTGTTGAGAGTAGGTTTCATTTAACAAGTTTGAAGAACTTGAAGAACGATAGAAGACTTATACGTGGGGTTTTTTTTGTCTTGGGTCGCTAGGAATTAGAGTTTATAATTTCTTAGGTTACATAGTTTTGTAATTGTTGTGCTATTTGAAAGTGCTATAAATAATACGAAGTTTTGAATGTGTCGTTAGAATCTGTTTACTGTTACCTTCAAATAGAGAGGAACAATTAGTAAATACGTGTTCCTTTAAAGAGTTAAGGAGATCATAATTCCAATAATATTATGGATTGCTAATGATCTTTTTGTGACATATGTTGAGTATGAATGAAACAATTGTGTTTAAAGCGATATATATAAAACTTGGTAGTCAGAAGTTGACAGTGCATACTAGGCCATGTGTGATTGTGAGCATTTGTGCACTATTCTTGCTTTGTATATGCATCTAGAACTTGCATGGTTTATGTTGCATTGGCTTAAAGATAATGGACTAGAAAAGGATCATAGGTCATTTTTTGAATTTAGTTCATTCAGCCTATAAGACCAACCAACTGAACAAGGAAATTATTTGATCCCAAATTTTGAGCCTTAGTGATAACCTATTTGTTATTAACTTGTTTAACTTCTCCATTTATTTGGAAGCTGTTTTTTTGGCCCTGGTTCCTTTTTGGACATCGTGTACCTTAGCTTAGGCAAAATTCCTAAGTTGAGGGTGGCTATCATGAGTAAAGTAAAGATACAATGGGGCATGAATAAAGATACGTTGATAATGATCAAAACTTGGGGATGTGGCGTGTCATCATTTGTTGAATGTTGAAAAATATGTTATGTTCAATTAATAAAAAGGAAATAAAATGATGAGTCACATCCAAATGATCAAAAAATGAGAAATAAAAGGGAGAAACAAGGTTATCTAAAGAGGAAACAAAGGTGAAAATGGTTCCAAGGAGGGGATAGTCATTACTCTCAAATGTAACCCACCTTTACTTACAAGCTGACCAAGTCGTATAGTGATCCTAGTCATTTGTTTGTGAAGTCGTTTTGAGAATAACAAGGACAAGCATATGAGTTGTGTGTGCATTACTTGGAATGAAATTGAGTGTTTAGTATTGTCCCTTGCTAATAAATCTTGTCATGAGAGTGATAGGGACTTCTTTATAGCAAGGGCACTAGGATTGCACTGGTGATGGTTGATTACTAAGTTGTATGCCAAGTTGCTTGTTTATATACAGATGTCATTCCTAGATCATTTTGAGTTGATGTATTAATTGATAAACATATTCATGCTTGAGAAAAAAATGTTTGAAACTATTGTAAATGTTGATAGCCCTTGGTGTTGCTTTAGAACTAGCAAATATTTTAAACTGAGATTGTTTATGTGCTGGCATTTGATGGAACATTTGATATTTTTAGCTATGAATAATTGTAAGTTCTTAAGCAACGATAGTGTCTTTTGATAGTTTTTCTACTGTGTTAGACATGAAATCAACCAAGGCAAGAAAGAAAGCAAAATTGAGCTAAGTGTTGCGACAGGAGAGCTCGGACGATGGCACCATCAGACCTGTGATGAGCCGTCAAGTGAATCATCACACCTTCGGGAATACTACAACTCTCTAAAGTTATGTGATGATGGAGGATGAAAAACCATCAAACCTCTGATGGGCATCAGATGCAACGTCATACTTGCAGAATCATAACACTCTTTGAAGATCAAATGACGGCCAAGGCGATGGACTGTCACACCTGTGACGGGCTATCAGACTTAACATCAGATGAGCCTCGAGATATCTACTTTCTATTTTTATATTTCAAATTTTCTGGAACTGTAAATAGTTTTTTTAGCTTTTATTTTGTTATCTTGTTTTAGAGAAGAACAAAATACTGTTTGAGCAAGTTTTGAACAAGAGTCAGCATTGACTCATTGAATTCAAGGTGTTGTTTTCCTTTAACCTTTTTGTAAGTAGTTACTTCTTAAATGAATGCAATTCTTTCTGTTGTTTTAATAATCATGAATGGCTAAACCCCACAACCAAGGGTTGTGGAATCCATGACGACTTAACCTAAAAATAGGGTTTTTATGAAATGAATAGAGTGTCGTGCGTGTATGTCTGGTTAGCTTTTTTGTCTTAATTGACTTCTAATGGTTGCAAACATTAGAACATGTTTTAAGATTAGCTTGTTTGACTAAAAATGGCAAAAACTTGGAAAACGAGTTAATAACAATAATTCGAGAATTTGGACTTGTGTAATGGTTAATACTATAGAAAAATTAACAAACATCACTATTTGTGTGTGAAATAATTGGAACACTTTGAGTTCGAAAGAATAAAAGTGAAATACATTTAATTTGGTTGAGAAACAGAGGTGAACCTAGGATTTGAAGATAGGGGGCACCACTAAGAATGGCTCAAGGGTAAAGCTAGGAGTGGGTCAAGGGTAAATTTAACAAAGTTCATTCAAGGGCTATATTTATCAATGAATATTCTTTCTCTAGGATACAGTTTAAGTAACAACAAATCAAACTCATCTATAAAACAAGAAGAATTGTTTCTAAAACTAGCACTTGGTTGAGAAGAATTATGTTTCATCACAAATCTATCCATTTCAAATCACAAAAATCAACAACAAATTCTTACAAAAAATACGCTTAAAAAGAAGAACTTACCAATTTATGCAGAGATAATAGGAGTAGGATGTCAATTATGCAGTACTTGCAAGTTGTAGGATTTTTAGCAGGTCTTAGGGTTTTTGAAGAAACCTTACCCCACACTCAAGAACTAGGTTCTTGAATAACACACAAGATAAGTTAATAAAAAATAACACCAATATATCATGGAAACCTTCCTAATTCAAGGAAGGGAAAAACCATACCAAATTTTTATTATTAATTTAAGATTTACAACTCAGTTAATCAATGAATCTAACTCTTAAACTTCTACCCTTTTCAATTAACTACAATCGAAAATTGTCAACTCTCCAAGAAGTCAAACTCGCTTCTTGTTTACACAAACTCTCAACTCTTTCTTAACTCTAACTCCCAAGAAGTCAAACTCACTTCTTGTTTACAATTCTCACAAACTCTCAAAATCCTCACAAACATTGATCCAAGGACAGATCAATGTGACTCAACTATTCGAAAGTAATTCTAACTCTAGAATTCTCCCGTTTCTACTTCGAACACCTTGGCCTTCACTATGATTCTCTCTCTCTCACTATTTTCTCTCTTTTCTCGATTAGCAAAGAAGACTTCTTCTTTCTGTCTCATTGTCCTTTATAGATTCTGAACTTTGTTTGAATCCAACATGTATAAAGAGAGAAGTTCTCATTGTGCTTATTTAATGGCATGCTCCATAAAATTTGTTTGTCAAAGTATGTTTGGATACTCACCTTGTACTGTTTCCATTCCCACCAAGCCCTGCTGATGTTGTGAAGCCATTGAATCTTCAATATGCTAATTTAGAGGAGGACTATGGTCTTTTGAAACGGGCTATGAGGATTTATGATCAAGTTAACAAAAGTTGTTCCAGCGAGTGAGAAATTGAGTATTTACGAGATCTAAATAGCTTGTGTAGCTGAGATATTTGTTGTTGCAAGAACATGAAAGATATATGAACAAGTAATTGAGTCTGGGCTTCCAGACAAGGACACGAATGTTATGTGCTTAAAGTATGCCGAGCTTGAGAAGATGCTAGGAGAGATTAATCATGTTCATGCACTATACAAACACTTATCTCAATTCACAGACCCTAGATCTGATCGTGATTTCTAGAACAAAAAGTCACAAATCGAACCGAACTGATCGAATGCCCAGCCCTGTTGACTATACATTACTATTTATGTTTCATGACCATAAAATTATTATTGTATCTTATTCTAATTTAAAAACTATTGTAGTTTATAATAGATTTATTATACATGTAATTATTCTCAATAGCGTCTTTTTGTGATTGCTACATAACACTGTGGTTAGTTGACATGTATTTGATACATACAATAAAGTGTGAAATTTGTTGAATTTGATATACATGTGTTAAACAATTGGTGCAACTATGTCTTAAATGTTAAACAATTGGTGCAACAATTTGACAAACATATGATACATAGTTAATTCAACAATTTGACATGGTTATGTATCATATTCAAAAAAAATTATTAATATGATATACGTTGACTTAGTTATAAAACAATATTGCATATACATAACAACATGTGATGCATAACGATGTTATATACATAACAAAGTTATGTGTCATATACATAATTATGAATATGATACAAACTGATATGTTATAAAACATCAGTGTTTGTATATCAACAATAATATTTGATAATTTCTAACATTCTAGTTGAATAAGTATGGTTGTATGTATATGGTAGTAAAAGATAATGAAATTTGTATAGTTATATATCAAATACATAATTATAAACATGATATATACTAATTTGTGTTTTAATAAATTAGGATTATGTATCAAAACTAATATTTGAACATGATACATTGTACATGATGAAATTGTAATGTATCATAAAGTTGAAACATAGGCATTGTACATAAATTTATGAATCAAAATCAACTAGAGACATTAAAAATATGAACATTGGATGGAGAAGGGTATTTAGCAACATGTTCTACTTTTCTCCCTTTTTTGTATCAGAAAAAGATGAACAACAAAAAATTTAAAAAATATGTACCGTAAGGAGAGATATTATAGATCCAACTTTTCTACTTTTTTTTTTTTGAGGGGGGGGGGGGGGGGGGTCACAATCACTTTAGAAGACGAAGGTACATCCTTCTTCAACTTCGACTTTGACTTCTCAACATTATGATTCGTCATTGATAATGGATCATGCAATCGTTTGGATCTATTTTTAGCCCAATCGTCATCGTCAGAATCATAAACACGATAAATATTAGGTGAGATTAACTAGGTATTTTCAATACTAAAATAAGGAGCATCATCCATATGTATCAGGACTTTGAAGATGAAAAATAAAAAAAAATGTTATAAAAAATGATGTACTATAAGTTGGAGAAAGAAGAAAAACTTCATACTGAGGAATTTGAAATTGATTGAGTGGAGAGAAAAAAAATTGAAATTCATAATTGTAATGAAGGAAGTAATTGTTGAGATTGAGGGAGTGAAAATAGGAAGAGAGAAATGAAATTTGTGAGTTGAGAAGCTATGTAACCGGACGAGTGGAGTTTTGGAGGAGAAAGAGAAATTATTGTAATATTTTGGAATGGTAAGAAATCATATTATATTATAAGTGGGCAGATTCAAAGCTCAAAGTTGAATTACCATTTAACCTTATATTAAAATAATAAAAACAAATGTTATAAAATATAATTAAATATTTAATAAAAACTCATTTAAATCGGTGCACGAATCAAATTCACATTAATAATCAATTTCTCTTTTGCTGTAAAAATCAAGAGTATTTGAAGAGTTTTTCCATTAAATAAATTTGATATGGACTAAAATCATTGAACTAATTTAATGCAAATTAATTTTATCTACTCAAAGGTCATCCTAGCTACTGTTATAAAATGCCTAGCATGATCTTCATATAAATGATAAGAGGAGGATGAAAGATTATCAAGCAAAAAATTAATTTTGCTCATTATTTTGTATGTGCAGTAATTTCCTTCTGTTTTTATCCACTCCTCCTCGTCATGCCTAAGTATTTTGTATGTCCTTTTTTAATAATTTGATATACTTTCTTATGATTTGATTTTTCTATTTGAATATCTTGTGTCCTATGTGAAGAAATTAGTGGTATACAATTCATATTCTACTATATTTCTTAATTATTGATGAAATTCATAATGAAAGATTAATCAGTTAATTTGATATGCGACTCTCGATAGAATGTTTTACTTTAGTATAACTATATTTTCAAGATTATTATTTATTAGTAGAGAGAGGAATAACGAAATGAGAAAAATCACATATGATTTTTTTTTTTTAAAAAAATTCATACCCTAAAATAAAACGGGCCACCGAATTGGAGATAAAGGATGGATCATAGTATGTGATTTTGAGCCTGTATTTTTATTTAAATTTTCATTTATATTGTATAATCTATTGACCTTATTAGTCTATTATTTGTTTGTGGAAACATTCATTCCTCAAATTGACCATATATCAAAGAGAAATTTTATGAAAAAAAGAGTATTATTCTTTTCTCTTCATAAATCATATGTACAATACTTTTCTAAGGTTAAAAAGAAGATGTATATGTGATATAATAATAAAAATAATTGACATAACAATTATAGTGATGGTTGCAAGTGTGTTTCGTAATATATCAAGTGTTTATATCATTTGCATATGTACAAAATTGATGAGGTCTTTTAGAACTTATAAAGTGTATGCATCAAACGTCTATTTAGAGTAATTTCCCTAGATAGTCACCCATGTTTGGGAAATTATCTAGGAATATCACTTATGTTTGTTGTAGGACTATAATATCACCCAACTTTATCTATTTTCCTCAAAATATACTTGACACAATAAATATATTCTCTCTCCTACTAGGATGCCATGTCACATTATTCTTTTTTTATTATTATTAACATTTTTTTAAAAAAAAAATTTAGACAACCCATATATTATACCCAGTAAAAAAAAAATTACATAAGGAACTGTAATATGAGCTCCTTCGATTCTTCAAGAAAATATGTGGCTTCCTCCGGTTCTTCAAGGAATAAATTAATGAATTTGCATAAGGAACTGTCTCCTGAGCAGCTGTATACCTTTGATGTCGATCAAAGAAATCACCACGAGGTAAAATTCAAGTTTTCTTCTAATTCTTTTATTTTTGAAGTGTAAATTGTGAAATAATTTGAATACTTAACATGATATTGGAGTAATTTTCTTAAAATTTAGGGGTTTTTTGCTTGCTTTTTTTTAATCAGATATTTCTAATATTGTTTGAATCTGCCTAAGCTTTGAACAAATGTTTATAGTTTGTGTAAAAATCTTTTTTTTTTAACCATGAACAAGAAACCTTTGATTTTTTCCTGTGAATAAGCAACATATGTTCGTTTGTGTAAAAATCAATGTTCCTAATATCTAGTTTATCTCTAAATATCCAACTAAATTTATTGTTTCCTCATCAACTTCAAGGAACTAGTTTAATTTTTTCCTCAACGGCAAGACTAAATATTTGTATGGACATAACGACAAATACTCGTAAATGAAACATACGATAGATTTTCACTATAAAATTGAAGTAACTAGATTTTCATAGAGAATGGATTAATGCTTTCTTATAGATACATTAAACAAGCTGTCATTTAAAGAATTAAAAAAGAATATTATTAATAAATTAAAAAATGTGACATGGCATCCTAGTAGGATAGAGATAATGTATTTTTTTTTGTCATGTATATTTTGAGGAAAATAGACAAATTGGGTGATGTTATAGTCCTAAAACAAACATGAGTGATATTCCTAGGTAATTTCCCAAACATGGGTGACTATCTAAGGAAATTACTCCGTCTATTTACTGTGATGAGAAGCTATTTATTGTTGATATAAAATTTTAACTATGGCTGAAAAATTGTCAAACTCCAGTCTCCAGATTATTGGATGGACTAAATAGTTAAGTAGTAATTGTCCAAATTAGAATGTCTGCTTTTGCCTTAGAGATATTATCTTCTGCCTAATTATTGAATGTTAATTATTACTGACACCCATAATTTTTTTAAATTGAAAGTTGAATATGAATAGTCATTTCTCCACTATTATGTAAAAACACTTTCAGAATTAAAATTTCAATAAGGTTTTTAATAACCAATTTACAAAGATTGATATTATCATAGGAAGAAAATTGCACAATTCAACATGAGAAGAAAAGAGAATGAGAAACTACAAATGAAGCATAAATCTATTTAATGTTATTCTTCATAGTATATTTTTTATTATTTAGTGAATAAAATATAAATGGTAAAACTACTATTGTTTATTTAAGGATTTCCTATTTTATAACTCAATTTTTTAGTATATAGAAATTTAATACTAATAAGGGACAAACGTGCAAGCACGTTCCTGAAAACTAGTAATAAAAAAAACATAGTAAATAAGGATGTGTAGATAAGTAATTTTCCAATCATTTTATTTGAGGAACTTTCACATATAGCCACTCAAAAATAGCCTAATTACTCTGCATAGCTATAGTTTGATAATTACAATTCGTAGCAACATGTCATAGGGAGGAGAGAGGCGAGCGAGAGAGGACAAAGAATGGGAGAGAGGTGAATTGTATATGTATATTGGTTAGATAATTGTATATTATACATATGTATTTTTATATATGGCAAGCGAGATCGAGAGATGGAAGAGAGCAAGATTGGGAGAGGGAGGAGAGAGACGAGTGAGATTGGGAGAGGAAGAAGAGAGGCGAGCGAGAGAGGGAAGAGAGTAGGAGAGAGGTGAATTGTATATGTATATCGGTTAGATAATTATATATTATACATATGCATTTGTATATATGGCAAGAGATATTGTGAGAGGGAGGAGAGAGGTGACCGAGATTGTGAGAGAGAGGAGAGAAGAGAGAGAGAGAGAGGGTAGAGAATGGACGAGATGTGAATTGTATATGTATATCGGTTAGATAATTGTATATTATACATATGTATTTGTATATTCTGGCGAATTATACATATACAAATGTGACTAATTATAATACTCGAAGTCAACCCACGTAATTAATGTCTAATGTTAGCCGTGAGTGGTAATTATAGCAAAATATAGCTATGATAAGTAATTAAGTAGTATAAATTTGTTTAACCTCGTAATTTTCCCTTATTATTATTTTAGTTTAGTAAGAGTCCAAATTTTACCTAATCCTTCATGGGCTTGGTTAATCTATTTATGACTTTTCCCCCACTTATAAATAGCCCACAAATTCTTCTTGGAAGGGGTTTGGGCTTTGGACTTTGATGAAAGGGGAATACACATCAGAGCATATAGGAATTGTGAATCACTGATTTTTTTTTCTTTCTATTAATTCATTATTAGATGTTTTTATGATTAAAAGAACTTTCACATATAGCCACTCAAAAATAGTTTAATTACGCATCATAGCTATAGTTTGCTGATTACGATTCGTAGCTACATGTTATAGGGAGGAATATGGCGAGCGAGATTGAGAGAGAGAGGAGAGAGGCAAGCGAGAGAGGACAGAGAGTGGGAGAGTGGTGAATTGTATATGTATATCGGTTAGATAATTGTATATATGTAACTGATATACATATGTATTTGTATATCTGGCTAGCGAGATTGAGATATGGAAGAGAAAGGCAATCGAGATTGGGAGAGGGAGGAGAGAGGCAACCGAGATTGAGAAAGGGAGGAGAGAGGCAAGCGAGAGAGGGCAATAATTTGTATAATTTGCATCTCGTTTGTATAATTCATGGGTACGTTTGTATAAATCATGTGTTTTTGTATAATTGAGTAATATAAAGTATGAAATTATACAAACATGATCAAAATCAAAATAACGAATTGATACAAACATAAACATATGAACTTTAAATAGTTATACAAATTATATTATACAAATTACATTATATAAATTATAGTTACATAAAATCCGAAAACTATACGTTTATATAAACTTTAAAAGTTATACACAAAAAAAAAAATTGAATGTATATGCTAAAACTGAAAAACCAGATGAAATCATCGTCATATAAAAACACAAATCAACGTATACAAATACAAATCAAATGAAAAATTGTTAGTTGCGAGTGATACAAATGTGACTAATTATACAAACTCGAAATCAGGCCACGTAATTAATGGTTAATGTTAGTCACGAGTGGTAATTATAGCAAACTATAAATATGATGACTAATTAAATAGTATCAGTTTGCTTCACCGCATAATTTTCTCTTATGATTATTAACATCAATGTGATTGCTATTATGAACACAAGTCGCCTAAATTTTAGTTTGTATGATTTCTATCCCATCTGAGATGTCCATTGTTTCCGATGAGCGAATCACCTTCATTTTTTTGTTTTCTTCTCTCTACCTGCAGTCTTTCCTTGAAAGAACTGAACGCAAAATCCCTAGAGGACATTTGAGTTATAATTGGGTCATAGTATTAATTCGGATCATGGTGGATAATTATGGAAGATGGGTGAGTTATTAAATTTAGGTAAAAAAAATTTAATAAAACTTGGCTGCTTTATTGAGACGAAGCCACATGTTGAGCCGTTAGTTTTAAGGCTATGCACATACCAAAAGATTGACATAATATTTATAACTTTAAAGAGTAACTGAAAGTATATACATATCATTTATCATAGTTAGAGGTATAATTGTCCTCCCCCCCCCCCCCCCCCCCCCTTTTAAATTAGGGAAACTTGTATAAAATAACAAACTATTAATTCAACTTAAATGTTATAACCATAGTTTCATTTAATTCTAATCCGTAGCAAACACTTTGCCATCGCCTCTCTCCCCAAATTTCTCGCTCGCCACTCTCCTTATCTCTCTCACCAATCTATCTCTCGCCTTTCTCACATTATACAAACACAAATGTATAAATTATGTGTGTGTTTGTATAAAGCGGGAGAAACTGTATATATACATATCTTTTCGTTCGCCTATCTCGCTCGCCACTCTCCCTCGCCTCTCTCACTTTATACAAACACAGATGTATAAATTGTGTTTGTGTTTGTATAAAGTGAGAGAAAACTGTATATACAAATACAAATACATATATTTTCGTCCTATACACTTATAATTATATAAACACAGATCTTCCCTTGCCAGTTCACTTTTGTCTTTCTCTCTTTCTCGCTTTATAAAAACACAGATTATACAAATTACAATGTATAATTTGTGTTGTATAAAGCGAGAGACAGATTTGATATACAAATATTTTTTTTCGATTCAATTGTATACTAATCAAATTTTATGCAAATATATAAACACAATCATTGATATGTATGTGTGTGTGTGTGTATATATATATATATAATAGTTATATATATACAATTATATAGCTAATATACATATACAATCGCTGTGCTTTTATACAAACGAGAGGCTTGCCAGCGATTTATACAAATCTGATGCTCTTGCCAGTGATTTATACAAATCTAATGCTCCCTAACAAACAAAAAGTTTGCTATGGAGCGCAATTATGCAAACTATAACTATAACATACAAATATAATTTTTATGTTTGCTAAACCTAAAATTATCTCTTTAAATTATTACATATAGTTTTTATTATTGTTAATGAATTTTTTAACTCTATTTATTTATTTCATTATAGAATACTATTGCCTCATATACTTCGTTAACATTTTTCACTATTTCTTTTCATGAAAAAAATGTTTTTCATAGGAAATTTACTACATATATTATAAATTATAAAATAAAGAATAATAATTTTAAAGAAGTAAAATACAAAGGTAAAAATTGCTAATGCAACAGTAGAATAAATACTTTAGAAAAATCAATTAGAAAAAAAGGAGGGAATATCTATTATTTAAAAAACTGGGCATATTATTATAATACTAGTTGACAAAAATAAACAAATAAATAAATATGAAACGACGTCGTAGAGGTATTCAAAATTTCATCGTTAAAACTTCAAAAAACCCACCACTTGTGTTCTACCTTAAATCTGATTTCTTTCTTCACAATAAATACAGTTTGTGATAATCTCATATTGTCTGTTTGCGTATGTAAACTAAGACATGAATGCTGATTCGGTTTTGTCGGACAAACCTATTTTCTGCAAACATTGCTCAAAGGTATGCTCAATTTTACATTTTTTTTTCATGATTTTTGGTGTTTCTATATCTGCCCAGTTGTGATGTTGGATCAATTGAATGAAGCTTCTTTTGAAAAAATTGATGTATGCAAAAAAAAATTTAAAAAAAGGATTTTTATGGGTTTTGTTTTTTTTTTAAAAATTCTTTTTTTTGTTGTTCAAAGGTTAATTCTAGTTTGATCTAAAAAGTTTTGTTGTTCACTGCTTTTGAGAAATTTGATTGATGCAAAAAAAGATGGATTTTTATGGGTTTAGGGTTTTTTTTTTTTTTTTTTTTTTTTTGTTTGTTGTTCAAGGGTTAGTTCTAGTTTGATCTTAAAAAGTTTTGTTGTTCACGAGTTAATTCTAGACATATAGCTAGTTTCAAAAGAGATGTTTATAGGTTTACATCATTGGTAATTCTGTATATGAGAGATTTTTACTTTTGAATTATTTTGTTTTTTGAAGCTCTTTTGTTGTTCAAATTATTGGTTGAAGGGAATTCGTACTTCTCTTATTTTTATTAATTCGTCGGTCACATTTTCATTTCTAGGACAGGAAGCACAAAATGGAAAGTTGATATATAGGAACACACAGCCATTAATGGCTACATTTTTTTTGGTTGTGTGTGTGATCTTGTGCTTGGATACGAAACTGATGAAAACCTTTTACTTTGGTGAGTTTTTGGAGTTTCCAGATTTCCGCAAGAGGTTGGATAGATGTCGCATTCAGGCAAAGACAACAATGTGGTACACCTAAGTTCATGTTATTTGTTACTATTTCTCAAGCCTGTTGTAAAATTCAAAAAATGTGATGTTGCATGGACTTACTGTGTATTCTTGAGGAACTATTGTATTTCTAAGCTACTTGCTCCAAGAGGCAATAAGAATACGAGGGAAAGAGAGAGATAAAAGAAGATCCATTCAAGGAGATTTTAGAAGTAGAAAGAAAGATGCAGTGGTCATACTTTCTTTACATCATGTGAAGCTTGGAAGCACATGAAATATTTAACACAAGAGGATGTAAACTTCGCAAGAATGAAGAACGACATGCTTTTTGTTTTCCGTTTGTGCACGTTAGAAAATGACTAAAGCTTCCTCTAACTTTAACTTTTTGAGAGCAACATATATGTTTGCCTGTATCATTCTCATGGAATGAAAGCTCTTATTTGATGTTTGTATTACTAGATTAAAACTTTAACGTTGCATATATGGTTTCTTGGAGAAATTAAAACCAAAAGTGGTAGCATACTCTTATTGCTTTCCACCTCTGTGGAAATAGAGACAGTTGTGGAAGAGAGTCGTAACTCTAGTATGTGTGTAAGGCGACGTTATCAAAGGCAATAGTGCAAAAAAGTAATGAAGTGTATTGGAGCATTAAGCTTAAATATATTATGATTTTAATAAGGAAGCAAACAAAAAAAAATTAAAATCGAAGAATAATAACTTTATGTACAAAGGAGTTAATTGTTTTTCACATTTAAGTGAATTTTATCATCTAGTGTTGCCTATTAAGGACCACACCCATTTGTAGTAAGGCATAAACCTTAGTGTCTTGATGACTGCATTGATGCACCAATTAAGCAAAATGCGGCGCTCAACCTGTTTTTTGCTCAACTTTAGAGCTTAACGACACCTTAAATAGGTCTTTGACAACACACGTATGTGCATACAATTTGCTTTAGCTAATGCTTAAAGTAACTTTAGTCATTCGCTCTTTAGGGTAAACTTGATGATACCAACTCGAGAATTCAAGTTTTTATTTTCATTAACAGAGAATCAAATTGAATTCGAAGTCATAAGTTTTGTTTAAAATCTAAGTAACATGTTTAGTAGTGGTGGCTGTCAAATGTTGAGTAATCTTCTAGATTATGAAAAACATATTTACAAATTGTCCATACATACCAAACCATCCATTTTTATATAAAATTCCACTTTGAATATAATATTTCTTTAATATAATAATATGAATTTTAGTAGTCAAGATATGCTTAAGCTAATTGGGGTACCATCATTATTAATCTATCAAAAGGAAAAGAAAACATAATATGAAACTTTTGGAATTTGTTAAGTGTCCTATGGGTAAAAGAAATGGACTAGTTTTGGACAATCCTCACCTTATGACGTAGATATTGGGGTTGAGTTATATTTAGCTTCATTTTGTTACTAGAGTCAGATCCATCCCTATTTTTGGTTTATCTACTAGCTCTCAAATTATATTGTTTAAGTTCAATATTGAGGTATAATTTTCTAGTTTTGGACACCATAAGTGAATAAGTTTTGGGAACCACCAACAAAGTAGAAGGTATGTCAAGCGAAGAGGAGAGGAGAAAAAAGGAAAAAGGAAAAGGAAAGAAGGAAAAATGTGGTAAATTTTTCTAAATTTTTTCTCTCACGCTCTTTAGAGTGCATCTCATTCTCTATGTCGGGTGGCAATAATACAGCTTCAAAATAGTATAGAGGGTGAATGAGACCCAAATATAGTTAAAAGTCGTAATGAGCAAAAGCAAACTACTTTTAGGAGAATCTTATGTATATATTGTCGACGTGTCTAACTATCTTATGATAAAACTTAAGCTATGAAAGAGAACAAATTCTCTTACTTTAATTATGTTTTCAACACGCCTCGTCATATTCAAGCATGAACCATGCACATGCTTTTTGATAATGGGTTGTAGTGAGGCTTGAGTTCACCGCCTCTATAAGCACTAATACCATATTGAATTGTGTAACCATCTCATCTAAAAGTTTAAGATGTTAGAGAAATAACATTTTATTTACTTATTTACGTATAACATATGATGCAAGAAAAAATCAGATGCAAAATAACTAAAATAAGTAAAAATATGAAGTATCGCAAAAGTAAAGTTAAAAAATCATTTTAAATTTGTGATTCAGATGCAAAAATAGAGTTTATGCTTCTAGTTCGAGTGTAGTGACTATACTAAATTGGTAGGTTTTTATTTCCTATTTGACAAAGTTTCCTTAACAATTAATTTATCGTATTGACAACAACAATTTTATTATTTAGTGTGACTATTTCAATGTTGAGCTCATGCATGATAAGTTACAAGCTTTAGTGGCAATTATTGCCTTGGTGCCTTCACTAAAGTTCCGCCTAAGCGAGACAAAGCGTCCAGTTGCACTGCACTTAGCTTCAAGGCTTAACGTAACAACTATATTTGTTGTGACCTTGGAGTGGAGTTCCAATATACTTTAGGCAAGTCAAATTAGGAACCTAATTAAAGAATAATATTTTTTATAACCAATTAGAGTTGACCTTGAATTTGAATCTTGAAAAGCTCCAAAAATATGCAAGCATGATTAATGACTCCATGCTACTGATTAATGACTCCATGCTATTGATCCTCTTTAGGAGAATTGATTTAATCATAATTTGACCAAATTCTACTACAAAAATGATGATTTGGATGTTTGTCTAGCTTCTTTGAACGTTTCTCTCCCATTTTCATGTTTCTGCCATTCTTGTTAATTTTCTTAGTCATTGTTCCTCAATTGGGTGAACATTGGTTAAGAAAAGGTTTTACACCTCCATCAATTTTTAGACTTGGATCAATGCTTTTGCAATCGGATTTACATCTTAATATGTTTATCTACTTCAGATTAGCAAAGTGATCATTGAATAACTTGGATGTAATTATGTGGTTGTGTTGTTTAAAGAGTAAACAGATTTGTAGCTTTCTCATATGGAATTCAAGATGTTGTTTACTTAAATGTTTCTCTTACTAGTTCAACGGATAGAAGCTAATTCTAGTAATCTCAAACGATCTTCTCAAGTATGGAGAACTTATATTGGTAGACCTAGTTATTAGTGGCTTTGACTAAATTTGGACTTACAAATTTTCTACACAAAAAGTTGTAGTGTCAAATTTGGTGATAACTAAATAAAAAGAGAATAATTGACAATCTTACGAAAAAATGGCATACTATGACCAACACAGTCAAAATAAAACATTTGAATAGTTCATTATATTAAGTTGATAAAAAGCTTTTTATAAAGTAGTTTTTAAATATGTTTTTAGACCAATACTTTTAAGTACGAAAAGGTGGAGAGAACTTTTGAAGGTATAGAGATGATGAATTTTATTAAGTTGAGGAGAAGCCTCCTATCCATTATTTTCTCTTGGTGCAATCATGAAGTCTCATGTTGTGTAGAAGATTAGGTGATTTCTTCGAAGATAACCATATATTTTATAGGGTTTTCCTTTTGGTATACTTCTTGTATTCAAATGCCTTTTGACCCAAACATTAATGAAATTATTTACCTTGTGAAAAGAAAGTATAAAAATAGAAAATTTAATAAGGCATTACATCACATATGAGATATGAACGTAAGTTAACTTATTAACTTGAATGTCTGTATAGAGAATTTTCCATTCTAGGAAAGCCCTTTTTAGATGGATACAAAAGAAAATAGATAAATATTATTAGAGAAAAGAGAGTGCAAGAATCAACTTTTATTATTGATGAGTTAGATCCTAGCATTTCTTACTTGGTTCACAATTTATTTTTCTATTTAAGTCTTGCAAGTCTCAACAACAGTTTCCTTGAGTGAAACTAGAGAAGATTGAAGAGTTTAGATCTAAAGTTTATCGTTCCTGTATGATGTATTCTTCATTCCAAATGTGTTAGATCATTTATGTGTCACTTGGAGTGATGATGACACTTAACAATGTGGATATGATTTTGTGCGTCTCTGTAGACTTCTGAAATCATGCGAAGACAATGCCCGGAGAACTGATACAACAATATACCCAGAGAACTAATGATTAAAAAAATTCTTTTTTTTGATATAACATTAGAACTAGTGATAAGATTAGTACAATAATTGGATCCTGAGAATGTTCACTGGGTAATGTTGTTGTTGGATCCTGAGAACATCGGTTGATAGCTATACTAGTATAAAAAGACTAGTAAGTGAAGACATTCGTGTCTTTTGTTGAGTACATATATGAGTTTCATCATTTTTAGTAGACTCTGGTGCTATAAATGGTATAGAATTATTTAAACAAGTGATATTGAGTCAACACATGTCTAGACTAGACTACTTTTATTATTGCCCTTCATAACTAACTAGTTCAAAGCAGTAGTTCCTCAATAACTGATCTTTCTCAACAAAATCTGGTTTGTCCTCTCAACAAACGGGGCTTATTGAAAAATGTAGATGAAAAATGTAAATCATTTCGACACTCTTTTCGACTATATTGACTCCTTGTAGCTGGAAAGATCTAGTCATAGTCATACACTTTCTACTGTTCTAGCACCATCTTAGTGCTGCTGTTTTTATTAATAAGATTTACGTTTCGAAAAGTGGGCTTATTTTATATCCTGCTGGTTTGGAATGACAATGTTATGGTTTCTGCATTCAATTGTGCCTTTTTTATCGAGTTACTTCACCTGCTCTTCCATCAAAACATGGATGCACACATCGATGGCATGGTGTATGTAATCCTGTATGATATTTGATTGTATATTTGCTAAAATAATATTGTATAGTAATGTTTATGACTGTATAATAAATGCAGACCCTTTGCTTATATACGTGATTTTGCATTACAATATGCCATTCTATTAACATTAAGTAATGATGACTGTATAATAATGTTTATGACTGTATAATAAATGCAGACCCTTTATTTATATACATGATTTTGCATTAGAATATGCCATTCTATTTACATCAAGTAATGATGAATTCTTAACTTTTTTTTAGAAGGTCCAACTTCCCGACGGAGTAACACCATTTATGCATATTACTCAAAATGAATTTTTATGGCGAAAGTGAGTTGAAAGCCTTTCTTTGTTTCTTTTAATGATGATTTTCTTGCCAGTTAATTGCATTCTTTCTTTTGATAATCCTTTAACTTTGAAGTTCATTTCCATACACTTGTTGCTTATACTTGTGAATTATTGTTATGCTGTCTGTAATTGTGAGTACCACTTGGATGACATTGATTATGGTCGATACAGTTAGTTTGCATATCTAAGATCTAGCTACTACAACTATGCAAAAGAGATTGGTTATTGCATTATGTTAACATTACTATTTTTTTTTTTTGAACAAAGAGATTAGTTATTGCCATTGTTTTCACTTCTAAGATAAAGCTTTCAAAAACCACTAATAAAAAAAGAGATTAAACTTCGGTAAACATTGTATCTTTTTCCATGTTGTGCCAAGGATGCCGTGGGATTGTGAATTCAATGACAAGAAAATGATTAAAGAAGAAATTTGAAATGCGGATTGTGATTATCTGGTCAAGCTTAAAAGGAAGAACTTTTTGTTAGTTGAAACTAATGTTGAATAATGCTTATGTTTCATTTTTTTCTCTTTGTTCTATAAGATGAGACACAAAAAAATAGTTTCTTTTTGTGAAAGAGAAATAAGTTCTTGTTTCATTCCTTAGAAAGTTTTTGTGTCCTACTTCTTATTATGTAGTTTATAGCTTTTTGACTTCAAAGTTGAAGCTTCTAATGTTTTTAACTTGAATCTTAAAAAATCACCAAAAAGAAGATAGAAAAGTTGTGTCCTAAATGATGCATACCTTGATTAGTTGACTTTGAGTTGGAGTTGAATGGTTTTCAATTATTATTAATCTTGGCTTTAGGTAGTCAATTTTAATTGCAATTTTCTAATGTCTTACAGGCATAATAAACAGAGAGAAGAGGATATTGCTATATGTGAATGCAAGTATGATGCAAGTGATCCTAATAGTGAATGTGTAGGAAGATGTTTGAATTTATTAACAAACATTGAATGTACACCGGGATACTATTCGTGTGGCGAGACTTGCAGAAATCAGGTAAATTAGATAGTTCTCTTAATTAGTTGAGCGTTACTCTGTTATTTCTCTTTATTAGTATACTTTTACAGCGGTCTTATCGATTTCTAAATTTACAACATATTTTATGGATAGTGCACGAAATTTGTGTTACAATCATGTGTTGAGAAAGAGTGAAAGTAGTGGTATTTTAGAACTTTTATGATAAGCTCAAAAAAGTCATGTCATGCTATTATTACCTTTCCTAATTTTTTTAAAAAAAATTTCCAACTTTGATCATTGATATGGGCAAAAGTACAACCTTGAGTTTGGCATCCCAAACTTTGACATGATAATGTGTAATAACAGTGTAGGACTATTCTACTAAGTACCACGAGAACAGGGGGAGGCGGGTGTCTAAATTATCTCAAAAGCTAACTGAACACAAGCATACAATTAGGAGGGCTCGTAAATAATATTGACAGGTTACATTGATTTAGTGCTAAAGGTTGGGAAATCCCATCTATCCATATTGGAGATACCTCTAACTTACTTTGGAAGGGCCAAAAAAGAGTTGAAAAGAACTCCTAAAAATGCCATGATTCAAGGTGGCAATTTTTTCAGCAGGTTTATTAGCCTCCCTAAAGCAATAGTAACCATGCTCTTCAATTAATTTCTTGGCATCTTGAACCATACCATTGATCTTCCATGGCGGGTTCCATTCTTTTTTAATACATCTAGTTAACAACATGGAGTCTGTTTCAACCCAGACATTAGAGAAGCCTCTATTAGCACACCATTTAAGGCCATAAAGAAGAGCTGCCGTTTCCGCAATGTTGCTCGTACCAGGTCCCAATTGATGCAGTAAGCAAACATGAGGTTTCCCCATGAGTTTCTGATCAGACAACCTCCACCAGAACGGCCTTGAATGTAACTACCATCACTATTGAGTTTTACAGACATAGGTTTTATCCATTTAACTATGGTAGTGGTTCTGTGGTGATGAATTTCGGCATCCAAAATGTAGTGTATATTTCTCCAAGATTCTATAATGTTAGCTTTTACAAATTTCTTCTTAGTAATCTGCATAATTGTAAAAAGAATGTTAGATTTAGATCTGTATACAGAAGGCTTAATAGCATCGAATTCATTAGAGCATCTTGCTCTCCATATCTCCCAACAAATTATTGGGGGGAGAGCATGAATAACAAAATTAGCAATGGGGTTCTTCGTAATAGTATTCCACCAATTGATGATGCAGATTTTAAGAGACTTATGGGTGAGTCTCCCTCCCAGTGGACGTGCGATCTCACACCACACTTTTCTAGAATGTTCACCCTAACAAAATAGGTAATTCACTGTTTCCATGTTGTTGTTCTCGTTAGTTGCAGCACAACATTGACATCCCGGGATAATATTGATGCCCTACTTAGCCACTTTCTCATTAGTAGGAAGCCCACTATAAATAGCTCTTCGTGTAAGGAAAGCCATTTTAAATGTAATGCTTTTATTCCTGATCTTGTTGGTGGAATTGTTGTTGTTGTTTTTCTTTCTAATAATATCCCAACCAGAGTGGAGAGTGAAGTGGCTAGAATTGATGTTTTCCTAAATAGCTTTTGTCATTTGTGAGGTCATTGAGAATAATCCCCAAGTTGATGATATTTGTTCTTTAGATCATTCGGGAGCTCCACTTGGAACGAATTCCAGTTCCATTCACCATTACTAGTAAGAACAATGTTTAGCTTGATAGAGATATGCCCTTCATTGTTGGGGTAGAGCAAGTGCAAGGGTCCTAGAGCTGACCATTTATCAAACCAAAAATCAACATCTCCTCTTCCAACCTTCCAGTAAATATGTTGCTCCACCAATGACTTAACTTCACAGATGACTTTCCAATGTTAAGAGCTGCTAGAGGACCATTGAGTCTTTATAGGGTGTTGATTCTCGAGGTACTTAGACTTCATGTTATCTCCTCAAAGAGAAGAACAGGTTCTTAGGTTCCACCATAGCGTAGCCTTGAAGTCCATACAAACATCTGAAATTTTCCTAAAATTAGCACCACCTTCTTCAAAGGGGTAACTCAAATTATCCCATGCAATCCAGTGATGCTTTCCTCCAGAATCAAATGTAGACCAACAGAACTTTGCAATGATTTTTTTAATGAGCTCAAGGGTACCTTTAGGAGGGTTGATAGCACTCAGAAGATGAGTAGGGAGAGCTAGTATAATATGTCTTATTAAGATAGCAATTTAATGTGCCAACCTCTAATTCTATTAGTAACCTTATTGACAATGTATGAGTAAGCCAATTTCTTCTTTCCAATGATAAGGGGACACCCAAGTTACTTTATGGGAATTCTTGATATCTCATGCTAGTGTATCTTTTCAGTCTATTGATGATGATAAGACTGGATTTAGATTTCAAGGAGAAGATTTTGTTGTTCTTGTTGTCTAAAAAAATAATGGTTTTATCAACAGAAGTCAAATGATTAATTTTAGGACTATATTGCACATATAAAAACTCTTATAAGCAGTGTGATTATGCAAATTTTTAAGCATTTGAGACAACAATTCAATGCTCAGACTGAAGGGGGAAAGAGGATCTCCTTGCCTCAAACCTTTAGAAGAGTTAAAGAAACCAAGACGACCTCCATTTACCACTATAGAATACCAGTTGTTGGAGATATAATTATGGATAAGGTAAATCCAATGCTCCGAGAAACCAAGATGCCTACGAACAAGGCAGAGGTAAGTCTAGGAAACTTTGTCATAAGCTTTAGTCATATCTAGTTTCATCACTAAATTGCCCTCTCTATTAGGTTTGCCAATAGCACTAATAATCTCTTGGGCAAGAAGAATGTTTCCAGTAATGGTTGTGCCTTTGACAAAGCTACTTTGATTTCTGCCCCCAAGGCCCACTTTGGCCATCCGATCCAGGAGCACTATCGAGATCTAGAGAGAATACACAATCTTGAAGTTCTTTGAGTGTTGGAAGGGTGCAAAACATGTCATTGTCCTCTTTTGCGATGCACTTATGAAGAATATAAAAGGAGCTATAATCAGGGTTAGTATTGTCATAACTCATAAGTAAAGAGATTCTTGTAAAATCTGATAGCCCCTTCAGCAATTTTGTCATTTCCTTTGAGGCAGTTGTTGTGTTCATCCATAATTTTCCTAATGTTTGACCTTTTTCTCTTATCTCTGATGATGTTGAGAAAATACGCTGTGTTGGAATCTCCTTCAAGCCATTTGACCCTAGATTTTTGTTTGAGGATAGACTCTTGAAGTTTGAGAAATCTAGTGAATTTGGCCTTGAGCCTAGATAGATCTCTCTTGTTATCTCCGGTGTTTTTGGTTACACTGTTATCTTCAAGAGCTTGAATTTGGCTTTCAAGTCTCTTAGGTTCTTCATAGAGGTCCCTAAAAGCTTGTCTAGCTCAAGAACTCATAGCTTTGCAAGTTTTCTTGATTTTCTGGTGAAGGATATACAGGGGGTTCCTATTGACTTCTTCATTCCAAGATTTTTGAGCTATATCCAAGAAGTCAGAGTGATCCTTCTAAATATTCAAGAATTTGAAGTATTTGATAGTGGGAGGAGTATCATTATTCATCTTAACCAAAAGTAGAGCATGGTCCGAGCACGGTCTGGATAAGTGAGTAAAATTAGTAGCATTATAAATATCATACCATAAAGTGTTATAGACAAGTCTATACAATCTTCTCCAAATAGTGTTACTGTCGCACCAAGGATATTTAGAACCTGAGAAACCTGCATCTTGAAGACCACACTCATTAAGGCATTCAATGAAATGAAGAGTTTCTTCCATTCTATGAAGTCTTCATCCAAATTCATCATCACTGGATACCACCACATTAAAGTCGTCTGTTGCTCCCCAAGGGTCTTGGATAATGTTTGCTATAACTCTCAATTCTGCCAATAGGTTTTTCCTCAACTCTGTGAATTCAGCATAAGATAACTGAAAGGAAAAAAAATTGGCTGACATTATGAATAACTTTGAGAAAAACATGTTGCTCCCAATCATGAATGACCTCATCATCAATGTCATTTAATCTAAAGGATCCAGATTTTGTTAGAGCTGTTGTTGTAGGCCTGATGAAAACCAAGCTTTCTTCTAAATTTATCCATTTTATCACAAGCAACCATAGGTTCTTATAGGCAGAGGAGAGGAAAATGAAATTGTTGTTTAAAGAGGAGTAACATTTCCAAGGAACCGTTGGATCCTATTCCCCTAATATTCCATGATACAAAGCTAAACTTTGGAAACATTAGTTGTAGGGGTTATTTGATTTTGAATATTGGTTGTGGCAACTTTGATTGTAATGTTAGAGCTTCCTCCCGGATTAGAAGGGTTCCTTGGAGGTAGGTTGTGGTTGGTTGTTGTGTCCAGAAAATCTATAGGGGGTATTCAATCGATGAATATCTCTTTTCATGATCCTTGGTAGCCTCAACGTCTGATTTATAGGAGGTGAGATCCTCTTAAAAACATTCCATGAACATATCACAATCTCCACCTCTAATGGTGAGGGACTTGGTGAAGAAATCTAAAAGTTGATTACTGGACTTCACAAATTTTGTAACAATATCTCTTGAGATTATATTTCTTTGACAAAGTGACAATCAATCTCAATGTGCTTAGTCCTCTCATGAAATATTAGATTTGATGCGAGATGAAGGTGCGCTAGATTATCACACATAAGTTCCATCCGATCGATTTCTTGAACTTTTAGTTCTCTCAGCAACTGTTTGATTCAAACTAGTTCATGGGTTTCTACAACCATTGCTCGATATTTTGCTTCTGCACTAAAACAAGCAACCACACTCTGTTTCTTACTCTTCCATGACTCCAAATTACCTTGCACTAAAATACAATATTCAGATGTAATATATCTATCTGATGGTGATCTTGCCCAATTAACATCTGTTTATCCAATGATATGCTTGTAACCTTGATTCTCAAAGAGTAGTCCTTTACTCGAAGCTGACTTTATATATCGCAGAATTCAAACAACTGCATTCCAATGACTTAAGGGGGAAGTCATAAACTGACTTACAACACTTACAAAAAAGAGATGTCAGCTCTAGTCTTATAAACTTTACCCCTACAAGGTATAAAGATATGTTTCTGATAGACCCTCTTCTCAAGTAAAACATTACAAAGCAGTTTGAATTAGAAAAATGAGACTTAGATGGTGTGCTAATATGTCTGCTTAGAACAAAGCGAGTTCAATCAAACAGAGATTCCAGTTCCTCAGCATATATGATAGATAAACCACTAATTCTGAAGCAGCATTTAATTACACCCCATTGAAATAGGAAACCTTCTGTACAAATATAGAGATCATAGTTGCATTTTCTCACAAAATATCAATCAAACCCAACTTCCAACTAGTTTGTTACAATGGCAAGAACAAAGTAGAGTAATCTAGACATGTGTTGACTCAATATCACCTATAAAAAGTAATCAACCCACTTTCCAAGACGCATATATTTTGTCCATAAATATAAACTCAACATAACTACTCAACAGAAGACCATAATATCCTCAAGAATTGTTTCTAAATTTCTTAAAGTTATGTCTTAAAAAATTCTTAGTCAAGTCAATGCCTCAAATTATTGGTAAGGGCAGGTTTAGATCTAAACTCTTCAAACTTTTTCCATTTTACCCTAGGGAAATGTCACTGAGACTTCCAAGACTAGAATAGAAAAATAATCTCTAAACTAAGAAAAAATGTTAAATAAAGAACAAGATAAGTTCATAGATCTAACTCTTCAATATGTATCTAGATATATCAAATGCAAAAACGAGTGTATTTTCAAAATCCAAAATCATAGGTAAAATCATACCCAAATTGGCTTTCAAAACGCCCTCGTGCAGCGCATCTTATTTTGATTTTGCTTTTGCTTTCTCGAGCTTTTCTTCTCGATCTTCACTTTTTCATTATTCATTGTTATTCCTTTTTACCGTATGCTTAAAAGGCTAGAAGGTGCACTGGAGTTTTGCTAGGAATAACTTTTTTCGAGAGGTGAACTTTTAAAATCAAGTCGAACTAGAAATGTGAATATGCAAAAACTAAGTTGTTCAGGTTGGGGTCTTTTAGCTGATGAGAATATAAAGGAAATTCTGCTGAAGCAACCCCCTATTTAAATTCTTTTTGACCATTAGTTTGTATAGCACAGTTTCAACATATATAAAAAAGATTTTCTTTTTTAGATCATCACGTGAAGAAAAAATACCAGAACTGAGCCTATCAAATTCGAGCTTTCTATGGAATGTCTTAGAGGCCTTTGTGCAGTAACTGTATTTATGGACTATTCTTAATTGTTCCTCTCTCTTCGTATTATAGGCTGGGCAGTTCATCATTGAATGATGTGGAGAAGTGATATCATTTGAAGAAGCAAAGAAAAGATCTCAGGCTTATGAATCTCATGGTAAGTTATCAACATTAGAGATGGTTGGTAATACATAAACAAATTACTACTATAATTTCATATGATTTGTGCAGACCTCAAGTTATGTGGATGGTAATGATTTCATTGACTCTACCCGAAAGGGAAGTTTTGCAAGATTAATAAATCATTCATGTTAAGTGTTGGAACTCCAGTTGTCAAATTGATGAAAAGAGAAATAAGATAATTATGGTTAATTGATGTTTATTGATTGCACTGATACCGTGTCTTCCTGAATTTCACAGCAGTCCAAATTGTGAAATAAGTAAATGGATAGTGTCAGGGGAAACAAGGGTAGGTATATTTGTGAAGCAAGATATATCTGTTGGAATGGAGCTGACATATGAATATAATTTTGAGTGGTACGAGGGTGCAAATGTTCGTTGTCTGTGTGGAGCTGCAAGCTGTTCCTTATTTTTGGGTGCCAAATCTCAATGATTCCGGGTAACTTAAGTTTCTTATGAATTGTTATATTTGGAATACCCTTTGTAGCATCATATCACATATTCCTCTTCCCAGATTTCAGACAACAAAAAGAGTAATGATTTATGCATATAGATTGAATTTGCTAATCACATACTACAATCCGCAAGTCACATGTTGTAGTATGGTGTATCCTTGTCAAGCTCAGTGTGTTGCATTTGAAGTTGAAAAGGAAAGTCGTTCAGGATAAATCTTACTGCTTCAATAAAAAGAAAAAGATAAATGTTTATTGCTTATTATGTTTAAATTTAGAGCACAACAATTGATGTCTTTGTAGTATGTCTTCTCCTCTTTTTTCATTTAAAACATTATTGATCAACGGGACAATAGATTTTGTTTCTTGTTAATATTGATAAGCCTCACTGTTGAAGTGTTTTGAATTAGCATGTAAACCGATTGCCACTATCTTTCAGGATGACATCACTGTGTTCTAATCCTGAGACATTGATACATAATCTTAAGGGGTTTTGAATTATGACACTGGACATAGATTTCACAGTTCATTTGAGATTGTCTGAAGAGGAACGATAATCCCAGCTAACGTAAATAGTAGAACTTTGTAATTCTAAAGAAATTTATTAGAAAGAGTGGTAGACGTGCTCATATTGGTAAACATAACAAAGAAAGGGGAGCAAAGAGCTGCCTTTTGGTATATGCTTCTAAATTTGATCTGAACCTGTCAGTCTCATATCTTATTCTTTTGTTCCCTTTTTTTTATCTTTGCTCAGGAGTACAACTATGTCTGGGAAGATGGGGATGACAGGTAATGCTCAACTTTGTTTTTTGTAGTTTATACAAATCTTAAGACTCATATCCTTCTAATTCTTGGATATTTATTTCAATCGGGCTTTCTTACTGCAGATATATCGTGGATGATCTTCCAGTTTATGACTCAACAGATGATGAATCTACTCCAGTGATCTCTGGAACTAGTGGAGGAAATGAGCACACAAAGATATTGAATGACGGTGAGGGGTCTACGTTCAAGTTGGAACCCACTAATAGCACAACTAAGAGGAAGTCTCAGCGCAAACCCAAGCTGAAGGTCAAATATCTCATTCTTACTTTTATTCCTTGTATTGTCATGTCATTATCCAATTTAGGACCACGACCGATGCTTAGGAGCTAGTGTTCAAAGCAATGCTTATTGATAATTAATACAAAATCGGACGGATTTCCTCCACTTTAGGGCTATCCAAAAATTTCCCATGTCTCAGAATCAACAATAGAACCAATCAATATCAACCAAACAAGTAATATCTTCATCAGTAGCCATTCGCAACACAACAATACTAAGTCCATCTCCTAATGCGAAAGTGAAGTCTAAGACTAGTCACAAGTCTAAAAATGGATACGGAGGGAGTATAACCTTGAGTATTTAGAGTAGCGGTTCAACTTCGAAGGAGTTTAGATTGATCGGTGACCTTTCTTTGCAAATATTTTGTTGATGTGTGTGAGGATAGTAGGTAGTCGTGTGTTATTCACCCCTTCTCTTCATTTAGTACTTTCATAGTATCTTATTATTGATTTTACTACTCCTTGTTACTTTAATTACTTTATCTTGTTGATTATGTTTCTTTGATCTTAACAACGATTAAAAACTGCTGACCCAGGTTGGAAATACGGGAAGAGAACAAGTGAGACCAATACGGCTGCAATTGAGTGTACCTTTTGTTAAAAATTTACTACTGGCGGAATCTTTCATCACAAACAACACCTCATTGGTACTTGCAGGGACGCCTCACGATGTGAACAACGCCCAGATGCTGTAAGGGAAGAAATGAAGAAATATGTTGATGTAAAGAAGGAACAAAAATGTCAGGATTTACTTCAATCGGATGTGACTAATATTGGTGATGATAAAGATGAAAATATGGAAGAAGGTGAAGCTACTGAATAATCACTTCCTTCAACAATCATAGAATGCAACAATCATAGCTAGTTGATGAAGCTGAGGAAGATGATGATGAACAATATAATGATAACGGTGGAATACAAGATTCTGACGATCTCAAGAAGTAAAGCTTTAGAACAATGAGAAATAGATGTTGTACCATTTTAAATTGATTTTGTTTGTCCTATGGTCTGTGGAGGATTTTGTGATAACTACCTTTTAGCTTTTAATGTGAAATTTTGCTTATATTTATTGTTTCCATTTATTTTGCAAATTTTTTGTTGCTTCTGAATTATCAGTAGAGCTAATATAACCTTCACTTGGCGGAATTCTCATTTACAAAAATTTCTTTCCTTGTATTGTCATGTCATGACCCAATTTAGGATCATGACCAGCGCTTAGGAGCTAGTGTTCCAAGAAATTCTTATTGGTATTTTAGAGAAAAAGAATCCTACTCTTGACACTATTAAAAATGATTGACGTTGCTACTCTAGGAGTTTTAAAATAAAAGGATGTTAGCAAAGAGCTATACTTGAGGATGCTCACAGTTCAAATAAAAGATAAAATAAACGTTTTTGTGGAGTTTTAATCCAAACACAAGATTAGGTAGGAGACAATGAACCTAACACTTGATATAAAATAAACCCTCTAATGCTAATCCCTGCATTACTTGCATTACTAACCCCTACGTTATTAATCTTTGTACCAAACGACCACTAAGTCTTTTCTTCACTTATCTGCATAAGACTTTTATCTTATTTGAACTGTGACCATCCTCTGTCTGATTTGCTAGACCTTGTCCAGAGCTTACTGTACCAAGTCTAGTCCTAATACATTAGCCTCACCAACTTCAAACTGTCTGATGAAAGAATGACATTTCCTATAATACAAGGCTTCATACTGAGCCATCTGAATGCTTGACTGAAAGTCATAATCGTAGGAAAATTTTTCTAATGGTACATAAACATCTAAAAGCAAGAATGCAACTCTTAACATGTCATCTAACAGTATGCTCTGATTTTTCGTCTGTCTATGGATAAAATATGGAACTAAGATCTACTCATGTATTGAAAAGATCTCCAAAATCATGAAGTAAACAGTCATCCTCTGTCTGATATGATGGATACTAGAACCTCATGGAGTCGGAAAATTTAATTCATGTATATGTGGGCTTGATGTGTTCTACCATTAGAAACTTGGCTTGAACATAAGCCAACAATGTCTTTGAGTTTATCACACTAAACTTGATACTTCTATCCTCAAGTTTATGCATATCTTAGGCCAAAAGTCTCTTTGCAGGAGCTATATGAGCCAAATAGCACATGGATTTCCTTTTTAATGCATCTGCTGCATCATTTTCTTTCCTGAACGACACCGAATGGTAAAATTCTACGTAGTCATTGACTAATTTAATTCATCATTGTAAATTGTAGAGTCAAATCTTTCTGCTGGATAACAAATTCAACCTCTTGTGGTCTGTATAAATCTTATTGGTTTCATTGTATAAATCTTGTGGGTCTTGGCTGTTTTTGAACTGCTATTGCCTTTTTATGAAAGTGTAGGAGATGGTAGTCAAGGTAGAGATGAGGAGGGGTGTGCCTATCTCCGAGAACTAATTTGGGTTCAGGTCAGGGCGGCAAACTACAAAAGTCATCCATCTTATAAGGAGAATGTTGGAGTTGTATAGGGATAGGAAGAGGGACCTAAACGTTGTGTTTATTGACCTAGAAAAGACATGTGATAAAGATCCTAAGGAGGTTCTATAGAGGTGTTTGGAGTCTAGAGGTGTATGTATGGCTTACATTAGAGTAATTAACGACATGCATGGTGGAGAAAAGATCCAGTTAAGAATGGTTGGAGGTGACTCAAAACACTTCTCGGTTATGATAGGGTTGCACTAGAGATCAACCCTTAGCCTATTTTTATTTGCCTTAGCGATGGACGAATTGATGCAACATATTCAAGTGGATATGTATGGTGTGTATTATTCACAGATGACATAGCTAGTATTGATTGAGAGACCTATGGTGAATTTAATGATAGGTTAGAAGTTTGGAGACAGACCCTAAAATCCAAAAGTTTCAGGTTAAGCCAGGCTAAAATTGAGTACTTAGTGTTGAAGTTCAAATGAAGTATCACATGAAATGGAGGTGGAATTGAAGTTCGATTAACAAGTCATACTCAAGGGAAGAAATTTTAAGTACCTTGGGTCACCTCCACCTCTTCTTCATGCGATAGAGTGGTGGTTAGACCTACACAGTTGTATGGGGCAGAGTGCTTGCCTATCAAGAACGCACACGCTCAGATGGATGTGTAGGCATACTATGAGTGACATGATTTGTAACGAAGCTATACAAGACAATGTAGGAGTGACCTCCATGATGGACAAGATGAGAGAAGCAAGGTTGAGATGGTTCGAGCATGTGAAAAAGAGGTGCGGGGAAGCTCCAGGTAAGTAGGTGTGCGAGTTTGGCTATAACATATTTTTAGGAGTGGTATAGGTAGGTCGAAGAATATTTGGGAAAGGTGATTAGATGGGACATGAAACATATTCAACTTACTGAGGACATGACTCTAGATAAGAAGGTTTGGCGGTCGAGGATTACAATATAAGGACAATAGGTAGCTATGTGTTGTAGTACTTTTACAAGGAATAAGTAGGGAGTTATCCTTCTCATCTTTTCTTAAAAGTGAATAAACTACTTTTTGTTTTTAACCTTTTGAAAGTGCATTTTTGAATGAAAAAACAAGATGCGATATGTTTAACCTCAGTCCTCGACAGTTCAGTTGCGGTTTTCATGTCTGCTGCTTCTTGACTTCAGGTAATTGTTCTTTCTTTCTTCTTCTTTTGTTCTATTTTGTTCTATTCTATTTTACTGTACCAACATTGTTGGTTCTCTACTCTGTTTTGCTGATTATTTTTCTGAACAATGATTATATATTGTTACAGTGATTAAAATATAGTGCTGATTATATTTCTTTGATCTTAACAACAATTAAAAATGGCTGACCCCGGTTGGAACTATGGGAAAAGAACAAGTGAGACTAATAGGAACGTAGTTGAATATAACTTTTGTAAGAAAGTTACTAATGGCGGAATCTTTCGTCACAAACAACATCTAGTTGGTATTTACAAGGACGTCTCAGGGTGTGAGAAATGCCCGGATGGTGTAAGGGAAGAAATGAAAAAAATATGTTGATGAAAAAAGGGAGCAAAAACTTCGGGCATTATTTCAACGGAATGTGACTAATATTGATGATTAGTACTATTTCTGATCAGCTAGTAACAGTGTTTGGTGAGTCCTCATCTTTTTGAGGAAACCCCTGTGTTTCTTTCAGTCATTTACTTTCAATTTTCAGACATTAGCGTTATCTAGGGACTTGTCTTAGCAACTCATATTAGTAGAGACTTTTCAGACAGTTAGTTTAGATTTAACTATGTGAACTCACATATTCATCTATTGATTTTTTAGACTATTTCAGTTCAATTTCTCATCTAGTTATCTTCTATTGCTATTACATGTTGATTCTTAGTGTCATGCCTGATCATGAGGTTAGGGGTAGTCTTGGATCGTGACAGTTTGATTCTTGTGTGAAGCACCTGAAGGTAGTCCAAGATAGGTAGTCGGAAGGGCTCCAACCCTACAATTCAAAATTTTTGAGTGAGTGATCCAATGTTGTTCACCTTCTCAAAAAGAATAATCTCGAACTTCCTCAAATTGATTTTGAGTTCTGATACTGGCTTAAACCAAGTAAACACTTGGCTTAATAATCAGTGTTATCAAAGGCGAAAAACGCCAAAAAGCTCCAAGGTTCGTAGGGGCTTTAAATGCAAATAAAGTGTGGACTTAAGTAAAAAAAGGCGCAAAGGGAGAAAAGAAAACAAATATATTTGTTTAGTCCAAGACTAATAATTATAAACTTGAATGACAAATATATGACCAAAGAAATTTTTTAAAAAATTATGATGAAGTAAAATATCAATTATTTAGTGTCACTTCTTCATAAGAGGCTCATTGGCAAGGAAACGTTTACCTTAGAACCTTGATGACGACACTGAATCGCACATAAAGCGAGGCGAAGCGCTCAACATGTTTCGAGCCTCGCTTCAGGGCTTAAGCACGCATTTGATAGCATTGTTAATAATCCAACTAGGCCTCAGTTGCATCATAAAAATCAAGGTATCATCCGTAAATAACGAATGAGACACTAAGAACCGCAACACTAAAAACCCTTTAAGTAACCTCATAAAATAGCTCTATCATCAACCTACTTAATGCTCACATAAATAAGATTAACAACATTGATGATAAGTGATCCCCTTGTCTTAAACCCCTCGGACTCCCAAAAATCCCGCTAGGTCACTATTCACCAACATAGAAAATCTTACTAAAGAGATGCAAAAATTAATCCATTTCCTCTTTTTTTCCCCAAATCCCATTTGAAACATAATAGAATCTATGAATTTCTAGTTCACATGATCACAGACCTTTTCCAAATTTGAATTTCAAATTTTCCAAATTTTAATTTTGAGTTATCCAAATTTGAATTCTATATCCACAGCTGACGCAACCCCATACCAATGCCTCACTACTACTTTCATTTTTCAATTAATTAACGGCTAAGTGATTTCATAACTTGAGATTTCCTTAACCAGCTGACCTTACTTCGTATCCTTAGCCTCCTTATCTTTATAGTTTTCTAGTTCGACTAAGTGATTTAATTTCCCAAATTTTTAGGGTAAAACTAATTTTTGAAGTTCACCTCTCGAAAAAAGTTATTTTTGGCCAAATTCCACTGCGTCTAGAAGCCTTTTAAGCATACAATAAAAAAGAACAACAATGAATAACGGAAAAGCAAAGATCGAGAAGAAAAGTTCAAGAAAGCAAAAGAAAATCAAAATCAGATGCGATGCACGAGGGCGTTTCAGAAGTCAATATTGGTACGATTTTACTTTTTTGATTTTTTATTTTGAAAATATGCTCGTTTTTGCATTTGCTATATCTAGATACATATTGGAGAGTTAGATCTATGAACTTATCTTGTTTTCTTTAGTTAACATTTTTTCCTAGTTTAGAGATTAGTTTTCTATTCTAGTCTTGGAAGTATCAGTGACATTTCGCTAGGGTGAAATGGAAAGATTGGTATACTCAAACTTACTCAAGGCCTCCGAGATGAATGAATCAATAACTTAGGAACCATTTCATTTTTTTAAGAAAAGACACTCTCCCATTCAGAATACTTTGAGTTCTTAGAATATCAATCCTTTCCTTTTTGAATAACATCTTTTCCACCTTCTTATTTTTGCTTGTTGTACCTGTTTCCTCTTCACACTCATAAATTTCTTCATCAGAAAATTCTCCAGTAGGAACAAAGGGTTTAAACATTTGAAGTGTTTTTAGAGAGGAGAAAAGAGGGTTTTGAAAATTTCTGATTTTTGGAAGGGGATTTGAATTTTCTGAGGAGATGAAAAGAAATATGGAGTATAAAGAAAATGAAATGGTGTATTATGTGAAAGAAAGTGTCATTTTCGTATTCAAATGATGGGACAACAATCAGATTTTTGAATGACAGACCTGTGGCAATCACAACAGTTCTCATGCATAATTCAAAATGCAAATTTAAGATTGTTAACCTTTGAGAACGGACTGGGTCCCTCTCACTAAATTCCTAGATTTGTCCTGAACTTCATTTTCCTTCAGTATTTTTTCCATGTGTGCATTCCTACAAAAGGTATAAGACTGAATTTGCTAAAACATACATAACTGAAAAACAAGGATACCTACTCCCTTTGCATAGTCATGAGAGGGTTGATTGCTTCAGACTTGATCCATTCAATCAGGTTTTAGCATCCCCAACTTCAGTTTGATTATCTCGGCTAGGTCTTATAAGAGCTTTAAGCTGCTATTTTATCCACAAGAGTTGAGCACATCAAGCTGCACCTGCTACATACTTTGCCTTAGTTGTTGAAAGAGCAACTGAATCTTGCCTTTTAGTTCCCCATGAATGAGAGATCATCCTAGAAATAAGTCATTCCTAAGGTACTCTTTCTATCAACTTGATACCCAGTATAATCAACATCACTATATTCCTCCAAATCAAAAAGTCTCATGATGAACAAAATAGAACTAAGTCCTTGTCTTCTTCAAATGTCTTAGGATTCTCTTAGCAGCCTTCAAATATGATTCCATTGGACAAGCTTGGAATCTTGCATAAATCCTAACACTTATATCATTTACATTTGGACCACATCCATCAGCATCTAGCTTCGAGTTGGTCCCCATGGGAGTATCAATTGTCTTGACATCTATAGTGTGAAACTTCTTTAGTAGCTTCTTTGAGCTGGAACCAGGTCCTATCTTTGTTCAGATATCAATTGCCCTGATCACACTGTGCTATCTTCTTCCCTTTAGCTAAGTCACTATGAGTGTATACTTGTTCTTGACAAACTGGTCCTTGCTTAGGATTTTGGTGAAGCTGTCAGCCATTTGATCTTCCATTTTGCAAAACTTCATGATGACATCACCTCTTTTTAACATTGTCTTGACTTCAAGTATGTTAAGCCTTTTGATAAGCTCCTTGATGTACATTTCTCGACAAACGAGGGTACCTTTAGATGTTTGCTTGATCTGTAACTCTAAGAAGAAATCTAATTCTCCCATCATGCTCAATTCAAAACTCACTACTCATGAGTGTAACAAACTCTTCACACGACACCTCAAAGGTTGCTTCAAAGATTATATCATTAATATATACTTAAATAAGTAGCAATTCCTTTCCTTTGTGATTTCAAAAAGAGGATTTTGTCAATTTTACCACTTTTGAAACCATTGTTGAAGAGGAACTTGGACAATCTGTCAGCTGGTCAGAGAACCAAGTATCATACTTTGCTTCTTTCAAACTGAGCTTGATCAACTTCTTTATTCTCACCTTCAAAATTCACATTATAAATTTGAACTGCATCATCTTTTTTCAGCATTGTCTACTAGACCAGGTCCCTTATCAAGTTCATTATCTTCATCAGCTTCTTTGGGATTGCTGGATTTATGAAGAGGATATTCTTCAGCACGCTCACTATTTAGACCATTTGTTTGAATCTGAAGCAGCTCTTCCATCTTAGAATCTTCTTTGTTTTGCAACTTACTTCTCAATTCTTCCATACTCATCAAAAATCACATGAACATCTTTTTCAATGCACACATTTTTATACACTGGATAAGCCTTGCTGGAGGAAGAATATCCCACAAATACTCTTTCATAATTATTGGGATCAAACTTTCCAATATCATCCTTTTGGTCACAGAACATGTAGTATTTACCACTTCAGCCCGAAAGTTCTTTAGAAGATTAAAATCCTGCTTATTTCGCTTGAAGGATGGTCTGATTTGTTTCTCTTTAACACAAGCATATAAAACTTTATCATCTGCAAATTAATTTTATTTTGGGAAGACCGTGGACAAGGTGTCTTGACACAAGTTTGTGCAGTAAAGAACACATGAGCACGTCTCTTGTGTCATACATCAACATTCTCACTTTGAGAACTAAGGCAAGTGAGACTATCACTACGAGCAGTTTTCAGATCAGCAATATACATGTTCTCCATTTTCTTTATCAGAAATTTGTGAAACACTTAGAAGATTGTACTTCAACTCATTGTCATAGTACACATCTTCAATGGGGTGTTCCACAAACTTTCCAATCCCGCCTATGCCAAAAGAGACACCTCCACCTTGAAGTGTCTTGATAGATATGAAGTTTTTAGTTTTACTAGTCATGTGCTTTAAGCATCTATTATTCATGAGACAACACTGTCTGATGCTACATCCTCTTAGTTGTATAGCATATCATTGTTAGCCTTGGGAACCTATTTGAGACAGAGTTCCCAGTAAGAAGATAACAGGGTGATAGGAAAATCATTTGTCCAGTGGGGCAGACTGCTTTTCTTCAACCTAGGACTAGAAGCAAGACCATATCCCTTCTTCTATCTATTCCTCTGTTTGGAATAGTTTGAAGAACTTCCTTCATGTTTTTTCCAAATAGGACAATCTTTCTTAAGATGTCCATTTCGACCATAATGCAGACATAACAACTTATTAGCAACATAAACATTTTTGCTGTGAGGATTTTATGGGGGATCTTTCTTCTCACAACCCGGCCCTCTTTACTGTTGTTACCCTGACTGATTAAATTTGTAAGAATTTTAGAGGAAGTGGTCCATTTGAGGGATTTGTTCAGTTCCTCTTTTGCACTGACCAGGTCCCTCTTCAACACAAGATTTCTTTCTAGAATTCCCTCTTTATTAAAACAATGTGCAACTTATTTTCAAGCTCCAGCTGCAAGTTGGTGACCTTGTTCTTTCCTTTAGAAACTGTAGTAGTCACCCTTTTTATCTTTTCCTTCAGTTCTAGATTTTCAGCTTCTAGAATAACCATTTGTTTTTCAATATCAGATATTTGGGTAACTAGAGCAATTTTTCCATCTTAAGAGATGTCTAAGCTATTGTTCACGAGATCATTCTCAGTCATTAACTTAATGATCAAATCAATTAGTACAACAACTAGCTTTCTCAATTTACTAATAGAAAAGGTATTTAAGTTTTTCTTGAAGTATGATAAGGTTACCTCTTCATTAGCATCTTTATCATCTTACTTTGCCATGCAAGCATCATCAGAGTGTTCAGAATCATCTGAATCACTTCGTGCATTTTCCCATGGAGTCAAATCCCTTTTCACTACATGATATATAGTTTCTCTTCTGCTTGACTTGTAATAGACCGGAACCCTTCTTTTGTCTCTGCCTTCTCCAGGCTTGACATATTAACCTTGTGCATAGGGCAGTCTCTAATGAAGTGACCTAGTTTACCACACTTGTAACACAAGTCATTTGAGTTTGTAACCCTGTCAAGATTTCCTTTCTTCATGAGACCTCCATATTTTCTCACATTTTTTGAAATCTTCGAGTGAAATAGCCTATATTCTCATTTATTTCTGGGGTTTGACTTTGTGACACCTTGAGAGTAAGTGATTTGTCCCTTTTTGCATCTTTCTTCCTATCAGCCTCATTAATCGGGTCTGACCTTTTGTCTTTGCCTTTGAGATTGAGACCATCCTTCTTTGTGTGCATCTCATGAACTTGAAGATGTTCAAATAGTGCATCCAGTATCACTACTTCAGAGTCCCTTATCTCATCGCCAATCACAAATTCATTTGTCCAAGATATGGGATGAATTTCCAGTATCTTAGATACTTGCTTGCATGGAAGGAGCCGTTCTTCGAGGAATATAAGCTCATTTGTAATGGTGGAGAATCTACTATGCATTTCATGAATAGATTCACCTTCTTTTATGGTAAAACTTTCAAACTGAGTAGTGAAGAGATCAAGCTTAGATTTCTTTGTTTCCTCAGTGCCCTTATACATTGTTCTCAATCTATCCTAGATTTCCTTGGCTGATTTACAAGATGAAATCAAATTATATTCATTTTCTCCAATGCCACACATCAATAGCTTCCTTGCTTTGTATTTTTCTCAACTTTTCTTTTGTCGGAGTCATTATATTGTTGTCGAGTTTTGGGAACGACTCTTGTGACGTCTACATCTTTTACTTCCATAGTTGGCACATAAGGACCTTCACAAATAACATTCCATACCTTAATGTCCTCAGCCATGAGATAGTCACTCATTCAAATATTCCATCATCTATAGAACTTACCATTTAAAAGAGGTGGCCTTGTAGGAGACTGACCTTTTTGCAAGTTCAGTGGTGCCACCATTCTTCGCAGGAATCTCTCCCAAGCTCTGATACCAATTGTTGGAATGTATGCGTCCATGAGTGATCAGAGGACCATGTCCCCAGACAGAATAAATTGTGGAAAATAAATAGCTCAAAGTAAATCAGGCAAAATGATTTTACGTGGAAACCCCTTGCTCAAGGGCGGTGAAAACCACGACCTATACTTACAAAATTTCAAGTCAAACTCCATTTCATTCAAATGGAGCAAATTTTCAGATTACAAACTCTTCTAACCTAGGAATTAAAACTCTTTAATCCCTCCCCCCTTACTGTAGAAACTCTATTACAAACAAAAACAAAGCAATAAATCTATTGCCCACTAAACCAACTAAGTACAGTTGATCTAGACTTTAAGAACCCAACACGACTAACTCTAGCCACCAACCCCGATCTCAACGATGAGAGCTAAACAAGCAATATCTCTGCTGCACCCAAACATCAACTAACTCTAGTTGACATTCCTAGGAAACTCTACCCAAGAGAACATCAAAACAATGATGTAAAAAAGGCTTGACTAAAACATAGATGATTCTACTAACTAACTCTAGTTAATACGACTCAAACTAAAGCTTTAGACAAGAAAATGATCTACTGTCCTTTATAACTTAGGAGTAGATTTACAATATAAGCACATAAGACATAAAGCTCAAAGTACAACAAAGACTCTTCAACACTCTATCAGCTCCTTTGTTGAGTATGAGTAGTGTTCTTCCTTGAAGATGACCTTCTCTTTGTAAGCTTATGAATTTTCAGAAATTCAAATCTTTGTTTGCCAAATCTTAGTTTATGTCTTGTGAGAAGAGACTATCTCAAATGGACACAAACCCCTTGGGACGACACCATTGGCTGAGAGCCTGCTACTCTGAAAAGTTCTGCACCAACCATGTTAGATGTGACAACTTTTAGACAACTGTCTTTTGACTTTTCCCTGTACGTAGTCTATCTGGGACCAGGTCCCTTTCCTTCTTTTCTTTGTGGGTTATTGAAAAGACTTGCTAGATCTCTCTCTTTTTGAATGAATAATGTTGTTTGTTTATTGTTGTATATATCAATCCCGAACAAGAGTTTTGACCACTGAAACAAACAACCTCATCCGCCCTTCCTATTGGTGAAGTACGCTGCACTTTTCACCAACCAACCTAACAAGATAACTTTACATCTATACACCATTTTGAATCTGGACGAGAGCACTCTGCCAGGGACTGGGTCTCTGCATTTGTGAGGATCATCAAAACACTGAGAATATAACATTTTCCCCCTTTTTGATGATGACACACAAACATTCCTTACGCTAAGTTTATGAGTCCACAAATTGGACTCATTTAAGGCTATATTTTAAAAGAAATTGTGTCCTCAAATGCTTATTTTATCTCAATATCTGATGAAAACCCTTAAGTTTTAGGTATTTGAAGATTGAAGGAAAGCATGGATACTACTTCGCAAAAAAGAACGAAAAGGCCGAAAAGAATGAGAAAATAAAGGGTTGAGGATCGCCGATTCCACTTGGCGAATCGCCGAAGGGTCTCACTTCGCCTTTGGTTCCAATGTGTTGTGTTTGAAGGAAAGGATCAAGTCGGCGAAACAAGGGAGCAGTCGGTGCTTCGCCAAAAATTTCTGCGAAGCAGTACTATATCATCCAATGACCTACAGCACGATGATGATGATGGATGGTGCAAGAAAGTGATGAACTACACTAAAGGGTGAATCGCCGAGTTGATCGGCGATTCCAACTAATGTCGCCGAATGATCCGTTGCAGCACAGATTTTTGAAAACTATAAATACTCGTTGTGATTTGGACTTGGGTTTCTTGGATTCTTCATTCTTGGCCTATAGCAAGACTTAAATCTTCATACCCATTTGAATGCAAGCTCATTTAGGTATAAATTTCTATCTCTTGATGTGTGGCTAAAAACCCCTATTCTTGGGGTGTGATTTAGCAAATATATGTTGAGATTATTGTTGGGTTTTACTTGCTCATAGATTAGATGTATTTTAATGGTGATTTCACCTAGTGGCTGTGGTTTAATTTAATGGGTTTGTAGTTTCAAATACAAAACCACCCATGTGTTTTCAGCTTGCTCGAGAGAGAGGACGTGAAACCAAGACCGCTAGAATAATGGCCTAAGGAATGGGTCGACATGAGGTTTAGCTCGAGAGGGTGAACCCTAGTCCCATATCCTAACACTCAGCTCGAGAGATTGAGTGGGGTAAGGCGTAGGCTGGCCTTCATGCGGCAAATGGGTGTCCGAGAGGAACCTATTTGAAACGGGGTAAGTTGCTCGAGAGGGAACTTATTTCCATCTAAAGCTTAGCCTAGTCACTATTATCTTGCAAATTTCCTATCGAAAGCATGTACCCAATGATTTATATCAATATATATTGCGGTCACACCCCAAGAACTTCTCCCCATACTTGAGTTTTCTCTTTATTTTTGTTGTTTTAGCAATACTTGTGACAAACCTCCAAATCGATATTTGACACTTTTGTGTCTCCCCTTTTTAATTTACAATATTTTTAATCGTTAATATCTTTAGCTACAACTAGTTAGAACTTAATTTTATTTTTATATTAATTCTCAAAACCACTCCCTTGGGACTCAACCCCAACCCTTGGTTGGGTTATTATACTACGATCGTAGACACTTGCATTGAAAGTTGTGTCGTTGATTATGCAAACATCATGAGTTTATTCATTCATTTTCCTTGTTATCAATCCCAATGCCAGAATACCCTTTCCTAGATATGGTCCCTTGTTAGATCCTTAAGTTTGTTAAATCATCAAAACTTAACATTATCTCCAACATAACAAGATCTAAACTATATTGTTTGTGTATGATGTAATTGTTCATACCAAATGTGCTCTAGTTCATACCCTTACCAATGATTTGAGGTATTGACTGGACTAAGAATTTTTTAAGACACAAATTTAATAAATTTAGAAATAATTCTAGAGGATATTATGGTATTCTGTTGAGTACTTATGTTGAGTTTGCATTTATGGACAAAATATATGCATCTTGGAAAGTGGGTTCATCACTTTTATATAGGTGATGTTGAGTCAACACATGTCTAGATTACTATACTTTGTTCTTTCCATTGTAACAAACTAGTTCAAAGTTGTAGTTTGTAACTACTCGAGTCTATACCCTCGCCGAAACACGATACCTGGAACCACAAGTTATCTCAAGCTAACCCTTGGCATACATCTCAAAGAATCACATAAAGAAACTACGCAGAAGCTGAAATACATAATTGAATAATATAATTTAGAAAATCCATGAAACTACATTTCTTCTATTTAAAATAAGCATATACTAAGAAAACATAAGTTTTCTAGGACATGACCACCAAATACCTCAAAACCAAAGACAACATGAAGAAAAGTCTGGTCACCTAAACTAATGGAGTCTCCAAATGAGGAGGGCTCACCAAGTGCTAATTGTAAATGTTGTAACCTTACTATTGACAAGTCTGAGTACAAGCACCGCAATCTACATCATAAAAGGATGCAACATAGAGAAAAGCATGTGTCAGTACGTGGAATGTACTAAGTAAGTAAAAGGCACTACCATAGTAGTAGAAATGGCATAACGGGGACAATGAAATAACGTTCTCAAAATCATATACATAGCGAAAGAATTGAAGAGAAACAATTGGAATCTATGAATAAGTATCATAAAAATATCTTTTCAAAAGCACATATTCATATAATTGAGTTTTTTTCAATAGCCTTGCATAATCATATACACAAAATAGCATACTTGAAATGAGCCATAATGACTTAAAAACATATCATAAAAATGCATAATTAGGGAGTTTTTTATAACCGACATATACCATGTGAGCTCATGATGTTCAACAACTAACCTAGTTTGGAGGGTTTCCCTATACCTTGCCTGAGTATAGGACTATATCATATCTATGTGAATCCACTAATCTTAGCCTCTCAGGGCTAGAAGGTCAACCGACAAAACGGTTAAACATAATCCTACATTGGTGCATAGTTATGGGATTTTGGTTTTCTAAACTCGCGTCCTCTCGGTACTAAATAGTCCTCACAATACAACATATATTCATATAATGCTCATAGGTATGAAAACCACTTATCATTTTGAATCATGTATGAGGCTAATCTCAAAAGTCACATCTTAAAATAACATGTATTTAGGTTGTAATTCATATCATCTTTGTTTTCATGCTTAAAAGCCATAAGAGTTTAAATGACCATAAAAAAATATGCTAAATCAATATCATTAGGTTTCAAAGCCAAAGTGAAATAATAAAAACATAAATTAATAACGAAGATCATTAGTTCATAAAAATTCCTAATTTTACTTCTAACAATCTTGAATAATTCTTGAAAATCAAAATAATTTAGGTATGAGAGGAAGTGCACACCATAATAAATTGCTATATTTTAGCTATTTTCTGTTTCCTAGTTTGTTTAAAACTCTGTTAGTTACTGTTAAGTATTAGTTCCTTAATTTCAGCAAACACTAACTTAGTTTTAGCATATTTTTTAGCATTACTTTACATCATCTTAGTTAAGCTGCGATGTATTTATTTATCTCATTTATCAATAGAAATCACGTTTCCATTTTTTCTTCAATCAGTTCTTATTCTCCTCTGTTAAACACTAATAGAAGAGATACTCCCATTGAAGCCTTATATACCCGTGAGAATGAAGCTGGAAAGCAGAAGTTGTTTTGAAGCCTTGAAACCCTAGTTTTTGTCTTTTTTATGATTTCTTTTTGAGTTGGGGAGTTGAGAGCATAGAATATAAAAGAAATTTGAGTACTTTATGGAATATATTCCCCTAGTATAATTTAAAATATCGTGGCTTAGGCTTAGGAAAAGTGGGAAAAGATAAAAGCATCCCTAATTAGAGTTATCGAAAAACCTTCCACGAGGTCATCTATGGTGTGTGGTTTGATCCACGAGCCGTAGATCCCATTCGTGTTTGTCAAACTAAAATTTTAAGTCTCAGAAATTCATTCTATAGGACCAAATTACGAACCCGTATATGTCTTTATGACCTGTAATTGGGTCTGTGAAAATCAGACAAATAAATGACTTTCAAAAGTTTGTTTCACAAGTTGACAGTACGGGTCATACTTCAATTCATGACGTGTCAATGAGGTTCGTAGTTACTGACTCTAAAAACTATGATATGGTAGTCTCTAGTAAAATTGTCATTACCTTTTATGCCACACTCGAAATGATGCAAATTTGGTAGCATTGGAAAGAAGACTCATAGACCTTTAATTTGATAGGTAATGGACCACCTCATTCATTCTATGCCGAGAGATTTAGTTGTTTAAAATTGACCATTGTATGAACTAATGTAAAACCTTAGCAGATAAAAATGCTTTGAACTTGGTTTGGTGTTTGAGGTAACTTACGCTCCCAAAATGTATCTGATATACTTACTACACTTAGTAAAGGACCTTAGCATATATGTACAACTTATAAATCATTGGGTTCGGGCCTATACACATATGGAGGATGGTTCAAATCTTTGCTTAGAAGTTGTGGTGTGTTACCTTAGTTGCTGATCTTCCTTAGCAAAGTCAGGTTTGTTCTCTCAACAAACTTTGGCTTATTAAAAAATGTATATGAAAAATATAAGTCATTTTCCACTTTTTGGACAATATTGACTACTTGCAATAGGAAAGAGCCATAGTCATAAGTGTTTTACTGTTCCATACCCATTTTAATGTTGATGTGTTTGTTAATAAACTTTACCTATTGAAATGTTCTCTTATTGAATATCCTAGTGTTTGGATGGTTGATGTTATGGTGTGCATTCCTTATTATCGATTTACTTTATTTTCCCTTCCATTAAAACATGGATGCTCACATCAGTGACATGGTTTATCTAAACAATTAGTTGTATGATATTTTGTTTGCCTATTGTTCGTCGTATATTTCTAAAGATCACAGTGTATAGTAGTGTTTATGGTGACTGTATAACAAATGTAGCCCCTTTGCTTATATTTTAAGTGATTTTTCAATACAATATGTGTATTTATATCAAGTCATGGGGTGAATCAATTCTTTTTTCTTTATTGAAGGTCCAACTGTCGGAAGGAGTAACACCATTTGTTCATATAACTCAAAATGAGTTTTTAAGGCAAAAGTGAGCTCCAATCCTTTCCTTGCTTTTTTTTTTTTATGATGGTCTCCTTACCAGTCAACTGCGTTATTTCTTCTGATAATCCTTAAACTTAAGCTTATTTTCATACACTTGTTGCTTAGACTTGTGAATTATTGTGCCATCATTTACAATTGTTAGTACCACCAGTTAATTGCATTCTTTCTTTTGATAATCCTTAAACTTAAGCTTATTTTCATACACTTGTTGCTTAGACTTCTGAATTATTGTGTCTTCATTTATAATTGTTAGAACCACTTGGATAGCATATTGATTATACTCATGGTCCAAAAAGTTAGTTTATTTTTTAAAGAGATTAATTTTTGTTTAACTAGTGTACCTTATTCCATGATCTGCCAAGGATGTCATGAGATATAATTTCACTGGCAAGAAAATGAGTAAAACAAGAAATTTGAACTCTTCCATAGTATGATTATCTGTCCAAGCTTAAAAGGAAGAATTTTTCGTTTGTTGAAACTAAAGTTTTTTATAATGCTTATCTTTTTCTTTGTTCTATAAGATGGAGAAACAAAAAAATTAGGCTCTTCTTATGATGGAGAAATAAGTTTCAGTTTCATTCATAAGAAAATTTTGTGTCCTACTTCTTCATTATGTGGTTTATAGCTTTTTGTCTTCCAAAGATTGAAGATTCTGATCTCTTAACTTGAATCTCAAAAAAATCACCAAAAATAAGAGAGAGAAAACGTGTACCCTAAAAGATATTTCTACCAATTCTTCTTTTATTCATCAAAGCTCATCCTAATCGCCGTCGAGATTACTGCCTTAGCCCTGTCCTATCATCTGTATAATGGAGTTCGTCATTTATTGACAGATTTTTCGGATTTGGAGTTTAATAGTTTTTTATTATCACTAATCTGGCTTTAGTTACTCAATTTTAATTGGAATGTTCTCATGTCTTACAGACATAAGAAACTTAAAGAAGAGGACGTCGCTGTTTGTGAATGCAAATATGGTGTTAATGATCCTGAAACTGCTTGTGGAGAAAGATGCTTAAATGAACTAACCAATACTGAGTGTACACTAGGATACTGTCAGAGTGGTGAAAATTGCAGGAATCAGGTAAATTAGATGATTTGGTTAATTAGTTGAACATTTCATGACGTTTCTCTATATTTATACATTTTTACCATGTTCATATCTTTTTCTGAACTTATAACAAATTTGTGTTACAGATTTATGTTGAGAAAAACAGTTTTATGTTTTGGAAAAAAAGAACTAGAAAACTATTGAAAAGATCAAAAAAAAAAAAAAAAAAAAAAAAAAAAGAGAAAGAGACAAAAAGAAATGGATTCAAATTGTGAGAAATGCTTTTATGTCCTTGAACTATTTAACCAAGTTATCCTCGAAGGGTCAAATTATCTCCTCCATGCACGATGTGCATAGTTGCAAACTCTTCCACATTATGTTCCTCATATATTTCATGTGACAGAGCTTTATCCAATTTCTTGTCTTGTTAAATTTCTATGCTTTTACTTCTGCATTTTTCTTCTTTATCAGTCTCCTAATGCTATCTTTTCCTTTGTGCGTCATGGGACTTTTCCTCATACCCAAGTAGAATTCTAACTATTATTCTAAGAATTTCCTCCCTATTATCTACTAAGACATCACGATCTTCATATCAATCTAACATAAGGAACTTCTAAATGGATGGAAGTTGCTAGTCTTCTGCTCGAAATAATTTTTATTTTCTAACAAGTTTGTTATAAATCAACCTTTTGAGATGAATCATCAGATTAGAGGCCTATGACAAACTGTTTCTTGCATCTATTTGATTATGTGTCCATTGTTTTCTTCTGTTCTTTCACCTTTCATGGGATCAATCTTGCTCACTTGGGCCAATTCCGTACTGCAAAAATGTTCTGACAAAGTCTAACATGATCACTACATCATGTTACACATCTAACGTGGACAATGTATAATGTCACATTATTTAATATGTCAAGTCAATATTTCATGTTAACTAACCTTTTCCGTTATTTCACGCTACTAAATATGTCAAGTCAAGTCTCTATGATAGCAAAAAATTCTAAAACTCAAGTATTAGTGTGGTAAGAGTAGAGCATATGACCTTTACCTTGATTGTGATAGTTATAATGCATCTAGATTTGTCGTATACGTATAGGGTTAATTGTTCAAATTGTTATATGCAATATCCTTAATAGAACATTGAGGGTGTGGCCTAGTGGCGATGAAGTGGACTGAGAACCATTTGATCACAAGGTAAAAATCTAGCGGAGGTAAAAATACTAGGTAATTTCTTCTATCTGTCCAAGCCTTGGCGGAAATAGCTTAGCCGCTACTTCATGAAATTAGTTGACGTGGGTGCAAGCTGGCCCAAACACCACTGTTATAAAAAAATTAGTTGAGGTGGCTGCTTCCATGGATGGAACCCATGACCTACACGGAGACAATTTTACCGTTTCTTCAAGGTTCCCCTTCAGTTATTCCATTGTAGATGAAAATAATGAAAAATTGTTGCTTGTTATTTAGTTCTTTCCCTATTGAAAATCTTTCTTCACTTAAATTTATCTTTTCATCAACTTCACGGAGGAGACTATGTCAATAACTAATGATAGATTCTACTCAATGCCATGTTTGAAAGAGACAATGTGTCATTTAGATATTTTTTGGTATATTGTTTTGAAGTGTTTTGCTTGTTGTCCACAGAGATTCCAGAAATGTGAATATGCAAAAATTAACTTGTTCAGGACTAAAGGGCGTGGTTGGGGTATCTTAGATGATGATAATATAAAGGTAATTTTGCTGAAGCAGCTATAGTTATGACTTATTCGTAATTACTATTTTCTCTGGAATATATCGGAAACCTTTGACAAGTAATTGTAGTTATGGGCTTATGGATTATTCATAATTACTAATTAGCTTCTATCAACCAATTCTTCCCCTCTCTATCAATGCATCTACAGATCGATCACTACTATATAATTTCATATGATTTGTGCAGAGGTCAAGGATGCATACATCATGTCACTGAAGCAAATTTTTTCATTGATTCTACCAAGAAGGGAAGTGTAGCAAGATTCATTAATCATTCATGGTAAGTGTTGAAATTTCAATTATTGAAATGATGAGAAGTGAAACTGTGTGTTCCTAAATTTTCTAGCCAACCAAATTGTGAAACAAGGAAATGGATAGTGTTAGGGGAAACAAGGGTAGGAATATTTGCAAAAAGAGATATATTCGTTGGAATGGAGCTTTCATATAACTATAACTTTCAGTGGTATGGTGATTCACCTGTTCGTTGTTTGTATGGAGCTACAAACTGTTCTCTTTTTTTGGGTGCAAAATCTGAAGGATTTAAGGTAACTTAAGTTTCTTGTGAATTGTTATATCTAGAATGCCCTTTATAGTGTCATTTCACTTATTCCTTCTTTCCAAAAATAGATAACAAACATATTAATGTTTTATCATAGATTCTTCTAAATTTTATATGAGTCTGTCAATCCCATTTCTTATTCTTTTGTTCCCTATTTTTATCTTGGTAGTTGGCTTAGGAGTGCAGTAATGTCTGGGAAGAAGGGGATTACAGGTAATCTTTGTTCTGTTAACTTGATTTGTTTCATGAGCTGAGCTTTTTCCATTACTTCTACATCTTGATTCTCTATGTAAAAGAGAAATATTAGTGATTCCATGAAAGCCTCAGTGAGATAAAGAAATGTGATAGGCAATGGCTTAGTAAGAGATCTTGCATGTTTTATTTGATGTGTTATGTCTTTCCATAAGACGAAGTATGAGAAGAGCTACTCCTCCCCTATTCTTAATCCCACTTCTTTTGTCTATCAATTGATAGATAGGCTGAAAATGATATTTCTGGACAAAATGAACTGGTCTTTCCTTACTTGACTTGCCGACGAAAAAATAATATTGAAGGCAAAGATGAAGCTCGTTTCATTTTGATTCACTGCAGGATGACTTGAACTTTACTTTCTAACTAAATGATATAATTGAGGTAGTTCACTTATGTCTCAACAGTAATATAAGAGTAAAGTTTCAGGTAGTTATTTATGAGTTTCATAGGAGCAAATTGCCTATGGTAATATAGTTTGGATGCTATAACATCAACTCATATCCTTGTAATTCTTGGATATTTATTTCAATTTGGCTTTCTTACTGCAGATATATCATGGATAATCTTCCACATTATGACATGACGGGTGATGATGAATCTTCTTCGGTGATCTCTGGAACTAGTGGAGGAAATGAGCACACTAAGTTATTGAATGACATTGAGGCATCTACGTTCAAGTTGGAACCAACTAATAGCAAAACCAAGAAGAAGTCTCAGCCCAAACTCAAGCTGAAGGTCAAATATCTCATTCTTAATTTTAAGATGACTGTGTGATGAGAATGTCTCGCCAAGGCTTAAAGACAAATTCTGTATAGTGGTAGTTGGATCTAAATTGTTTATGACAGATTGAATTTTCTAGCCCTTTGTAGCTCCTTCTTTCATCCAAGGGCCTAAGTACACCACAATAGAAAGACCTTAAATTTTATTAGAGGATAAAAAAATTGTTGGATTTTAGGCCATAAAATAAAGTAATCCAGGATAAATCCTTATTACACCAGTAAAAAAAAAAGAAAAAAAAAAGATAAACCTTATGGCTTATTACGTCCAAATTTAGAGCACAACAATGGAAGTTTATGTTGTAGATTTTGTTTTTCTCATATAAAGCTTGGTTGATCAGCAGGATTTTTTTTGGGGTAAATATTGATTTATTTATTCACCAAAGTAAACATTACAACACTAAAAAAAACAAAGGCCTGAGCTTCAACAGCCTCACCCCTCATTTACTTCGTCCCCTCTACATCAGCTATCGATTAGGAAAGATAAAAATTCAATCTAGCTAATGTTCCTCTCAATATGCTGCACTTATTCCCTGTATGATGTATCGCCTGTATGATAGTCTTCACAATCTCATTTTCACTTCGTTGCTTCTGTTTGAACAATCTTGCATTTCGTTCTTGCCAAATATGATAGACAACTCTTGCCATGGTCATTCTATAGACTTTAGCATCTTGTGTTTTCCCCTTGTGGTGTGAGCTAGCCCAAAGCACTTCTCCTTGCCAGTCCAATGTTTGTCGAGTTACGCCTTGCCATACTAGTAGCCTTTTCCAAACTCCGGCTAATATGTTGCATTCAAACATCAGGTGTGCTACAGATTCCTTCGTTGTATTACAGAAAGAGCATTTCGCATCTTGTACTCCCCTCATTTCAACAGTTTGTCTTTTGTGAGTAGCTTCGCATGGATGGCCAGTCGTAGCATAAAAATCCATTTTGGCGACCCTTTGTTGTTACAAACTAATCTTCTCCAAGTTACCTTAAGGAATACTCCTCTTAGTTGGATGTATATTTTATGTATCGAGAATCTCGGCATTTGGATAAACTCAGATTCTCCAATCCTGCAGCTTCCATAGTCTCCTTTGTTTTAAGAATTTTCTTTATTATCCATGAAGCACTGTTAGCCTCCATATTCCACACCGTTCTGCCTTTCCTATAGTATGTCTAAATTGAGAAGAGAACACTCTTTATAAGTTGCACCCCTCCCAGTATATGATAGGAACCTAGTTGTCCAGGAGGTGATTCCCCCCACCATTTTATCCAAGAGAGGCTTGCATTGTGCCATTGTAATCCTTTTTGTGCTCAAAGGTACTCCAAGATATTGATTTTGTTTCTCATTGATATTGATAAGCCTCACTGTTGAAGTGTTTTCTAAAACATAATAGATGCTTCTAAATTCGATATGAGTTTGTCAATCTCATTTCTTATTCTTTTGTTCCCTTTTTTATCTTGGCTCAGGGGTGTAACCATGTCTGGGAAGAAGGGGATAACATGTAATCTTTGTTCTATTAACTTGATTTGTTTCAGGAGATGAGCTCTTTCCATTACTTTTACATCTTGATTCTTTATTTCAATCTGGCTTTCTTACTGCAGATATATTGTGGATAATATTCCACTTTATGACTCGACAAATGATGATGAATCTTCTCAAGTGATCTCTGGAACTAGTGGAGGAAATGAGCATGCAAATATATTGAATGATGGTGAGGGGTCTACGTTCAAGGTGGAACCGACTAATAGCGCAACCAAGAAAAAGTCTCAACACAAACCAAAGCTGAAGGTTAAATATGTCATTCTTAATTTTATTCCTTGTTTTTTCATAGTATCGTATTCTTCATTTTTACTACTACTTGTTACTTCAATTACTTTGTTTATCTTGTTGATTATGTTTCTTTGATCTTAATAGAGATTAAAAACTGCTGACCCGGGTTGGAAATATGGGAAAAGAGAAAGTGAGACCAATAAGGCCGCAGTTGAGTGTAACTTTTGTAAAAAAGTTACTAATGGCGGAATAAGTGAGACCAATAAGGCAGCAGTTAAGTGTAACTTTTGTAAAAAAAGTTACTAATGGCAGAATCTGTCATCACAAACAACACCTGATAGGTACTTGTAGGGACATCACACGGTGTGAACAATGCCCGGATGCTGTAAAGGAAGATATGCTAATGAAAAGAAGGAACAAAAACGTCAGGCTTTACTTCAATCGGATGTGACTAATATTGGTGATGATAAAGATGAAGATATGGAAGAAGCTGAATAGTCACTTCCTTCAACAGTCATAGAATGCAACAATCATAGCTAGTTGATGAAGTTGAGGAAGATGATGATGAACAATATAGTGATAACGGTGGAATACAAGATTCTGACGATCTTACAGAAGTAAAGCTTGAACAATGAGAAATTGATGTTGAACCATTATAAATTTGATTTTGCTTGTCCTATGGTCTATGGAGGATTTTGTGATAACTATCTTTTAGCTTTTAATGTGAACGTTTTCTTATATTTATTGTCTTCATTTATTTTGGTTTTTAATGAAGCGTGCACTTCGCTTCACACTCTAACTCAAGTAGGGCCTTGTCCCTTTTAGTAACAAGTATGAGTCGCATACCAAAACTTATTTATTGTACAAGGAATAGTCACGTAAATCCTCACTATTGAAGTTTTTTCTAAAACATAATAGATGCTTCTAAATTCGATATGAGTCTGTCAATCTCATTTCTTATTCTTTTTTTCCCTTTTTTATCTTGGCTCATGGGTGCAACCATGTCTGGGAAGAAAGGGATAACAGGTAATCTTTGTTATATTAACTTGATTTGTTTCAAGAGCTGAACTCTTTCCATTACTTCTACATCTTGAGAAACATTAGTGATTCCAACCACAATGAGATATATAAATTTGATAGGCAATGGCTTCGTAAGAGATCTTGAATGTTTTATTAGATGTGTTATGTCTTTCCATAAGCCGAAGTATGAGAAGAGCTACTCCTCCCCTATTCTTAATCCCACTTCTTTTGTCTGTCAATTGATAGATAAGCCGAAAATGATATTTTTGAACTAAATGAACTGGTCTTTCCTTACTTGGTTTGCCAACAAATATGTCAAACCAGTAGTCAGGTTCATTTGGCAGTACCACGTCCACGATCTTAGGAATGGGAAAGCTCAAATGCTATCATATAGAATTAGCTTGCTCCTCACTGCTCTATAATTTATTATAGTCATATTATGTTTCATACCTAGTAGTTACCCTTTCGTTTCCTCGTTGTAACAAACATGTAATTGCCAATGAAGTGAGGAATAGCACTGATGTCTCGGGTTCATATCCGAGTGGAGACAAAAAGATAGGTGATTTCTTTTCATGTGTCCAAGCCTTGATGGACAGAGTTAGCCAATACATGAGTTGGATATTTATTTCAATCTGGCTTTCTTACTGCAGATATATCATGGATAATCTTCCACTTTATGACACGACAGATGATGATGAATCTTCTCCAGTGATCTCTGAACTAGTGGAGGAAATGAGCACAAAAAGATATTGAATGACGGTGAGGGGTCTACGTTTAAGGTGGAACCAACTAATAGCGCAACCAAGAAGAAGTATAAGCGCAAACCCAAGCTGAAGGTCAAATATCTCATTCTTAATTTTATTCCTTGTACTTTCATAGTATCGTATTCTTCATTTTAACTACTAGTTCTTACTTCAATTACTTTGTTTATCTTGTTGATTATGTTTCTTTGATCTTACAAGCGATTAAAAATTGCTGACCCAAGTTGGAAATATGGGAAAAGAACAAGTGAGACCAATAGGGCCGTAGTTAAGTGTAACTTTTGTAAAAATGTTACTAATGGCAGAATCTTTCATCACAAACAATACCTGATTGGTACTACAAGGGTGTTTCATTGTGTGAACAATGCCCGTATGTTGTAAGGGAAGAAATGAAAAAATATGCTGATGAAAAGAAGGAAAAAAAATGCTAGGCTTTACTTCAATCGGATGTAACTAATATTGGTGATGATAAAGAAGAAGATATGGAAGAAGTTGAATAGTCACTTCCTTCAACAATCATAGAATGCAATAATCATAGCTAGTTGATGAAGCTGAAGAAGATGATGATGGAAAACATAATGATAACAGTGGAATACAAGATTCTGACAATCTTATAAAAGTAAATCTTTTGAACAATGAGAAATAGATGTTGAACTATTATAAATTTGATTTTGTTTATCCTATGGTTCATAGAGGATTTTGTGATATCTACCCTTTAGCTTTTGATGTGAACATTTACTTATATTTATTGTCTCCATTAATTTTGGTCTCTAATGAAGCCTACGCTTTGCTTCTCACTCTAACTCAAGTATGAGTCACATACCAAAACGTATTTATTGAACAAGGAATAGTTGCATAAATGCTCAGAATTCATAAATTTAATTGATAGAATTCGTAGAATATTCGATGAAGATTAAAAGTATTGATTTTTTATTAAAAGAAAAAAGACGAAAGGTATACTTTATCATTATTATTATTATCTAATTATATAAAATTATTATGGAAAAAAAATGTAGTAGAGTCATAGTGGGCTAATTTGTGAATTGAATCAAATGGGGCCTTTTCATTTTCCAAGTTGGAACTTAATTAAACTAAAAAGTCATTTTCTTTAAATGCCCTATAAGAAGAAAGAAGTGGCTTAACTCATCACTTCCAAACCAATAAAAGGCATTTTCATTTTCCATGAAAGTTCGTCCCAACAATTGTTGCAGAGGAAATAAATATGGATATGAAGAAAAAAAAGGTAACCGTCTGGAGAATCATTTTTTCGTTTTTAAGTGGAATGTTCATTATCATAATAAAAATAGAAATTGTTCAAAATATATTTTAGAGACTATCTTAACCTATACTCAAATATACATGACCATTTTTGTCACTTTTTGTACTCCTACATTAAAAAAAAATAAAAAAAAAAGGAAAGAAAGAACAAATTTAAGATCATCTCTAACAAGGCATAAATAAGAAATTATAACTTTGTGTGTCTGTCACGGAGTTCCAATTGTGGAAGGAGATTTCTACTCATGCATCATATTTTTGATACGGAGAAAAATATTTTCTTTTTAGAAATAAGATAGCAGAAAAATAAATAATTGCTTATATATTTTTTGTGTTTATTCATAAATAATAAAAATAATATTCTAAAAATATTATACATAATCTAGATAAATATTATAGGAGGTAGGTGTAGGATGGGGCCTACATGGAGGTGAAGTGTATGAAGATGGGGTGTGTTGAAGGATCGGAATAGCACAATCAAATGAAATTGTTTTCACTTTTCTCCACTTCTACGGGAAAGTCATTTTTCTTATTTTAAGAAAATTTGGTTTCCTATAAAATAATATTTTAAATTTTTTTGACTAACCGAACATGATAAAATCGAAAAATATTTTCAGCGACTTTCACTAAAGGACATTACTCAAAATATATTTAAGGGATATTTTTTTTAACATTTTCTCTCTACTCCTACATTTAAAAAATAAAAATAAAAAGATAGATAAAACAAATTAAGGAACATTTAAAACAACCATAAATATAACTTTGTGTTTCGTCACTGAATTCCCAATTGTGAATTTCTAATTCCAGGAACAACTTTTTCTTCTACTAAGAAACTTCTCTTACAACAATTAAGGTTTTTTCAGGTTTGTTTCTTCTTCATATATATTTTTTTCTTTCTTCTGGTTGGCTCGCATTAATATGTTTTTTTTTATAAGTAATTATTCCCTATATTGTTTGGACTTTTTAAAAATATCGATTGATGTATGTTGGATTCTTCAGACATAGTATATTTTTGAAGGATCAACATGGGTGATACAATATTTTTTTAAGAGTTTGAGTAACATAAGTCATTCCTCAATTTCTTTAGTCTTTTGAAAGGTATTTTTTTTCTTAAATCAAGATCATGTCTTTGCCCCTAGTATAGTAATTTTTTATTTTTTTTGAAAAGTTAGAAAGAAAGAGCACTTGTGCACATTTTTATGCTTAATAATTCTGCTTAGTTGGAGAATATTGATATAGAATTTGAATGTTCCCTTTTTTGCTCTACGTTAATATTAATGTGCCAATTTAGATTGTTTGTTGATCTATATCATGTTAAATCAATGTGAAAATTGTCTCTTGTTTCACTATTGTCATCTAATTTAGGTTACTTGTGTACCTAAACATACTGATTTCACCTAGTTGAAAATTTGGTGACTTGATTTTGACCTCTCTGAATATGATTACCATTGTTACATGTCTCACATCGGGTGATTGTAAAGTAGTTATTGAATGGTAAGTGTTGCCTTTCCATTCTAAATTGTCACTCTCTAGCTTATGGATTTATATACTATCTTTCAATCGTTCTCTATTCTATGTTCGAACTATCTTTACTAATAATGTCATTTCTATTAACTTGCAGGGCAATTTATTAAAGTTGTTTTCATTGCTGGCCCATTTCCTATTGCCAACTAACTTATTGAATCTTCAATTGTAAGATGCTTCTTGCCTCTTTAGAAAAATCTAATTCCTGATGAGTTTTTGTAATTTTTTTCTGAACATAGCCTTTTTACCTAATTGAAATATAAGAATTTTCTGCAAAATTTCAATCCGGATGTGATCTTTTATGCTCTCATTTGTAACTTCTAATCAAACAAAATGAATTACCAAAAGCGTCTATGCATTTTTCTTTTAGGGGACTTTGCATATGCATTCTAGTATATTTATGACCAATTAAATTCATGTATTAAATATGATCACTATTATGTAAAATGTGGAATCAAGGAACTTTAATTTAGAGGATCCACTTTTCAAAACTTGGTTTTGACCTATGATGTCTCATCGAGATCATAACTTTCAGCTTGACCATGTTCTTCTTTTCCTCATGTGCTCCTTGAAGTAAACCTTATGGATTTGTAGCAAGGTCAACATCCCAGCACCCCTTTGGCAAGTTCATGCCTTCATGTTTAGAAAAAGAATGGTTATAGTTGAACACAAGAGCAGTGAGACTCTATCTATGTGCTTTACTGCATTTTCTAGACTATGAGTTCTTTGTTGTTAAAGTAGAAGTCCTGGATATGTGGTTATTGTTGTTAAACTCTTGATTAATTGTGAAGAGAAGAGTACTTGTGCTCTCATTAGAGATTTTTTTTTAATTATGTGGTGATAAAAAAATAGCTGAACAGTCCTTGTTTCATTTCAAACTATTATATGGCACTACTTGTATTTAATAGCTGCTATCTGTTCAGGCCAACAATATGCACTAGATTGTTGACAAAGTACCTGAACAATCCTTGTTAAACACAGATGGATGGAGGATCATTATCCCATAACTTTACTGGTGATATCCAAATGATGACATAAATCTGAATGTTTTCATTTATTCTCCACCCCATATGAAAATTAAAGAACATCATATTGATATGATGGTTCACGGATATGCTGCTAGTAACATTTTGAATTCAGATGAAGTGACAACAGTTGCATGCTTTTCAATGGTAAGGTTCGTAAAAGGAAAAACTCTAGCCTATTATTACCCATTTCCTTGCAATTATTAGCATTTTGCCATTCATTATCACTGTCTTTGGAAGTGGATATCACTTTGATGAAACCTCTTTTAAATGGACGAATATACATACCAAATCTGAAACCCTCCAGATTTGTGAGTTCTCTTTCATCATTTTCATGTATTTTCATTATATAAATTAATTGAGTTTTGTTTTTCAACTTTGAATTGTTTCTAGAAAAGTTTTGAGTCTTTGTGAATTTTGGAGTAAAAGAAGACTCTGAGCAGCTTGTACGTCCTGCACCATGGAGAAGCTTCCACTCTCACTAAGGTTTTTTAGCTAATGTACTCTTTGAATTTTCCATAAATCTCAATTTTTTTAGAGTTTTAATGTGGATAAACTGATTAAATAAGGTATACATGGAGGATGCCTTGATAGTAACTCATTTTTTGATTAGATAGATTAACTTGTTAATTGATTAATTAGTTGTTAGTGAATTTGGTAGATTTGAGAGATATGATATTTGTTTCTACATTTTGAGGTGGTGATGTTGGAGAAATGTGGTGTTTGCTCTACTTGTTTAGACAACAAAATGGTATTGAATCCTAAAATACGCATCTTATTATACATTTTTGGCACATCAAAGAATCTCCTTGCTTGAAATAATGTCTGCAAATAAGTGGTGTATGCTATAGTTTCAAGTTTTAATTATTTTAGACGCATCTCTCTCATGTGTTCTATGGCTTTGTCCATTTCCTTTCTTTTGCAATAACTATCGATTTAAATGTTGTAGCTAGTTGTGTCAGGTTGAACACCCTGCCATAAAATGAAATACCTTTTTTGCTTCATGTAGCCAACCTTGAAAACAAACCCACCTATCAATGTGTTGTATGTGACTACACTGGGACCAATGCGCTTTTGTATCATACATTTAGTGATAGCTTTGGCGTCCTTCACCCTACCTTCCTTGTGAAGGATGTCGCCTTATATATTATTCGTATAGACACTTGGATATACACCATGATGTATTATCTGATTTAGTAGCTTATTAACTTCTTCTCATCGACCAAAATTACAAGAACCTCAAATATCTTCTATGAGTTTTAGCTATGAATACTTAAAGATGACTAAGACTACTATAAAGTTTTGTGTTATAGGTTTACAAAGATGCAGATGTTGCAAGAAAAGTCAAAAGTTAACTAAAGCTGGTTATCAGCCTAATGTACTCAAATCCATCGATTCAGGATGAATTTATTATTGCTGCTTTTCTCAAAGATGAGAGTGAGAGTAAATGTAAAGGACTTTGCACTTTACTCCGTTCAAATTCTTTACTTAGTAGTACTAAAATCGAGCCTTTTTCTTTTTTTTTTCTCTACCTTTGGCCTATATTTATAGTCTTATACTAAACTTAAAGTGATTGTTGTCTTACTTCCTTTAGACATAACATCAGAGATATCCGAAGTATTTCTTGTATATGATTCACCATTCTACAATTATAAAAAGTCATCATTGTTAGTAAAGTATTAACCTCAAAATGTGACTCTTAGTAGTGGTTTTAAATGTCACAATATCATATATTCCTAGCTAGTAGAGTTTGCCAATGTCTTATTGTTGATGCCACTTTATACAATCAACATAGAAGGGCAATTTAGTTATTCTTGCTCCTAGCTAGCTGTTAGTAGCAGTTAATATGCTAGGTAGTTATTAAGTCGGTTAGGTAGTTAATGTGTAAGGAGGTTAATTGTGATCATTATATAGGATCACATACCATGTGTTAAACATCACTTTGAATATATTTCTCTGATCATTTTTCTTCTTTCTCATTTTTTGTTCTTCCATTACCCCTCTCTTCTCAAGAACTCATAAGTTCATAAACAAATTCTATATCAATTCATGAATACCAACATGGTATCAGAGCCACATAATATAGAGTTTTGAAATTCATCTTCACAATTCAATATATTAATAAATCATAGTTCACATAAATTGTGGACTAAATCATAATCAAATTGCTTCCGCAACAAGTTCTTGAATAGTCAAAAAGAATGAATAGTTCCGGTGATCAAGCTAATGGTAAAGTCCCAACTAGATCTAGTATAACTGGTGTTGGAGTACAACATCAGGCTAGAGGTCAAGCTCTTGAAATGGACTATAATCACCATTTGTTTCTTAATTCGTCTTATTTAGTGGTATACATATTATCTCATTTTTGCTGGCAGGTATTGAAAATTTCTCTATATGGTTTAGGTCTATGAGAATCGCCTCATTAGGTTGGAATAAATTGGGACTTGTAATGGTACCTGTGATAAAGAGTCATACAAGTTATGTGGAATCATTGGGAAAGAGTCAATGCTATTGTGCTTTCTTAGATAATGAACTCTGTGGGGAAAAAAGCTTTCTCCTTCTGATAGACTAGCTTGAGCATCTTCTCTTTGGCACTCATCCTTGGCTTGGGGAGTGCTCTCTCTCTTCTGTGTCAGCGAAAGAAGTGTTAGAAGGAATCATATATGCATCAAATGCTCAGTCTGTTTGGATGGATATACAAGAAATATTTACAAAGGTTGATGGCTCTAGAACTTTCAATTTACATAAAGAGATTACCACACTTACTCAAGGAAATGCATTTTTTTATACTTATTTTTCAAAGTTTAAACAATTTATGGGAAGAGTTTGAAGCTCTTGTAAGCGGCTCTTACATGTAATTGTGCTAAGTCAAAAGAGTATGTGTTACATTTACAATAGTTAATGTTGTTTTAGTTTTTAATAGGCTTGAATGAGTCTATATTCAAGCAAGAACACAAATCTTGATGATGAGTCCAACACCAATTGTGAATCAGGACATATTCTATGATAGTGAGTGATGAAAGCCAGAAAAAGTGTGGCTGCCAATGCTGGAATTCTAGGGAATAATCTAATGAATGGAGTTAGCCAATTCGAAGGTGCTATGTACACCAAGTACAATGGCTCTCAGGGTGGCCACTAACATGGATATCAAGGAGGAAATAACAAGTTAAAAAGGAACCAACATCTTTGAATTGTTGGGCATCCCTTTGATTTTAGGCACAAAAAGAAGGGCTCTATAGGTGATGGGGCTGCTTACAATGTGAGTTTTGATAATGACTCATGTGAACATAACTTATGAGGTGATGTATCTACAAGGACCACTAGGCTGCATATGGAGGACAACAAGCTCAGAACACAATTATGGCTTCCAAAAACTATAACTACCCTAAGAATACAAGAGGAGGGGCACCATTCACCAAGGATCAATATGGTCAAATTATAAAGTTGTTAAACAAAACTATCATTGGTACAAATGAGGCATATGCAAATGCAACAAGTATACCTAAATGTTTGGCTTTATTAGTTCCAAATTACCCTGAATGGATAGTGGACACTGGTGCCACTAACCACAAGGCTTCTAGTCTCAATATGCTTGACCAAGTATCACTAGCTAAGCCTCCTTATCCAAAGAGAGTACATCTACCTAATGGTGAGTTACTCTGGTATCACATATAAGATCGGCCTTTATATCTCCCCCAGAGTGTTATATGAAATGTGTTTCAAGTTCCTTAATTTTGTTTAATCTTTTATCTGTTTTTAAACTAACTAAAGAATTGCAGTGCTTTGCTTTTTTTTTTCCAATGACTACTATCTTTTTCAGGATCTCTTTACTGGGAGTGTGAAGGAGATTGGTGAAGAGGTAGATGGGCTATATTTTCTATTGAATCAGCATTCCAACGATGATCAAAGTTACCCATTATCAGCTCAGCCCTTATTATCTACTAGAACTAGAGATTTGGAGATCAGTTTGTGAAATCCTTGTATGGCTTAAACAGGCAACAAGATAATGAAGTATAAAATTTTCTGAGGCTTTAGTCAAGTTTAACATCAAATAAAGTCAACTATTCACCAAGAAGTCAAATCAAGGTATAATAATTGTGCTCATATATGTGGATGGCATGCTCATAACTGGGAGTAATCTTGAATTGATCAAGGAAACTAAAGTCTCACTTCAATGGGCCTTCAAGATGAGGACCTTGGATAATTAAGGTATTTTTTAGGAATTGAGTTTTCCATATCAAGTGAAAAATAATAATGCATCAAAGGAAATATGCACTTGAGCTCATCTCTGAAACAAGTTTATCAGCAGCTACACCTTTCAACACACCAATCGACAACAATATCAAACTCACTTCTAGACAATATGATCAATATGTTAGTAACAAGGCTGACAATGACTCTCTAGTTGAACAAGAAACGTATCAAAAGTTGATAGGAAAGTTGTTGTACGTAAAAGTTACCAAACATGACATTTCATATCAAGTTCAAACTGTAAGTCAATTCCTACAAGAACTAAAACAATAACATTGGGATGCTACACTCAAAATTGTAAGGTATATTAAGTCACAGCTAGGACTATGATGGTTGATGTCCAGCAAGAGTATTCATGAAGTGATTGTATATTGTGATGCGGATAGATCTCCCCCTTATCAGGAAATTAGTGACAAGCTTCCTCACTTAGATAGATGAATTTTTGGTATCTTGAAAGTCTAAGAAACAAACAATAGTTTCAAAAAGCTCAGTTGAGGCCAAGTACAGAAGTTTAGCAACTACAACTGCTGAGCTAACCTGGCAACTAGGACTAGAGGTGTTCATGGTTCGGTTTGGATTAGTTATTAGTTAAAATCAAAATCAAACCAATTTAAATCGGTTTTTAAATTTCTAAAACCAAACCAAATAAAAAAAAATAACCATCGGTTTGTTTAGGTTTTTTTTTTCGGTTTGAAAGTAATAAGTTTGTTGAGGACATACGCATCTCGATAGGCACAAACACTTAGTACATGAATAATTCACAAATAAGTTATTACACAACTAAAGTGATTCATCCAATGTACCAAGTTTCAGAAACTAAAAAACTCATTGTCAATAGCATAAAGTTGGTTCAATATTTTGGAGATCTCAGCATCGTATCAATAGACTCTTCAATAAAATTACACCTTATAATATAGAGAAATTACTTTTTTTTATTAAAAACAATCAATATTTCATAGTCAAAACTAATCAATTACCATCTTCTTTAGCTTGAGCTTTAAATCATTCAACGTTGTGTTAGAAAATTTTATAAAGAACATAGAAAGTGTGATCTTTAAAATAATGAATATTGAGGAATTTTGACTTAAGCTTTTAATAGTTGGACTAAAATTTAAGTGTTGGATTTCAGAAAATAGTCAAATTAAAGACTTATGTGAATTAAAATTTATCAAAATACTTATATTTTGTTTATAAATAATTATAAAATTTATATATATATCTTCTCAGTTCAGTTTGGTTATTTTTGCAGTTAATTTTTAGTAAAACCAAAACCAAACCAAATAATATCGATTTTTCAAAATTTAAACCAAACCTAACCAAATCAAATCAAATATCGATTTTTTTAATCGGTTTGGTTCAGATTGCGGTTTGGTTCGGTTTTATAATCATAACCATGAACAACCCTAACTAGGACTACTGAAGGATCTTGGTTTAACCATCACACAATTAACCATAGTTTTCAGTGACAACAAAGTTGATCCAAATATAATAGCTAACCCTGTCTTCCATGAAAGAACAAAACATATTGAAATAGACTGCCATTTTGTGAGAGAAAAAAAATAATAAGGTCTAATAACTACGCAATACATTCACACGAAAGAAGAACCTGTTGATCTGCTTACAAAAGGCTTGACCAAGGTCCAACATGAACATCTCAAGAACAAGCTAGATGTTATCAATATATTCAATACACCTAGCTTGAAGGGGAGTGTTGATGTCACTTAATATAATCAACATAGAAGGGCAACTTAGTTCTTATTCCCAGCTAGTTGTTAGAAGCAGTTAATCTGTTAGGTAGTTATTAAATTGGTTAGGTAGTTAATGTGTAAGGAGGTTAGTTGTGATCGTTATATAATATCACATACCACGTGTTAAACATAACATTGAATATATTTCTCTGATCATTTTACTTTATTGTCATCTTTGACTCTTCCATTACTTCTCTCTTCTCAAGAACTCATAAGTTAACAAAGGAATTTTGTATCAATTCATGAATACCAACATGTATAAAACATTATATTGTGGTAGCGAATTACTTGTAAAACGTTACTAGCAGTAATATTTCATGGAAACCGCTTTCGTTACTTCACCTCTACGCTTCTGTTCCCCACCCCTTATTAGTATAGTTATGAAAAGTATAGTTCCCCATCAGCTATTCTCTCAATATATCACGATTACCCTCTATCGTCTAGTCCATGGCCCCGTCTTTATTTTGAAAAAGTCTTGCAAGAGACTTTTAAACAGTTCTTTTCGGTCTTTCAAATTCTATCATTGTATTTTATAATTAAAATAATATATAATACAAAACTATGAAATACGTTTATTCTAGTTTTTTTTTAAAAAAATATTATTTTGGTTAATTTATTTAAATAATGCTTACTTTGGTAAAAACTCTTTTATATTAGTAGTTACATTTTCATAAATGTTATTATTCTGTTTTAGCAAAATGACACGATTTGTTTTTTAACAAGTTACGAAAAATATTCGCAACAAGTTAATTTTTATACCATGTTTCCAATATGATTGTTTCGTATCTTACTTAATATGGAAATGAAAAACCATGTCAAATCAAATGAGAATTTACTTACAGTTACAGAAGTGAATAATTTCACCTTTTTTGTCATTAGTAAAACACACACACGCACGTACAGTCATGCACGCATACGCATGCACACGTACGCACACACGCACACACCACACACACAGGCACACACATAAACACACACACACACTCACATACACACAGACGTATGTGACATACACACACTTACACACATGGACACACACACGCACAGACACATGCACACACACATGCACACGTACACACACATACTCTCTCTCTCGTGCGCGCACACACGCCCACACACACACAAATATATATATATATTCTAGTTCTTCGATACATGTGTTGCACGTATACGCCGAGTTATGTAATATGTATTTGAATAAGATAGTGTCAATATTATTAAAGATATTTTTTTCCTAATTATACATGTAATTTATTTTATATTATGAAATACAAACATATAATTAAGTGTATATTCTCACTTAATACTTTCTTTAAGACCAGATTTCAAATGCATGTTCCTTTTATATCTCATATGCCATAACTTGACTTTTAACTTCCTTGGGGGTGTCACCATCTTTACTATACCTCATTTAAAATCTTATGATTTGCAGAATTGCTACTCATGTGTCACTTCGTAAAGCACCCTTAGGTTTAGTATTTAAGGCTTTAGAAGCCGGATCATATAACGCACTACTAAAATATTGTCAAAAAAAGACGGTAAAAAGTGACGGATTGCGTCGCTTTTTTGGTCAAAATCAACGGAAAAGTGATGCGGTCATTTTCGTCACTTTTTAGCTCGATGCTTTTCAAAAAGCGACGGACTACGTCTCTTTACAAAAGCGACGGACTGCGTCGCTTTTCAAAAGCGACGGACTGCATCGCTTTTTGCCTTTTTTAAAATTCTTTTTCATAAAAGCGACGGACTCCGTCTCTTTATTTTAATTTTAATTTTTTTAATCTCTAAAATGCGACGGACAGAACCACGTTGTCCGTCGCTTTTTTGGGATTTTTTAAAAAGTAAAACCCTGAAAAGCGACGAACTAAACCACGCTGTCCGTCGTTTTCTGGGAATTTTTAAAAAATAAAATTCAGAAAAGCAACGGACAAAACCACTCTGTTCGTCGCTTTTCTGGGATTTTAAAAAAATCCAGAAAAGCGACGGACAAAACCACGCTGTCCGTCGCTTTTTCTGCAATATTTTTGCCAGCCCAAACTGGCAGTTTCTGCTCCACACCTGCAAATACAATTCAATTCAATTTTACACTATTCAGCCCAATCAAACACACAATTATAAACAATCTAAACAAAACATAAAATAACATTCAAAAGTATCTAAATCATAAATATAAAGTCTTTCAAAATTCGCTTTAAAAAGTTCATAAATGTCCTGAGATCTACATAATCATCCTCATCACTCTCATCGTCGGTGTCATCGGGAGCCGAAGTAGTAGGTCGACGAGCAAGGTTCATCACTTGTTCTTTGATTTGCTGAATGGCCTCATTAATGCTTTCTTGTTCAGCTACTCTTCTCCGCTCTGATTCTACTAGTGCCGCTGTAAGTTTAGCTATTTGATCTGACATAGCAGCAATTTGAACACCGTCAAGTGCCTCGGCTTGACGTGATGATCTAATACCTTCTAAGCCTGACTGGAGTCGTCTAACATCATTTCGATAGCCTAGACCATAGCATCTACCCTTGTGTGTCCCCCCTAACACTTTTTCTTTCCAAATCTAGGTGAACAATTCAGGTGTCAATTGGACCGAACTATCTAGATTCTCAGCGATGTACTGCTGAAAGTCATTCTACATATTAAATATAAAATTTGACATCAATATATATACATATAATATATTCACTATTAGTATATATTATTCATATTAAATAACTTACAAAAGTTCGTTTGGCCCTTTCCTCCACCCACATATCCAGATCCGACTCATTTCTTTCTTCCTTACATGAGTCTTCTTGAAAACCTCTGGTTCAATGGGAATGCTTCCCAATTCTTTTTCCTATAAATAAAAACTGAAATTTATAACGATATATATGAATCAATTAATTATTTATTTAAGAGTTTGAATAAGAACTTATTATCTCTCGTGCAATTGTTCCAACCGTCTTTGCACCTCCGGTGTGCAACGAGCCACCTTTAAGACTGCCTCTAACCTTTGTGGCTTGATCTGATATTGCCTTAAACTTGTCTGTTTTCCAATACAAACCTTATTCATCAAAAACATGAGGCAACATCCAACCAGGACGTACACCACTATCCCGAACATTCTTTAGCCAGCTAGACAGTCTGGCAGATGCCTTCCTCTCAAATATGGTCGCAATGACCAAATTGTACCTCGACTCTCAAGTACACATAGTCTGAAAAAAAATTGAATAACATTAATTATATCGATAGTAAAAAAAAGTAAAGTATACTAAATTTAACTAAAAAATATATACCTTAAAGTTATTAAACATCGCCTGTCATATACTGTTTGGAATCTCGCTCCAAGAGTGATAAGCCTATGTATATAGTCTTCTAACACAGTCTTTTAAAGCTCGGGCAGCATCCTTTGCAGGATACCACCTACAAAACAAATAATAAATATGTTAGTTCATGAATAATATACTAAAGTATAAGAAATAAATAAAATAAACTAACAAATAGATAACAAAACAAACTTACGATGATCCATCCAGCTCAATCATGACTCTACCAAGTCTATCTTTCTGGCCAGAAGCTAGAGCAGACATCGTATCATGTGGTGTAGCACTAGGTATAGCTATAGACAAGGGTGGTATGTCAGGATACACAAAACGTTGAGTCAATGAAGGGGTATCGGCCGTAGCATCTGACTGCTCGCTATTAGAATCTCCAAGCCTCATGGCAGATAACTGAGGAGATGTACCTATGGGAGATGGAGTACCCGCCGATAAGGGTCGTACTCAATGAATATCCTGTAAAGGTAGGTCCTCATAGCGTCATGCAGGCAATGGCTGTAAAGTAGATGAAGTATCGAGTGGTCGACGGTAATTAGGATAATATTGCCGAGGATCTACCGTACCAAATGGAACAACAAATAAATAAGTATCATGGTTGATGTGCTCTGGCGCAGAAGAAATAGATCCTGCAATATCCTTAGGATCTATCGGTCTCCTAGACTTCTTCTTCTTAGCCTGTTTAGTCTGGCTAACTCCAAGATTCTCGTGATGTCTATCACCGTCACTGCTTGATGACATCTGTATGCAAATTTACATGTATAATATATATAAAAATCATAAATTAAATAAAATTAGCAAAATACACTTACATATATATTAGCTAGCTTTCATTCTACACTATTCCTCCTCGCTTGTTTCAATTCCATCATTCTCCCATTCTTCCTCCTCAGTTGTTTCATTTTCATTATCGTCCCATTCTTCGTCATCAAATGATTCATTTTCCTCATTCTCAAATATTTCTTCCTCAACATTTAGTATGTCATCATCAGATATTTCTTCTAATATGTGTTGAGGATGTTGTAGTGTGGTTTCCAATTCAACATCAACTTCTTGCTGAACAATTGCAACATCATTTTGATATGCCACATCTAAGACATTGTCAATTTCAATTCTTCCCACAGGCTTACTTTTATAACAACCCACCAATCAGCTTTGTCTCTACGCAATGGATATGAAGAGAAATACACTTGTTTAGCATTTTGTGCAATAATAAAAGGATCATAACTTCTGTATTTCCTAGTGTGCTTAACTTCAATTATATTATGTTGATGGTCCATCTTTGTGCCTCTATGTGATGGGTCAAACCACTCACACCGAAACAATACAATCTTCTTCTTAGGCCAACCTGAATACCTCACTTCAATAGTCTCTTGAATGACGTCATAATATTCAATAGTTTGACCAGTACCATCAACATCACCTTGTATGTTGACACCGCTATTATTTGTTTTCTTGTTCCTAGAAACTTCTTCAGTTTGAAACTTAAAACCATTGACACAATACTTATTCATTGTCAGTACTTGAGATTCAGGTCCAAGTGCTACTTCTTTCACTAATTGAAAATATTGGACACTTGAGTATTCATTGTAAATCTATGTGATTGTTATTTCCAGTAATATAATTTAGTATAACATGAATATATTATTAAATACTTAGTGATTGCACACTTACATAGTTCTTCAGCCATTTGGAAAATTCTGTATAGATGGCTTCATTACCCCGTGTGTTTACGAACAAGCTGATAATTTTATATTCAAGTATTTCGTTAGTTAATGATCACTTATTAGTATGTATTTAATAACATATTTTTAACACTTACTTGACATATGATTGAATCTCTAGACAATTAAGCAAAACATGTGTCACAACTGATTGCATTTCCATATCAGTGAAGCCTCGCTTTCCACGCTTTTTAGATCCTCGACCATTCTGATTAAAAATTGATATCGGTGGAAATAAAGGATCACTATTGCCTTCATCATTGCGATTGGGCCTGTTTCTCCTACATAACACATCATGACCAAAGTAATAAGAATAAAAATCACCAGTTTATCTCCTAATATGACCTTGAACAAATGATCCTTCGATCCTTCCCCTTTGCTTAATCGTTTGCTTCGAACTACCAATTTTTCTGCATGTATATATGTATATATATGTTAATATATAAAAGACGTGGTGAATATATATAACTTAGTGAATATTTCAAATGGATACCTCTCAAATGGATACATCCATCTTGTTTGAACCGGACCTCCGAGGCGAGCCTCTTGTACAAGGTGAATTGGAAGATGCTCCATCACATCAAATAAACCACATGGAAATATCTTCTCCAACTTAGTAGTAGTAACAAAAATATTTTCCTCCATCCTATCTAAACTACTCTCCAACAACTTTCCAGAACACAAATCTTTAAAAAAAAGATTTATCTCTGTGATTGGTTTCCATATCCTTTCGGGTAGATGGCTAAAAGCGATAGGAATTAAAGTTTCCATGAACACATGACAATCATGAATTTTAATACCTATCAATTTTCCTTCATTCATATCTGCCCGCTTTCCTAAATTCGAAGCATAGCCCTCCAGCATCCTCAAATTTTTAACCCACTCAATAATTTCACGTTTCTCATCCAATGTGAATGAAAAGCTGGCTTTGGGCTTAACTATTTTACCATAATGTAATTCCTGCAACCATAACTCTTTTCTCCTACAATATTCCTTTATGTCCATTCTAGCTTTTGGATTGTCTCTTGTCTTACCCTTAACATCCATCACCGTGTTAAACAAATTGTCAAAGTAATTTTTTTCAATGTGCATCACATCTAGATTATGTTGTAGCAGATTGTCCTTCCAATACAGCAACTCCCAAAATATGCTTTGTTTGGTCAAATTATGTTCAACACCATATCCAGGAAGTCTAGAAGGTGAAGCTTCTATAACTTTAGGTATTTGAGAAACTCTCTCCCAAATTTGATGCCCTGTGAGTAAAGGAGATGGGTGGTCACTTTCAACCTTATTTTTCCTAAATGCATTTTTCATCTTTCTAAACTCATGGTCCATTGGCAAGAACTGGCAATGACAATCAAACCATGTATTTTTTCTGTCATGCTTTAAAGTGAATGCCTTACTATTTTCCATGCAATACGAACATGCTAGCTTTCCAACTGTCATCCAACCAGACAACATCCCGTATGTAGGAAAATCATTAATAGTCCACATTAAAGAAGCACGCATAAAGAAATTCTGCTTAGTTGATATATCATAAGTAAAAACGCCTTCAAACCACAATTGTTTGACCTCATCTATCAATGGCTGTAGATAGACATCAATCAAACTTTTTGGATTACGGGGACCTGGAATAACATAACTTAGAAAAATGTAGGGACTGGTCATGCACATTTCAGGAGGAAGATTATACAGAGTAAGAAATACTGGCCAGCATGAATAAGGCAAAGCATTATTAGAGAATGGTGTGAAGCCATCTGAACACAACCCCAATCTAACATTTCTTGGTTCACTAGCAAAATCAGGATATACATTATCAAAATGATTCCATGATTCACCATCAAATGGATGAGACAAGACACCCGGCGGCCTTCTATATTCACGATGCCATCTCATATGTGGGGCAGACCTCATCAAATACAACCTTTTTAACCTAGAAATGAGAGGTAGATAATGCATCGCTTGAACTGGGACCATCTTTCCATTCGGAGTCCTCTTATAACGAGCATGTCCACAAAACTTACAATTTTCTAATTCATTATCAGTCTAGTAAAACAACATGCAACCATTAACACAACAATGAATTCTATCATACGTCAATCCTAACTTAGACACCAAACGCTTTGACTGATAGAAGTTCTTTGGTATGTTAAACTACGGATTAACTAGTTCACCCAAAAGATCAACCATTGAGTCCATAGTAGTATTTGGAACATTCCAATCTGATTTAATATTTATTAATCTAACCACAACTGACAAAGCAGAATGCGGACTCCCTTCGCATAGTGGACGACTAGACTCTTCTAATTGATCATAAAAGCGTCTTGCTTCTTCATTAGGAGCTTCATCAAAATATTGTTCTGGTTCCATCCCACCTTGAACCCCGAAAGCATCATTGATCATTTCATGAACCCTATCATATTCAACTCTATCGTGTTCAACCCTAACCTGTTCAACCCTAATTTGGCTATGTGGTGCAACCATATTATATACATCCACAGGCATCGAATTATAAAACATACCATCCCATCCATCACTTTCTCCATGATCAATCCATACAAAATATCTAGGCTTAAATCCATTACGGTACAAATGAACCATAACTCTATCTGATTTATAAACTTTTAAGCACTTACATGCACTACAAGAACACCTAACCAATCCATTATTCTTGAAAAATTCAAGTGTCATTGTATGTTCAATAAAATTTCTAACACCGTCAATAAACTCAGGTTTCAAACCAATAATAGTTTCATAATGCATATTATACATCCACAAACGACCACAAACGACGATCCATCTACAAAAATATAGATATTCAATTATATTATAAATAATTATTTAGTTTAACTTATTTAAAAAATATAACAATTTAAACTAGTTTAATTTTGACTTAATACAACAACTAAATCCACCAACTAAACAACATTATTTATTTTAACTTATTTAAACAACTTTTTACCTTGAACTAGTTTAGTTTTGACTTAATACAACAACTAAATCCACCAACTAAACCACATTATTTATTTTAACTTATTTAAACAATTTAACAACTTTAACTAGTTTAGTTTTGACTTAATACAACAACTAAATCCACCAACTAAACCACATTATTTATTTTAACTTATTTAAACAACATAAAAACTTTAACTAGTTTAATTTTGACTTAATACAACAACTAATTCCACCAACTAAACCACATTATTTATTTTAACTTATTTAAACAACATAATAACTTTAACTAGTTTAGTTTTGACTTAATACAACAACTAAATCCACCAACTAAACCACATTATTTATTTTAACTTATTTAAATAAATTAACAACTTTAACTAGTTTAGTTTTGACTTAGTACAACAACTAAATCCACCAACTAAACCACATTATTTATTTTAACTTATTTAAACAATATAACAACTTCAACTAGTTTAGTTTTGACTTAATACAACAACCAAATCCACCAACTAAACCACATTATTTTAACTTATTTAAACAACTTAACAACTTTTACTAGTTTAGTTTTGACTTAATACAACAACCAAATCCACTAACTAAACCACATTATTTATTTTAACTTATTTAAAAACTTAATAACTTTTTAACTTGAACTAGTTTAGTTTTGACATAATACAACTAAAACCACCAACTAAACCACATTATTTATTTTAACTTATTTAAACAACTTTAACTAGTTTAGTTTTGACTTAATACAACAACTAAATCCACCAACTAAACCACATTATTTATTTTAACTTATTTAAACAACATAACAACTTTAACTAGTGTAGTTTTGACTTAATACAACAACTAAATCCACCAATTAAACCACATTATTTTTTCTAACTTATTTAAACAACTTAACAACTTTAACTAGATTAGTTTTGACTTAATACAACAACTAAATCCACCAACTAAACCACATTATTTATTTTAACTTATTTAAACAACTTAACAACTTTAACTAGTTTAGTTTTGACTTAATACAACAACCAAATCCACTAACTAAACCACGTTATTTATTTTAACTAATTTAAACAACATAAAAACTTTAACTAGGTTAGTTTTCACTTAATACAACAACTAAATCCATCAACTAAACCTCATTATTTATTTTAACTTATTTAAACAACTTTAACTAGTTTAGTTTTGACTAAATACAACAACTAAATCCACCAACTAAACCATATTATTTATTTTAACTTATTTAAACAATATAACAACTTTAACTAGTTTAGTTTTGACTTAATACAACAACTAAATCCACCAACTAGACCACATTATTTATTTTAACTTATTTAAACAGCATAACAACTTTAACTAGTTTAGTTTTGACTTAATACAACAACTAAATCCACCAACTAAACCACATTATTTTTTTTTAACTTATTTAAACAACTTAACAACTTTAACTAGTTTATTTTTGACTTAATACAACAACCAAATCCACCAACTAAACCACATTATTTATTTTAACTTATTTAAACGACTTAATAACTTTTTAACTTGAACTAGTTTAGTTTTGACTTAATTCCAACGACTAAATTCATCAACAAAACCACATTATTTATTTTAACTTATTTAAATAACTTAAAAACTTTTTAACTTGAACTAGTTTAGTGTTGGTACTTATGCTTAACAAACTCATTATTCCTAAATTAAAGGTAAGTGTCAACACTAGATGGACACAAATCGATCTTGCAAGAAAATTAATTTTTTCATCAATAGGATCAACTAGTGTTGATACTTATGGTTAACAAACACATTATTCCTAAATTAAAGCTAAGTGTCAACACTAGATGGACACAAATCGATCTTGCAAGAAAATCAATTTTGTCATCAATAGCATCAACTATTGTTGGTACTTAAGCTTAACAAACACATTATTCCTAAATTAAAGCTACGTGTCAACACTAGATAGACACAAATCGATCTTGCAAGAAAATCAATTTTTTCATCAATAGGATCAACTAGTGTTGGTACTTAAGCTTTTCAAATACATTATTCCTAAATTAAAGCTAAGTGTCAACGCTAGATGGACACAAATCGATCTTGCAAGAAAATCAATTTTGTCATCAATAGGATCAAGTAGTGTTGGTACTTATGCTTAACAAATATATTATTCTTAAAATTAAAGCTAAGTATTAATACTAGATGGACACAAACACATTATTGAAAACAATTGTACTTGAACTTAAGAAATTTAGAAGCACCAACCTTATCTCAAACTTTGATGAAAGAAGCAATATAGTCTTGTATCAACTTTTTTAGATGTTGAGCTTCCTCAGTTGCCTAGCACGAAAAGTTCTTAAATTAGTTAAATATAAACTTCAAATCCAAGAATATTAGTTTATATATATATATATATATATATTCACGTTTTAATAAGTTCAAGTTTCAATTCATGTTCATATCTAATTTCTAAACTTAATTAGTTATATATTCAAGCTAATTAGTTCCAACTTCAAGTTCTAATTTCAAGTTCATATTCCTAATTAAGTTCAATTTATAGTAATTTCAAGTTATAATTAATTATGAGTTCTAATTAAGTTGTAATTCAAATTCCTAAAATTTCAAATTTAAACTAGCTAGCTAGTGTCCCAAATTCAAACTATTAATTAGCCTAAAATATCAAATATAATTTAAATTATTAGTCCTAAATTTCAAATTCAAACTATTCTTAAAATCACAAATTGGAAGTACTCCTAGAATTCAAAATCCAAACTATAGTGCTAAAATCCCAAATTCAAACTATTAGTAGTCCAAAAATCTCAATAATAATTCAAACTAGTCCTAAATTCAAAATTCAAACTAGTCTTAAAATCACAAATTCAAACTAGTCCTAAAATCCCAAAATCTAACGAGTGCTAAAATCCTAAATTCAAACTAGCTAGCTATTCCTAATCCCAAATTCAAACTATTAGTCCTAAAATCTCAATAATAATTCAAACTAACTCAAATAATACCCAAACTCAAACAACTCCTTAAATACCCTAATTCAATCTAATTTTACAATTCCAAAATCAAACTAATTAACTCAAGAAATACCAAATTTCAAACAAATCCTAAGATACCTTAATTCAAACTAACCCTAACATTAAAATTTTCAATTCACAATCAACAAACACAAACTAACAATCAAATAATCCCTAATTCAAACTAACAATCAATAACCCTAAATCATTCACTTACTAATTAACTAACAATCACTAAAAAACTAATTCAATACACTAATTAACAAATTCAACACTCAAATTGAAAGACATTAAAAATAATATTATGAAACCCTAAACTGGGAACTAAAGGAGAAGGGCAGTGCGTTGGGATCGAGGCGGCGCCAAGCGTGACCTCGATCTACTGCTGGTGTGACCTGTCGCGGCGTGACTTCGATCTGTTGCTACCCGCGACCAGCTGCTGCTGCTACGATGGTGGTGTGGCGCCGGTTGGGGTTGCTATCGTGGCGCCGATCGGGGATGGGTGGGGATCACGGATGAGAGAGGAGTGAGAGTGATTGATTTTATTAATTAAAATTACACACACACATGTGTGTGTGTGTGTGTAATTTTAATTTATAAAATTAACTTGATCGATAAATTCAATTTATTAAATTAAACTTCTGTTGACGTGTAGTTAAATCAAGTTTAATTTAATAAATTTAATTTATCAATCAAGTTAATTTTATAAATTTAAATTATATACCTTCTAATTATATAAATTTAATTTTATTGATCGACAAATTTTATCAATTTAATATATAAATCTCCTTGAATTGATCATATGTATTTCTTTAATTGATAATGTATTTCATATTTGAACCACTAGTATATAAGACTTGATTTGTTAAACTATTCGAGGAGTATATAATTAATCAACGTATATCATACTCCGATGAAGTATCCTTTGCATGTCATCATAATTAAGAGGTGATCACTACACTTGACATCTATTCAAGATCGAACGTATATAATAATACTATCTCGCATTTCATACTCGAATGGATTATATTTACCTCTTCACCTCTACATCATGAGATGAGATATTAAGTTCATGATTAGACGATAGACTGAAAAAATTTGTACATTACTCTAGAAATATAAGTATATATAATTTTCTCCTAATTCATATCAACGTAGTTTCATACTCTAAATATGAATTATAGATATTTTTTTTATTTATTCCACGAATTCTAACTTTTTATTTATAAAAGGATACAAAATTGTTACACTTTTTGAACAATTAATTGTAGGGGTAAATGAAATTTTAGTATTATGCACAATAGTAAAATTATGATTAATAGGAATATTTTAAACAAAACGACCTCCGGATGTCACTTTTATTAAAAGTAATTAGATTTAATAAAAAATACCGACCTCATGAGGTCCGTATCACATTAAATTTTAAGATAAATAAAAAGCAATCATGTTAATAAAATAATATTGACATCGGGAGGTCGGTATTTTATATTAAATTATTTTTTAACTTATATAAAACTGTCATTCGGAGGAAGATTTACTTAAAGTTAATTGAAAATATTAATTTATTACATACTTTTTAATTTGACCGACATCCAAAAGTTGGTATTATAATTTTTTTGCTTTTTATTTTACACAAAACCGTCCTCAGGATGATGATTTAAATAAAATTAAATCAAAATATTTCTCAAAGCGACGGACAGAGTCTCTATGTCTATCGCTTTTTTAAAAAACAATTTGACCAACCTTTTGATCAAAAAGCGACGGAAAAAAAGAGACGTTGTCCGTTGCTTTTTTAAAATATTTTACCTGATATTTTGACCAAGAAGCGACGGACATAAAGATGCTATCCGTCACTAATTTAAAAAATAATTAAACAATTAAAATTAATAAAAAGCGACGGATGGCGTGACTTTTTTTAAATTAATAAATAATTATTTTTAATAAAAAGCGACGGGCTGCATCTCTATCGATATAAAATAATTAATTATTTATTATATATATTGTTGGTGCAAAATTCCATGAAAAAAAGAGATGGACTAGGCGATGCAGTCCGTCGCTTTTAAAAAAAATTATAAATAAAATAAAAATAAAAAATTTAATTAAAAAGAGACGGACTTAGCGATGCAGTTCGTCGCTTTATAAAAAAATAAAAAAAAATAAACTATAAAGAAACGGACTTGGCGATGCAGTCCATCGCTTTAAAAAAAATATTTTAATTAAAAAGCGACGGACGGCACCGCTTAGTCCGTCACTCTTGGGAGCGACGCCGTCCGTCGCTTTTACTTTCGTCATTTTTTAGCAGTTTTTTAGTAGTGACGTCTATTTGCGGAGGAGTGTGATGTGAGAGAATTGGAAATACAAATATGTATATTTATCCATCATTTGGTTAAACATGTTGTTAATACGATCCATTTCATTGTTTATGATCCCAAACCTTGAACATGATTTGTGGAAAATCACTTCATTATTAATTTTTTAATATATCTTAGCTAATTGCATCATAGTCTTATTATATTACTATATTAGATGATTATGTTAGTCTAATTACAAATTATATACATTTGTGCAAGTATTTAAACTTTTAGATTCATTATCTTGTAAATTTTTTGAATTTTCTAGTAATTTCTTCTATTCCATGCTTGATTTATTTTGTTCATACTTTTTACTACTCTCCTACCACTACTTTATTATTTTTACTTATTTCATTAATTTATCTTTTTTTTCTTGTTGTTTCTTCTTCAATTTAACTCATTTCAATTATTTCTGGCAAATACATTTGAGTACATTAAACAGAAGAGGAAAATAGAACAAATTATGTTAGGCCCTTTGGACAAAATGATAAAAAATATAAATACAAAAATCCTTTTATCACATACTCAATAAAGAACAAAACAAAGAAGAAGCGAGATCCATTTATCTTGTATTATAATAATAGCACAAACTTTAGGGTAGTTACTAATGGTTAACACTACGGAAAATAAAGATAGAGAAATATCAATTTCTTGAATTCATCTTCCTTTATGCCAAAAATTGACGGGGAAAAGGCTAAAAACTCATACCAGCACACAACGTGTTCTCTCTTTATCACATGGCCAAACAAATTAATTATGTTATTAAGATATCTGGAATTGGTGATGTTGTGGTAATAAGATCAAATCCTCTGCCTTCATATTTTTCTTATGCATCAACCTTAGATATCTCATATTTCAAGCTTTAGACTAACTACAAAGAATTATAACTTATACAATGTTTGTTTTGTTCCTACTTAAATTTTATTGTATTGGATGATGAAATTCATCATTATTGTATGACGAAAAGCTCATTTTATGTGTCACGACCCAGGGTACCTCCTAGACGTAACATGTCATACAAAACCACGATAGGCCGCATATAAGCCACTTAGCATTCATAGTCAACATAATAGAAAATCGATAAGATTTAAATCATTTTCAAACATAACCAAAGTTTAATAAAATGAAGCGGAAGTATAATACACTTGTCTCAAAAACCATGTAGTACAATAGAATCTTGGGACATAACCCATACATCAATGTTCAAAACTAAAATGAAAAGAACATAATGAAAGTAGTAGCCATATCCTCAGATGAATGAGGACTCACCAATCTTCAACTCTTCTTCTAGTATAGATTCTATCCACGAGGATGAGAGTCGGGAACGCCGAATCCTACATTTGAATGAGAAATGTAGGCAAGAGTATGCGTTAGTGTCATGACCCAAGGCTAGCCCCTAGATGCGACACAGCGTACTTGACCCCGAAGGGGTCTCATACGAGCCCCATGGCATTTCATTGGATTCGATCATAGAAATTAGTACGGAATTAAAACTTTATTTAAAACCATACAATCAAAATACTCATTTAAAACTCTTGAAAAACATAGAGGAAGTCTATTGTCTCACATGGCCATCTAAAACAACATCCAAAACATAAGTAGGGACACGGCCCTTTACAATCGAAAAGTCTAACAATAGTCTTTTACATGAAGGAAATGGAAACATCAAGCACTTGTCCTCGATCTATGAGGGCATACCACTTAGTCTTGGAGAATCTCAAATCCAAGTCCTTGAACTAGAGAGAAAGCAACTCACTTGCCGGAACCTACACTTGTAGTAAAACATGAAGAAGAATTGGTTAGCACAATTAAGTACTAAGTATGATAGACATGCAATAACATGCATAAAATGGATATTTTGTTTGAAAGTCATGCTTTTATGCCATTTTGATAAAACTTCATGAACATAGTATAAGAGGCATAATATTCAAGCATAACCAACATACAAGTCATTTATCCACAATAGGACATAGTCAACATAAAACCCATTACCTTCACATTAAGTCTTCACCTCAAGTAACCCTCATGCTATACCTTGTGCAATGTTTAGATAGCGTCCCATACAACCATCCACACCAAAGTACCACATTAAAGTCACCCAAAAGTGAACTTACCATTCAACCTTTCCATCTTCATACAATATTCATACATAAGAGACATAAACATTACATAAGTCATATCCTCACATAAGAACCATCACCTAAGACAACCCTAAGTCATATTTGTGCAATGTGCAAGTAGCATCCCACACTAGTACTCACACTAAGTACTCCTTTGAAGTCATCATAGGCAAGGCACATTCATATACAATAGGTCATAACAAGGAAGGAACTCATAGTACAATCCAAGTATAGCATACATCATCTCATTTAAACATATATAATACTCAACATTCTTCATTAGCTTCATTTAGGACACATTCATACATTAGCCATTAAGACTTAGAGAACTCACTATGACCCTCTCAAAGCCTACTTGTGCAATGCATGAATGTCATCCCATACTACCACCCACACTTCATAGAACTCCTCAAGAAACCATAATGAACATCTCACATGATAGGAATAGGCATTAACCGACATATAGCATGAGAGCTAACCATGGAATCCGGTGTCATATATCCCCACACCGTAAAGAGGTGGTCTACTTGCCTAAGGTAGGACCAGTAACATTTTAGCTTGGATGGAATCCACTAGCTAATATCCTATGTGGGCACATAGTTATGGGATATGAAATATGTTCATTGAAATCCGGCCTAACGTAGGGAGAACTTCCATCTAACCATATCCTCTCGGTGCTTAGCCTCCATTCCCATAGAGTAGTTCATTTTCATTAACATTATTGTACTTGAGAGGGCCTCCAACATTAGGCCTACCGCCCCAAGATACATTACACATGAAAGAGCCACCAACATTAGGTCTACCGCTTCATGGTACATTACATGGATAGCTCATTGACTTTCCTAGAAAGGGTCACCACCATTAGGTCTACCACATCAAGGTTCATCATTTCACACAAGGAAGAGCCACCACCATTAGGTATACCGATCCAAGGTTTAACATCACATTAGTTCCTATACTCCTCATGAAGGGCCACCACCATTAAGTCTACCGATCCAAGGTTTAGCCTAGAATACTTCATCATTCATTCATGAAAGGTTACCAACATTAGGTCTACCAATTCAAGACATTAAGACATTAAGTCAAGATACATTCATTATACAAGAAAGGATGCCTAAGCCTACCAATTCAAGATATCACAATCACATTACTTTCATTTATACAAGAAAAGGATGCATAAGCCTACCAATTCAAGATATACAATTCATAGAAGAAAACCTTTCACATTCCATCATCATCATTCATGAGTTTTAATTGAGAATATGCTTTCAATCACAACACTATTACATTCTAAACATGATCATTATGCTATCATTGAATTCACATATATATATCCTTCACATCATAATCATACCTTGACCTTTATACCTTGACTTTCAAGGCCATGGATCACATTCACCCACACACCTTAGATCAATACAACTAGGCAAGAGCAATAACATAATTTCAACATTCTATATCCATATACACATAAACAATCAACATACTTCATAATCAATCAAATCCTAATCACAAATCACAACTTAAGAATTTGGGGGAAAACATGGGTTCTAAGAAAAAATCATCTTAATTCATCTTTAAATCCACAATCTATTCATAAATCAATGCAATAAAGCCTTTGGAAATCGTTTAGAATCGAGCCCATGCATAGATTGAAATCTAGGGTTTTTGGGTAAACATTGGAGACTTGAAATCACTTTTGAAATTGGCTCCTTGAAAGAAACTAAGTCAAGGATGAAGACCACCATACCTTTAATGGAATAAATCCACGAAAATCCCTTGAAAAACTTGAAGATTTGACCTTGAGAACTTGGATCCTTCACCTCCAATGGAGGTTTCTAGAGAGAGAACTTTTGAGAAGAGAGGTGGGTTCTATTTTGTGATTTTGAATAATGAGTTGAAAAATAGAGTTTAATACTTTTAATACTCTTAATATACCTTAATTAACTTAAAATAACCGTCCCCCAACTTAACTAAACTTAAAAAGCAATTTAAAAAACCACCCCACCAAGGTCGAACCAAACCTGTAAAATAGGTGTGATCCACGGACCACCATCCACAGATCGTGGATGGGTCCACGGACCATCCTGCATAGGTGTGGTTGGTGGCTGTGGCTTGGTTTTGGGGCCATGACCTACAGAGGCCATCCACGGGGCATGGAAGGACCTACGAGGCATGGACCCCTTCCATAGGTCACCCTCAAATTGGCAACTTTTCTCTTTTGGGGAAGCCTTGGCGTTAGAATTTAGGGTCCTCCTCAAGGACCCTTAGGGTGGTCCTTGGGGAGTTATACCTTGATGTTTAACCCCTAATGCCCTCAACCATAGCTCGGGGCAACATTTTACACCCTCGAACCTCACAACAACTCCAAGACACACTTACTTAGGCTCTAGTTTCACTTATTTATTTTACAAGTCGTTACAGTTAGTACAAAAATGTACTAAATATGCTAGCTTGCAAAAACATAACATAAGAGTTACACAACATAAGTCATAAAGCATAATCAATGCACATAATAGATCATTTCACATACAAGGGGTACGGTACTTCTCACAGTAACCTCAAATCATAATTAGTCAAGACATGGGTAATCTGCCACTAGTATTACTCATCATGGAAGGCAAACTCAAGCAACAATCCAAGATCATCACCTATCATAACATATCCTAGCTTATCTTTTAAAGACATGAGGAATCACCTCTTGCCTTACTATAGGGAACATGGATAATCGCCTCTATCCCTTCTTATCTTGGGATCATGGGTAGTCGCCTCTTGTCTCTCTTACTATAGAATCATGGGCAATCACCTCTTATCCAACATACTTTAGGATCATGGGTATTTGCCTCTTGTCCTTTTCATCATGAGACATGGGTAAATGCCTCTTGTATTTCTATCATATGACATGGGTACTCGCTTCTTGTCTTTTACTTAGGATCATGGTTACTCGCCTCTAATCCAACTCTAAGGAATATGGGTAATCACCTCTTATTCTTCTCGTTAGAGGTCATGGGTAATTACCTCTTGACTCATCATTCTCAAAATTTCCTAAAATTAGATTCACTTTAGTTAGAGAAATCTTTTCAACCTAAAATCATACAATGTGAGAAAGCCTTTCACATTCATACATAAGGAAATCAGGTGGGAAATATCCCTTCCACAACAATTACATGTATAATCAACAATTCATCGCATATGCTTCACTCTCAAAGTAATTCATATCATCATCATCATCATCATCATCACATATGTTTCAATCTCAAAGCAATACCTATCACATCTTATTTATCCTATAAGAATGCACATAAATTCATAAATTCTCCTTTCATGGAGTAAAACCTGTTTACATCAATTCCATCTTAGAAACATGGGTTAAGCATGAGTACATGAAAATCCACCATAAAAGCATGTAATCCTCCCAATTCATGCATAATAAATCATAATTTGATCAATTGAATCAACATTCAGAAAGACCCACAATTTAGAAGAAAACCCCAACTCAAATTGGGAAATTTCTACTTTCAATTGGGGAACTTGGGCTCCATGGATGCAAGGATTCCATGGATGAATAAAGCTATCATGCCTTGCTATCATAGCCCACAAACAATTGGAGAATGGAGACTTGACCTTGAGCTCTAGCTTGAATCTTCTTCTTCAACTTCTAGAGAGAAAAATATTTGGAGAGGAAGAACTTTGGTCTTCTTTTAGAATTTTAGGAGAATGACTTGAATGAGCAAGTTTTGGGGTTAAAATAACTTATATAGGGGTCCTAGGTATGGGTAAAACAACATAGCTTTGTTTTAATGAAATATAGAAAAGACCCAAAAGCCCCTAAACTTAAAACTGATGTAACCTCTAAACGACCAGCTTCACGAGCCATCAAGGACTTCACGGCATGCTGTGGTGGACGTGATCCTTGACCCGTGGCTTGGCTTTCCACCCCTTAAACCTCTTCCCCTTCACGAACCTCTCCACGGCTCATCAAGTCTCTCACGAGCCGTCAAGTGGCTCGTGTGGAGGATTTTACTTTAGGAAATCTACTGCCTTCCTTTTCACGGGCTTCACCACTACACGTGGTGCCCTCCATGGGCTGTCTAGGTGCATGTGGGAGGGAAGCCCTATTTGTTTGGGTTCTATGAGCCACCACGGGCAGCATCACGCCACGTGGTTGATAAATGCTCAACTACAACTCCTCCAATACTAGGTGTAGGCGATCGTAACCTAGTATAAAACCCAACAATTGAGTTGGGGTCGAACCCACAGGGAGCAGTACAAGTTTGAATTCAGTTGCAAAGTTATAAATGTAATCTAATCGGTTGTAGGAATATCAATTATCGAAAAAATTTAAATAGATCAAAAGGGGTGAAAAAAATGTCAAATGGGGGGATTGGTTCGTCGATAAGAAACTAAAACAACTTCGAAAACAGGGGAAAAAATAAGTAGAGAGGAATTCTCGGGGACGTGATCAATTATAGGCTAATTTCTCTATATGGATAATTAGAATTTACTAACAATTGCTAAATATTAGTGAGTAGGCTAGACTATAGATGCAATAGCTTTCTATCTAACAACTATTACGATTCAAGCAAGTTCTCTCGAACCTCAACAAACTTAACACTAAAAACAACCTAAAACCTTAATATATCTCCTCTCTTGAGCTAGATAGGTAGAATGGAGTTTAGAATTTAGTCTCTCGATTTGAACCCACATCAACCCAATACCTATAATTATCAATCGAAAACCTTGGTTCTAAAACCTCTTTCTCAAGCAAGTCCAGAACACTAAGTTAGAATTGTATTTGCAACTTCAATTCATAGATTAATACACAATTATTGATTAAACCCACTTCAATTAAGTATTTAATTCAGTAAAAAACAATACCCATAAGCTAATTAAGCCAATAATCACATAATCACACCCAAAGAATTGGGGTTTTAGCCACAAATCATAAAAAGGAAGAAATAATTACCAATTATGTTGGCCATGAACTGGGTATTCATTCTCAAATCTCTACAATGCTTCAAATCAACTTAATCCAAACATCCAAATGAAAATTCCTCAAAACCAAGTCTCAAAAGCCCTAAGTTCTACAATGGGAAACATAGGAAAACCTTTAAACTCATAGAAAAACTCAAAACTCTCAGAACTCCCTTTCCTTCTTTTCAAATTTCAATTTATAGTTTCACAAATATTTGCCTTCAAGACTGTTAGGCAAAGCTAGTCGAGCATCACTGACCAAGTCGGCGAAGTGTCCTTTGCTCGTGTCCATCACCTATTTGCCTTGACTTTTTACCCTCAAGGATTTGTGACTTTAGATGATCCAGATTGAGGTCGCCGATTCGGTCGGCGGTCCACTAACTGTCCATTTCCTTCGCCAAGTAGGTTCTTCCCCAGAGCTGGTATGCTAGAACTTTAGGCGAGCTAAAGAGCCTCTCAGCGGCTCGCCGAGTCGTCTTGGCGACTACCAGGATTGTCTTCTTTCAATTTCTTCAGTTTTGTTCGCTCTTTTTTTCTCGATAATGTCCTTGCCTTGCTCCTTAGCCTTTATTGCTGAAAATCAACATTTGAACATTAGTTCAGAGCCTAAATTAGGTATTTAAGGACAATAAACTATCAAAACAAAACCCTAAATGATTCGAAAACTCAGACTCATCAACACCCCCAACTTAAACTTTTGCTTGTCCTCAAGTAAAACTCAAGATCAATAAGTTCAACAAGGATGTCTACAAATACTGCTACTCAAGACTCAAAGCAAATGCACACAAGAGGTTCAAACTACACATACAATGTTCAATTGTGCACTTTAAGTTTCAAATTGTGACTCAGCATTATCAAATATACTCAAGCTCACAATGCTTGCTTTAAATGCAAGTTCAAACTCAACAAAAGCATTTAAATGCCCTCACAACAAGGATGATTCCATGCTCACACAAAATTCATCAATAATTTATAATTTCAGAATCAAATACAACTCTCATGCTCACAAAGACGAACACATGCATGATTCTACCCATAGGCTTGCCCTTATTTTCCAATCAACGTTCTTTTTGGCTAACTAAAATCATAAAGGTCTTTTCAAGGCTTGTAACAGGGTTGAGTGTAAAGTTATGATCATTTTGGCTTAGTGGCTTCTACCTTCATAAAGTATGACCTGAAAATCACTTTTTCTCCTTCTCTTTAACATTGTAACATGTTCACAATCAAAGCTCTTATTCACTTAAGCAAAACTTATTAGATACCCCATTTCTTTTACTCCTTTCACACACTTTATTTCATAAAATTTTCTCTTTTTCAGTCTTTTTCCTATTTTCACCTTTTTCTTTTCTTTGTCTTTTTTTTTTTTTTTTTTACATGGAGGGGTTCCATATTTTTCAAACCATTGGTTCAAAGGGGGATTTTTCATACTTCATGACTTTCCTTCTTTTTCACCACACCGCAACTTAGCTTTTGGCCTAAGTTGGCTATTCAACTAACCAATACTTTATGAAGATTAAATGTGATGGGGCAAAGAGGTCAAAGTTGTTCAAGTTTCTTCCAAGGAAAAGGATAGGCTCAGAAGGTTCCAATCAAGATTCATACTTCTACAAGGTAGTCAAAAAGAGGTATACTAACAAATTAGGTTCACTCTTCACAAATTTTGCCTAAAATAATTTCAATTGCTTGCTTCAATCAACCAATTGGACTATAGGGACAAGTTCTAGGTGACATCAAGCACAATATCCTTACAATATCACTACACAAGGAATTTGATACAATTATCAAACAAGACTTCACACTTTCTAGCTAGCGTGCAATGATCATCACAAGATATTTAATCGACAATCGATTAGTCACAACGAGATGATACGAGTTCACATATGACCTATGTAACTCAGTTTGCCATCATCGTAGCAACACATTCAAATCTTTCAATTATGAACACTATTTAAGTTATCAGTATTGATCACAACTGACACTCAATAGCATAAGCGGGCATGATTGCCTTCGTCTGCAACATATCAACGTCAACTACCGGGAACGTATTCGCTAGTGCAGCCCTCCTCTTATCTATCAAGTACTCAACCTTAATGCGTCTGATGTCAGTAGAAGAGGTGGGTGTCACCTCAACATCAATATTTTCATCCCCCAAAACACGGGCCCACCTCCACAGGTTGGTGATCAAGACAAGGAAAGACACTGAGGTATGACTTTGGTTGGCCCTCATGGCCATCTCTTGCTCAATGAGCAGCCCCAAGTTCATCTTATGTCAAGCTATAATAGAACCAAGACAAGCAGCCTTTGGGTGTCGGAGGGTCAACTCATTCTTGGAAAGCATGATAGTGCTGCTAAAAAACCTATCTGAATGCAATGTTCAAGTCCTTCTTCTCGATCTGTGCTCCCACCTTAATCCACCTCAGAGTGACATCGAAGATAAGGGGTGCCAGATAACCCTTAAGATCCTTTAAAGTTTTCTTTTTCACCAAGTCAATGTAGTCATGCATGATGTCCAATGAACACCCAAGTACAACATTTATATCCGAACATCTGCATTTCAATTTTTTCCCCCGAACAACCACGAAGTCAACTAGCTTAAACATATGCTGCATAGAACTCCCGAACCCAAGTAGGAATATATGGGCCTCAAGTTTTAGTGAAACTTCAAACTTGTGGAACTTTAACGTGTTCCACACCTTAGGGTACTTGTCCACCACACCGTCGATAGACAACCGCTTTTCTTCTAAGATGGTCCTCGAACCTCGGCCTTTAGTCTATTGAGTGACCAGGGAGGAGGATCTTGAACAGGTGGAGCTTGTACCACTGTCTGGGCTGGGGCTGCAGCTAGAGGAGAAGGAGTAGGCATCGAAGGCATTGGGATCCTAGATGGGTCATTTAAAGACTTGGAGTGCATCTCCGCTCTCCTAGCCCATAGTAGATGATCATCTTATGGCTCAGAGATGGAGGTCAAAGAACTATCCTCAAAACCACCCTCATTTTTAGAAGGAGAGAGGTACGTGGCATAAATCCCCTTTCCCTTTCCCTTGTCCTTTCCCCTTCTTGGAGGAAGTATCATAGTTAGGGCCTTGAGAGAACAACCTCCTCATCTATAACAATTACACGAGCCCACTTTTAGGGCAGTTGATTTCTTCCTGCCACCTTGGGTCTAGCCATACCTGGAAAATAATGTTGAAAATGTTAGATGTATTTCAGAAAATAAAAAAAATATAGGATAGAAGTTGTAGAAAGACTTGTCGAACTGGTCGGCAAGTCGCCGAACACCTTTGGTGAGCCAAGACAGGCTCGCGGAAAGTTCCAAAACAAAAATATTCCAAATTAAGCATAGGTCGGTGATGCCCAGGGCCATTTGGCGGATCGCTGACACCATTCATGAACTAGAAGTTGCTCGCTGAAAGGTACAGAATAATTTTAAGGATTTGAGGAGCAAAAGGGCGATCAGGAAGTACTTTTAGCGAGTTGCCGACTGAACTCGATGAGCATAGACATATCGTTGAAGGTTACAAAACATAAACTAATAAAATAGAGAAATAAAAGGCGATCAAGGAAGACTTAGGCGGACCACCAAACCACTCAGTGAGCTCGACCCAGCTCACCAAATAGTTCAACGTGCCAAATTTTCACCCCGACCTTCAAAATCTAACTCGTAGACTAGAAAATCAAAATTAAACTATTGTTCTATGAAGTTCAACTGAGATCCTTAACACCCATGCCCTCGGGATACTCATTCATACCTCGATTTGGCCAAAATTGACCAATTGACATCTTTTGCCCTTAATAATGACGTCAACCTCTCTATTATTGGCAAAATTTGACACTTGGCACAATTCGCGGTTACTCAAACTTCACCCCTCTAGAAAAACAGCAATTTCAACATAACCCAACAATTTTAACAATCAACGACACATGAATTTACTATTTACGACCAATTAATTACGATTCCAACTAAACAAGGGTAAATAGACCCCCACACGCTACACCAAACAACACTAAGCTTATATTATAACCACAAAAATGATCATGCATTTGAGTACAACAAATTTTTATAGTGAGGTTTGGAAAACTAAACTTTGATGCTGAATATTTGTAAATATAGGCTAGCAAAGAAATCAAAAAGTCCACCCCAAGCAAAAGACCCCAAGTAAACGTAAAAACACTAGTATGAGAACAAAAATATAAGCGGTTGTGAGAGTACGGAAGTTGAAAAGTATGAAAATGAAGAGTTCTGAATTTAAAATTGTTTGGCCTTTTAAAACTGTTTAGTTCGCGCGCCAATCGGTGACCATGGCTTTCATCGCCGACCCACTCGGCGATACGCCGAGTGAGGCTTTAGCCCACCAAATTTTACAAAACCTCTAGCAAGCTAGGTGGTTCCAATGACAATCCAAGTCAGGATCACTGACCTGTTTGGCGTATCGCCGGCTAGATCTTTGGCCCGCCTAACCACCATTTTTGTAAAATTCCAATTTTTCAACCTGCACATTCAACACCCATTATTCAAACAACAGTAATAAAATAATTAAAGCTTGTGATTCCTCCCAAGAAGCTCCTTATTTAACGTCATGGCACAACATGGATACGCCTTTCAAGGTTCATTTTTTGGGCTAATTAAAGGTATCACTTGGTAGACCCCCTTTTTACCTTGGGTTCAAATAAGATGAGATTTGACCCATTTATGTTTCCAACTGTTTGACGGACACTGAGTGAGAGGTGACCGTTTTACTGAGTGTTGAGACATCTTCTTTCTTTCAAAATCTTGCCTGACCCTTCCACTTTGATGAGAAAACATGCAAGAATATCTTCCGTGCAAAACTTCTCCGGGTCAGCCCTTTGCTCCTTTGACTTTTGACGTTAATGAGGTGGAACATATCCTTCCTTATCACCATCTCGTTCCTTCCAATTAGTCCCACAATCACGTTATTCTCTGTCATGGTCTCTCCATTAATCATCCCTTTCTCTATTCCAGCCTAGATTCCCACTCGGCCTTAGATAGCTCGGACGGAAACCACCTCCTTGATAGGCAAGAAAATTCACTTCCCTATTATATAGAGCCTCAAAGTGTGCCTCCTCAGGGTTTTCTCCACCAACACCAACAACATTTATTGATCTCGTTCACTGGCCTTCTCGATCTTCCCTTTAGTTATTCTAAAAGTTAGAGGAGACACATGGTGTAACACCCCAGAAACTAGTAGGCTAAACTAGAGCTTAACATGAGGGTTAGAGACGCAAACATAACTCCCCGTACTTAAAAATAAAGGGTTTCTTTTTGGAATGTCACGGTACGACCCGCAAGGACCAACCATAGGTCCTTGAGGAGGATCCCTAGAAACTGCCTGGGTAGTGACCAACAGAGGGGACCCACATCTTGTGGTCGGGACCCACGCTTTGTGGTCAGGCCACACCCGTGGGAGAGGGGTCATAGGTCAAGACCCTGAAATTAAGTCTCTGAACCCCAACCCACGCTTTACCAAAACGGTCAGTGGGTCTAACCATGGTCCGTCACTAAGGAGTCGCGGGTCAGGGTGCCATAAACCAAGTCCTACTCACCCAACCACAGTTCACCAGCATGTCACGTGGGTCCAACCATGGCCTATGGACATGGTCCGGTGGGTGGTGACCTGGGAACAATTTTGGTGAGTTAATTTAGGGGCGCTTTGGGGTTTTCCAATTTTCATTAATACTAAGTAAGGTTGTTTTAGCCTAAATTAGATCACCTATATAAGGATTTTATATCACTAAATTATGTGAACTACCTCATTTTTTCTAAAACCCAAAACTAGTCCCAAATCTTCATCTTCTGCAAAGAAAATTCTCTCTAGAAAACTCAAACAAGAAGAAGAAGTTGAAGGCTAGGGTACAAGAAGCAAGGAGATTTACATCAAATTCTTAGGTCTTTGTGATTGAGGTATGGTGGTTTTCATCCATGGGTAGGTTTCACCCATGGAGCCCTCTCAAAAGCTTCAATTCAAATGGTAGATTTCCCCAATTAGCTAGGGGTTTCTTCATTCACCTTTTGATATAATGATTTTAATGGTTTAATTATGTCTATATATGCATGAATTTATGATCTACAATGCTTTTATGATATTTCCCATATGAACCAATGCAAACCCCCATAATTCTTCAATTGTGATCTCATAGGTTTGGTCGTTGATTGTAAAAGAAGAGCTCTATGATCTAATGTATGAATTGATAGAATTACATGAGATATGATGAAATCCCTATATAATGCTTATATTCTAGATTAGGTGGTAAGAATGGCTTTGAACCTTAAAAGGGCAAATGTGAGTTAATGCATGATCTTATGAAACTTATGTAAATGCTATGAAGGTGATTTGAGAGTAAAGTGCAAATTTTGTTTGTGTTGTTGTGTTGTTGCAAGGTCATTCTCATGAAACACTGATGTTTGCGTAATCAAGTACACAACTTCCACTACAAGTTTCTACGATCGTGCAATAGTGTAATAACCCAACCAGGGTTAGGATTGTTCCGAAGGGAGTGGTTTTGAGAATTTATAGAAAAAATAAAATTTTGTTCTAATTAGTAATAGCTAAAGATATTAACGAGTAAAAACATTGTCAATTAAAAGGGGGACACAAGAGTGTCAATTAACAATTGGGGGGGGGGGGTTTCACGAGTAAGAAAAACAACAAAATAACAAAGTTTTCTAAATAATGAGAGGAAATCCTTGGGATGTGACAAGAATACAGGTTAATCTAGAGTATTGGGTACATGATTTAATAGAAGATTCATAGAGTAATTATGGCTAGGCTTGACTTTAAAGGAGATAAGCTCTCTCTGGAGCAACTTACCCCGTTTCAAATGTGTTCCTCTCCGACACCCACTTGTTGCATGAAGACCAGCCTACGCCTTAACCCACTCACTCTCTCGAGCTGAGTGTATAGATATGGGACTAGGTTTCACTCTCTCTTGTTGAACCTTATGTCGACCCACTCACACTGGCCATCAATTTAGTGATTTTAGTTTAACGACCTCTCTCCCAAGCAAGCCGTAAACACATAAATAAATTTATATTTGCAACTACAAATTCATTAAATTCATCCACAACCACTAAACGAAATCACATTTAAACCACGAATAGACTATCAGCAAGCAAGACCCAACAATTATCTTAACCCATATATGCTAAATCACATCCCAAGAGTTGGGGGTTTTAGCCACACATCAAGCGATAGAAATTTATACCTAAATGATCTTGCATTCAAATAGGTATGAAGATTTAAGTCTTATTACAAGCCAAGAATGAAGAATACAAGAAACCCAAGTCCAAATCTTTGGAGATGAAACCCTCTTCTTCGTCAAGTCTTCGAAAAATATCCAAAGTACTATTCTAAGTGAAAAAATTATAATAAAAATGTTCCACCCTTAAAAATACAACTCAAACTAGTATTTATAGTTTTCACAGATTTGTGCTGCAGCAGATTATTCGCTTTCCTTAGTCGGAATCACCGATCAACTCGGTGATTCATCTTTTGGTGTAGTTAATCGCTGTCTTTCACCATCCTTCAGTATCGTCGTTCTCTGGGTCATTGGGCGACATGGTACTGCTTTACGGAACTTCTTTGCGATGCGCCGACAACTCCCTTTTCCGCCGACTTGGTCCTTTCCTTCAGGGTTCAGCACACTAGAACAAAAGGCGAAGTAAGACCCTTCGGGCGACTCGCCAAGTGGACTCGGCGAGCCTTAGGCCTTCATTTCTTCATTCTTTTTAGCCTTTTCGTTCCTTTTTTGCGACGTAGTGTCCATGCTTTCCTTCAAACTTCAAATACCAGAAACGGAAGGGTTTTCATCAGATATTGAGATAAAATAAGTATTTGAGGACACAATTCCTATTAAAATATAGCCCTAAATGAGTCCAATTTATGGACTCATCATGTGACACCCTTAGCCTACACCTTGGGCGGGACTGGCACTCGAGAACCATTGCTGGCTCCAAGCAAACCCTTGGCCTGACTTACTTACTCAGCGGAAGACTATATGCAACAAGAAAGGAATTCAAATGCTTAACAACTTAACTGTCTCAAACTGAACTCATAATGTTTTGAAAATAAACATTTAACTTAGCCAAAATGACAACTCAAATCTGAACATAAGTCAATAACAAAATGATTACGAATGAACTAACATTTGACTGACTATCTATGAAGCCTTTAATAACTGAGATGAATGTTGGGAAAAACCCCACAACAACCCAATTAACTAATTGGAAAGCAACGAAGATAGATCCTCCGGAATGAAAGGAGGCTCACCGGTTGACTCTGAACTGCTCACTGGATCAACGGTGTGCTGGAATGCCGATCCTATTTACCTGTGTCAGCATCAGAAGGCGATGTAGGCCAACTGGAATCAGAACACTGAATGTACGAGTATGCAAGTTGGAAAGCTAAATACAACATAGGCTTGAAAAGATTATGAAAGAAACACTTACCTTGGCTCTTCTAACTCATGAATACTTAACTGAACTCATTTCATTATAAAGCAGTTTAAAACAAGTGAATATAAAGAAAAAGGAAAACTATTTAAAACATAATGTCAACTCATACTCATAATATCATAAAAGACATGACATGCTCCCTCTCAAAGTCTACTTGTGCAATGCATGTTGAAGTCCCACACCCCCTGTCATACTAAATAGAACCACTTGAGAAACCATGTAATTACTGATGTGGGAGTTTCTCTAACCAACAACCACCACAATGATCCTAAGTGGTGATAATACATTTTTACCATCACGCTGGCAGACTGTCCTATACTTTGCCGTTATGTTTTAAAATAACTTCTTTCTTTGATTTGAGATAATTACTTAAAACTTAGCTTAAAAGGTCTTTTGTAATCGATGTTCCCTTTCTTGCTCAAATGGTGAAAATATTTTCAAACTTCTTGGGAATACTTAGTTCCCATATACTTCTTTGAAGAAATGAAACTTCAAATCTTTACTCTTTGCTTAACTTGAACTTAAGCCTTAACCTAAAGTTAAAAGCATTTGCAAAAGACTACTTGAAAAGAACCTAAGAACTTCCTAGACTTGACTCTTGACTTTCTTTGAATTTTGAATTTATGGATTCAAGATTCTGATTTATGTTTTTGGATGATTTTTAGATGTTTAGAAGTCATTTAGAGTAGTTAGAATCAATGGAAAATGTTAGTACACTTTAGAAGGACTTAAATAGGCTAAACGATGGAAAATTGGTGAAAAACGATTATTTGGGCACATACCGGGCGCGTCGCGCCAGCCCCAACTTATTGGGGCTCAAATCTGGCACACTGCAAGTGCGCCGCGCCAGCCCTCCTATCACTGTAGGGGAGTGTCGCACGACCTGTTCCTTAGGTAAATTTCTGACGAACTTTTGATCTCGCTTTCTGTTCATAAATCATTTTAATCCGATTCTTTTTCCCAAATTCACTTTAGATTCATGTACCCAAATCATATACATAAAATGTAACCCAAAAAATTCAAGGAAAAAACACTTAATCATTAAGAAAATCCTTAATCCCAACTCATATACAAGAACGAAATCATTTCAAGAACAACTACCAAGAACATCAATTTTTCAATCTTTTTAGGTCGAAAATATGTTGAATTAAACATGTTTGGCATGTGGGTGAACTTACCCAACGCTATGTGATCTCACATACGTTGTAGGGATCACCCCTGACGAAATCCACAAGTCAAACTCGATGATCTTGATGATTTCCTTGCTTCTCCTTCTCTTTTCTCCTCTTCTTTCCTCTTCTCTAAAACCCTAAATTTTTTACAAAAGCGTAAAACTGACCAAGTTCAATTTAGACTTTTAATTAATTCACTAAAACAAATTTAATTAATTGGATAAGGAAGAGACTGAAATACCCTTCAAAAAATCCAGATTTAACATTTCCTTATTTGAACAGCCCAACTTCTAGTGGGCGTATCTCACTCATACAAACTCGAAATCACGCAAAATTAGTGGCGTTGGAAAGATCATTCCAAGAGCTTTCCCACCATATCTTGAAGTGCTTCGAACTCATCCTGAGCTAGAAGTTATGGTCGTTTGAAGTTGACCAAAAACTCATTTTTCCTAACTTAAACAAATTTTTCAGATTTTCATTCTTTCAAAAAATGACTATTTCCAATTATAAGCTTCTTCCTAGTTATTTCAAATTGCGAGATGTTACAATATCTCCCCCTTGGGAACATTCGTCCTTGAATGAGATTACTCTTACTAGGTTAAAGGCGTAACATCAAACATACAACTCAAACACCCAACAAGTATAATATAAACACAACATGCCAATTTGTAAGTACATACTAAGAAATAGTTAATACCTTAATCCTAAATTTTCTCCAGGTTCGAAGAGATGTGGATATCTCTTCTTCATACTATTCCTCAGCTTCCAAGTAACTTCCTCAACAAACTAATTCTTCCAAAGAACTTTGACTGATACTACTTCTTTAGTCCTCAACTTGCAAACTTGGCGATCTAGAATATGAATATGAATCTCCTCATAAGACAAGCTATTCTTGATACCAATTTCTTCGGTTGGTATGATAAGTGAAGGATCTCCCATGCACTCCTCCAACATGGAGTCATGGAATACCGGATGAACCGCTGCTAACTCTTGTGGTAACTCCAATTCATAAGCTACCTTGCCAATCCTTTTGGAAATTCTGTAAGGACCAATATACTGGGGGCTAAGTTTCCCCTTCTTACCTAAACCTAATAACACCCTTCATGGGTAAAACTTTCAAATACACCCAATCACATAATCCACATGATACTTCAAAACACTATCTCCCCCTTGTTCAAAAGCCATCACTTTTGTTCTTATGAACACTTGCCTTTAATTCAAGCAATAAAAGATCTTGGTTGTTCTTTTCTTTTACTTCTGACACTAATGAAGATTCAGCCCCATTTATCACCATTACTCGTCCTTCTATGGAATCCATTAGTTGAACTCCTAGTCGTGCAAGCATATGCACCCATATACAATCTGCTCAAGGCATAAGCAATAACATTAGCCTTACCTGGGTGATAAAGAATACCCATGCCATAATCCTTGAGTAATTATGACCACCTTATCTTTCTGAGATTAAGCTTTCTCTGACTCAACACATACTGAAGACTCTTGTAATCGGTGAACACATCCACATGAACACCATAAAGATAATGACGCCATATTTTCAAAGCAAATACTACAACAGCCAACTCTAAGTCATGGGTTGGGTAATTTTTCTCATGAACTTTCAACTTTCTGGAGGCATAAGCTATAACTTTGCTATTTTACATTAACACAAAACCCAAACCAACTCTAGATGCATCACAATACACCATAAAACCTTGAGTACCTTCTGGTAAGGTCAAAACTTGGGTAGTAGTTAACCTCTTTTTCAATTCCTGAAAGTTTTTCTCACAAGCTTCAGACCATTGAAACTTCACTGTCTTTCGAGTTAACTTGGTCAAAGGAGACAAAATAGACGAGAACCCTTCGACGAACCTTCTATAATAGTCAGCCAACCCCAAGAAACTCCTAATATCTATTGGAGATATGGGTATAGGCAAATTCTGCACTGCCTCAATCTTCTGAGTGTTAACTCTAATTCCATCATCGGACTCTGTGGCCTAAGAATGCCACAAACTCAAGCCATAACTCACACTTAGAGAACATGGCATACAACTTCCTATCTTTCAAAGTCTGAAGAACTATTCTGAGATGGCTAGCATGATTTTCTTCTTTCCTTGAATATATTAGTATGTCATCAATGAAGACTATAACAAACATATCTAAATAAGGTTTAAAGACACTATTCATAAGGTCTACGAATACTGCTGGTGCATTGGTCAAACCAAAGGACATGACCAGAAACTCATAAAGTCCATAAAGGGTCCTGAATGCTGTCTTTGGAATATCACATTCCCTTAGTTTCAACTACTTTAGTAACTCTTTCAACTCTGCTGGTGTTATTCTATATGGCGGAATAGATATAGGATGAGTATCTGGGTGAAGATTTATACCGAAGTCTATCTCTCTCTCAAGAAGGACTTTGGGAATATCATCAGGAAAGACTTCTAGAAACTCTCTTTCTACTGAAACTGACTGAATAAGAGGTATCTCAACACAAGAGTCATTAATTAGGACTAAGTGATAGACACACCCCTTGGAAACTAACTTTGTCGCCTTAAGGTACGAAGTAAAACGACCTTTAGGCACTACTGAACTGCTCTTCAACTCTATAGCCGGTTCACTGGAAACTGAAACTTGACAACACGTGTTCTACAATATATTGATGCATAATAGGCATGAAGCCAATCCATACCTAGATTGACATCAAAATCTACCGTGTCTAACTCAATTAAATTTTCCATGGTACTCTTGTGCATGACGAAAATGGGACAATCACGATAGACTCTATCTGCAAGAATAGAATCACAAACAGGTGTAGAAACACTGAAGGGTTCACAAATTTTCTTAGGAATAACGTCAAAATTCATAGCAACATAAGGAGTTACAAAAAACAAACTCGCTCCTAGGTCTAGCAAAGCATAACCATTAGAGTTAAAGACTTTGATCATACCAGTGACAATATCTGGCGAATCCTCTTGCTCTCGGCGACTAGCGATAGCATAAAACGGTTTGTTCCTCCACTAGTACAGAAAGTAGCCCCTCTAGGTGCATCTCTGTATGGTGGAGCAACTAAAGAAGACGGGGCTCTATTGCGCCAATTATCATTACTCTGTCTGCTCTTAGGACACTCTCTCATTAAATGACCATTCTGGCCACACTTGAAGCAACTAGTGGGGCCATCACGACATACCTCTAAGTGCCCCTTGTGCCTTACTACCTTGTGAGTGCGTAGGTCTAGCTTTGAAGTTTTGAGAATTCTGACTATTTTACTCACATTTGTTCCTTGGTGTAGGTGCACTAGCAGATGATGGAGTAGGTCCATTCTGCTTCTACTAGAAAGAAGACCGGTTCGCATTACTCTTTTGCTGCCCGAACTCATTCCCGGATGTCTTAGCCCTCTTATTCTCAAACCCTTCTTTATCCTACAGCTGGTCCTTCTCAACTTGTTGCACATGGATCATCAGCCTTGCTATGCCCATGTCACCTATTAGCATGGTTGTCTTACCATCCTTACCTGATAGATGAGTCAACCCAACAACGAATAAAATCATCCTACTCTTCATGTAGTCAACCATCTTTTTGCTTCTCTTAAATCACAAGGAAAGAAACTCCCCATAAAAGCACTCTCAAAACAATCCAACTCACAAACGGTTACGTGCAAGCACGAGTTAAGAAAGAAACTTTTTAGAGATTAAACTCTAACGCACAAAATAAGTGTGAAAGAAGTGAGAAATTTTCCTAAATGTTCCAGCCTCCTAATCATAGATGTGGCGCGCTTCACACCGATAAATAAGACTCTACTGACACGACTTCATAGACTCTCTTGGACTCTTAAGCTCTGTGCTCTAATACCAAATTTGTCACGCCCCGAGGATACACCATGGGCGGGACTGGCACTTGAGAACCATTGCTGCCCTAAGCGAGCCCTTGGCCTGGCTTACTTACTCAGTGGAAGACTATATGCAACAAGAAAGGAATTCAAATGCTAAACAACTTAACTGTCTCAAACTGAATTAATAATGTTTTGAAAATAAATCATTGAACTTAGCCAAAATGACAGCACAAACCTGAACATAAGTCAATAACAAAATGATGACGAATGAACTAACATTTGAATGACTATCTATGAAGCCTCTAATAAGTGATATGGGTGTTGGGACAAACCCCACAACAAGCCAATGAACTAATTGGAAAGCAATGAAAATAGATCCTCCAGAATGATAGGAGGCTCACCGGCTGACTCTGAACTGCTCACTGGATTAACAGTGCGCTGGAATGTTGATCCTAGTCACTTGTGTTTGCATCATAAGACAATGTAGGCCAACTAACATCAGTACATGGAATGTACGAGTATGCAAGTTGGAAAGCTAAATACAACATAGGATTGAAAATATTCTGAACGAAACACTTACCTTGGCTCTTCTAACTCATGAATACTTAACTGAACTCATTTCATTATAAAGCAGTTTAAAACAAGTGCATATAAAGAAAAAGGAAAACTGTTTAAAACATGATGTCAACTCATAATCATAATATCATAAAAGATATACCATGCTCCCTCTCAAAGTCTACCTATGCAATGCATGAATGAAGTCCCATACCCCCATTCATACTAAGTAGAACCCCTTGAGGAGCCATACAATTACTGATGTGGGAGTTTCTCTAACAGACAACCACCACTAAGAGCCTAAGTGGTGACACATCATTTTTACCAACAAGCTGCCAGACTATCCCATACTTTGCCGTCATATAGAACTACTTATCTTTATGGATCCACTAGCTTAACTTATGTGATCATCTAAAAAGTATGACCCATTAATACCCATGATGGCTACATGGTTTTTGGAGACTTGAGTTAATATGAACTCGCATCCCCATATCGGTGCTCAATACAATTCCCAAAAATATACTTAGCTCATATGTTTTAAAATAACTTCTTTCATTGATTTGTGATAATTACTCAAAATTTAGCTTAAAAGGTCTCTTGGAATCTATGTTCCCCTTTCTTGCTCAAATGGTGAAAAAAATTTCAAACTTCTTGGGAATACTGAGTTCCCATATACTTCTTTGAAGAAATGATACTTCAAATCTTTACTCTTTGCTTTACTTGAACTTAAGCCTTAACACAAAGTTAAAAGCATTTGCAAAACACTTCTTGAAAAGACTCAAAGAACTTCCTAGACTTGGCTCTTAACTTTCCTTGAATTTGAATTTATGCATTCAAGGTGATGATTCATGTTTCTGCATGATTTCTAGATGTTTAGAAGTCATTTACAGTAGTTAGAATCAATGGAAAGTGTTAGTACACTTTAGAAGGACTTATATAGGCTAAACTATGAAAAACTAGTGAAAAATGATGATTTGGGCGCATTCTGGCTGCGCCGCACCAGCCCTAACTTACAAGGGCTCAAATCTGGCGCACTGTTGGCATGCCATGCCAGCCCTCCTGGCGCTATTGGAGCGTGTCACGCGAACTGTTCCTCAGGAAAATTTCTGACGAACTTTTGATCTCATTTTCTGATCCTAAATCGTTTCAATACGATTCTTTTTCCCAAATTCACTTTATATTCATGTACCCAAATCATATACACAAAATGTAACCCAAACAACTCAAGGAAACAACATTTAATCATCAAGAAACTCCTTAATCCCAACTTATATTCAAGAACGAAACAAATTCAAGAACTACTATCAGGAACATCAATTTCTCAATCTTTCTAGGTCGAAAATATGCTGAATTAAACATGTTCCAATGCTATGTGATCCCACATATCTTGTAGGGATTACCCCCCGACGAAATCCACAAGCCAAACGCGACGATCTTGACGATTTCCTTGCTTCTCCATCTCTTTGCTCTGCTTCTTTCCTCTTCTCTAAAACCCTAACTCTTTTCCAAAAATGTTAAACTGACCAAGTTTCGTTTAGACTCTTAATTAACTCACTAAAATAAATTTAATTAATTGGATAAGGAAGAGACTGAAATGCCCTTCAAAAAATCCGAATTGGACATTCCCTTATTTGAACAGTCCAACTTCCAATAGACGTATCACACTCATATGAACTCAAAATCAAGCAACCTTGGCGGCGTTGGAAATATCATTCCAAGTGTTTTCCTATCATATCTGGAAGTTCTCCTAAATCATCCTGAGCTAGAAGCTATGTCCGTTTTAAATTGACCAAAAACTCACTTTTCCTAACTTAAACAAATTTTTCAGATTTTCATTCTTGCAAAAAATGACTATTTCCAATTATAAGATTCTTCCTAGTTATTTCAAATTGCGAGATGTTACACATCAACACCCCCAACTTAAACTTTTGCTTGTCCTCAAGCAAACTCAAGTTCAGCCATTCAAAAAGGGTGTCTCGAACAGTGCTACACAAGACTCAATCATGAATGCACACAACAAGACTCAAGTTACTTATGCAAAGATCAAATGTGCACTCAAAGATTCATGTTGTGACTCACCAATATCAACGAATCTCATGCTCACAATACTTGCTTCAAATGCAAGTTCAACCACAACCAAAGTGTTCAAAAGCCCTCACACAAGGAATGATTCCAATTTCACACACAAAGATTTAATTATTTAAATTTAAGGAATCAAATGCAGCACTCACTCTCACAAGGAAGAAAACAATGCATGCTTTCACCCATAGGTTTTCCCGTATTTTCCGATCAACATTTGTTTTGGCTCACTCAAGATCAAAAAGAACTTTTCAAGGCTTGTAATAGGGCGGAATGCAAAGGTATGGTCATATTGGCTCAGCGGCTTTCTTCCTCATGAAATGTGGTACTCACAACACTTCCTTTCCTCTTCTTTCGTCATTTTCTTTAGTGCTCATAAGTCATCCTATTATTCACTTTCCATGAATTGTTTGGGAACCCCATTTCTTTTGTACTTTATTCCACAACTTTATTTTTCATTTTTTTTCTTTTTATTTCTCTTTTTTTTCTATATATATATGGAGGACTTCCATTTTTCTCAAAACCATGGGTAAGAGGAGACATTCCTTGCACTTCTTGACTTGCCCTTATCTTTTCACCACACCCCCAAATTAGGCTTTTGGCCTAAGTTGGCTATTGAACTAACCACAACTTCATGAGGATTACGGGTGATGGATAAAGAAAGGTCATTGCTTTCATCAAGTTTCTTCCAAAGAAAGGTAAGGCTCAAGAGGTGTTCAAAAGCGGTTCACACACTCACAAGGTATGTCACAAAAGGGGTATATGTCAACTTGGCTCACACTCTTAGAAGTTGCTTAAGATCATATCAAGAGATAGCATCACTTAGTTGACCGGACCAACGGGCAAATTCTAGGATCTATCATGCATGGTTTAAAGTAAGCTCATCACACTAGGCATTGACACAACAGTCAAACAAGACTACACGCTTTCGCTAGTGTGCAATGATAATCACAAGAGACTCAATCCGATATTAGGCTAGTCATAACGAGATGCAAACAATTCACATATTGTCTATGCAACTTCATTTGGCCTCATCATAGTCACGCATTTATGTTTGTTCAATTGAGAGCAATATTTAAGTCGTCAATAATGATCAGAACCGAGACTTAAATTTTGCAAAAGAACAGCCACATTCAACACACAAGAGGTGGCAAAATTTTCGGACAGGTTAAAATCATATTTGCAATTTAAAATTAAAGGAGCCATAAGCTCAAACATCCATAAAAACAGTCTATCAAACACAATTTTTAAATAGAACAGCTCAAATACAAACAAAATACGAACATCAATAGCACACAAATGTGGGCCTCACCCCACCATAAATAAAAACATTTGTCCTCAAATGCAAATAACATAGAATTCGAAATATAAAACAAAGAAAGACAGAGAGAGAGGTAAAGAGGGGATACTGTCTACACAGTCACTCGATCTGTCTGGGCATTAGTGTCGTCTGGACTCGGGCCTCTGTACCAGATTCACCTTAGAAGGACTGGCAGTACCATATCCACTAAGAGCCAACAACATCTACCATGGCCTCCTCTGTCTCAGTATGGCCCTCATATCCTTGGCTTTATCTCCAGGTGGAGGTTCTTGTCAGCCCTTCTTTGGAGGATTTGATCCACCTTCATTTATAGTGATACCCTGTACTCTTTCTCGGGGTGGCATGACAATATTTGTCTTTACCATATCTTCAGGATACTCAGACTTCTCCCTACTAGACTCAACAACATGTAAGTATAACCCCACAAGATTTAATTGATTTTAAGGCACAAAACTACGGGATTTTAAAAATATAAACACTACGGGAAATATTTTTGAATTAAGACAGGCGTTCAAGCAACTTAATCCTCTCAGAGAGGCCTAACACCCATTAACAAGATATAATCATTTGCATAAGAGATCGAATTCTCAAAAATACATGTAGGGCTCAAGAAACCAACCTTAGATACCGAAAAATAAAGACCGAAATGCTAGGCAGAAAATTTATCCCAATCTGAGCATAAATCAAAGACTAAAATACTACAAGAAATGAAAAAATATAGACATTAAAATGTGGCTATGAGCTTGTGAAGTTCAAAAGTGAGGGAAAAGGAAGAGTTTGAAAGTTTAAATCTTTGGCCTTTTAAAAATTGTCCAGTTCTCGCCCATTCAGCGACATTAGTCATGCTCACCAACCCACTCAGTGACACGCCAAGTAGGAACTTAGCTCGCTGAGTTTTACAGGACCTCCAGTTAAACTAGGGGTCCGAATGGCAGACAATATCGCGATCGCCGACCAGGTCGGCGATTTCTCCAATAATTTCCTGGGCTCGCCAAGTTTTGTAGATTCCACTTTTGAAATTGTCTTGAGTTCAACGGCAGTCTGGGTCGGGGGGACCTCTTCGGCGATTCGCCGACTAGACCTCTAGTTCGCCAATCTGCAGTTTTCAAACACTTTCCACACTTTAACCTGCATGATCAACACACCATTACTTCTAAAATAAACATAAAGCGATAAAACCTTGGGTTGCCTCCCAAGAAGAGCCTTATTTAACATCGTGGCATGGCGCAACTCCTCACTAAAGTTCCATTAGTGAGGTTTTCCTCATTTTCATAAGGCCACCCCTCTTTTGGCTCTAGGTAGAGAGAAGATAGCACTTGGTCCATTTGGGACCTTTGTCATCATTCACACTCATTCTTCTTGTTTCAATATTCAAACAAGCAAAACAAAACTAAAAATAAAATTAGTAAACCTTCAACTATTAAAAACAAAAATTCTACTTAACTAAGAATTCCCAAATAACACCACTCCCCGGCAGTGGTGCCATTTTGATGTTTGCGTAATCAAGGACACAACTTCCAATGCAAGTGTCTACGATCGTACAATAGTATAATAACCCAACCAAGGGTTGGGATCCTTCCCAAGGGAGTGGTTTTGAGAATTTATAGAAAAAGTAAAATTTTGTTCTAACTAGTCGTAGCTAAAGATATTAACGAGTAAAAATATTGTGAATTAAAAGGGGGATACAAGAGTGTCAATTAACAATGGGGAGGGGGGGGAGTTTGTCACGAGTAAGAAAAACAGAAAAATAACAAAGGTTTCTAAATAATGAGAGGGAATCCTTGGGATGTGACAGGAATACAGGTTAATCTAGAGTATTGGGCACACGCTTTCAATAGAAGATTCATAGAGTAATTGTGCCTAGGCTAGAATTTAAAGGGGATAAGCTCTCTCTCGAGGAACTTACCCCGTTTCAAATGTGTTCCTGTCGGACACCCACTTGCCGCATGAAAACCAGCCTACACCTTAACCTACTCACTCTCTCGAGCTGAGTGTGAGGATATGGGACTAGGGTTCACTCTCTCGAGCTGAACCTCATGTCGACCCACTCACACTGGCCATTAATTGAGTGGTTTTAGTTTTACGACCTCTCTTACGAGCAAGCAGAAAACACATAAATAAACTTATATGTGCAACTATAAATTCATTAAATTCATCCACAACCACTAAATGAAATCACATTTAAACTACAAATAGAATATCAGCAAACAAAACCCAACAATTATCTTACCCCATATTTGCTATATCACACCCCAAGAATTGGGTTTTTAGCCATACATCAAGAGATAAAAATATATACCTAAATGATCTTGCATTCAAATGGGTATGAAGATTTAAGTCTTGTTACAAGCCAAGAATCCAAGAGATCTAAGTCCAAATCCTTGGAGATGAAACCCTCTTCTTCTTCAAGTTTTTTGAACCCTCTCAAACTTAAAGCAAAAATATCCAAAGTACTATTCTAAGTGAAAAACTTATAATAAAAATGTTCCACCCTTAAAACTACAACTCTAACTAGTATTTATAGTTTTCATAGATTTGTGTTGCAGCAGATCATTCGACATCGTTAGTCAAAATCGCCAATCAACTCGGTGATTCGCCTTTTGCTGTAGTTCATTGCCGTCTTGCACCATCCTTCAGTATCATCTTGCTCTGGGTCATTGGGAAACATGGTATTGCTTCGCGAAACTTCTCGGTGATGTACCGAATGCTCCTTTTTTCCACCAACTTGATCCTTTCCTTCAGGGCTCAGCACACTAGAACAAAAGGTGAAGTAAGACCCTTCGACGACTCGCCAAGTGGACTCGGCTATCCTTAGGCCTTCATTTCTTCATTCTTCTCAGCCTTTTCGTTTCTTTTTTGCGACGTAGTGTCCATTCTTTCCTCTAAACTTCAAATACCTGAAACTTAAGGGCTTTCATCAGACATTGAGATAAAATAAGCATTTGAGGACACAATTTCTATTAAAATATAGCCCTAAATGAGTCCAATTTGTGGACTTATCAAACACTCACAACCATGATGTGAACGGTTTTCTCACATAGAAAGGATTCTTAGGTTGATAGGCTATTCTAACCTAATTGAATCAATGAATAAGAGCTATCCTAATGAACTAACTTGGATTGATTGTCAAGGATATTCTTCCATGAAATGTGAGTTAAGTAAGACTTAATAAAGTATTATGTGGCAATTATGTTTAGCACTGAGTGGATATTGACAATGAGATGGAAGCTCTCCCATTTGTAGAGGCCGGATTTTTAGAAGAGGTCTCATGAGATGGAAGATCTTCCATTTGTACAGGTCGAGTTTCTAGTACCAATCTCCGTATCCCATAAATTATGTGCCCCCCATAGATTATTTAGCTAGTGGATCCACCTAAGCTAAGAGTTAATGGTTCTACCTTAGGCAAGTAGAACACTCGTTTTTGGTGCGGGAGACACCGGGTGATCCTGTTTTAGCACACATGGTTTCTATGTCGGTTAAGGCTATTCTCCCACAATAAGAACATAAATAATAAACTATGGTTACTAAAGAGACTTTGATTATGAGTTCAAAGGTTTTAAGATGGTATTGACTTATGTTGTCCATGGTTATGACTTATGACGTCTATTGACTTAAATGACATTCAGACTTGGCAAATGGCATGCTTTCAAAAGAAATGTCCCTTTTCACATGTTTTTAATGTTTTCGTGCATGGCTACCATACTTAGTATATTTTTGTACTAAGCCCTACTTTTCGGACATTTTCCCAAGTGTAGGGTACGGGTCTCGAGGTGATCATTCTAGTGGCTATTGCTTGGACTGCTACATTATGAGCTTGCTGGTGAATCCTCATGGTTCGAGGAAGGCCTTTTTTCTCATGAAGTAGTTTCCTTTATTGTATTTCCATTTTCGGACATGTTGTATGGGTTAGGCCCTATTTCATTCAAGTATTGTAATAAATGGCTATATTGAGACAAGTCTAGACTGCCACTTTCATTTATGAAGATCTTTTAAGACTTGATATGTGTTTTTACTCTTTATTGTTCTATGCTTATGCTATGATATGCTAAGTGGCTTACATAAAGCCTTTCGGGGTTCTATGTGCCTTGTTACATCTAGGGGGTACCGTGGGTCGTGACAAACTTGGTAATCAGAGCACAAGGTTTAAAATGATTCTAGGATGATATCTTATAAGCCACATCTAGTAGAGTCTTGTTCATGAGAGTGAAGCGTGCCACACTTATGAATGAGAGGCTACAAAATGTTTAGGAAATTTCACTTCTTCATCATTCTTAAGTCGTGCCTTAGAGTTTAACTCTAAAAGATTCTCTTTCCTAATCCTTCTCTTGTGTCTTTAGGATAAGAATAAATTAAGGGTTAATGCTAAAAGGATGAAAGAGGGAAATGTTAATCAAAGAACTCCTACTCAATCTCCCCAAGATCCGATAGATACTTTGGTTGAGAATGTGACCCATTCAGAGTTTAGGTCAGCTTTCCAAATGTTGGCTCAAGCCTAGACGGCTCAAACCAACAGAGAAATTGTAGCTCCGGTGAATCCTAATATGAATTCGGCCGCTTATAGAGTAAGGAATTTTATGAGAATGAACCCTCCCGAATTTTATTGCTCCAAGGTTGAAGAGGACCCTCAAGAGTTTGTCGACGAGGTTTACAAAGTACTTGCTCTCATGGGGGGTGTCTTTACAAGAGAAGGCGGAATTGGACACTTACCAACCAAAAGGGGTTGCTCAAGTATGGTATGGCCAGTGGAAGGAGGCAAGGTCGGTGGGAGCGGGTCTTGTAGAGTGAGAGATGTTTAAATCAGCGTTCATTGATAGGTTCTTTCCCTTAGAGACAAGGGAAGCAAAGGCAAAAGAGTTCATTAACCTACGTCAATGGAGTATGAGTGTGAAGAAGTACGCCCTAAAGTTCACTAAATTATCTAAGTATGCTCCATATATGGTTGGGATGCTAGGGCTAGAATGAATAAGTTTGTGACGGGTATATACAATATGGTAGTTAAAGAGTGTCATACCTCCATGCTCATTGGTGATATGGACATCTCTCGTCTCATGTTCCATGTACAAAAATTTGAGGAGGAGAAACTAAAGCAGAAGAATAGGGAGGTAAAGAGGTCTAGAACCGGTGATGGGAATTTTTCCAACTTAAGGTCCGATGGACAAGGTCAACCTAGATTTCGACAAAGATTTCCCGATCAAGATTCATATAGTGATCCTAAGTCTAATAAGGAAAAGGTGTCTAACCCTAAATCTCAAGGAGGAAATGGAGGTGGTTCTTCTTTTGCTAGATCTACATGTGTCGGGTATGCGAAGAAATATGATGGTAAGCGCCTAGACGGCATCAATTGTTGTTTTAGTTACGGGACGATTATCCACAAGAGGAGAAATTTCCCCATACTTGCGGCAAAGGGAAGGGAAGGTAAATAAGCTCCTCCAAGCAGTTCAAACTACAATGCCCCAAAGAAAAACCGCTTTTATGCTCTTCAATCTTGAGGTGACCAAGAAAGCTCCACGGATGTTGCGACTGGTATGTTAAAAGTCATTCTTATTAATATGTATGCCTTGTAAGATCCTGGTGCTACTTTTTCCTTTATGTTTGTCACGACCAAGGGGTATACCCTAGATGTAACACAACGTACTTAACCCCGAAGGTGTGTCATACAAGCCCTTAGCATATCATAACATAAGATATAAGAAATGATGCAGAATTTAAAATCTTTTATCCATAGAATCAAAGTCTTTTATAAAAGAAGCAGAATTCTAACTTGTCTTAATTAGCCATCTAATACAATATTTGAATAAAAAATAGGGTCACAACCCTTTCAGCATAATTCGATCATAAAATGACTAGAAAGAAACTACTAATGACTCATACGTCCTCGAATCTTGAGGACTCACCACAACCTAGGAGAATAGTCGATCCAAGCTTGAACAAATAGAAGATCAACTTAAGAATCGGAACCTACACATTGTGAAAAATCTAGAAAATATGGGTCAGTACAAAAATGCACTATGATAGACATGCATAAAAACCTTTCAAACATGCCAAAAAGGACATTTTAGTTGAAAAGCATGCACTTTATCAAGTTTGGAAAATCATCATGCACCTTAGTATAAAAGCATAAGTCCCAAGCATAATCAGCATAGAAATTATTATAACATAATAGAACCATCTCATAAGTAACCCTAAGTTATACTTGTGCAATGTGTAGATAAAGATCCCATAATCCCATCTATACTAAGTACCACTTTAGGCCACCATAATCATATTTACCATTCTTTGTTCTCATCTTTAGTTAATACTCACAGACAAGGAACATGCACATTTAATAAGTCATGTCAAGGAAATTAACTTATAGCAACAATCCAAGTTAAGCATTCATCATTTCACAAGTCATTATACATTGAGGAGCACACTATAACTAATCTCAAAGCCTACTTGTGTGTCAAGACCCAAGGGTACCCCCTAGATGTAGCATGGCGTACTTGACCCCGAAGGGGTCGCGTACAAGCCCTTAGCATATCATGAACATAAGATAATAGAAAATATGGGAAAATATAAAACTTTTACAATCAAAGTCATTTTTCATAAAAGCAAGCGAAAGTCTTTCTATACTTTATCTCAAATTATCTAATACAACTTTTAGATTAAAATCTTGGGACACAACCCATACAATAGTCTCAACAAGAAAATAAAGACATAAAGGAAATGTGGGTGTTGTCCTCGAAGCTATGAGGACTTCCCAAGATCTTCAACTCCTTGCAACTTCTTAGAAACCTAGCCTCCAAAGGAACTCAATCTCTGAAACCCTACATTTGATTAGAATATAGGCAAAGTATGCGTTAGTACAAAATGTACCAAGTATGATATCTAGCAGAACATCAAAAAAGCATCTCAAAATGGTTAGTCAACATAATACATAAGCATAAGAGATAATAACATAATCATAGCATAATCTCCAACATAAGTATCATATCAACATAAGTCAAAATAAGACATAGTTAATGAGCATAAGAGATAAGTCATAATCATAATAACCATAATTGAGTCTTAGTCATCAATACTATAATATATCCATTCTCAATTAACCTCAAAAGCATATATGTGCAAAGCATGAATTACTCCCATAATACCACCAAATCCAAGTATCCCTTTTTGGTCATCTTAATCATAGCCTATATGCATCGTTAAGTCTTAAGCCATTCTACCATAAGGGCACCATAATTCTAAGTATTCTCAAGGCACACTTGTGCAATGCATGAAAGGAATCCCATACTACCCTTCACACTAAGCATCACCACGAAGTCATCCTTGTCATATTCGCCCTCCTTTGGTATCACTATTGGCTTACTTTATGTAGACAAGGGAACTATCACCTTTAATCAATGATATCTTGGAAGGCAACTATAACAACAATCCATCAAGCATAACCCATGTAAGACAACACTCATAAGGTAACCTTAAGTCATACTTGCGTAATGCATGAGTGGCATACCATTCTACTACTCATACTAAGTACTTTTTTAGGTCATCATACTCATGTTCCTTAATTAGGGACTAGCCCCTTTTTAAAGCATAGGAACTCTAGGAGACACTTTACTAAGTCTATCTTAGTTACTTCTTGTTTTGAACCCTTAGAGATACTATACTAGGTACATCTTAGTTCATCATGCTTGAACTCTTGGAGATGCTACTTAAAGCATAATTTTAGTTCATTATTAGATTGAACCCTATGAGATACATCTTTTAGCATGTCTAGGTTTATTATTATCATGGACTCTATGAGGCACTACTTAGGCATGTCTAAGTCCACTTATACTCTTGAACATTATGCGGTACTTCACCAAGCTTACCTTAGTTCCTCATTATTTTGATCCTTAGGATATACTACACTAAGTACATCTTAGTTCACCAGGGTTGAACTCTAGGAGATGCTACTTAAAGCACAACCTAAATTTATTGAGTTTGATCTCTAGGAGATGCGCCTTCAAGCACAATCTTAGACCATTACTTTCATTGGGCTCTAGGAGATGCTACATTGTGCACAATATTAGCCCATGAGGTTCGAACTCTAGGAGACGCTGCATTGAGCACAATCTTAATTCATTACTAATCTTCTTTAATTAGGATATAGCCTTAACTGACATGAGATGATATGAGCTATCACATGATCTCTCATGGTGTGACCCACACCATTAAGGGTTGTTCCACTTGCCTAAGGTAGGTCCGGTTTGTTAGCTTAATCGGATCCACTAGCTAACTTTCCTAGGGGCACGTAGTTATGGGATACGGAGATTGCTAGTAGAAACCCAAAACTCCACTAGATGTGGCTTCCATCTCATAAGATTCACTTTGGGAAATCCAGACTCTTCTAGGTGTTGGAAGCTCGTTGGGAACCTCCATCTCATTTCAATATCCACTCGGTCCTAGGCATAAATCCAATAAGATAATCATTAAATCTCTACTTTGACTCAAGTTTATGGAAAGGTGTTCTTGACAACCAATCCATGCTAATACCTCTTTTAGACCATGTATGAGCAACTGTCACCATCCATGACTTAGGTATAAAAGCTCTGTAGCCTTAGGTTCAATCAGGTAGGAGAAGCCCTTCAACTCTAGAGCCATTACTATGTGAGAAGTCTTTCATGTTAAGTTAATCTTCATGGTTAATAACATGTCTAAAATTCTACATTAGACAAGGATATCATCATAACTTAAGTGATTCTATCACTTCCTACCATTTGTGACTCAGAAGGTGAATTAGGTAGGTAAGGATCTTTCATCAAAATTCTACTCATTGGCCGTGTATTCACATGTAGATTTTACTCTTAAAGCCTTATCATCTATTGTTAACCATATTAGCTTCACTCTAAAGTCCTAGTGATCAACATTCAAAACTATGAGTCCTCATTCTTAAAGACTCTACACCATGGAAACATATTATAAACCTAGGTTACAAGGGATTCAACCACGTTCTTCATTACTAGGTAATTCTAGCCACAATTCATCCTAAAGGTTCAATTTCAACTTTACAAATCAAGATCAATCATGTACTATAGAATCTAGTTCAATTCATGCCTAGGTATTCCTAAACATGATCAATTACTACTCATGACATTGATTTAGGAAGATCACCGATGAACCTTCAATTTCACTTTCCATGGGACAAACCCACAAAGCATCAAATACATCAAATAGACTAGGGTTTACCATGGAAATAACATGAATTCATCATAATATAAAAATTCAATGTTAATACAGTCATAATTAGGCTTTATCCACTAGATTAGAATCATACCTAAACTCTACCCACAATGTAGAAGGAAACCCTAACTAAAATAGGGTTTTTGACTTCACAATTGGGGGAAAATCTAGGAGGCTCTATGGGTGGAAGAACATATAGATGATTAAGCTAACATAACTTAATTCAAAGCCTAATCAAGTTCTAATAAATGGGGGAATATCTTCCCTCTTGTCTTATCTTCTTCTTCTTCTTCTTCTTCTTCTTCTTCTTCTTCTTCTTCTTCTTCTTCTTCTTCTTCACTTCTAGAGAGAGGTTTTTTGGAGAGGATTTGGGGTCTTAGATGAATGCGTTAAATGAATTAGTTTAGGGGACAATTAATCTTATATAGGCGGTTAAATAACTAACTAACCGACCTACCTTAATCCCAAATTAACTACTAACTTAACTCACAAACCCCAAACTAAAAACTTAAGATTAAAAATTGTGTTGACCTAGGATCACCCACCCACGGACCGTGGGTGGGCCTACGGGGCGTACTGCACCTCCGTATGTGCTGTCTGAGGCTCAAACTTACAGGCCAAGAAAAGGCCTTGACCCACGACCCCCACCTACGGGGAGTGGGTCCACCTACGGCCAGTAGGTGGCCAAGCGTAGGTGCTGAAAATTGACAGCTTTTGGGTTGTCTTAAGGGTCCTCCCCAAGGACCCCTTAGGTGGTCCTTGTAGGGTTGTACATTGATGCCCTAACCCTTAAACCCCCATTCTAAGTACGGGAGTCATTTTTACAAGTTTTTAGTCTCATACCACACTGCAAAACTCTTACGAAAAGCTCTAGAACTCTCTAGTTCAACTTGCTAGTTTTCGGGGCATTACAATATCTCCCTTGGAATCATTCATCCTCGAGTGACGCTTTTAAACACTTCTTAAAGTAATAAATCTAGCCTAGCATCCCATTATGCATGCACTACATCGAAATGCACACAACTAAACAAGAAAACTTCGATTCTAAGCTAAACACATTCTATGAAACACAAGGGAGTAGGAACTACTTCAACCGACCCAAAATGCACATATATATATATATATATATATATATATATATATATATATATATAATATCATGGAATAAAGTTATGAAAATGCAAAGAGAAATGGGGTTTCCGAAAAATCCATGGAAAGCAAATAATGGGATGACTTATGAGCACAAAATAAAATGATGAAGGAAGAGGAAAAGAAGTGTTGTGAGCACCATATTTCATGAGGATAAAAGTCACTGAGCCTAAATTACCATACCTTTGCACTCATCCCCATTACAAGCCTTAAAAAGACCTTTTTGATCTTGAGTGAGCTGAAGCAATTGTCAATCGAAAAATACGGGCAAACCTATGAGTGAAAGCATGCATTGTGTTCATCTTTGTGAGTGTGAGCCGTGCATTTGATTCTGGAGCTTTAAACGATTGAACCATTATATGTGACAATGGAAGCATTTCATGTATGAGGCCATTTGAACACTTTTGTTGAGCTTGAACTTGCATTTGAAGCAAGTATTGTGAGCTTGAGTCTCTTTGATAATGGTGTGTCACAACTTGAGTCTTTGAGTACAAAATTGATCCTTGCATGAGTAAGATGAGTCTTGCTGTGTACATTCATAATTCAGTCTTGTGTTACACTGTTTGAGACACTTTTTTGAACTACTGGACTTGACTTTTTACTTAAGGACAAGCAAAAGTTTAAGTTCAAGGTGTTGATAAGTCTGCAAATTGGACTCATTTAGGGTTATGTTTTGATAGATTTAGTGTCCTCGAGTACATATTTTGTCTTAATAACTGATGAAAAGACTTGAGTTTCAGGTATTTGGAGTTAGAACCAAAGCAAGGACACTATTGGGCAAAAAGGAACAAGGCAGCTGAAAGAACAAAGAAAAGGCAACCTGATGATCACCTAACCCTCTTAGCGAGTCGCCAAACGACCATTAGCTCGCCTAAATGTTCCAAAGTGTCAAATTGAAAGAGCACAGAAAATGAAGACTTAGTGATCACTAATGTTACTTAGCAAGTCACTAAATAGGCTACCAAACCGCCCAAAGTTACAGAATGCTGGAGCTAAAATTAGGCAAAATGACGGCGAGTAGTAGTTTCATTTAGCGTGTTGTCGATCCATTCAGCTTCAGAAAACCTGGTTGCTAAAAGTGTTGATACAAATGTTAAACAAGTGCGGATGGGAGAGATAGAAAGAAAAATGGCGCTATGTGGAACTGATCGGCGACCCCGAACTAGATCGCCTAAAGTTACAGTAGTCAAAATAAGAATTAATGAAAAATGAAGGCGAGACAAAGAACCATTGGCGAGTCACTAATCAATCGGCAACGCCTGACTTACTATGCCAAATGGCCTTGAAGCAAGATACCTCAGCCCTATTTAAAGGGGTTTTGGCGAGAGAGCAAGGGGTATCCAGAAATAGAGAAAAGAGAGAATTGAGATATAGAACATCACCAAAGGCTCTTTCTTAGGAATTTTACCAAGACGTTGAGGAAAATTTTATAAGTGTGGAGATTATTCATTGATTTTCATCTATAGTCCTCATTTTGTACTCAATGATTAAAATGAATAGTGATTTTGATTTTCTTAATTTTGGTATGATTGGCTAAAAACCCTTCACTTGGGGGTTTGATCATGAGGCCAATTGCTGGATTTACTTAGTGGGTATTCTTTAATTGTGATTAATGGTGTTAGTTTGAACTGGGTCTAAGTTGTTTCCATGTTTTGTGGGCAAATTTGCATGATTTCATGTAAAAATTTAGTGTTGTGCGCTTGCTTGAGAAAGAGGTGTAGCACCAAGGTGATAATTTTAGCATCTGGAGTAGTGGGACTCCTTGATTTCAGTTCAAGAGAGTGAAATAAGTGATCTATCCTTCGTATCCAGCTTGAGAGAGTGGATTTGATGAGGGCAAAGAGTTGGGCATCTTATGGTGTTAAAGTTCGAGAGAATTCAACATAGACAAGGTAATTGTTCGAGAGAAAGTTATCTTAAATACGGTTCGACCTACCTGGAACAAAATAATCCCATTATAAACAATAGAGTTTACCCATTTTGTTAAGGTTTAGCAATTGGCTGATCAATTCCCCAAGTTTTACCCTACTATTAGATTGTTGTGATAAATTGTGAAATTGAATCTATAGATGAAGCTTGAAGTTTGGAATTCAAATATAAATTTTGTGAAAATTGTTTGTTTAAAGAGTTTTATGTGGTACTTTTATTACCGAACTTTGGAGGAATTACTATTCCCTATGGGATCGACCCCAACTCACATAGTTGGGTTATTATACTAACGAACGATCGTGAGCTCTTAGAATTAGATGAAGATCTATGATATGTTAATGAACCGCTCCCTCTGGGATCTGACCCCAGCTCATTTAGTTGGATTTTATACTAACTAATGATCGTTGACACTTAGAATTGGATGAAGTGTCCTTGAAACATTAAATCAAAAATGGCGCCGTTGCTGGGGAATGGTGTTGATTGAAAATCTTTCTTGGTGAAGTTGAATTTTGTTCTTTTTAGTCATAGTTGAATCTACTTACTTTTAGTTTTGGTTTGTGTGTTGTTTTTTTAAAATAGAGGAAATGAGTGTCAATGGTAGCTAAATGGTCCACCAAGATGACATCGGCAATCTCAATGATGTCAATGAATCGAATGTTAATGACCCTAATCTTATGGGTGGAGTATGTGCCATTCACTTACCTTCGACTGAAGGGAATGTCGTGTTCCACATTACAAGCACCATGTTACAGCTCTTGCAGTTGAAAGGGTTGTTTAGTTGGTTGGCTCATGAGGATCCCCATGAGCATATAAGGAACTATGTTGATGTTTGCGAGCCGCTCTCTTTCAAAAATGTATCCCAAGAGTCGGTCCAGCTGAGGTTGTTCCCATTTTCTTTAATAGGAAAAGCATGTAAGTGGTTGGTTGAATTGCTAAGAGACTCCATCAGTTCATGGGAAGAGCTTGTCACCGCATTTCAAGTGCGATTTTTCCTTCCTTTGAAGGTGATGATACTCAGGGACAGCATCCAGAGTTTCAAGCGTCTGGATGGTGAGCCAATCCATGAGACTTGGCTAAGATTCAAGAAGATGGTGCTGCAATGCCCAACTCATGATTTGCCCAACAACGTTTTGCTGTAATACTTTTACTGAAGCCTTGATTTGGTGAACAAGGGAGCAGTTGACCAACTTTCTCTGCGAGGTTTGATATAACAACCTTACAATGTAGCAGCCCATCTCTTGGATGGTATGACCAAAATTAATCGAGCATGGCACAATCGTGAGGATCAGGTCTCTCCTCTCACTTTTAAATTGACAAAAGAGCAGCTTGAGAAAGATCAAGAGAAGGACCAAAACATGGCAAAGATCATGACGCAACTTGACATTTTGTCCAAAAATGTCATGGGAGCTGGTGCTATAAGTGTCAATGTTGTGGGTGTTGGGTGTGTAAACCCCGAAGAGTCCAAGTTTTAATCATTGTATAACGAGGAGGTGAACTTCCTATCCAACCAAGGAGGTGCTTATCATGCAAACTACCTGAGGCAGAGTGGTAACCAAGGTTGGAACAGGGATGACGGCTGGAGAGATTGTGATAGTGAGTGGAAGGATCATAAACCCATTTGGAAGGAAAGAGAAGGGTAGAAGGACAAGTACATTCTCTCCACAAGCGTCAAAATCCGAAAGATTCAAAGGGTGGCCGTTCTGAGGATATGCTCTCTCGTATTCTCAATGAGGTTGAGGGGTCCGATAAAATTTTGAAAGAAATGAAGGAAGATCCATCGACCCTTAGCAAGACGGTTACCTCTCATTCCACCTCTATTAAATAGTTGGAGACCGAAATGGATCAAATTTCTTCTCATTTAAACTCGAGACAACAAGGGGGTTGCCTAGTGACACTATGGCAAACCCCAAGAATGAAGTTTGAGTGACAACATGCGTCGTGCCACGACATTAACTAAGGCGCTTCTTGGGAGGCAACCCAAGTTTTTATTGCTTTCTATTTGTTTTTGAAATAATCGTGTGTTGATTGTACAGGTTAAAGTGTAGAATGTGTTTGAAAAGTGCAGGTTGGCGAGCAAAATGCCCAGGCGGCGACTCACCGAAGAGATCAACGAGCCATACTTGGACCGCCGTTGGACTCAAGAAATTCTAAGGTTGGAATCTGTAAAACTTGACGGGCCCATGGACTAGTTAGCAAATCGCTGAATAGGTCAGCGATCCTGACTTAGTCCACCATTAGGACCCCCACATTAACTAGAGGTCCTATAAAACTCGACGAGGTAAGTACCTACTTAGCGTGTCACTGAGTGGTTAGGTGACGAAAATTAGTGTCGCCGAAAGGGTGAGAACTGGACGGTTTTTAAAAGGCCAAAGGTTTAAAATTTCAAACCCTTTCACATTCCCTCACATTTTAACTTCACAAGATCACACCCGCACTATATTTTCAATATTTTTGCATTTGGTCATTGATCCTATATTTAGAGTCAGAAATCTTTATCGCCAAGCATTTCAAATCAAATATTCAGCATTAAAGGTTGGTTTTCCGAACCTTAAAACTCGTAATTAGCAATTAAACTCATTTGCAATTGTTTTGCTCTTAATGAAGTGTGTAGGGCCTCTCAGAATCCATGTTTTTGTGCTTGTTTGCCGACTTTAATTTTGATATCATGCCTAATTGTTAATTTCCTGAATTTCGTGCTTTAAAGTTGATCGAAATATTATTGGGTTGTGTTTAATTGTTGTTGGGTCTAGTCGAGTGAAGTCTGAGTAACCCATATTTGTGCTAAATGACGTGTTTTGCTCAATGATAAAGCATTTGACGTCAATTATAAGGGCTAAAGTCATCAAATAGCCAATGTTGGCCAAACTGGGGGAAGTCTGAGTATCCCGGTGGCATAGGTCTTATAGGTCTGAGTCTAATTGAATAAGTGTATCGTTTGATTTGGTTTTCGAGAGCTGCGGGGTTGATTTTGGAAGTTGGGATAGAAAGTAGGCATGTTGGGCAGTTTGGCGAGCTGGGTCGAGCTCGCCGAACCCCCCTAGATCGCCTTTAATTTCAGGGTATTGGATGCTAGTGGTTCTGTAATATTCGGCGAGAAGCTTCAGTTCATTGAGTGTTTTCTTTGATCGCCCTTTCTGCGCCCCCAACCCCTAAAATACACTGTAACTTTCAGCGGACTAGTCTGTGCTCGCCGAATGCTGTTGGTGATTCGCTGAAAGGCCCCTCCCATTGCCGACATGCCATTTTTCTGGAAATTATTGAAGCTTATCCTTTCGTCGATCCTGATCTAGCTCACCAAAGTGATTCAGTGACTCGTCGATCGATTCAGCGAGTGTGTCTGCAATATGAGTTCTATATTTTTCTTGAACTATTTCTAACAGTTTTAAATTTGTGTTGCAGATATGGCTAGACCGAAAGAAGCAGGTCGAGACGTGTCGCCCCGTAAGAGAGCAAAGGGAATCACCATTAATGAGGTTGCAGCAGCATCCAAGGCAAAGGCTACCAAACTTCCTACCACAGGTGGAAAGGCAAGGCATGTGCTCCTGTGTCACCGGAGGCCAACTCCGATAGTGAAGAAATCTATGCCACTCACCTCACCACTTCTGAGTACGAGGATGAGCACCAGGATCGTCAGGCTGTAACTTATGAGCCTGAGAATGAGCTATTGTCAGCCCAGAGAGAGGAGCTGCGATCCAACAGGTTAAATGATCCGTCTAGGATCAGGACTCCCCAAGCCATTGCTCCTCCTTCTGCTCCAGCACAGGTTGTGGTCCCAGCACTACCTGCACAGGGTCCTCCTCCTCGATCTATGAATAGATTAAAGACTGAGAGGCTAAGGACCATTATTGAGGAGAAGAGGCTGTCTACTGATGGTGTAATAGACAGATACCTGGAGATTATAAGTTGTTTGAGGTCTCATAAGTTTCAGATCTTCACAAAACCCCATGGCCCTTACATTCCCAATTGGGTCTGGGAGTTCTACACTGCTTACGGAGCATTAGTGCCACAAGGGAAGAAGCAGGCCGCCAGATTCAAGCCGGTAGATTATGTAGTTGTTAGGCGCAGAAAAGTGAAGTGTGATAGTGATGCTATCAATGTAGTCCTGGACTGTTCAAAAGAAATTGAGGATGATTGTCAATACATGATCAGGACAACAACATTGGAGAATATGAAAAAGTGGTTGGCCCCTTTCCTATCTGACAATACTCCTAGGTGGATCAAGGTCGGAGAACCCATAGAAAAGAAGGACATCAATGTAGTAGTGAGGTACTAGTATGGCTTCATCAGTAGTATTATCATGCCATCCCAGAATGAGTCGATTCTCTGCCACACGAAAGTAGCCTGCCTTGGTTGCATTATTGATAGGACAAGGCTGAACTTGGGGATGATCATTGGACAAGAAATGGCCATAAGGGCCAAGCAGCGCCAAACCTCTCTTTCGTTTCTGGGGATGATCATTGAGTTGTGCAGATGAGCTCGGGTGCCTCGAGATGATAAGAAGGATGTGGAAGTGACTCCCACCTCCTATACCGACTTTCGAAGGATTCAGGCAGAGTACTTAAAGGATAAGGCCGAGAAGAAGAAGGCAGCCCCGATAGATACATCCCAGGTTATGAATACTAATGCATTACCTGCAGAGGCACCTTTTCCTACTCTGGCATAAACATTGGATCGGGTACCACGTTCTGGTATGCTAATAGTTTGGGTTTGGGTTCCATGAGAGGAGCAATGATTTGAACTAATTGTATATATTGTAATGGTGAAGTTGCGTTTTATTTGTAAGTCATAGTTGATGTTGTTTCCCCAAAAATTGTAACTAATTATAAAGACCTACTTATGTTTGCTCTGCTATGTTGATTTAATCCGATAAGTATCTCGTTGTTGAATAAAACTAGAATGGCCAAGGGTTCAAGTGTGATAATGATGAGGGACAAGGGGTGTCCATAGATGCAAGGGTGAGAAGTGGGGCTAGTTTACGTGATGTAAATAATTAGGTGGATTTCACCTTGGAAAAAAGGGGCTCGTGTTTAGTAGTTTGCAAGCTTGATGTAATGTACCACGTGACGAAGGCGGGGTAATATAAAAGAGGAAGTAATGGTATATAGTGGGTGGTTAGTCGGAATGCTTGTAATTATATTTGTGGTCTCTTCTATGTGTTAGAATGGCTAGGCTATGATCAAGAAACTAGTAAGTGGGTTGAATGAGGAGGTGGTTAGTAGTAAGAGGTAATAGTGTAATTTCTGAGGTATCCAAGCGAGGGTAAAGGTGGAGAAGCGAGTGGTCTATGGCATATTCTTATTAGTTGATTTCTTATGTTATGCGGTGGGCGTCGGGTTAACTGATGATGCCTACTAGTACGTGTGGTTTTGTACTGATACTACTATTGCTATGCCTTTTCATTGGTGATGTGTCATTAAGTGAAGACAACAAAATTCTCCATCAGCTTCTATCTTTCCTTCCGCATGGTGGGAGCTGTGTCTTTTATTTATTATGTCTAGCTTCTACTCTTAGTAGCTCTTGTACCTATTTAGACTAGATCCTTCGGGGTGTTAATTACTTTGCAAGTTTCAACCCAAATTTGTGTTAAAAAGTCCTTATTTATAAAACTAGATTGGTATATTTAATTTCATTTTCATTAATTTTCCACACATTTCCACTATTGGGATATGAGGATTCTCCTACTTAGGTGTTAGATTGGATGCCCGCACGGCCTGGTGGGTTGGGTCGTGACATTCACAAATTAGTTGATTTCATAACTTTTAAAGAAAACAAAAGGAAGAAATTGAAGCTAGAAAATAATTTCATTGAGGATGGGGAATTATTTTTTTTTGGTTGTAGATGGAAAGATCTTCAACATCTATCAATGGAGGTTTTGGAGAAGGTGGGTGATGAGTCTACAATTTGGACTCATTTAGGGCTTTATTTTGATAGATTTAGTGTCCTCAAATGCATATTCTGTCTCAATAACTGATAAAAAGCCTTGAGTTTTAGGTATTTGGAGTTTAAGGCAAAGCATGGACATTACTTGGCAAAAAGGAACAAGGCGGCTAAAAAGACAAAGAAAAGAAGGCATGAGGATCGCCTAATGCATTAGGCGAGTCGCCAAAGGGCCTTAGTCTCGCCTAATGTTCCAGTGTGCTGAGACCCGAAGGAAAAGATCAAGTCGGCAGTGAAAAAGAGTAGTTGGCGCGTCGCCGAACAGCTCCGCAAAGTTGTACTTTATCGCCCAATGATTCAAAACGTGAAGATGTTGAAAGCAAAGGCTGAAAGGCGATGAACCAAATCAAAGGGCAGATCGCCGAGTGTATCGGTGATCCCAACTAACTGCGCTGAGTGGTCCTTCACATTTTTGAAAACTATAAATACCCATTTAAATCTTTAGCTTAGTATCTAAAATCTAGAAAGTGAATTATTATTGTATTTTTGAGCAGAGACTTAGAATATTTCAGTTTTAGTTCTTAGAGTTTTTGGGAGACATTGTTCTTAGGTCTTGAAGGTTTTAAAGGTTTTCATCTCCAAGAAATTGGAAGTGGGTCTTGAAGAATCTTCATCCTTGACGTGTTTAAAGATATTATTTATTGTACCCACTTGATGGAAACACTTTTTGGTATCGATTTCTATCTCTTTTTCATGTCTAGCTAAAACCCCAATTCTTGAGGTGCGATTTTGTGAATATGGGTTAAATTTACTGTTGGGTATTACTCATTGATAGTCTATTTGCTGTTTAAATGTGATTTCATTTAGTAGTTCTGTTTGAACTTAATGGAATTGTAGTTGCAAATACGATTTCATCTTCGTGTTTTTGGCTTGCTTGAGAGAGAGGTTTTAAAACCAAGACTACTAAATCGATAGTCGATGGTTATTGGGTCGTCGTGGGTTCAGCCCGAGAGAGTGAATGGGCTAAGGCGAAGGCTGTGCTTAAATGCTGCAACTCGGTGTTCGAGAGAAACCAAGTTGATTCGGGGTAAATTGTTTGAGAGAAAATTTAGCCCCACTAAAGTCTAGCTTAGATACAAATATTCAGTGATTTACTATCAATTGCATTTACCCGATTGTTCATTTTATCCCATATTCCTATCACATCCCAAGAATCCCGTCTCCCTATTTCGCATCTTTATATTTTTGTTGTTTTTGTTTATTAGGTGAATACAAAACCCCCCTTTGATAATTGACATTCGTGTCATTTTTAGATTTACTATGTTTTTATTCGTTAATATTTATAGCTATGATTGATTAGAACATAATTTTACTTTTCCATTTGATTCTCAACTACTAACCACTCCCTGTGGGAACAATCCTAACCCTTGGTTGGGTTATATTACTACTTGCGATTGTTGGCACTTGAACTAGAAGTAGTGTCCTGATACGTGAAGTCAGTGGGTCTTTTAATAAAGAAGAAAATTCAAATTGTCAATGCCACGTGGCATTATTACGCTGGTTTGGGGGTGTATTTTTACTCCTCCACGCGCCTATCAAATGTGAGAACACAACTATTGTGAAAATGAGTCAAAAATGTTTATTTATTGTGATTTGAAATAGTTCCATGGGGTAATATAACACCTACAACATTTAGGTGTCTTTTTGAAAATTCAGGACAACTTCATGTGTCATTTTATTGAGTGTAAAAAGATGAAGTTTGGATGAATAAGTAATTTGTGTATTCTAGCGGTGTAAATTAAAATGTATGTATTTAAGGAGTGTGAATTCACAGTAGAAAAAAGGTATTATTTAGGTAGGTAACAATATATATATATATATATATATATATATATATATATATTATTTGGATAGCAGTAGTTAAAAAAGAGTTGCACTTAAAAAGTCCCAAGAAAGAAGAATGGTGATGGTTTATTGTACATGAATAGTGGTTTTCATGTCATCCACACACATACACATACATAGCCCATCCCTAAAATAAATAAATAAAAGGTTATCGGAAAACATCTTAGTATTTGGTGATTGACCAAATCTCATCTCATGCGGAACCCTCCTCCTCCCTCCTCCATCTCCACCTTCGTTTTCTATCTCTACTTCTCTTCTGGGTAAGCCCTACATTCCTTTTTTCTAATTTTAATTATCTACTTACTGCTTAATAATCTCATAATTATTGTTCTATTAATTCCTTTTCTCAGTCACACACATTTCACGATCCCGCTCTCTATCTAATCTAGTCATTTCTTTCTTTATGCGATTATTATTAATCAAAAAAATGAGGGCCTTAATCCTCAAGAATTAATTACTCTAGCTTGTAATTTAATAAATCAATCTCCCACAACTTGCAACTTTGCCAATTATTATCTCTAACAACTTGATTATGTTTCCATAACTACTATATTTCGCCTTTTTCTATTGCGCCTAGGATATCTTCTTTTTATAAACAAAAAAGTTCAAACAGAGTTGAAAAACATTTTTTGAAGAGTTCCAGCCTCAACCTTCAACTTCCCAAAACACTCACATTATGCATTACATCATGCGATGCACTCCGCCCTTTTCAATTCAAATGCTTGTTGGTTGTTTTTCTTTAGTTTGTGTCTCAACTTAATCATACATATATCTCTTCTACATTTTGAGCTGTGATGGGATGGCAAGTCAATGTCATTTTAGCTTCGTAAAGAATAGGGGTGCCAGTCATTGTTATTGAACGATGTACATGCTGTTTTCATTTCTCAATCACCACAAATGTCTAACTCATTCCTCTTCCCACTTGCCTTTTCCTTTTGTGTATGTTTCAGTTGTTGAATATTCATTTGTTTCTTTTATTTCTATTTGTATGCAGATGGATGCAAACTCACATTCTGTTTCACCAGAATTGTCTCTGCTTGGCCACATGACTAACAATTTAGCTATTGGCCAAACTGGATTCTCTCCTTTATGTGCTTTATGTCATAGATTGTTCATATCAGATAATGATGTTGTTGACTTTGAAGCTATAAATATATGTGGTGATTGTAAATTCTTACTCCTGGAGGATCTTGGGACGCCCATGCGAGATTATCAAAGGTTGTACACCAATTCTCGGACCACTCCAAGTGAGTGTAAGAGGTGGAGGAGGGTTCATTCCGACGCCGAAGGTGATGGTGTTGATTCTCTCTTTGGGGAGACTGAATCAAATGTCACCATCAGTGGATATAGGAACTTTAATAGTGAAATGACTCCATCTCTTATGGAGGGAACTCTGATGCTTCTGTTGATGGTAATAGTTACCTTGATAATAATCATTCTTCTCACTTAGATGAAGGGAATGCCTTTGAGACTGATATTGATATTGACCCCATGCATGCTGGTATCTATAATTGGAACTCTGATAATGAATATGAGGAGGTTGATACTGATGCACTACACTCTGTGGGTGCTAGAACTCAACTACCAAGGTCATTACACCTAAATCCTGGAAATTGGCAAGGACAATTTCTTTCTTCTGAATATATCTGGGTACAGTTCATTTTCGAATTCCCGAGGGCAGTCAAGGACTTGTTACTGACCACTCACATGAGTTAGAAAAATTCCAACAGACTGATGCTACTGACTATCTTGATGCTACAACTTTTGAGGAGCATCTCGCTGAAACAGATGGTTTAAGAAGAGGAGCACCACCTACAGTTGTCTCTGTTTTAAATGATCTGTCGTGTTTGGTTGTTAAAAAAGACCACGAACAGCCGGACAATTTGTCTTGTGCCATCTGCAAGGATTCTCTTTTTGTTGGAACAATTGTAAACCGACTTCCTTGTTCTCACTTGTATCACCCCTCCTGTATTTTTCCTTGGCTAGCGTCAAGAAACTCGTGCCCCCTCTGCCGCTATGAACTTCCAATTGATGACCTAGATTATGAGCACAGAAAGCAAAGGGCCAGTAATTTGGTGATACATCAAAACCCACAGCATGAAATAAATGAAGATGGATCTCTAGATAGCAGTGACAGTGAAAATGATGAATTTGGTTACAGTAGAATAGAATCAGGAGAAGTGATCCATAATGAGGCTGTCAATCAACAATTTGGTACTGAGGGTGCACGAGGAAGATGGTTTCTTGTAGTTGCTGCTCTTGTTGTTGGAGCCCTTCTGATGTTCTAGTTAGGAAACCCATTGATGGGGAGGAGCCTTAGTCTTCCTATTTTCTGTTCACAAGGGCGACGCACTAATCAGCCTTTGCCCTCTCAGCAGGTTAATAACAATGGCAGGAGATGGTGGTCTCTGTTTTAACTTTTTAAATGTCTATTTTATGATGTTTCAGATTGGTAAAGATTTAAAAAATTAGTAAAGAACCAAATTTGAGGCATCATTTAGGTTGTATGTTGTGAACACATCTCTGTTTGTATTTAGATTTTGGCAAACTGTCTATCTTTATTAATGGTGATGGTGAAGCTTACTCCGCTCTTGGATAAATCAATTGACATGCTAATGTGTATGTACTAGTTTATTTACTTCTAAAAGTTCCCACCTATAATTTCCACATCCAGTGATAGTGGTTTTACTAACTGTGAGCTATTATACTAGTTAAAAATGCTACAGATCTTCCTAGTTGCAACTCAAATATAAACAAATTAAACCATAGGCATGCTCTATATGTAGATCGCCACTAATATAAATTGACAAGGCTCAGGTTTAACTTCGGCTTGGGCAAAAGGTATGGTATAATTTGGTCACTTCCACCTTCTTTCTCCCTTCTCAGGATGTTTACTCATTTCAAATACCCATTTTTCTTTTCACCAAAGGCATGTGCACACATTGAGCTAGTACCAACAATTTTGTTGCTTTCCTTCTTTAATTTCTTTCATCCATGAACTCATTTTAGAACATCTAATTTTGAAGCTTATGATGCTCTATGCTTGTAGCTCTCCTCTTTGTTTTATTGGTGCAGAAGCCCCCAAACTTAAGCTTTTGCCTACACACGACTCGTTCACTTTTTCTCCCCCAAACTTAGGCTTTTAGCCTACATCACAAATCATTAACAATTAGGGAGACATGAGGGTGCCGAAAACATAGGATTGTAAACGGTCAAGGTCTATATCATGGTGGCCAAAAAATTCAGTTCGGGCTCAATGGGGCTAACTAAGATTACATCAATGGAGGGAAAAATTTGGGGTAGAGATGCTAATCAAAAAGGGTACGGATTCATCTTTCAAGTCAAGTCATAACTAGAATTTCACCTTGAAATACAGTTTGGGGCAAGTTCTAGACAACATGCATATACAAGTATGAATCAAAGCTTTACCACACAAGGCATCATAACCAAAACAAATTATCAAGCTAGTCTCAAAATCAATTAAACCAAATGACTTTTGACAAACTATAGCGCGAAGACTTTTACTCCTGATTATAAATCATAAAGCCAAACAACAAATGTATAGACCATGACTAAAACTTGCTTCTAATTCACTTTTTTCCATTTTGAAAATATTTTTAACATTCTTTTGTCAACGGACATAAATAGCGTCTTAGGCGCACAAAAAAATAGTAGCATCTGAGCGCTATCACGCAGCTAGTGTGTGGCTCGCACACAACAAGATAGTGTCTAATAAAATGAGCATAACTTCGTGTATAAATATTGGATTGACAAATGGTTCGATGCATTGAAAGCTAGACTCAAATACCTTCAATTTGATAGGTTATGGATCACCATGGGATATATGGTCAATTAAAATTTTCCCTTGCATGAATTCTTACGAAAAAACTTAATTGATAGAAAGACTTTGAATTTGACTTAGTGCTAATGGTCTCTTATAACCCGTAACCACATCTAATACACTTTCCTTGCTTAGGAATAGACCTTAATAAACGTATAACAATTAGAAATCATTGGGTTCGGCCTATACGTATACGGAGAATGATTCAGATCTTTGCTTAGAAGTTGTGGGGCATTATCATTTGTATCAATTATATATTATCTCTCCCTCTTTCTCTATACAAGTGATATAATAGTTTTGAATATAAATGATACAAGAACGAATGAATACAAGTGATGCAAGAGTGGATGAATACAAGTGATACAGGTGCTTTGAATTCAAGTGATACAAGAACGAACAAATAGAAATTATGTAAGGCTAAATGAATACAAGCGATACAACAAATATTGAATACAAATGATACTAGAGCGAATGAATACAAGTGATACAACAAAGATTGAATACAAATGATACTAGAGCGGATGGATGAAAGTGATACAACAAAGATTGAATACAAATGATACTAAAGCAAATGAATACAAGTAATATATCTAAGAGTGAGAGGTGAAAATATAGAATACGACCTAAATGCATGGATGAATATAAAAAATATATTCACATGATACCTAAAAAAATATGTAAATACATAAAAAGGTAAAAAGACAAAATGTAAAGAGAAAGAGAGGTGAACAATACAAAATACAAAGAAGAGAGAGGTGAAACTAAAAAATACAAAATACAACGAGGGAGAGAGGTAAAAATATAAAATACAAAGAAGGAGATAGGTGAAAATATAAAATATAAAGAGGGAGACAGGTGAAAATACAAAATACAAAATACAATGAGAGAGAGAGAGAGGGATAGGGAGGGGGGGGGGGGGGAGTAAAAATACAAAATACAAAGAGAGAAATAAGGGTGAAAATTCAAATACAAAGAGGGAGAGAGAGACAGAGTGAGAGAGAAAGGGGAGAGAGAGTGTGAAAGAAGGGGAGAGAGAGAGAGACAGAGTGAGAGAAAGGGAGAGAGGACAAACGAGATTTTTTTTCTCTTTTTAGCTTAGCATCTCAAATAGTATTTCTAAATTGTAGATATCTAGCCTATAGTTATAGATTTCTAATTATGCCAAAATGTTACTAATTTTTTGAAGTTTCCTTTAACAAAAAAGAATGAAAAATTGTAAAATGCACAAGCTAACCCTATTTAAATTCTTAGGGGTCGTTTGGTACGAAGATTAATTAGTAATGCATGATTTATTTTTTATCAAGTGTTTGGTTCATCGCTTTCCACCTAAATCTTGTTTTTGAATTAAAACTCTATAAAAAACTTCTTTTCAGTTATATCCTTAAATTATTGTGAGATTTTCTATTTTATGTAATTGAGTCAAGATAGATAATTGTCGGACAATATTATTTTTTTGTGGTCTTCTAACTAGAAAGGAGATGAACAATTTTGTCATCATATTTGCTATTTTCTCACTTGAATTATTTTAGGGTAGTCACCTTAATAAATTGATCACTCAAAAAACACCAATTTTCAATTAAAAAAATATAGATCATCTACTTTTAAAACTGAAAAGATGGTAAACAGTAGTAAAATCGAATAAACCATCTCGTTTACACATAAAAAATTGCAAGATGTAGTTTTTATATGTATGTAATTTTATAAGTTGTTCGAAATACGAATAATTAGAAAACCACATATATATCAACAAATAATATGTTCAATGGAAAAGAACCTAAAATACCTTTGAACTTGGAAATGGTACAAAACTACCCCATCCACCTATTGACTCCCAAATGCCCCTTGCCATACACTTATTGGCTCTTAAATACCCTTGTCTTCCACCTCTTTCTCTTTTTAACCATGACAGTGAATTTAAAAATTCTTCATTGTGAAGAATTGAAATCACATAAAACAATCAAATGGATAACTTGGATGATATTGAATCAAATGAGTATAAGAAATCAGAGTCAAAATGGGATTGTTTGCAACTGACAACATGTATTGTGTTCACAATGAAGTAATGATTGCTTATTTGCTTATACTGGTCTACTTGAGTATGCGAATGGGCCATCAATTCCAATGGAGGAATCAACGTTCGCTTAATCACTTGGAACTGATGAGGTCCTCATAACTTGGAGGGAGATCAAGGAATTGATAATAGCATGAATAACCTCGGGGTGCATAAATCCCATTTCACTCTTAATTTCTACATTCAATATACGATTTCTTCACATTTTGACACGTTACTATTTCTTGAGTAGATTGATATGAGTAACATGAAATATTTCATCGTAGGAGCTATCCCAGTCACATCATCTCATCAAACACAATATGTTTATATCCGATCAAATTACTGCTATATGAAATGTAACCTAGAGGGAGTACTCCGTAAGTCAAAATTCTTTCACAATTTTATCTATTTGATTGTTTTAAGTGATTTCAATTCTTCACAATGAAGAACTGAAGAGAAAGAGGTGGAAGAATGAAGATGGCAAATTTTGTTTTAGACTTTTTATTTTTTAAAAAAATTAAATTAAATTTCCAAGTTAGCAAAAATAAATTTGTTTTATGTGATTTATAAAGTGATATGGTAGTTGTTAGTTTTGAGGGGTAAAGATGAGCAAATACACCAACTGTAAGGGTACTTTTGACCCCAAAATCAAACGGAAGGTATATCTGATCCATTTTCAATAATTGAATTAAAATATTCCTGGTGTCCACCTTTTGGCTCAAGTACCCTCAATGTTAATCATTTGGCTCATATTTGTCTTATTTTTAATAGATCCCTTAAAGTAAAATTATTAAATGTTTATTTATTAAGTTACTTAATATGATTGGTCAAAATTTAAACCTTCTCAAATAAATAATAAAAATCATATTTTTTTTTATATAAAACCATACATGATTCATATTTTGCCTCAATACACTTGAAATAATATTGATTTTTTTTTAATTTCATGATATATTCCTATTGGCCTATTTTAAATCAACCCCAATTTATTATAACGTAACCCAACTCATAAATGAGGATCCAACTAAAACCCATACTCACACCAACTGATTGTCCATCTAAAAAATATTATTATTTTTATTAATATAATATTTTAAAATCAATTATCCAAATGTCTTGGTCATTCTCTCTTTTATTCTTTTTTTAATCTCTTATTCTTAATTATGATATTCGAGACTCAAATTTAAAATGAACTCACATGTTTATATTCTTTAATTTATATTATTATTATGGCGGGATGAGGGCAGAGATAAGAGAAACAAATATTTTTTATTCTTTTATTTTGAATTTTGGATGCACAAAAAAAATGCAATATTCGTACATATTTGATTAATTAAGTAATCTTTTATTGAACTAATTATTTTTATATGAATGCATCGTTATTTTTTCTCTCTTGTTAAATAAATTGTAAATTTTTTTTTTAAATAGTGGACAATATCCAAATAGAAAAAAAATGGAAGAGATAGGAAGTGATGGGGGATGGGAGGAGTATAGAGAGTAGATGCCTAGCTTTTTTTTATTTTTAATTTACTATGAAATTTAAAATTAAGTCAAACATGTGAGCATATATATTAAGTAATTTCAAATTATTTCAACGAAAAAGAGCCTAAAATGATTTTAAATTATGCGATTTGATACAATATAACCCTCCATTCACCTTATGAGTTATGAGTATACAATGCGAGAGTATTTTTGAGCCAAAAAGATGATATTAGAAGTCCAAAAGTGGATGAAGGGTAGTTTTGTGTCAATACAAATACTTGAGTGACATTTTAGGTATATAATATCCTTTTATTTAAGGAAGAAAAAAATATAAAAATAAGGATGGATTAGGTTTTCTGGTGTGTAGCCGACACTCAAATTGGTTAAAATAGGACGACAAAACATCCATCAGAGTTGAGAATTGAGAAGTGAGAATTGAATTTGTGGAATGGCGTCAAAGTTGGGTTTAGCGGGTGGAATACCGGAGCGTAGAGTTCGACCCATCTGGGATGCCATTGATTCTCGGCAGTTCAAGAATGCTCTGAAGCACTGCACCACTCTTCTTTCCAAATACCCCAATTCTCCATATGCTCTGGCACTTAAAGCTTTGGTTTTGGAAAGGATGGGTAAATTTGAAGAAGCATTTTCGGTTTCCTTAAATGCCAAAGACCTTTTGTACACTAATGACTCTCTCTTGATTGATGATCTTACTCTCAGCACTCTACAGATTGTCTTCCAACGACTTGATCACTGTCAGTACTCTATTTTTTCTCCCTTTCCTCTCAAATCCTCACTCATTAATATTTTTAAAATTTTCTTTTCTAACTTCACAGTGGATATGGCCACAAGTTGCTACGAGTATGCTTACGCCAAATTTCCAAATAACTTGGATCTAATGATGGGTCTCTTCAACTGCTATGTGCGTCAATATTCCTTTGTCAAGCAACAACAGGTTGGCACCATCTATTATCAACTACAATTTTTTACATTTTGTAACTCAACCTCACATTTCATTTCCTTAATCCTTTGTAGATAGCTATTAAAATGTACAAGATTGCTGCTGAAGAAAGGTTCCTGCTTTGGGCAGTATGCAGCATTCAATTGCAGGTTCTCTCTTCACTTCTTTTTCATTACTTTTGCTCCACCACCACAAACATAATTCAGGTCTTGCTTCTATTTGTTTTCTAGTCTTCCTTTTCAAGTTTCCTTTAGGTCAAAAACTAATTCTAATCCTATGCTGAAGCAAGTCTATCAAGAAATCAACTAATACCTAATTAGGTATGATCTTCATAGTCATTCTGCTCTATGCAGGCATTTTTTTTTACGTTGGTGGTCATTCTACTGCATAGTTCTTCCTTTTATTGAGTATTGTAATCAGCTATGCTTTGCAAAGCTCACAAACACAAAGTTGAATGATTTGTGAAAATGTGGAAAAATCAACATTTTCACTCATTCAAGTTGGATTGCCTCTCAATGTTACGTATCGGGATCAAGTTTTCTAGCGGATGAATTTCACTGCTGATTTTAAGAAGAATGAAATAAGTATTTAAGATGCTTCACAAGTTTGACTTTATCAATTTTTGAGAATATTGATTCTTCTATCCCAATAATGTTATTCCAAAATTGACGCTTGTCGTCAACACTCCTCATCCTTGAATCTTTCTCCTAAAGGTAGAACCAAATGTTTGGTCGGAAGCTCAACATCCATCATCCTTGGCTAGACAACATATTATTTGTACTTCTCGGTTTAGCATTAGTTCCCAAATATTTCCTCGAACCCGATCAAGATACTAAACAACACTCTTACCTATTGTTATTGAGGTTCACGAAGAGTCACATTATCATTCACAAATAAGAGGTGCGGAGTTGAAATTTCTTCATCAGTCTAACTTGTTATGTCAAACCCCCTCAATAATCAACCTTGGATAGAAATCTCTAACAATTATCTTAGAGCTTTCGTAATGAGCATAAAAAGCATTTAGATGATAAATTTCATTGCAACATTGAGACGATGGATGTAATTGCCTAAGTTTGTTACTACTACCCAAAATCTAAAACCTGAGTCACACTTCACGGACAATTGTTTTTCAATTTACGACCTCATTAGCAATAAGTGGTCGCATGTGGAGTATAATTAATTGTCAAGAATTGGATAGAGAAGAACTATTGGCGCTAATACATATGTTGGAGAATTTATTTGAATGCAAAAATTGAGGACATGGTGAATAGGGATGCAATGTAAAAGGTATTCATTCGCAAGGTTTGAGATATAGACGAAGTAATGATGGATAGTACGACGTAAAGCTTGCCTCACACAAGATAGTCTTAGTAAAAGGGGCTAACTAAATTTCCTCCAAAAGTGATGTGTTGCCTTCTTTGAGCCAAGTGTCTATTGGAGACAACCTCGCTACTTTTGAAGTAAGAATAAGGTTTGCATATGCTCTTGCCTCCGCAAACCCCAGTTTACAGGATTATACAAGGCATGCAATGTGATATGTTTCCTCATGCAGGATAATCTCATGAAATGGGCCTTGCATGGAGAAATCGATGCTTTATAGTCTAGTCTGGAGGATGTAATCATCTTTCCTTGCATTGTCCTATGGAAGAGATGTCTCGAACATGTCTCATAGTCTTTATGGAATTCACCCTATTATGCCATTCACTGCGAAGATTGCCTGATCAACTAGCGTTGTTGGAATGTGGAGAAGCATAACAAGAAAATATGACATACCATACTTGATGCAACCACCTAATTTTGTTGCTCAGGGGAGTTTAGTAGCCTTGTATGTGGATTACGTAAGGTCACGCTATGGTTTGAAACAATCTCTCAAGTTTGGTTTGGAAGTTCAACACTATAATTCAGGAATTTATCACTCTGTGTTTTAACAACATTATGCATCAAATTCAGTATTTTATGAGAAGACTAAGCACATTGAGATTGATTGTCAATTTTGTGAAGTCAAGTGATCAGCTTGCAAATATCTCACCAAACGCCTCATTGGTCCTTGCAATAATTACATTTGTAACAAGCCAGGTACATATGAATTCTATGCACCAGCCTGAGAAGGAGTGTTAGGAATAGAAATAGGAACAAGAATAATATATACAATCCTACTTAGAATATGAATAGAAATTGAAATAGTATATAGAATTTTACTTAGAATAATATTGTATTGTAGTGTCCTAGTTGGAAAAGGAGTCTATTTAGTTTCTATAAATATGGTCTCAATGTAATATTGTAGATACCTAAGTCAATAATATTTTTCTCCTATATTTCTCACCATGTCTATAAAACTCACCATGTCTATAAAAGAAAGGTATGTTGCAGGAAAAATAACATGTACAACAAATGTCCTTAAATCTCATACCTGAGGGGGAGAACATCATGAGCATTCATGGCAAACATTCTATGATAACAATCAGTTTTATACCCTTTTTGAATATTGGTAGTTTAACATTCTGAAGTTATGCAGGAGAAAAAAATAAGCAACTTTTTGTTAACTCTAGCAGTGTTTGTGAAATATTTTTCATGATTGGAGGATGACTATGTCAAAGTCAGGCCACACATCTTTAGAGTAAAAATCACTCATTCCAATCACGTGCCTTCACAGGTCTTTCTCCCTTTTCGATCCCTACACCCTTCCTACACCCTTGCTCCTATCTTGCTCTCATCCTTCCTCTATTACTTTTTGGCTGTGGACTTATCATGTTGATTGCCACACATGGCTCTCTGTCATGATAGGTACTCTTGGTAGTGCCTTTTTCTGATTTTGCTGGTTTGGTCTTCAGTAAAATTAGTAGAACTGTAGTGCATCCATGCTCACCATAAATACTTTTGAAGTATATGTGGCAGTTCCTGATCCCCTAAATCTTCCTAATTCTGGTGTATAAATCCTGAAACTTGTAATGATTTATCTTATTGCAAGTTTCTGCTGTTCAACTAAACCTTATGAATGATAATTTCTCATATTCCTTCCATCTTGTTATAGGTTCTCTGCAGCAATGGAGGAGAGAAGCTATTACTCTTAGCAGAAGGCCTGCTGAAGAAGCACATTGCTTCTCATAGTTTACATGAACCAGAAGGTGCTTTTTGTTTGTTCTCCCATAACTAATGAGTAATCAGGCTTCGTGCTCTCTTATGCTTGAACCTTGTTCTATCTACTGAAACATTTCATGCTTTTATACAGCTCTTATTGTATATGTTTCCTTATTAGAGCAACAATCTAAATTTGGAGATGCCTTGGAACTTCTTACTGGAAAATTTGGGTCTCTTATAATGACCGAAGTTGATAGACTACGTTTACAGGTACTGCCTGCCTTTTTCTGCTCTTTCATTTGTTGGTCATTGATTAAGTTAACTAGTCGTAACAATTACTAGTAAATTTGAAAGAGGAAGGACGAGATCCTTTACATTTGAGGATATTCCTTTGCCCCCGGGGCTTAGATAGAGTTGTAAGAGCGCAATAACTGCTGTGTAGGTTAGGGTTAGGGCATGTCATGGGTTCGAATTCTGCCACAGACAAAAGCCTGGTGAGGCCAATTGTCTACCGAGTTTCGAACCATGCGCCACTGACTCTTGAGGATTTCTTGGGTTATAAAAAAGTTGGAACTAGGTTCTTGTGTCGAATGGGTGCAACCTTGGGTTCAGGAGTGTGCAGTTCTCTCGCTAATTGTGCTTTTCTACAAATGTCAAAGCATCTATTATCAGGGCTTATTTGAGATAACAATCCTAGATTAAACGTCAAAGCATCTACAAATGTCAAAGCATCATTTTATAATAAAGTCAATATATTAAAGAAGTATGAAAAAAGTCCAAAATAAACCTAGAGTCGCAATTTTTTTTAACATGGTAACTTTGAACCTAGATTGTAAATATCAAACATACTTTGGAAGAAGTTTGGGGAAGTTGTAGTCATAAAACTTGGTTGACCCTCTATTGTATAAAATGAGATAGAGAGTTCTGGTTGAAACAGAAGTCCCAACTGCATATTTAGGATTCATGATTGCTACTTGGATCACTGATGGTTGGATGCTGAACAATGAGGACGAATTTGTGCAAGGTTTCTGTAAATAGCAGCTTTACTTATGGAAATATAATAAAGTATGAATAGCATTTTTCATCGATATGTTAATCCTCAATGTCGATAACTTTTGCTTTTGGTGTCAGACTCTAGGTGAGAGGTGTCTTGAAAGCATAGCAATTTGTTCTTCTGTAAATGGATATTCATTTCATTTCAGTGGCATATTAGTCCTAGGGTACTCTCCTTTATTTTCTGGGGAACATTGTTTTCGTTCCTTAAATGTGCATTCTTTGACTTCAAGTTGACAGGGGAGGCTTCTTGCTAGAGGAGGTGATTATGCTGCTGCAGCCAGCATATTCCAGAAAGTTTTAGAACTAAGGTATGTGATTTGAAAATGCTGATTGATTCATGTTCAGTGTTTGTTCGTGTGTTTACTTGTAGTCATTTGAATTTTGTATATGCTGCTCTCTTAGTTGTTCCACATTGAAGTTTCTTGAATGATTTGTGGCATTGATTTCTGATATTCTGAGAGATATTAAAGAAGATAATTTGACTTGGTAAATTTTCTTAAAATTTGAACATAGATGCCTTTTACCGAAACTAGGGATGAACCTAGTTGCTGTGGCTTGGGAGGGATTACATGCCTTAAAGTCAGTGTGGAGCCAATTTTCTCCAGTCTTTGTGGACATGATTACCTTACATTTGTGTTTGTTCAACCATAGGAAACTGTTTGGTGGATTCGACAAGGGTTAGCTGGCCCATAGTTTACTGTCATAAAAAGGAAAAAAGAAGTGTATAACACTGTTTGCAATGCCATGTTCGAATCAGCAACCAAACTACAAAGCTTAAGACGATTTTAACGCACACACATATGTAAATCTGACAATTAGATTTAATTAATTAGACTGCTTGATCTTCTAAACCTCTTTTCCCATATTAAATCCTTTTCCTCCGATGACCACTACAACCCAAGAAACTTCAAAGTCCCCAAATTTCAATCTTGAAAAAGGATACATTAAGTGTAAAAAAAATAAATTCCACTTTAATAATACATATAAAAAAATTGATTCTTTTAATTACTTTCCCCAAAATTCTCATTACTACCATCGTAAACAGAGTGGTTTCCAAGAATAAGGAATGAGGGAGATTTTGTATTTCACAGAATAAGAAAAAGGGAATGATCGAAGAGGGCAGGGGAAGAATAATTTTCACAAGGGAATGGATCTGTTCACCGAGACCTGAACCATCATTCCTCCACTAGATTCCATCCTCTTCAGCCGTCAAAACCATGCGAAACCACCATACCATTCCAAATCGAAAAAACAGAGATCTAGATCTTCTCTGTTTTCTCCCTTTAAAACCACCATACTTTACTGCTAAATCGTTATGCCATAGTAGGAAAACACCACCTCCATCTCTTCCATCCAAATACCACCGACGGACCAATGCCGATCCAGCCAAACAACAAACAAATTAATGCATTTCCATTTTTACACCGTCAGTCTCAAAATAGAAGCAAAACAATTGAATCGAGAAGAGTTGCTCGAGACTTTTGATTGCCATCTCCGGTCTAGGATCCTACTCTTTTGAAGCCCCTAATCTCGCCAATGGAAGAGACTCCTCTTGGCGGAGGAAATTTGCCATTGAAATGAATAAAAGATTTAGAAATTAGGAAAGAGAAAAAAGATTCAAAAATTAAGAAAGAGAAAGTGGGCTTTAATGAAAAAACAAGAAGAAAAAAAATTAATGCTAAAAAGTACATGAAGCGCGTGTAATACACAAGAGGGATACTCATTTGGTTGTCTATGCCACATCAACACGGGGGGTGGTGGTATTATTCCATTTTAAAATAGTTTAGGAGGTAATAGGACCTGCAAAAAAAAAAGTGCGTCCGTGGATTTCCAATCATGGTTTGGGGGGCGGGGGGCACTTGTGCCTTTTCCGTAATTATAAAGCAAGCCCTATTATGAAAGATATAGTTGTTATCCCCTTAACATTTTGTGATGAGGAACTTATAAAACTATTAAATGTACTAGGGTATTTATAAAACTTTGAGAGGCAGCACATCTCAGCCTTATACATAAGATTGCTTTGCCTATTGCAAGAACTGGAGTAACTCAAGTACAGAAAGGCCAATAGTTCCTCCACCACCAAATTTCTGCTTCATTGATATGATTTTGATTCATTTAAGCTGGAGGAGGATGTGTTGTCTTTCTTTAAGTCTTGTTGTGTAAAAGATGGTATTCTGCTGTTGCGATTCCAGTCTACCAGCACCACACCCCCAAAAGTATTGTTAACATTTTGAACCTCACAGAAAAAATGAGGACTGCTATATGCAATATGAACTCATCCATGTTGTATTGGTAGTAACTTGGGATAGCATTTCTTTCTTCGATTACCCATTAAAATTATTTTTATACCTTAACATCTTAGTTTAGTACCAAATGATGCTTTTCTATTGTTTTCCCCTTCGCCAGACACCAAAACCTGGTTTAGTACAGGTTATTTCCCTTAGATATAAACCAGACTGACTTCTTCAGTGTTGGTGCAACATATTAGATTATGGTACATGCTTAGTCTCTTAAGAACCGAGGTCAGTTTGAAAGCTTTAGCATTGCATGCGAACTTACTTTCAAAATGAATGGAGGTGCTAACCAAATGATATTACTTCTTTTCTGTTCAAGTACAAAGTAATTTTGTCCTTGTTTACCACTGTTTTATCACAAGTATGTGTAACACTAAACTCTTTGGCAGCCCCGATGATTGGGAGTGTTTCCTCCACTATCTTGGCTGTTTACTGGAGGATGACAGTAGCTTGTGTAAGGGGGAAAACAATGACTCTACTTATCCTCTAAAGCTGATGGACTCCCAAGTTTCTCACTTGACAGATGAAGCAGTAATTGCTAATATCTCTAAGTAATTTATTATCTCCAAGTTTTATGATAGTTTCTGACTCATGTAAGTTGTTGAATGCAGTTCGGTTCTCGCCTATCAAATGCGTCATCTCTTGTACAGAAATTGTTAACAGAAGCTATTAATGATACTGTAAGATGTCCTTACTTGGCGAATATTGAAATCGAAAGAAGAAAGCTTTTACATGGAAAAGGTGATGTGGATAAGTTGGTGGAGGCTTTGGTACAATATTTTTTCAGGTAGCTTCTATCATTCTTCTAGTATTCCTTCTTTTCCTTTCCTAATTTGAACTTTAAACTCAAGATAGGGTAATATAATTTTTTTTGAAGACTGTTATGCACAGCTGCTTCATTACGTTAGGATATTTTGGTGAGTAGTATTAGAATTCATTATACCATGGATGTCGGCTTAGACTAATCTGAGTTGTGAATTATAGAGTTGAAGTTGGATTGCTGCTCTGTCATTGAAGTTCTTCTTGAAATTATTTAATTGTTGAGATGAATGATAACTTTGTGCAGAGTCTCTTTTGGTCATACTTATTCCATATTGCTGATTTGTTTGAAATCAGGGATGTATTCTGCTTTATTGTAGGATGTTGCGTAGTTAGTGTCTATTAACTTAATATTATCCTTGAGTTTTTCCTCCTTGATCACAGGTATGGGAATTTGGCTTGTTTTGCTTCTGATGTTGAAATATTTGTACACATTCTGGATCTTGATAAGAAGACACAGCTTCTGGATAAGCTGAAGGAATGCTGTGAGTCTATTCCAACTAATCCCAGAAAGACTCTTGGACAGCATATTACTGTCTTCAAAATTCAAAATATTGTTGGCAGCATGGTCACTCTTTCCATTAATGGTATATCTTCTTCTCAATGATGCATTACATTCATATTGGTGTAAGATGCAGACAAGTTTACATATAAGGATGCTCAAATACACATAATTTGAAGCATACATTGATATCCGTGCATATAGGGAAACAGTTTGACCATGACACCCTAGTGCATTTCTCTGTTGAATCAACTGAAGGACCACACTTAAATAGTTTTTTTTCTAGTTTTGTGTGTAGCTATGTTTTGAAGTAGATTCATTTTGAAATAATTGTTTCATGCAAGACTTGAATTTAAACTTTAGGGGCCTTAGTGAATAAGAATTGAAACATGAAATATAGTCTGTTGATGTCGATACAGATTGGATTGCATGCAGACTGTCAGTATCTGTTTATTCTGGGCAGTGTGCAACAAATAAAAATGGGGAAGTAAATATGACGGAGGAATTTAATAGTCGAGGGATCAATGATAGGGTCGTTTCTTTTTGCAGTTGAAGGGCTATGCATTTGGTGATTATAGGAGTTTTAAGGTGGATATTAAGTAAAGGGGAATAGAAGGATAGTGAAGGTTATTGGCGGAGGTCTTACTAGATTGCATGCTTGCTCTGGCTCTCTCCACCTCATTATTAGTGTTCTCACAGGCAGGATAGTGTGTGGAGTGGTGGTTGGGGTTCGCGGGTACTAGCTTGTATGGAAAGGCAGGGAGTCTTTGGACCTCATCTTTTGTATATGTTTATTAGAAGAGGTTGCAGGTTCGCTTCAAAGTGATCTTTTCTTACGCTGTCATATTAGGCATGTGCCTTCTCTCCACTTATGTTACTTACACAGTCCTTCAACGACTTACCATGATGTTTGAAAGGACAGTTGATTTTTTTTGTGTGTGTCAAGTGATAAAAACATGGATGTGAGAGCTTTTTGATCTTTACCAAATTAATATAATAGAAATTGTCTATACAGAGAAGAATTACAATGTTCGATAAATGCTATAATAGAAATTCTCTATACAGAGAAGAAATACAATGTTCGATAAATTAAGTTTTGAGAAAAGTGGACTCAATTTGGTGTTTCCATAATAGTGAACAGAGTGTGCAGCTCTCTTGATGGGAAGAGTAAATGCTCTGCACCAATCATGGTTATCAATAGTTCAAATGGTACTATCGTATAACTTTGAAAACTCTAAACTAGGAAACTTTTAAAATAGGAAATTTTGAGTTTTAAGCATTCAACTTTTTGGGCTCTTTTATTGGGCTTTGTGTGGCCCAATCTTCTTTCTTTTGGGCTTGAATTTGGACACTTCTTTCGTGATAAACATATTCTCTATTTTTCATTGAAGCCCGTCAATTTCAATACAAGTAGGCTGCCATGGATGCTATCAAAATCAGTAAGCAAAATATGAGGAGGAAGACATTTCTAAAGAGGTTACTACACCCTATGGGGTGAGCTTGTGGATATCCATCAGAAACTTGTGGAGTGAATTCAAAACCAATACCAAGATCAAAGTATTAAATGGGGAAAAACTCTTTTCTGGAAGGATGATTGGCAAGCTTGCAAACTAGAAATGCTCTTTCCAAATATAAACAACCTAAGGCTATTGTAGAATTGTGGACAACTCAAGGTTGGAGCCTTATGTTTGGAAATTGGAAGGCAGTTAAATGACTGTGAAATACTACGAGTGGCTCAACTTTTTTTTAGCACAATTGAACAATTCTGTGGGCTTTAGATAGGAGAAGATCCTTGATGGCAGCTGAGCAGTAATAACTGTTCCTTCAAGGTTAGTGGAACTTACATAATGATGAACCATTCCAATCAACAACTCAACTATTGGCCTTGGAAGCTCATTTGGAAAAGTAAAATACCACACAAAGTAGCTTGTTTTGTGTGGCTTTTGGCTGTGGAAGCAGGCCTTACACAGGGATCACTTTATGCTCCAGTTGTTTCTTTTTTGTGGGGAAAAGATTGAGACAATTAATCTATTTCTACATTGCTGCAAGGTTACATGGCAATTTTGGAGCATATTTGTAAACCTTGAAAGCAAGATATGCCATTAAGGTTTCAGAGGCACTCAAAAGCTGGGAAGGAAGCAGGTCTGCAAGCAAAAGACAAAAAGACAGAAGCAGACGAGAATTGTTCCTGCTTGCATCTGGTGGACAATCTGTAGGGAGAGAAACTCTAAATGTTTTGAAAATGTGGAGAATAGTATGGAGCAGATCAAGCTGAATTGTCTCTTGATCCAATGCTTTTTGTGTAATCAGATGTACTCAAATGAAACTGTTCTATTATTGTTGTTTTAGATTCAATATAGTCATAGACACTAGAATTTGGGAGCTCTTTTGTATATATGGTTTCAATACAAGTACAACCCAGGTATTGTTTTGATCATTATATATAAAATACTGTTTCCAATTTCGAAAAAAAAAAGAAGTTCAAAATTGTGCTAGCCTATAGTGTAGATTGTATACATGTACTTCACGAGTTACTTTAATGACATTTTAGTAGGGAATCTAGTTACTTTTTTCCTTGATGAAATCAATGACCACGTTATAGAAAACTCTATAGAGTTGCAAACATTATTTTTTGCAACTTGTTGTTGAGTGAGACCTATTTATCTTGAATATCTATTGTTTTGTGACCAATCATTATGTGTCGCTAATAGTGCAAGAAGCTTTAACATCTCAGGCCATTTAATCATTTCATGAACTTTTGTCCTTTTTAAGGAAGATGACATCTATTGCAAAGGCTATGTTTGGTGCATAAGTTGCATATTGCTTTGTTCAAGCATGATTGTTCTCCTAAAGTATTGCCATTTTCTTTTCCAGAGCTGGAGACTAGAGCTGTTAAAATGACACAAATGTACTGTGAAAATCTCCCTCTATCAAACCATTTGGATGCTCAAGAGAGTATGTATGGTGAAGATCTTCTGTCTATGGCATGTAACTTGTTGGTACAGGTTTGTATTTTTCCATATTGTATTATAGTGCTCTATTCATTATGTATTATTACAATCACAAATATGTGTGACTCGAAAGCCATCAGGGACCCTTTTTGACTTCTGCAAGTGTTTGACAAATATAAAAATAACTTAAAATAATTCAAAAATGACTTAAAATAAGTTAGGAAGTGTTTGACAAGGTTAAAAAAATTAAAAATAAGTTTAAAATGACTTCAAATAAGTTAAAAATCAAAAGTAGGCCTCCCCTACTTATTTTTTTGACCTAAAAGTCATTTAAGTTTGACTTTTTATTTTTGACTTAAAAACTACTTTTCTTAAGCCAATCCAAATGGGCTCTAAGTGTCTTAATTTGTTGAATAGCTGGTGTTATTTATCCCCTATAAACTCCCCTGACAACTTTTTGGATTTTGTTAGCTCCTTATCTTTAGTATAGGACTCACTGTAATGGAGCCAACACACCCACTTTTGATCACCCTTTTTTGTGTACTATTTGCATCTTCTTGATGCCTTTAATGAAATCTATTACTTCATAAAAATAAATATGTGACTCGAAAGCTGCAGCTTCAAACTGCACCATATTATGTCTAATAGTTTCTATTTTACAAGATGTTCCTTTAAATGGATTTCTAGTAATTAAAGACCAAATCTTGTTATCTGACATGTTTTCTTGGTTGGTAGCTCTAAACATGTTGAAGTGTGTGACTAGTTCATCTAAAAGATTAAGCTGTTAGCAAGAGAACTTTTTATTTTACTCGATTATGTCTTCAACATGTTTCTAGTGTGCAGGCTTTGATTCTTTTTGATGAGCTAAGCACATGGAAATTCTATTCAATAATGATCTCAATATCATATAAAAGTTTAAACAGTTAGAGAGTCACGCGTTTATCTTGTCTTCTAATTTCTTTCTTATCATTACATCCATGCTCCTTACAAGTGTAATTGGCACACTTTTGTCATATATCTAAATCTATGCCACACAAGCATGGCTAATGGTCGATTTACTATGTGTCTATGCATGCTTTTTTTGCCAAATAGAGGTGTTAGGTCGAGGAAAGTTCTTACAAGGGCTGGTTTTGCAAAACCGAGCAAGTTACTTTTATTTAAGTAAAGTTTGTATTGATTTTTTTTATGTATTGGCAATTTTGTTTTTACATTTTAATTAAGTAAAATCAAATGCTTACTTATGTTTTTATAATAAATATTTAATATAAGTTATCTATTTAAATTATACGAACTGTAAAGTGAATATGTAGATGTTTTTTTTTCTTAATTTGACATTCAAAATCACTTTTGAAAAGATGGGCTAAACAAAACCGTATCTCTAGTACTGACCAAAGCACTTTTCAATTGGATTGTCCCAAAACAAACTACAGTTCTCCGCATGAGTTTCTCTGTTAGTCCTTTCTGGCAGAAGTGCTTTCAAAATAAGCATATTTGGGAGATTGCCTTTACCGTCTTTGAGTCTGTTTAGTGGTTGCTTTTAGCTTTGTTTATCTTTTTACTATAAGGTGATATGTTTTTTCATAATTTCCAATTGTCGAGTCAATATCTTACTTTCTATTGACATAACAAGGAGAAGTCTTGTTATTTTTTCTCTGTGTAACTGTCTAACTGATTAATCTTCTTACCCTGGCTGTAGCTCTTTTGGCGTACTAGGCACATCGGGTATCTGGTGGAATCAGTTATGATCTTGGAATTTGGTTTGACAGTAAGAAGGTTAGAAGGTTTAAATTCTTATATGGCTTCTAATTAGCACATTCCTAATTCACTAACCCATTGATCAGATTTATACCTTTCATGAATGTGCAAAAGAGCAAAACCATGTTATCTGATGGATGGCTTACACAAAATGTCCATAATATGGTAGACTTGACTGATGGATCCTGTTCTTTATTTTCATTCTAATTTTGAGGGTCATGTCTTGCACAACATGCAATTGTTGCCTCTCCAAGATAGTTGTGAGAAATATTGGGGAAGAATATTATTGAATTGTGTATCTACATTATTACATAGAGACCCAATTTATCTAAAATACAATCTTTGACCAATTAGGAAACTATATATTATTCCTATTCCTATTACTATTCCTTTTCTAAAACTCCCCCTCAAGCTGGTGCATACAAGCCATATGTACCTAGCTTGTTACAAATGTAATTAATATGAGGAAAGATGAGGTGCTTAGTGCGATATCTGCAAGTTGATCACTTGACTTCACAAAAGTGATAGTCAATCTCAATGTGCTTTAGTCTTCTCATACAATACTGATTTGATGCAAAATGTCAATAAAGTACAAAGTGATTAATTCCTAAATTACAGTGTGAACTTCCCAAACGAAGCTTCAAAAGACTGTTTCGGACCATAGAGTGATTTACACAATCAACATACAAGGCTTCTAAACTTCCCTTGAGTAACAAAATTCGGTGGTTGCTCCATATAGACTTATTCACCATGCACAGTTGCCAAAAAGTGCTCAAAATCTGGTATGAATATATGGATCATCTTGGAAATCAATAGATTGACCAATATTAAACAAGAAAGTCACTTCAGTTACCTGTTCCTAAGAAAAAAAGAAAGTCACTAAAAAATGAACCGAAACATGCTCATACATCGGAGTATTAGATTTGATGACCGAAAGTGTTCACAATTCGAGAAATAAAAGTATATCAGTTGGGTTGGAAACTCGGAATGATGGCATGACCCTATTGAGAAAGAGAAATTATATGGGTAGGGTCAAACTGATGGCACGACCGTACTGAAAAATAAAAATTATATGGGTAGATCTGGATTGACGACACAACCTTATTGAAAAAGAGAAATTATATGGGCAGAGTTGGATTGATGACAGGCCCCTACAAAAGATGAGAAATTATGTGGTCAAAGTCGGATTGTTGATAGTCCCCTATAGAAGATGAGAAATTATATGGGTATGGTCGGAATGATGACACGACCCTACACAAATAAGAAAGTAGTCATCGAAAAAAATGATGTTACACAAATCAGATATAAAAAAGTAGTCACCGGAAAGATGTCATGGTGCTATACAAATTGGATATGAGAAAGTAGTCACCAGAATGAGGGCACGGTGCTACACAAATTGTATATGAGAAAGTAGTCACCGAAATGATGGCACGGTGCTACACAAATTAAATATGAAAAAATTGCACCGGAAAGATGACACGGTTCTACACAAATTAAATATGTTAAAATAGTTACCGAAATGATGGCACTGTGCTACAATATTAGATATGAGAAAATAGTCACCTGAAAGATATACCGTGACCCAACTTTTGCGAACATAATTGTTGGCCAGGCGTCTATATGGGTAGTAGCCACCCACTGGCAACGAAAGCTCTTTGATTCTCTACCAATATCGTAGAGGCTCTGATACCATGTGAGAAATATTGGAGAAAAATATTATTGATGAGACCCTATTTATAGACACTACACTAAAATACTATATTTGACGAAGTAGGAAACTATATATCATTCCTATTACTATTCCTATTCCTATTTCTATTTTAAGTAGGATTGTATATACCTATTCCTATTCTAACAATAGTGTTTATTAGATTTGAGAGATCTGGTAATGGTCTTAAATGCACAGAGATACAAAAGTTATAGATATGGTAGCGAGAGTCTAATTTGTTGCATTAAACTAAATTTGGCGTGCAGTAATCAGCAAGCAGACGTATGGTCCATAATATTTGCTAAATCAGTATCGAATCTGCAATATATACACACATGCATGTATATGTGAGCAATATATACTATAAGCAGGTCATGAGGTCTAACGAGGAACTTCAACTTTATGCACACTTTTGCTGGTCTATGTTTTCCATTGGCCAGCAGACTATCACTCTTGAATATTTTTTACATATACAATAAATGGTCAAACTTTATGAGGTGCATGTGAATGGGTTGGGTTGTTTTGTATCTTCTTGTGATGTGAATGGTGTCAAAAGAGTGGTTTTCCCTAGGACCATCTATGCTACTTATGTTGAATAACTGTGTTGTTGATAAGAATCGGGTTACTAGAATAAACAAAAAAATAATGCAGAATCGAAATTATAAAGATTAAAGACAGAAATTGAAAGATATGTGAAATTCGAGAACAAAATTCCCAAATTTCAATAGAAGTGCTAAGAAATTGATTTTAGTATTCAAAACTAGTGGATTAAAACTAAGATTAAAACTATGACTTCAGTTATAGTAGAAAATAATATAAAGCAATGGTTGAGAAGCTAGTGTTAGGGAGAAAACCTTAGTTGCTTGATCCCTTCACTTTGGTGCCACACCAATGTCGACACGACATGGGTGTGGGATCCGTGTCCAATTTGGTCAATCGATTTTGGGTACTTTGACCAAAATCAATGGAGAAAGTCTAGACAGCTATAATGATTTCTATAATCAATACTGTGAGAAATATAAGGGAAGAATATTATTGAATTGTTGTTGTGTCTACATTATTACATTGAGACCCTATTTATAGACACTAGAATACAATCCTTTACCAAGTAGGATACTCTTTACTCTTCCTATTTCTATTTGTATTTCTATTCATATTCTAAATAGAATTGTATAAACCTATTCATATTCTAATAGGATTATAAACCTATTCATATTCTAATAGGATTGTGTAAACCTATTCCTATTCTAATAGGATTGTATAAACTTATTCTTATTCTAACACTCCCCCTCAAGCTAGTGCATACAATTCATGTGCCTAGCTTGTTACATATGTAATTAATACGAGGACCAATGAGGGGCCTGGTGAGATATTTGCAACTTGATCAGTCGACTTCACAAAATTGACATTCAATCTCAATGTGCTTGTCTTCTCATTAAATATTGGATTCGGTTTGATGTATAATGTCAGTCAATCTCAATGTGCTTAATCTTCTCATGAAATATTGAATTTGATGCATAATGCCGATAAAACACAGAGTGATAAAATTACAGTGTTGAACTTCCCAAACCAAACTTGCAAAGACTATTCAGACCAAGAGTGACTTACGTAATCAACATACAAGGCTACTAAACTCCCATATAGACTTCTTCACAATGTAGCGGTTGTTGTAAGTGCTCAAAATCTAGTATAAAGTATATGGATCATGTTGGAATCAATAGATGAGTCGATATTAGAGAAGAAAGTCACCAAAAAATTGGTCGGAACACAGAGTATTAGATTTGATGGCTAAAAGTAGTCACAATCTAACAAATAATATTATATGGATAGGGTCGGAATAATGTCACGACCCAACTAGAAAATAGAAATTGTATAGGATAGTTCAAATTGATGGAACGACCCCATTGAAAAGGAGAAATAATATGGTAGGATTGGAATGATGGCATGACCCTACTGAAAAAGAAAAATTATATAGGTAGGGTTGGAATGATGACACAACCCTACTCAAATCAGATTTGAGGAGTCACCGGAAAGGCGAATGGAACTATGCAAATCAAATCTGAGGAGTCACTGAAAAGACATATGATGCTATGCAACTCAGATATGAGAAAGTAGTTCGGAAAAATCCACAGTACTACACAAATTAAATATGAAAAGTAGTCCGGAGAGATGCACGGTGCTACGTAAATCAGATATGCAAAAAAAAAGGTAGTCACCGAAAGGATGGCACGATACTACACAAATTATATATGAAAAAGTAGTCACCAGAATGATGGCATGGTGCTACAAAAATTAAATATGAAAAAGTAGTCACCGGAATGATGGCATGGTGCTACACGAATTAATTATGAAAAAGTAGTCAACGGAATGATGGCACGGTGCTACACAAATTAAATATGAAATGTAGTCACCGGAATGATGGCACTGTGCTACACAAATTAAATATGAAAAGTAGTCACCGGAATGATGGGACAGTGCTACACAAATTAGATATAAGAAAGTAGTCACCAGAATGATGGCACAGTGCTACACAAATTAGATATGAAAAAATAGTCACCAGAAAGATACACGGTGATCCAACTTTTGCTAACATAATTGTTGGCTGGAAGGGCGGCATATGTGGATAATAGCCACCCGCCGGCAACAGAAACTCTTTGATTGTTTACCAAGAATGTAGAGGCTTTGATACCATGTGACTAATATAAGGGAAGAATATTATTGAATTGTTGTTGTGTCTATATTATTACATTGAGACCCTATTTATAGACACTAGAATACAATCATTTACCAAGTAGGATACTCTTTACTCTTCCTATTTCTATTTGTATTTCTATTCCTATTCTAAATAAGATTGTATAAACTTATTCATATTCTAATAGGATTGTGTAAACCTATTCCTATTCTAATAGGATTGTATAAACTTATTCCTATTCTAACAAATACAAAAGCTAAGGTGAAATTGAATAAAATGAAATACCTTTTATATAGAAATTTCTATGTCACTCATTTTCCTTTAATGTCCTTCCAAGATTCTCAAGTTCTCCATATAATATCTCATAATTTAGGTTTTATACCTCTATTTTTAGATATGTTAATTATATATAGGCGAATCCCCACACCTGTTTCCATACATATCCCTAAATCTTTGAAATTAGATCTTGATGGAACCAACTTCTAGATCCGCATCCATATTGGGCACCCACACCCTAGTCTGAGCAACTTAGGAGAAAGCCATAGTGTCTAAATTAGCACATAAAATCATGACCCCCTTGACCTGATTATGTTTGGGTGGGTTAATAAACCACTTATTTTATTAATTGGGCTCATTTTTGCCCATTTAGTTCAACCCATGGTTGATATGCAACCCAAATTCATGAGCTATGTAGCTCAAACTCTTAAAAAAGGTAAAGGTGTGCGTGTCGGATTTGCCAAAAGTAGTTTATTTTTGTAGAATCCGATACGGGTGCGGCATAAAAAATGAAGAGTTCACACAACTTAGCCCATGAGACATTTTGTCTAAATTTTTTTTATTTGATATGTTTTTTATAGTCATGATATAAGGGTAAAATCCATATGAAGTAGTCAACAAATTATAAGAAAACTAATATTGAATTTAAAACTTTTAGTAAAAATTGGTGGGTTGGATTATGACCCCCCTTTTAAAGCTCATTTTAGTCCAACTTGCTTCATCCCAAATAACATTTTAGCGGGTTTTTGATTTGCCCATTTATTAACTCAATCCATTTTGACATTTTCAGATTCAGCCTAAGCCGCCCATTAGACACCCCTAGAGAAAACATTATATCCAAGTTTACAGATTGGATAGTTTAATGAATTACATTGTTGAAAGTACTCGAAGTTGTGTGGAAATGGAATGGTATTGAACATTTTGGGACTCTCTAAAACGGAAAGTGTCATGTAATTGGAACGGAGAGTTGCGAAAGCGTGTGATAGAGTTCTATGAAACTTTGGGCAGGACCTATTACCCCCTACATTATTTAATAATGTATTTTAAAGATATATATGTGCCCACGTCAACAAGTTACTATTTATAAGACTTAAGTCATTTGTAGCCACTTAAAGTTGTCCGTATATTTCACTTGGACACCTCATCTTAGACTTGTTCCAATTGAACACTTCAATCAGTAAAAAAAAAAAAAAAAGACCTATTAAACATTTTTTGACAATCAACTAAAAATAGAAATTGTGCGTCATACACTTGCGCGATGACGTGGCATAGTAACTAATAAAAAAAGGACATGTGGCATTGGACCCATAATAATAATTAAAATATATATTAAAATAAAATAAAATAAAAAATTGTTTTCAGCCAAGAACAAGAAAAACTTTTCTCGGCCTTTTCTTCTTCGCCAAAACATCCTTTTCTTCTTTCGCCAAAACATCCTTTTCTTCTTCGCCAAAACATCCCAGGCACCGGCCCACCCCCCGACTTCCATTCTTCCTCATTTTCTTCTTTGCCGGAACACACACAGCTACCTTCGGTTAAAACCGCACACTCCAATAACCGTACACCTACCTACCTCCTCTCCTTTATTCTAATTCAATATTGTAGTTGTCATTTTTCTCAATCTCATTCTTTTTTTTGAACAACTATCAAGATTTGTTGATATTTTTTCTTCTTTAATTTTGTGGGTTCTTTAAAATTTGAATTTTTAACGATTTCAAAGAAAATAATTTCAGATTCATATTAATCTTGTTGGAAAAAATAGAGTTTCGCCGGAATTATTTTTGACTCAATTTGATTTTTATATCTTTAATTAATGCTTTTTCGATGAAGAAAAAAAGACGATATTGATGATGAAGATGCTAGAAAAAAAAAAGAAAGAATGAAGGAATAGATGGAAAAGGGGTGTGTCGAGGATGGTGGCGAAGGCAAATGAGTATGTTGGATTGAGAAGTCCAGATGACACTACCAGCGAGTTTTTTAATTTTTATTTTTTAGAAATTATGATTTTCTAATGTTGACATGTCAAATTTTGATTCGTCCGTAAGAAAATATTTGGCTTCACTCACCTTTTTGGATGTGTATTACACTCATGATGCCATGTCACCAAAAAGTATTCAATAGGTACATGTTTTGAATGGTAAAAGTGTTCAATAGGTACAACTCCTAGTTGAGGTGTCTAAGTGAATTATGCGGACAACTTTAAGGGGCCGCAGATGACTTTAGCCTATTTATAATGATGCAATATTTATGATGTCCACATGGACACTTATATATCTTTAAAATACACTATTAAATAGTGCAGGGTAGTAATAGGCCCTTCCCAAAGTTTGGGATTGTTACAATGATTTCGGTCAACGTTCATATATATTTTGAATCTCTTTCCCAAAAAAGATCTTAGGTTCTTTTTCTTGATTAGGTAACCATTTGTATTAATATAAACAAAATTCAGCTTCCAAAAAGATATTGAGTTGTCAAACTTACAAACATTCAATAGTATAAGGATCTCTTATCCAAAAAACTTTCAAGCTTATCCATTGCCAATTCTTATCTACTAGTTCTCCTATCCCTCCCCCAACACACACACAAATTCTGCTTTCACCAAAAGAAGAAGAATAAACTTAAGACAATTTATCCTAAACTTCGGGATGGCATTGCTAGTATTTTCAAAATGTTTTGATTTCCTCGTTTTCCAGACTATCCATTAAATGCAAGTAGGAATTATCTGCCACCAATCCTCTTCAGTGTTTCTCCTCCCCACATTGTTCCAAATGCTCAAAAGCTCTAGTGTAAAGCTAGGCTTGCCCCATTTGAACTCCAATATACTAAAGAAAATGTGCCACAGATTTGAAGTTGTCTTGCAGTGTAGGAAAAAATGCTCATTATTTTTACCTTCTTGACTGCATAATAAACATCTTGAACAAATTTGAAGTCCTCTGCTTTGTAACTTATCTTGAGTTAGACATGCTTTCCTTACTATTAGAGTGGGTAAAAGTCCCACGTTGGTTGGAAAATGGACGGATGGTCTGCTTATATGGATTTGGACAATCCTCCTCTCATGAGCTAGCTTTATGGGGTTGAGTTAGGCCCATGTGCCATACCTTTTCATGGTTTTAGAGCCAAGTTCATCCCCGTTTGGGATCTCGGTCCACGCCCCAATTAGACGTGGGCGTGAAGGGGCGTGTAAGAGTGGGTCTTAGTCCCACATTAGTTGGGGAATAAACTAGTGGTCTGTTTATATGGACTTTGACAATTCTCTTCTCATGAGCTAGATTTTGGGGTTAGTTAGGCCCATGTGCCATACCTTTACGCTTACCACCAACCAACAAAACATGATAGCTTTATCGGAACTTCAACTTTGCAAATGATCTTCCAAGGCCACTACAAGTATCTTTCAGGATTCAAATTGAAGCATGTAGGCAATTCAAATACCACTAGAAGTATGCAAAAATTGAAGCATTAAGGCAAGACTCTCAATTTCCTAGTCCTTTAGAGCTCTTCTGAAATTCAAATCCCAACTTTGTTGACTCCAAACTTTTTCTATCTTAGCATGCTTTTGAAGGCTTAATACATATAGAATAGGGAAGGTAGACTTCAAGTTGTTAACACCATTCCATTTATCCTCCTAGATCCCACCACATTCTCTACTTTGCCCCAAAAATCCTTCCACTGATTTATTGTGGATCTCCAAACGCTAGTGCCATATGCACTTGTAACTTCATTTGTGATCCATTATCACGACCCTAAGTCGGGCCATGACGGCGTCCACTACAACCCATCGAGTGGACATGCCTCAACCCAAGTAACAAGATGCGGAAGACAATTTATATAATACATAAATAATAAAAAGCGGAAGAAAAGGATAATGTATATATAAAGAAGGGCCATGTCATATATATGTAGTACGATACAAAATGTACAAAATAGGCCCAAAGTGACTAGAAGACAAACTAACACAAGATACCAATCCCCAGGACCTGGTGTCACCTATATAAGAGCTACTATGAACAGAAAGTCATATATATATATATATGTATATAGAATTGCCTAAGCTAAAATACAACCTGAAAGTTAGTACAAAAGGACAACAACTAGTATGTGAACCTAGGAGCTCACCACAATCCAAATTTGTGACAGCCACATGAGATCCAAACGCTCACTGAGGGTGGCTCGAACTGGGAGCTGCATCAGGGGAACAAAAGGCAAAAGTGCAGTATGAGTACCAAAACATGGGGTACCCAGTAGGTGTCATAGGCCGACCGAGCTCAGAAAGATCAAATAAAAGAAGCACGATGCTACTAGCAAGAAAAGGGAAAACTAAAGCATAACAAGAATATACTAGAGAGAGGGCAAATGATATCAATAATCAGCTACAAGCTACACACAAACCAAACAATCAACACACTCCAAGGCAAACTCATGCAATGATACAATGAAAACTCCAAGTAAGGGAAATATCTTCAGCCTGGAAGAAACATTGAGCCGCCCTGGAATGGTAGCTCAAGCTTAACCGTAAGACAATAACCCGGATAAATGTATCCACGATCCGCCCGAGATAACACGTTGATCTTACCAGTAACCAGTAAATCGGATATCTGTATCAACGTGCCGCCCGGGATGGTACTTTGAGTTTATCAACAATGTGAATCTAAGTAGTAGATTGTAGCTCAAGCGTAAGCCAATGGGCCGCTCAAAATGATCAAGTAAAAAGGGCCTTTTTACCACTTTTCATTCAAAACAAGTCTCAAGGACTTCCAACTCATTATGGCTAACTTCCTTTTTACAAACCAAGTCAGTTTTGCCAACAATCAATCATGTAGAAACTCCTCAGAAGCATTATCACAACCAAATCATGTCATACACATAGAATTGGAAGAATAGCCGTTACACCACAATAGTACTAATTTGGAACTCTTGCCAATCCAAGCTCAGGGCATCAGGTCCAACAATTTAATAAACAACCAAAGTCACAACTCAAGGATCCATACCATCAATCAAACTAGCCAAACCAATCAAACACCACACAATCCTAAGTTTCACGCCACCTAGAAGCAAAGTCTAAGGATACTACTCATACAAGGACATAGTTGTGCGGACTCTTCACTTTTGATGCCGCACCTGTGTCGGATTCTCAAAAAATGCACTACCTTTTGGAAATCCAATATGCACCCGTTGACATTTTTGAAGAGTCCAAGCAACATAGTACAAGGATCACCTAAACTATGGCCTCTTCGACTAAAGCATAAGCTAACCAATCCAACCTACGGCCATAACTATCCAAGGATCAATAAAGCTCAACACAACATAAGGGTTCAACCTAAATCATGCAAATACTACCCAAATATAATCAATCTAACTAAGCCATGTCTAAGAAAAGGAAGCCATAACCTACCTCGAGGTTGAAAATCGCATAAGAACTACAACTCTGGTGCTTTTCCCTTACGGAGAACCATGGATTGCTGCCAAGCTACCACGAACACAAAGAGTAAGTTATTACGGGTCCAATGGTATGCATATCTCTAACCCAAAATTCGGATTGGAATTGGGTAAAAATTTGACCCTTGAATTGAAGAAACAAAATTACTAAAAGTAAACCGTCCCACTATCCTCCTTGTAATGAGGATTACATGCCCGAAAGATGGGTGAAAACGAGACTCAATTTGGACCTCTAATGGCCAAATAACCTCACTTTAAAGTTTAGAAAGTAGGGAATTTGTGGTCAGAAACGAGTTCGAATTACAAAATTAAAGATGTAAAAGCATAGAGGAGAGGAAGATGAATAAAACTACTTTTGAATGGTTGAAAATGGCCAAGAAATGCTCCAAAACCTCCAAGGCTGAGCTCCAACTCAAGAGGGTTCTTTTTGGGAATAAGGGGGGAAGAATGGGATTTTAGTCCCAGCGATCTTCGCAAAAGCGGCCAAATGTTCGCAAAAGTGGAGCCCACCTAAGAGGCACCCTTCGCTTAAGCAGCCACTTGTGGCTTAAGCGCCCACTTGGTCGCTTAAGCAGCCTTCACAAAATCCAAGGGCTGGTCGCTTAAGCGACCCTCGCCCCTCAAGTGCCCATCACTTAAGCGATCAAGAGTTTGCTCAAGCCGTCACAGCAAACACCAAATCTTTCAAATCTTTCAGAAAAATAGGCCAAGTGCTAAAACTTTGAGTAAGCCCTCGAAATTCATTCGGAGTCCAAACGACGCAAACCAAAAGTGCAAACCACTTGGAAACAACATTTCGAACTCAACAGAATCGACGAAATAGCAATCCAAGGCCGTTTTATCAAAATGTTGACCAAAGTCAACACCCTGACAAAGAAACACAACAAAATGCCAAGAAGTTAAAACTCACTCAGACACCCTCGGAATCCAAACCACAGGTCATTTTAGACCAAATTTGGCATTTTGGAGCTAACCGTGTTGATGAAATTCGATTTTGAGCACGTTTACCAAGAAAGCTGTCCCAAGACCAACTTTTGGCTAAACTCAAAAGCTAAAATGCCTAATTGCACCAACTCTAAACGGAAGCCCGAACCAATCATCACTCTAGACCAAAATGACCCTTTTGGAGCTGATGGAACTGGCTTAATTTCGATCCGATGTTATAATCTCCGGATGTTGATTGGAGTGAATTCTTTCAAGCATCAAGCTTCCAAAACTCAAAACTCGCATCAAACTCAATCAAACACCTCGGGGAGCGTGCCACCCAACCCCACATCACACAAAAGCTATAAGAAAGCTACGGGAAGGGGCAAAAAAGGAAAAGCACATATAAAACATAGAAATGACCCCGAGGGTCATCACATCCACTGATTTACCTATCCATACTTCTGAATGATGAAATTTCTGCACAGTGCCACATCTTTCATGTTGAACCTCCATAACCATTTTTGCAAAGGACGTCTGTCGGTAGCCTTAGATTCTTAATGCCCATACCACCTTGCCTCTTATTAAGAGTGATACATCCCATCTCACCAGGTTGCTGGTTCTGTTCTCTTTGTTGCCTTGCCAAGAAACTCCCTTCTCAACTTCTTGAGCTTTTTTTCTACCCCTCTAGTGATTGGGAAAACAGACATCATATAAGTGGGGGGAGCATCCAGCACTGAATTAATAGGTAGGTATCAATCTTCCACGTATGGATAAATATTAGATTTTCCACCTTGCCAATTTCTTATCATATCTCTCAATAACCTCATTTCATATCTCTACTGACTTATTTTTTTTCCCCCAAAGCCATCCCCAGATATTTTGTTGGAAATATCCCCACCTGACATCCTAGGTTGCTTGCAAGAAGTTGCAAATTTGATACTTGGTTGACTGGAAATAAGAAGTTTTTACTCCAGTTCACATGTAAGCCAGAAATAGCTTAAAAAATAACCAGGGTTGCCCTAAGATGGCTTATCTGATCCACTTCAGCTACACTAAAAACAAAGGAGTCATCTGCATGTAATTAATGGTTTCAGAACCATCACCATTATTTAACTGAGTTCCAAAGGCCTCGGACCCATCCATTATCCTTAGCTGTCCAAATCATCTGATTGAGACCCTCCATTGCTAACAAAAACAGGAAGGGCATTTGAAGATAACCAATTGAAAAAATGAAAGTTTGTGCAGATTAAGAGAGGATGGCAGCAGAGAATGAGGCCATACTATTCTTTGTTGTTGTTGCACATGTGGCACAAGTTTAAACTACTGCAGGAAGCCTGAAGCTTTAATTTACCATTCTTTTACTGTAAAATTTGTAATGAGTTTTTACTATTACTTCTCTACACATATAGAGTTATAGCTATTGAATTCATATGCTATAAAAACTTAAGTTCCTTATCATATAATTATAGAACTATGCTGTTTTAAATTTTGATAATCCTTCATAATACTTGTATCTTTTAAGTGCTTGTCTTCTCTTTTATCTTTTTTTTCATGATGTATGATATCTATGGTGCATGGTTGACAGACATGTTTCGCAGTACAAGATTTTGCTGTTGCATTTGTACTCTCACTGGAATTCTCTTCCGTTGGCGTATGAATGGTAAGAATTAGTTTCCTTTTTGTCCCCAGAAATCAGCTCATTACATGTCTGTATTTCATTTTGTTTCTGTCTTTTTAGAAATCAGTTCTCTGGGATTTCCTTGTTTACACTTCTCTCTGTCTTATATGGTAATAGTTCTCTTCCTATGCAGGTATAAATCACTGGACGTGAAGAACATTTTGTTGGAAACTGTATCACACCACATTTTGCCACAGATGTTAGCATCACCATTGTGGCCTGATTCAACAGATATTTTGAGGGATTATTTAAGATTCATGGATGATCACTTTAGGGAATCTGCTGATCTTACATTTCTTGCATATCGTCATCGAAGTTATTCTAAAGTAAGTGACCTACGAATATCATTCCTTTGGCTTTTACAGTTCTAAATTTACCATCCCAGTTCAAGCTGTGTTAGGGTGGGCTCTTTTTGTTCAAATAGAATAGATCTCAGCTTTAAGAGTACGCATTTTTTTCTAATGTGGAAACTAAATACTTATAAAATTATCCAACATTAGTTGTAAACAATAAATTAGCAAACATTCTGAAGTCAAATTGATGTTGTAATCCAAGTTCCAAAAATGCACTGAAGTTTCTAGCATGCAATCTAAGCCATACCTGTTCTTAAACCTTCATCTTGGCAGATTCTTGTTTATACACTGTGCTGTTAAATGATAACTTTATATCACTTGTCTCTTAATAGGTAGAGGAACAGATGCCAGGCTTCTGCTACATGATGCAGGAATACCCGTCATGATAAAATCTAATTATTTCGTAGAAACTTAGAAATTTATCCCTTTTTTCTTGTCACCTTTTGGCTTAGATTGCTCTCTCTTTTTTCCATCCCAAATCTTCCCTCTGTGTCTCTCTCTTTATACAAAGCTCTGATGAGATTGATGAGAGCACAACTTGGCTAGTTGTATGCTATTGGTGAGAGTACGACTTGGCCTGTTATGAATGCATGTCAAAATACCAGATATAAAGATATTTTGGCATTCATGCTGTTGCTGAAAGTCAATAAGCGACTATGCTGTTGGCGAGAGTGCAACATGGCCAGGTTAAGTTATACCACACGATAGATATCAGATATTTTCCGTCTTGCATTCTACTAATTGCTGACCTGTTCTTAGTTTAGTTCTTAATATTTGTGGAACTGTTTTTCATGAGGTTTAAATGAATAAATTTGTACTTGTAATCTAGTTGCTATCATTTTGGAGGGTATAACATGTGTGCCGTGTTGAATCACTTTTAGAGCCTGTTTGGCATTGCTGCTAAAAACTGCTTATTTTTAGAAACACTTTTTTTAAAAGGGAAAAAGGACAAATATACCCCCGAATTATCATAAATGGTGCGTCAATACCCTTCGTTATACTTTCGGGCTGTGTATACCCTTACCGTCAATATTTTAAAACGTATATATCCTTAAAATAAACGAAGGGACACATGTCATGATTAAATTTGGATAGACCATTAAGATCATGACACGTGTTCCTCCGTTTATTTTAAGGGTATATACGTTCCAAAATATTGACGGTAAGGGTATACACAGCCCGAAAGTATAACGAAGGGTATTGACGCACCATTTATGATAATTCGGAGGTATATTTGTCCTTTTTTCCTTTTTAAAATAGCATTTCAGAAAAGTGTTTTTGAAAAAAGCAATTTGTGTTTGGCTAATTCATTTGAAAAGTGCTTTTGATAAGCAAATTGTTTGACTAATCTTTTTTAAAAAAAATGTTTTTGAGAGTCAAATTATGAAAAAGGGCAAGTATCAATGTACTTTTAATATTAAGATTATTTTATAGATTTTAAATATCTATTACAAAAATTTTAATTTCAATTTTTATTTGAATTAAATAAAATGTAGATATTCAAATTTCTAATTAATATTATGCATAGATAGATATATAAATAAATTAAATATTAATATAATATTCACGTGGTGATTTAAATATAGTTAAAAATGTCAAGCCAAATAATTTTAAAACCATTCCACAAATTAAATCACTACATACGAAAAATGATATCACAAATTAAATCACTACATGCTAAAAATGATATCACAAATTAAATCACTACATACTAAAAATGATATTGTTTTTTTAAAAAAATTTCTACTTAATTTTTTTTCTACTCCCGCAAAAATATTGTTATGACCTTTATTTCTAATTTTGTAAAATAATATGTAAAATAATATATAAAGTAAAATAATAAAAAAATTATTATATAAAAATAAAAAATAATATTCTTGAATGAAACTTAACCTAACTTATGAGATATGCTATTAATAAGAGATGTATTGGTAAATATGTATATATGAAAGATATATTTTAGTCTTAAAAAACTCTTCTACTTTTTTTAAGAAGCAAAAATTTTTAAATTCATCATAACAACAGAAAAACTGCTTTTGCTTCCATTTTAAAGTAGTTTTAAGGATTTGCCAAAAGCTTGATTTTTCAAAAAATGTTATGAAATAAAGCACTTTTGGCCTCCCAACAACATTGCCAAACATGCTTGTAGTTTAATTGAGACTCCTCTTGTTCTTTGCTTTCTGTTGCTCTCAACTTTAGAAGAAGGAAACCAGCATCTTATATTAGTGTAGGAATCCTGCGTCAATATAGGAAGTAGCCTTTTAGCCGAAGGTCAGCCTGCTGGTGGTAGATAGCTAGTCAGTAAACTTGTGAAGTTCCTATTTCCTAAAATGGTACATGAATTCTCTTACCTTTATTTGTATAGTCTGTAATCTTCTTCCAAAGTAAGTAAAGTAAAATAAGGTTAAGTTGTTTTTAAGAGTTTTGAGCGAATTTTTTGCAGACGTGGTTTGGTAATTGCTTTTTTTTCCACTGTTGTAAACCTTTCCTCTTGTTATAGCGAGTGAGGAAAGAGGCTAACAGGAAGAACTTTTAACTGATTCTGGACTACTTAGTTCTTGCGATGTGAGTCTTGAGTGGGTATTGTTGGAGCAATTATTTATTTTCTGGTGTAGAAACCTACACTGCTTATCATAATGATTCTCTCTTAGTATCATTTCAAATTCTAATGGTTCCCTTTGTGAAAGAAACGATAAATTAGTAATCATACAATGAGCTAGCCCAATGGTAACAAAATCTTCATCTGCGAACTTTTCTAGGTTATTGAGTTTGTTCAGTTCAAGGAGCGATTGCAACAATCTAGCCAGTATTTGATGGCAAAGATTGAAATGCCCATTCTGCAGTTAAAGCAGAAAGCAAATAATATTGAAGAAGGGGAGGTAATCATTTTCCTTGTCACTTCAAGCTTTTCTGCTAAACGGTTCTTTGTTTGCATGTTTGTGTCTGCAATTGCTTTGAAATACATTTTAGCCCTAGGGTTGTTGGATTGGACGCCTATTTCACCTAATTTTCACATGCCCTGTTGATTGAATAAGTTGAAACTATAGATAGATCTGTCAAACTTGAAACACTTGGTTAAAAGGAGGAATGTGCGTACACTCTTCTCTTTCCCCTTGACTCTTTTCTTTGTTATCTTTTAAATTTAGCTTCAGTTGATTATAGATAACACAATTTAGTAATTAGCGCTTATGTTCTTTACTTTTTATTTTCTGCAAAAGAGATTATGGTCAAGTTCAATGCTATTGGTTTTAAGATACTTGCTATCAGAAGTGGTATTATGAAATATTCAAATAATTGAAAGGTAGGAAGGTATACCCAACTGTGCTTCCGTAACTGAAAACTTGCGAGGGTGGGGGTATTTAAATTGTATTCTACTGTAATTTGTCAGTGACAAATTTTCATTTTGGGATTGCTTAGGGCATTCTTGAAAGCTTGAAACAAGGAGTTCAGTTTCTTGAACTCACACATGAAATTGGAACCAAATCATTGACCTTCAATGAAGAATTGCAGCTGCGGCCCTGGTGGACGCCAACTTATGATAAAAATTATCTCTTAGGTTAGTATATGTTGCACCTGTTTATATAATTTGGGACAATTCTATGTTTCTAGTGTGGATAAATTTTTATCAGCCTTGCTGTAGTACATTTTCTTTCCAATGTTTTACTACATATGTAATGTGTTTAAAATAACTGCTTGTCTTTGTGTGCAGAGCCATTTGAAGGAGTAGCTTATTGCACCGGACAAACCTTGGTATGAATTTTTGTCTTTGATATTGTATACACTAGTTTGATGTTTATTCAAGGGGATGTACAAGAGTTCATGGTAGAGTTCATTTCAAGATTAAATTTTTTAAAGTTGCGTCAAGATTTTTTCTTTGTTAACTGTGGTGTCAGGGCCAACTTGCACACACCTCACTAATTACCAGTGAAACTTGTCACCCCAACTAGCAATAGGTACCAGGTAACTCCAACTACCAGGGTTAGGAAAGATGGGAAGAAACTTTAACAGTTCTCAACCCACTTGATTAACCACTAGGCCACACCTTTGGGTACAATTTTGTGTCAAGATTAATTATAGTGATAATTTTAGAGACCTCCCTCGAGGTTCAACTTTCTAACACTAGTTTCTCTTGCGATTTACGATATTATGCTTGCGTTCCCTATTTTTATGCAACAATTTTGTTAACTTATTTATCATTAATATATAAAAAGTATGACTATTTGCCTTTCTAGTATATTCTTTTGTTAAATTGATTTTGTAAATATATGCCCAATTGCACGCAGGCAAGGGGAACCACTTACTAGAATCAAAGTGCATTCTACTGTCGGAAAAGCCAAAGTTGATTTGTTAATATACAAAGTAACTAATCCATATTTCTTCTTTATATAAAAAAGAACTAACACAATTTTCTGGAAGTTCTCGAATGTTGAGTATATTCAATTATTTTAAATGTTTTGTCCAACCTCTTCCATCTATCCCCCTTTGCAAAAGTTTCATTTGCAATTTGTATGCATACTCAATATCACAATCCCTTGAAATAGTGCAAAGACTGTGAATTGAATAGGCATCTAATCATTGATCAGATCTACTCAAGGAATAGACGGACGGCGAAAAGCGACAAGGGTCTGCCTCACCTCGCGGTGAGGCGTTCGCCTTTTTGAATTGAGGCGCTAATTAATACCAAAACCACAAAATATTTAATTGCATATATAAATATCCAAAATCTCAATAGTAATGACATTAACAAATATTTCAATTCAAAGTCTAGAACTTGAATGACTCAATAATTCATAAGATAATTGACAAACAATATTAGAACTCTAAAAGTCTATTCTTCTTCAAAATTATCAACATCTTGAAGTTCAACATCCATTTCATTATGATTATATTGATCCCCAACTTCCTCCTTAGATTCTTCATTAGTTAGTGTTCGAGTCCTACTTGAACTTGTAGATGTAGTTTGTACTCCTTTGTCCTTGTCAAGTGCCGTTGAACTTGAAGAAATTCCCCTTAGACCATAGATATTCTCGTCCGCTACAATTGCCGTAGCAACAATACCCCAAGTAAGATCACCTTCCTCATATACTAGTTTATCTTCTTGATCTTCGAGGCATCCAACTAACCATTCATTTGACTCATAAATATTCTCCAAGGCAATTGCATTAATGGTATCATGAGCATCATAGCAACGTTTCAATAATCTATTGTACTTATTGACTAACGTACCCTAAATCATTGAGACGCGATAGTGCCACCCTATTTCTCTTTTTGGAATTAATCTGCTGTTGTAGATATTAACTAATAGATACTAATAATAATATAATGTGAAAATTAGAATATAAAATATTCTTCTTATGTGTTCAAACACTCTAATTTCGTCACATCCGAATGAGCTACAAATTAGACTTAATACTTTCATGGCAAACTTTTGCAAGGTTGGAGTTTGGCTACTAAATAGCGAAACCATTCAACCATGAAAAAATAAATTTAAAGGTTAATAAGTATAAATAAGTCAAATCACTTAAGTAATGCTATAGTATAACGAACTAAATTAACTCACTTACTCGGTGACGTTAAGTCTTTGGCTCTTTGAGCTTGATCACAACCAAACATTCCATCTGCATTTTCAGAACTTGTTAATTGACTGGCTGGCTTCCGGAAGGAACCGGAGCGCTTCTAGCCACTAACGGCAAAGGCGGCCCCTTTCTTTCCTCGGTCCGATGACTCACTTGTTTAGTACTGCTAACTATTATAGGAGGATGCCACCCCCTCGGGACTACCAATATTGTTATTTCGGGGTTCATCTTCTCAACACATGCACAACAACCCATCCACACATCAAAATGTTTAGTGCCATCTTCTTGAGCTTTATAAAACAATCCGGGGATCAAAATATGTCGTGCAACATGCACATGCCGATGGAGTTGGTCAGTCCACCTTGCATTAATAATTTCAAACACTTTCTTATATTGTTTCTTAACTCCACAAAAAGGCCACTCAATAGTTTCCTTGGCTCTAGCCATTGCTTCATAAATATAGGCCATTGGTGGTTTATTTCCCCATCTACCAAACGAAACACTACTGTCAAAGGACCACAAACTTAAGTGCCCGAACAACATCATTCCAAAAGTGGGAAGAAATAAGAAGGTTGGCAACTTCTTTCCCCAAAGTTTCCTTTACAAAACTACTTGAAGTCCATTCGTTTGAGAATACTAGAATTCTCAAGTTTTTCTTTTGTTTGTACATAGCTTTCAAAGTCAAGTAGCCTGCTGCAAATCTTGTCTTGGCTAGTTTCACCAAATTTCTTTCATTTGTTAATTTTCTCAGCAAGTTCAACCACAATGACCTTTGACTATTACCTGAAGCATATGGGTTAATCTTGAATATGTCACCAAACGTCAAAATGATGCAATGAGCAGCACATGGAGTCCAATAAACGTGTCGATACGCTCCTATCATCATGCTTCTTGCTCTAATTTTCTCACTAGCATTATTAGTAACAACTTATACAACATTTTTCCAATCAGATTCTTTCAATAGTGTTCTCGAACAAGTTGTACATTTTGGTAGAATCGGTGTATTTATTGCTAGCATCAACAAAACCAAGAAATACACTAACGATTGAAGAATTCACCAAAATATTGATGATCATTTAACCTTTTTGTGCCATCCATTTGTCTATCATAATGGAACATCCAAACTTTCGCCATTGCACTTTATGCTCATCAATAGTTTTGTCCACTTTCTTCACATCCTTTTTTAGGCGAGTAACTGTAATTTCATGGAAGGAAGGAGGCTTCATTCCGGGGCCATGTTGTCCTATTGCCTCAATGAATTTATCAAATGATTTGTAATTAACACAATTAAAAGGGAGCCCCGCATCGTACATCCGTTATGCAAAAGCACTTACCACGCGCTCCCTTTGAATTTTCTAGGTTTCATCAAATCCTACTCCCTTTTCAAAGCCTCCCTTTTGTTGTGATTTTTCTGAAAAATAGAGATTGAGAGGACATTTCGTCACGTTCCGCTCCGTGGATGATGTACTTACACTAGAAGACATCTTTTGAGTTTTCGAGGGAGGCATCATTTCACCATATTTATCCATATCATCATCATCATCATCAATATTAACCACATGTTCTTCTTGCTGCCTCATCTGATATTTCGAATAACTCGCAATTTTAGTTTCCACATATGCCCTTATTTCTTCTATAACTTCTGTCTGACAACCATTATTTTACATTTCTGTTTCCACCCATCAAAAGTTGCTTGTGTCGAGTAACACCACCATTATAAGTAACTTTACAGAACATACGTATAAATTATTTTTTTGTTGGTCCTTGCATGCCATAATTCCATCCAATGTCCTTTTTTTTGCTAGCATCATACGTCATTGAAATCACTATTTATGGACAAAGAAATACTATATTGTTTAGTATAAAACTAAATTGAGTAGGGAAGACATAAATATAGAAGGATTAGATTTTTTTTTTTTTTTTTTAAAATATAGGCAGATTGCAATAGTCAATAGCTCTAGAACTTAAAAACCAGAGTATAAAAAACAGAGACTCTGCACACTGCACACAGCTGTGCTGACTGCATATTAAAGATGAAGAAGAGAAGAAGAAGAAGAGAAGAAAAAGAAAAAAAGGGTGCTGAAAACGTACCTGCTGAGGTCACGAAGCAGAGGAGAAAGAAGAACTGAAGAAGAAAGAAGAAGAAGAGAGAAGAAGAAGTACCTGTTGGAGAAGAGAGTCGGGAAGCTGGAGAAGAGGGTTCCGAAGCTCGCAGATTGCGAATGAAAGAAAAAAGGGAGTAGAGTTGTGGGTTTGTCAAAACTCCAAATAAACTCTAGTATTGCTTTTTAATTATTAAATCAGGCCTTTTTTTTTATTTATAAAAAGGTGAGGCCTTTAGTGCCTCACCTCGCCTCTCAGAAATCGCCAATGCCTCGCCTTGCCAGTAATAGGCGCATGGGTTGCGCCTCGCCTCGCCTCACTATTCGCCAAAGGCGATCACCTTTGAGGACACTGAGTGCTATATGGACTAATCTGCAAGGGTAAATATTTCAAAATGGTCAAGGTGAAAGTAGGGCAACTCTTCCATAGATGAGTCTGACGAAGCAGTCTATCATTCTTCTTGTGTTTGTTGAAGTCGTAGAATTATATGTGATTAGGGTTTTTGAAGTTGCATCTTTAAAACAGTGTTTTCAAAATAAATAAAGTAAAAGGGAAAATTAGTTAGATCATATTTTTTCATTAATGATAAGTTAAAATAATTGTTACAAAAAGGATCAGGGAGAGCAGGAGGTAAGCATAATATTGTAAACCACATAGGAGGTTAATGCTAGAAGTTAAATCTTAGGTGAAGTTTCTGAAAATTTCCCTTAATGATGTTGTAACTTAATAATGAACTTGTATGCAAAGTCTTCCTTATGCATCCCTTGTTCTATTCTCATTGATTCTATTGTCACTGCTCTTGCCACCAGGGTTCTTCCGCTCTTGGAAATCAACATTTCCTTGATCTATTTATTTTTCTAATGGCTTGGTTCTCTTCCCCAACAAATATTGGAGAATATCATCTTGATACAAGGCTTTACAAAATACCCATCTTTCTCACCTTTCAATTACTAATGTAAAAAGGCCTCTATGTATTTTGTACTAGAAATGTAACATTACATTTATATCTTACTTCTCTTGGATCTTCATACGGAGAAATGAGTATAAGTCGGTATGTTATTGTCCCTCAAAAACTTCACATTTGTCTTGGGTAAGAAAATGCCTAACTCAACCCCATAAGCCAGTTCCTGTGGTGAGCATTACCCAAAATTATATAAGGAGATAAGAAACTATCCCCTTAACTAATATGGGATATTCTTAACACCATAGCTGGACAGTTGGAGTGCAGACAACATAAATTAGAGGCCTAACATTTGGGAAACCAAGAATATGAATGAGCCTAGTTCTAACGCCATGTTAAGAATAAGTCTTGGACCTTACTCAACCCAAAAGTTAGCATAAGGTGTGGATTGCTCAAGAATATAAGGGAAGACTAACTCAATTCTTTCAACCAATGTAGGGTACTCCAACATTTGATGGTACTGATGTCAGTTTGAGAGGAACAATTTGAACTTATTGGGTACCTGGTGCCTCCAATCAATACTTGTATTAAATCGCTCCACCTACCAAGCTTAAGGAGTTGAAGATATTACTTAAATGCTTTTTTTGTCTTTGTTGAGATTTGCGCACCGGTCTGCATGATTTTCATCCCATGTTTCAATTTGATGAATGCCATGTGATTTTAAGTGCTGAAAATGTAAATGGAAATGAATGGGGAGATAATGTAGAACAATAATAACTTCAGTTTCTTATATATAAGTTCCTCCAAGGTAATGCATGTGTTTGTGTTTTATTTTTTAATGAAAACTCTTTTCCTTTAGTTAATACTGCACATTATTTTAACTCTAGGAGTTGGTTTCTATAATGAGGAATAATGCTTAAAGGTAGAGCTTTGAGAAAGCAAAATGAAAATCTTGATTCTGATGCTTCACATTTTCCTTCCAACAATGTTTGTTGTCTCTACAAAAAAAGTAGTTGGTTCAGACATGTGAAGAGTAGGTGTGTGGTGCGCAGATGCCCCAGTAAGGAGGTGTGAGGAACTGGCTATAGCAGGTTTTAGTAGAGGTAGAGGTAGGTCGGAGAAAAATTGTGGAGATGTGATTAGACATGACATCTTCAGCTTATTGTGGACATGATAGTAGATAGGAATGTATGGAGGTCAAGGATTAGGGACGGTTTCAGGTAGTAGAGTGTGGTTATATTTTTATGTGGAGGGGGTCAATCTCCTTTTATCCTTATTTAGTATTATATTTGTTAGTAGTCAGATCGTATCATATTCTTCATTTTCACTACGTACTGCTTCATTTGCTTTGTATCTTGCTATTTTATTGTCGATATTTTTCTTTCAATCTTGTTTTGATTACACTTCTTTTATGCCAAGGGTCTAGAGGAAACACCCTCTCTACCTACCAAGGTAGGTAGGGGTAAGGTCTGCATATATCCCACCCCACCCAGACCCCACTTGTGGGATTATATTGCATACGTTTTTGTATATACTTGTATACATAAAAGTAGTTCATGAAGTTTCAAATCCTAAGAAAGACAAACGCTCGGTAATTTCGTGCCATTACAAGTTTTGGTGGACAATTACTTGGTACCCTTACTGGTAGGAGGTAGCTAGTACCCAATGGAATAATTGAGATGCCTGGAAGTTGGCATGGTCACCACCATTTCTAAAAAAGGAAAAAGAGAGTTTCATGAACTTGCTATACTTTTCCATGTGAACATAAGCTACTTAAGATGATCTTTTGGATTTGGAGGAACATACAAGTCAATGGCCAAATTAGATAGCTAAATAGTATGGCACTGAAACAACATTGGACTGTTACCTTATACAACTTGAAATTCTAGATATTTTTTCAGCTTAAATCGAGATTTTATGACGCCAGTGAATTAAACCAACACAGTTAGCTTTCTTAGTTCCCATGGTGTCTGGAGTTGAGTTGGCTGGTTGAAGGTTATACATTACATCATACATGTTATTTTATGTGTATAACTGCACTTTTCTTTGTCAGCTATGGTTTGGAATGGCATAACAATAGTTCAATCACTGAAGTAGTCTTGTTATTTGAGTCAGATTCCTGTTGACAACAGGACCTGAGACTATGCCCCTGTTCAATTTTCTTATATTTTATAGTTTTGATGATTCTTTCTTTTATGTATGAAATTCATGCAGAACCTCTTCCTAATGTTATGCTTGTGGGAAAAAAATTCATCACTTTGTAATTGCTTTTACGCTTAATTGCAGGATGATCAAATCAAACAGTCTCAAGCTAAAGTGGTTAAAACAATTGAGAAGAGATCCCTTTTACCAAGACTTGTCTTTCTCTCAATTCAATGTGCATCATCATCTGTCAAGGGAAATGTTGAAGCAAATGGTTCTGTCTTTGATCCTAAGCTATCATCGGAGCTGAGATTGTTACTCGAGCGGTATGCCAATATCTTGGGATTTTCCTTCCAGGATGCTGTAGGGCTGGCTTTTGATAATTCGAGTGGCCTTAAGGATGCAGAGGTAAATTCTTTTGTGTTCATAATCTGTGTGAGGAACGGAGGATGTTTCCAAAGCTATTATTTTTTTGTTTGTTAATGTTCTTTTTGTTCTCTGTTTCTTGCTTCAATTATGTTAATACAAGCATACTTTTGGAGCCCTTATTATCATGACTTTTGTTGTTATTTGTTATCTCTTCACATCATTGTAATGGTTGGGGTAGTCTTCAAGGAGAATTGGAATTCCTAACTGTACAGGTTCAACATAGAAATGGGCCTTTCACAGAAAAAATAGACGAGGTGCATTACTGCATTCCTCAAATTGAAATTTCAGAACTTACATCTACTGAGATTCCAAAGAGGCTTGGGCTTTGAATAAACTTTGTATTTGTTTGGTGTTCAACATTAACTTTTAGTAATAATACAGTCGTTTCCGAATGCATAAAAGCTAGAGGTTTAGTTCCATACAACGTTTTGAACATTTTTGTTTTTTCAGTTTTTTTCCTACATTCTGAGGTAGATACTAGAAAGATTATTTGCATTATGCTTGATTGGGAATGGAGTAACCCAGAAATTTCCAGCTGTTTTGAAGTATCTCTAGGGTGCATGATCTTGGGAGCATGAGAGTAGAAACTGAGGAGACTATAATACTTCTTAAATCTGGCACATACATCAGTCATCACTATAATTGGACAATGAAAAGGTTAAAGGCTATGATAATCAAGTATGAAAACACAGCCTAGATATATAGCATATTGAAACTGATTTCAATCGAGGCAAATATGCAATGGGGCCTGATCATATCACAGGTGATCACACTTGTGAGAGGGGAGAAACTTTCTGTTGAAGTAAAGTTGGTTGATTTAGGTTAGTATGTCGTTTATAATTCAAAGCTGCAAAAAATGCATGAAAAGTTGCATATTGTTCCAGTTGGACTGTTGAATTACAAGAGAAGAGAAAATAATTGCTTATATCAGTTGTAAAAGAATCATCATGTTGCGTTTGAAGGATTAGCATTGATTCTTTGATGCAGCTCAAAACTACATTGATTCTTTGATGCAGCTCAAAACTATCTTAGGCATAAAGAATGATATTTCTAGGTCATTTCGTCCCAAACTTTCATTATTTGCTGTCTGGTGTCAGCTGTTAAACTGTAAGTTTTTGTGATAGACTAAATTTTTGTATGTTTGATCACCTTCTGTACAGGCATGGAGCTGCAATCTGATTGATTGGATGAACTTTGTTGTATTTTTAAATGCTTGGAATCTTTATTCTCATGAAGTAGATAGAGATTCAAATAAGCATGGTAGTACATGGCTTCTTGTGAATTTGATTCTGAAGAAATATATCCTGGATAAAGTGAGATCAATGGGAGCACTAGAATCATCACCCGGATGTGATCTTCCTCATCTGGTGCTATTGGTAACTGAACCTTTAGCTTGGCATATTATGGTGATTCAGTGTTGTGCCAGGTCATTATTGCCTTCAGGAAAGAGAAAAAAGAAAGGTGGACCTTCGGAGCAGTGTAACATTGAGTTGTGTCAAGAAGTACAGGATTCAATCCGTTGTGTATGTGAGACTATAGAGCTGGTTAGAGACTGGCTAAATCAACAAATGAGCAAGTCAGACAATGACAAATCGGAAAGTATACTTTCATCACTCAAAAGAGATGGAGAGTTAGGACCTGGGAAGGTCTACCGAGTTATTGAAACTTTAACCTCGTCTTCAACAATTGATAAAGGTCTTGGTGATGTGATCACTCGAGCATTGCAGTCTTGGAGTCCTGCTGATATTTCTAGAAAAATCATTACTAGTCAGCGAACTGCTTTATCTATTTTCCTTAGAATTTGTGATTCAAAAATCAAATCAGTAAAGGAACTGAAAGCTCAATTATAGCTGGCTGGGGAAATATTGGATTTTTCTGTGGAGGGGAGTTCCAAGTGATTTTCTTGTTTTTAGTTTCTAGGTATTGTTTTTTCCTAGTAGACTCATCCAACGTTGCTCCAAATTTTGGTTTCAGCTTTCAATTATGTACAATAAACATGAAATTCATTTTCCTAGTATCTTATTTGTTTTGCAGATATGTAATGTTTGTTTTTTGTACAAAGGATTTGATTGGCTGGCTGCTGATTTTGGTGCAAAAATATAAAAGAGGATGGATGGATGGATGGATGATTGATTCATGTCACTGTACAAAGAGAGAGTACTCATATAATGTCCTCGCATTGTTGTTAGTCGTTAAACCCACCCAACGACCTCGGTGGGAAGTATCAAACATTTCAAATCTTTTTCTCAGATTTAAATATTTTTCAAATTAACTTATTTTTCTTAAATTTAAGGAAAATAACTTGCTTCAAAAAAACATGAAAAACATTTTTCAAAATTCTCCTTCAACATCACATCTCAACTTTCCACTCTAACTCAAGAAAATCACCCCTATTTTGACTTGCTTGACCATAAAGGAACAAAATTAGGAAAATTGTTCATTAACAGGGATTTGGTGCTACCAACAACCATCTAATAAGTTGAGATTGAGAGGAGATAGTTAACTTCAAACTTTGATAAGGGTGATATTCTCTTCGTTGGGTTGAATGTCTTTAGGAGACTAATAGATTTGTTTGTTTTGTGCACCGAACACACTTGAATGAATGGTTAGTATAACATTTATTGGTGTTATATAATCTGACATCTGTAACCCTAGTTGGTCTTCTCTATTGTTATAAACCATGTAGTTTTTATTAAAACTCCCAATTCTCTTACAATAGTTACTTTTTGGAATCTCAATAGAAAATTATAAGAAGATTCTAGTACTCAATGAGATTAGGCCTCAACTTAGTTGGGTTACTGTATTTTGGATTGACTTCTTTAACCTTGTGAAGCAGGAGTAGTTTGGGCGATGATGTATCGGAAATTTACAGTACTTTTGATGCTTTAAACTTGGAGTTTTGTGTGCTTCTTAATCATTTGTTAGTAGATGTAATGATCTTTTGCTTGGATTTTGTTGGAAAATATAGTTTGGAGAAGTTGGGACTGAAAAGTTGCAGCAACAATTATTTTTGGTGTATTAAAGACTCGACCTACGAGCCGTAGGAATGAATCGTGGTTTGAAGTGTTGATTTCTGGAGCTAAGTGTAAAACGATGGAAGCTAATGATGAGCCGTAGTAACTTCTACGAGCCGTACAATTAAGTCGTGGAAAAGTTTAGAGAAGTTGAGCTCCAATACCTTGATGACGGTTAGCCAGGACAGGTTGTACAAAGATCTACGAGCCGTAGATCATACCCATAGAAATTGCTCTTAGGTGAAGGACTAGCTGGTGATTGACAGAAGGTACCTACGAACGCAGGAATTCCTACAAGTCGCAGGTACAAACCGTAGAAACAACTGCTAAACCTGAATTTTCCTAGATTTTCTTCTTACTTTATTTAGGATTTGATGTTTATAAATATTAGTTGTAATTTTCATTTTTCAGGTTATTAGACAATTTGATACCTTTACTTTTGGCTTTGAGAATTAACTTGCAAACATTTTGAGCATTTAATTCTTGAAGTGTTGGTTTATAATATTGCTTTTTAATCATCAATTCAAGATTTCAGATTTCATCTACCCTAATTGTAAGTTCATGATTAATTCTATTAGTCATATTACGAATTGTTATCACCCAAGCAGGAGTAACTAAATCCATAACTAGGGTTGTGGGAACCATAAGTAATTAACAAAGTTGACGTAATAATTAAGTAATTCTTGAATAGTGTTTATGCATGTATTGTTGATCTCTTCGTTTTTAATGCTTTTTAACGGTGCACAACGTTATAACTCTCCTTATTCCTACTTGTCCGACCAAGGAAGTAATGAATGGGAGAAGAGATTGAACAACGAATATCCAACGTTGATTATCCTCTATCTAATAGCTTAACATAAAGATGCGAGGGCTAATTTGGGGACAAAGGTAAGGGTTAGTAGAACATATACTCATAGACCGACCAAGTTGTATGGTGAAATTCCCTACTTGGATGACCAATCACTTAGGAGATACCTAACTTACCGACTTTGCATGTCAAACACTAAGAAATGGTTACTATTATAAGATTTATTGCGTATTATAGGATTTATTATGTTAAGAACTTGTGGGAAACACATGTACCCGAGTTTCTTCTTATATTGATCTTACAAATCTGCGAATCTTGTTTACTTGGTTACTTTTTGCTAAAATTAATCAATAATTATTTTGTGTTACAAAATCCCCTTTTTATGAAAATAATCTAACTAAAGTACAATCAACAGTATATTGGCCTAAGTCTAGACCATATTCCTCGTGGGATCGACCCTAACCTCTATTAGGTTCTTTATTTGACAACAACCGCTTATACTTCTTTAGGGAGGTGTAATTTGGGCATATCAAATTTTAGTGCCGCTGCCAGAGAATAAGGCTTTTAGATTATACTAATTTTGTGATTGCACTTTAGTCAATTATTTCATGATTTACATTTTATTTTTGTTTTGTTTTCTATAGGTCTTATTCTTAGTGTATGCCAAGTACACGGTGTCAAGGTAGTCCCATGACCCCTTACAATCTTGAATTAAGAAGAACTCTTAGAAGAATGACTAGACCATGTCATAATATGGGACTAGATGATGATCCAAATAGAGAGGGTCATGATGAGGTGCTTGGAGTCCAAAGTCTGGGAGTAGTGGAAGTGCCTAGAAACATTCCAAATAACCCTTTCTTTGATAATCCTGAGAGAGTGCAAAATTAACAAGCACCCGATATGCGTCATAACTACATGGTTAACCATAATATTACAGGATCAATGGGTAGCATTGTTGTACCCCCATTGCCACTTGGTCTTACGTTCATTGTCACCAGTAATTTGATGCAAATGCTTACGTCTAGCGGGTTGTTTGCTAGGCTACTATCTGAGGCATATACTCATCTAAGTAAAGTCACCAATGTTTGTACGAGTAGTGTGGGAAGTTCATATCTAGAAATGGATGTAATTGGGTTAAGGGTGTTTCCACTATCATTGACAAGTGATGCTTCCATATGGTTATCTGAGCTACCGTATAACCAAATCACCACTTAGAACAAGCTACACCAAGTGTTCTTAGATAAATATTTTCCGGTGTAAAAGAAGATGAAGCTTAAAGAAAGAATCCATAATTTTGTGGTTTCACTTGGAGAATCAATTAGTGATGCATAGGACACATTCATAGGCAATATGAGCAGTGTTCCAAATCATCAAACTGATGATGAATCGCTCAAGGAGTTCTTTTACAGAGGATTAAATGACAACGGTAAAACGGTGTTGTAAACTATTTATGGAGGATCGTACGAAGCTAACACATTTATGCAAATAACAGGGAAGCTGGAGAAGATTGCCAGAAACAATCGGCTACCACAAAGAACACTTTTTCTATACAAGTCACACAAAATCAATCCAATGATGATATTCGTGAAGAGATGGTGCAGTTGAGAACAAAGGTTGTCTTAGTACTAAAACATGTGAGTGGGAATGCAGAGAAAGTTAATGTAGTACATTATCAAAATAGACTTCCATCGCTTGATGAGTATATATATGAAGAAGATGTAAATTTTGTGAATGATTAGACGGGGGTTTCCGGACCAATGCCCAAGTATACAATCAGGATATTTGGTGCCAAAGTCAAGGAAAAAAAGGCAAAAACTACAATAATTAAAATCTTGAAAGGAACTACAATTGTGATGGGAACTATAATCGTGATAACAAATACAACAAGAACGGGTATAATAACAAAAATAATAAGAGTGGCCCTTATTTTCAACCAGGGAGTTGAGATGGAGGATCAAGTTTTAATTGTATTGAGTATATGATGGCTAAGATGACTACAAGGTTTGACTCAACTGATGACAATGTGAAAGAGATGCGTACTGACTTATCGAGCATTGAGAAAAAGGTATATTCACATGCAATATCAATTAGATAGATTGAGCAACAACTGAGCCAATTATCTAATCATGTGCAATCTGCGTCAACAAGGAACACTTCCCAGTAATACCATCCAACATCCAAAGAATGATGGACATTGCATGGTAGTTACTACTAGGGGTGGAAAACAGACTATTGACCCTCCTATACCGACTAGTGTGGAAAGGGAAAATGAACTTGAGGAGGATGAAGTTGAAGTAGTGGAACAACCAAAGGATCAAAATAAGAAGAACGCTGAAGTTACTCAAAAGATCATTCAAATGCCAAGACCTCTGCCTCCCTTCTAACAAAGATTAGTCAAGAAAACTGAAGAATGAAAGTATCCCAAGTTTATATCCATATTGAAGCAATTATCGATAAATGTACCTTTGATTGAAGCACTAGAACAGATGCCCGGATTATGCTAAGTTCATGAAAGATCTTGTGACCAAAAAGAGGGATGTTAGTTTTGAAGGTGATGATAAGTTGTAGCATTGTAGTGCCATTGCTATTAGATTGTTAGTGCAAAAGAAGGAGGCTCCCAGGGCTTTTACTATCCCATGCACTATTGGCATGTCATACTTTGCTAAGGCCCTATATGACTTGGTGCTAGCATAAATTTGATGCAGCTGTCTGTGTTAAAAAAGATGGGCATGGGAGCCCCCAAACCAACTACATTGCGGTTACTTATGGCTGATTGGACTGTGAAGAAACCAATTGGGGTACTATAAGATGTAATTTCATGGTATTAGACTATAAGGTTGACTTTGAAGTGCCTATCATCTTAAGGAGACCATTCCTTGCTACTAGGTGTGATTTAGTTGATATGGAAAGTGGGCAGATGAAATTTTGATTGAACAATGAAGAGAGGACATTTAATTTCTACAAATCAATGAAGCATCAAAGTGATCTTTAATTGGTATCTATTGGGAATTATACTATTGAGGAGAAACAAGAGGTAAAGATTGAGGAGAGTTTAAGTGTTGAAACAGGAGATGCCGTGGTCATGAATTTTTATGGAAATTGTATTGGCGTGTACGATGAGTTGGTTGCTACACTTGATGAGGTGTATTAAACTTGTCTCCCACCAAAGAAGCTTGATCCAAATATGAAGAATCAAGAAACTCCGCCTACAAAACCATCTACTGATGAGCCTTTGAAGTTGGAGCTAAAGTCTCTCCCATCTCATTTGCGGTAAGTGTTCTTGGGCCAAAATAGAACTTCGTTGGTCATTATTGCTACTGATTTGAACGGGGCAAGTAGAGGCTTTGATATCGATGGGATAACTATTGCTGACATTATTGGTATTCCACCAGGTATATGTTCTCACAAGATATAAATCATGCCTGATAGTAAACCAAGTATTGAACACCAAAGAAGATTGAATCCACTGATGCAAGAAAGTGTGAAGAAAGAGATTATCAAATGGTTAGATGCTGGGGTAGTTTATCCGATCACTGATAGTAATTGAGTGTGTCCAGTTCAATGTATGCCAAAGAAGGGAGGAATCACTCTGGTTCCCAGCACAAAGAATGAGCTTGTCCCAATGAGTGTCAGTGGTTGAAGGGTCTGCATGGATTGGCGCAAGTTGAATGCATGGATAGAGAAAGTTCACTTCCCAATGTTGTTCATGGAGCAAATGTTAGATCGTCTCGCTAGAAAGGGTTGGTAATTTTTTCTAAATGGGTATTCGGGCTACAATCACATCTATATAGCTCCAGAAGATCAAGAGAAGACTACTTTCACTTGTCCTTATGAGACGTTTGCTTTCAAGAGGATGCCTTTGGGGTTTTGTAATGCACTAACGACTTTTCAACATTGCATGATGTCTATATTTTCTGATATGGTGGAAGACACTATTGAGGTCTTTATGGATACCTTTTTTGTGGTTGGTGACTCATTTGAAGATTGCTTGGCACACTTGGGTGATGTGACTTCATGGTGAAATACGACATAGTTTTGGGCCATCAGATTTTGCAGAAAGGCGTCGAGGTTGATAGAGCAAAGGTCGAGGTGATTGAAAAGTTGCCACCACCAATCACCATCAAAGGTGTTAGAAGTTTTCTAGGTCATCCTGGTTTCTATAGGAGGATTATCAAAGATTTCTCCAAAATTGTACACGCATTGTGCATGTTACTCGAAATTGAGACAAAATTTAATTTTTAATGATGCTTGTCCGAAAGCATTTGAGGGTCTGAAAAAGAAGTTGAATTCTGCACCATTCATTATTTTACCAGATTGGGGACAACTGTTTGAAGTTTTGTGTGATACGAGTGGGGTAGCACTTAGTAGTATTAGGTCAAAGGCGAGAAAATATTCTTCATCCCATATAGTATGCGAGTAAAGCCTCAAATGTTGCTCAAAAGAACTATACTGTCACTGAACAAGAATTGGTTGCTGTAGTCCTCACGTTTGAAAATCTTAGATCCTATTTGCTTGGCAATGAAGTCATTTTGTACACTGATCATTCATTATTAGGTATCTTATGGCCATGAAGGATGCAAAACTGAGACTCATATGATGTGTGCTATTGTTGCTTGAATTCAATTTTGAGGTAAAAGATAGACATGGAACGAAAAATCAAGTTGTTGATCACTTGTCTAGATTAGAAGAATAGGCAATGTTGAAGTTAGCTGATGGAGTTGAAATTAATGATACGTTCCCAGATGAATAGGTTTTGGCTGATTTCATTGATCTTATCCTGTGATTGACATATTTCGCTAATTATTTGGTGTGTGATATGGTACCTTCGGATTTTTCATTCCACCAAAGAAGGAAATTCATGTCTGATGTGAAAAAGTTTTTTTAGGAAGAGCCTTATTTGTTTCATGTTTGCGCTGATGGGATTATTTGTCGATGTGTTCCTAAGGCAGAAATGATGAGTATTTTGGAAGCTTTCTATTCGTCTCCCGTTGGTGGCCATCATAGTGGTATCTGGACTGCTCGTAAGATCTTGCAGTATGGGTATTATTGGCCTACTATCCACCAAGACACTCATGATTTTGCTAAGTCTTGTGATCATTAACAAAGAGAAGGAGGTATTTCAAGTAAGCAAGAATTCCCACTGACTCCTATTTCGGTAATTGAACTGTTCGATATTTGGGGACTTGACTTTATGTGTCCGTTTGTGAGTTTGAATTGGATGAAGTACATACTTGTAGGGGTTGACTATGTCTCTAAATGGGTGGAAGCTGTCGCGCTTTCTTACAATGAAGGGAAGAGTGTCACCACATTCCTGAAAAAGAATATCTTCTCTAGATTTGGTACAAAAAGGGCGATTATCCGTGATTAAGGTTCTCACTTTTGTAATAAGTTGTTTAAGGCATTGCTTGAGAAGTATGGAGTTTGACACAACGTAGCAACTCCTTACCAACTGCAGACTAGTGGGCATGTTGAAGTGTCAAATAGAGAGATTAAGCAAATCCTTATAAAGACTGTGAATACGAACAAAATTAACTGGTCAAGAAAGCCTGATGATGCTTTATGGGCCTGTCACACTGTATTTAAGACTCTAGTTGGTATGTCTCCCTACCAACTTGTGTTTGGGAAGTCTTGTCACTTGCATATAGAGTTAAAGCATAAAGCGATATAGACACTCAAGAAGTTTAATCTATATTGGGATGCTACATCGACTTAGAGGTTGAATGAGTTGATTGAACTTGATTAGTTTCGCCTAAAAACATATGAAAGTTCAGCATTGTATTAGGAAAAGATGAAGAAGTACCATGATCAAAAGATCAAAAAACATGAATTTGCTCCAAGTGATTCGGTACTTCTATTCAATTCAAGGATGCCCTTGTTTCCTGGGAAGTTCAAATCAAAGTAGACGGGACCATTCGGAGTTGTGCAAGTGTTTTCACATGGAGTAGTTTAACTTGAGAATGAGGAAGTAACAGGATTCAAGGTGAATGATCAAAGGATCAAAATCTACTTAGGCAAACAAGAGGAGGTCAAAGAGGTGATCGAAGAACGGGATCTTGATAAGTCTAAGTAGTGAATGGGCATGTGTCGTGCCATGACGTTAATCAAGTGCTACTTGGGCGGCAACCCAAGATGTAACCTATCTAGTTTGAATGCTTTTAGTGATTTTTATGTTTTTAAGTTTGATTTTTGGCTAGAATAGGTTAGTCTAGGGCATGTGTCCAAAAAGTGTCAAAAGGAAGTCCTAATGTTTACTACATTTGCAGGAAAGAAAGAAAAATATAAAAATATTCAAAGTGCAGAAGGTCCTACAGTTTGGACCTACGAGTCGTAGGGAAACTTACGGATCGTAGGTCTGATCCGTAGAATCTTGGACTAAGGTAAGTCATTGAGGACTAGTTTTACAGTTCCTATCTACGAGTGATCATTCATTCAATGAACCATAGATTGCATCCATATAATTTAAGTCCAAACACAACAATAGTTTTAAGTCTATTGGTGCACAATATGAACCGTATAAACTTTGACGGTCCATAGTCCACCCTTTTAGACCTAGGTATGTTTACTGAATTTTACTAAGTGTTGAGTAGAATGACGGAGGCCATCTACAGTTTGTAGGAATGACTATGGACTGTAGACGGGCTTTCGTCTAACCTGTTTGCATAAATTAGATTGACCCGACCCACGACTCTTTCAAATAAATCTTTCCATTCTCAAATTAATCCCCCATTTCCTCACTTTCTAAACTGTTACAAACCCTCAACCATTGCACCCCTCTATATTTCCCACCATTTCACATCAAATTCTAACTTCTCAAATCCTACTTCACATTATATAAACCCATTCTTTCATCTCCTTCCTTTTCCTTCTTCCTTTCTTAGTTTGTTTTTTCAATCTTTCATTCTTTATAATTGAAGCAGTCGGGGGTTAGGGATTCATCAAGTTGGTCTTTGATTTCTAGGCATCTAAGTTGGAAGCACACTCACACATCTCTAAATTCTCACATAAAGGTATGGGTTTTGATCCTTTGCCTCATTGATGAAATTAAGGTTGTGTACACTTAACTTAGGATTGTATTGCTCATTTATTTATGTGCTACATGTTAAAAATCAACCCTTGGTATGATAGTTATTGCGCGTGTTGCAAATTATGTGGTTACCTGTCATATGAGTGCAAATAATTTGAAGCAAAATGAAAACCTGATTTATGGCTGAATTTGTGTTACCTTAATTATCAAATTTTATATAACCCCCTAAAGATGACGGTAGATTGTAGGTGTTAGTATAATGAAATGCATGATTTGATATAGAATGGGTTGATATATTGATATTTTAAATTGTATAGGAAGTTTGATATTGAACTAATGAAACTTAGAATTGACGACTTTGATCTACATGCTGTAGGATTTCCTATGGACTGTCGATCAGTTCGATCATCTTGAAAGCTAAAAAAGTAGCCTAAGTTAGGAATGTCGGTTTGGTTTATAGCCCATAGATACTTTGAAGGATCGTACTGGTGAACTGTCATTCTAACATTTAGAAATTAAAATTGTATCTTCTTTTTCTACAGTTGGATCTTAAACCCCGTAGAAGTTTCTACAATCCGTATGAACCAACCGTTAACAGAAAAAAGTACTTGTCTACAATTTTTCTATGTTTTCTTTTGGTTTCATAATTTTAATTTCTTATTTCTTGATTTTCTCTGTATGCCTTGTCTTCCACAGGTACAATGCCACCAAAGAATACGAATACTTACCAACCAAAGGGGAAGTCCAAGTCCACTGCCCCTTCGACTTGGCTACAACTAGTAATTGAACCTACTGATGAAGAGTTGAGCTGGTTTGAGTTCAACCCAAGCACTGATAATGATTCTCCAAAGGCACCCCTAACTACTCGCTAGTAATCAAGACAACTTGAAATAGTTCTGGTGTTAGAGGAGTTTGACTCCATCAGTAAGGCTATTGCTTCCCAATCTTAGAATTTCAAGAGAAGGAAGTGGGGAGTCACAACTTGAGGTAGCCTTTAGTTCATAACATGAAGCACACTCCAAGTTAGGCTCCAACTTAGACTTAATTGTAGCATCTGCTTCTGATGCATCTGAGTCCGGGAGGCATATAATTCATCTCTTACTCATCATATTGAGCCTGTACAGGTTGCCGGTGAGCCAAATAAATGGTGCGTTTAGGGTATGTTTCAGATCTATATAGATGCCATAATGCATTACTCAAGCATGCTCGACATATTACATAGGAACATAGGGTTCTTACTCCACATTATACCAGCCTTACATGGGCTGCTTCAGAGGCACAATTGTGAGTGGATGGCAGAGGAACCAGGAAAATATAGTCCTTTCATGGTACGAGAGTTCTATGCTATGCACATCTACAATAAAGAATGCCTTAGCTCAGAGGGCTAAATATTTAGCTCACCCTCCACTCTTGACTACTTTAGTGCAGGGTATTCTCATAGATTTATCAGAGGCCACATTTCACTATTTTATGTATGGCCCATCTCATGCCCAACTGATTAATACAACTGAGTTTGACTACCGGATGTAGCTAGTCCAGAATAGAGTGGCTATGAGAGACATAAAGCAGAGAGAGGCATTGCTTCGATGGATAGCCAAATATATTGCTGTTGAGGGGGGTTGAAGTTGAATAGGTCTGGGACATGACACTCTCCATTAACAAGGTGTCACTAAGTTTTTTTGAAAAGTTTTGGTGGTTGATTGTCCAGACTAGATTGTCCCCATGATGGCAGATAACTAGTTGATATGGGATCGGCAGTCATGATTGCCTGCTTGATGATGGGGCATGAGATTGATTTCACCCGTATAGTGATTGCTGAGATACATGAAAGGGCATTTTAAAAGACTACCACATTTCCATTCCCTTGAGTGATATTTCGCCTATTGATAATGCTCAACACTTCATCCAATTCTAAGTGAAGGCGACTACAATCTAGTATAAACCCAACGAAGAGTTGGGGTCGATCGCATAGGGAGTGATACGATAAATAATTCAATTACGAAGTAAAATACATGTTCTAATCTTTTGTATGAATAGAAATTATAGAAAGCATTAAAGTAAATTGAAAGGGTTGACAACTAGGGGAGGGGGAATAGCTTTGTTAATTAACATCTACTAAAATAGGATAGTAATCAAGTAGAAAGGGACCCTTGGGGATGTGATTGGTTAATTGCCAATTTCACTATACGAGTGATTACTAATTAATGAAAGTCCCTGAATCTTAGTAGGTAGGCTAGACTTTAGATGCAATGGCTATATCTCAATCAAATATTATGATTCAAGCGATTTCTCTCATACCTCGATAAGCATCATAATTATGAACAACCTAAAACCTCAATTAATCTACTCTCTCAAGCTAGATTGGTAGGATCACATTTAGAATTTACTCTCTTGAGATGAACCCATAGCAATGAAATCACTACAATCATCAATTGATAACCTTAATTCTAAAACCTCTTTCTCAAGCAAGCATAGAATACTAAGCTAAAGCTTCATTTGCAGCTATAATTCATGAATTGAAACTCAGCTAACAATTGAACCCACTTAAAAACAATAATTAAATCATTAATTACTAACATCCATATGCTAATTAAGATAATTAATCACATAATCACACCCCTAAGAATGGGGGTTTTAGCCACACATTATATAAAGCAGGAAAATATTACTAACTATGTTCTCCATGAGTTGGGTAACAAGATTCAAGTCTTCAAAATGCTTGAATTAAACTTAAAATCAAAACCCAACTTAAAATTCTACTCAAAAACTCTAAGAACAATTTATCAATTATCGGAACTAAAGCCTCTTTCCAAAAATATCTTTTTGTCTTTTAAAATTTTGCATTTATACTCTTCCAGATTTTCAGCTTCTGGACCAATCGGCAAAATTAGTAGAGCATCGCCTACCAAGTCGGCGATGCTCCAAGTGTCCTTCTCTATTGGCATTTTAACCCGCCTCTTCACTATTTAGGTTCTATAAATTTGGGTGATCAAAATTTGTGTTGCCGATCCATTTGGTGGTTTGCCAAAGGTCCATTTCCATCGCCAATTTGACTTCTACCTAGGGCTAGCACTTTGTAACCTTTGGCGAGCTGAAGTACCACTCGGCGAGTCACCGAGTGGTCTTGGCGATTTCCATCTTTCCTTATCTTCAACTTTTCCTCTCCTTTTTTCCCGGTAATATTCTTTCCTTGCTCTTTTGCCTTCATAGATACAAATTAACATTTTAACATAAGTTTAGAGCATCAAACATGCATCGAGCACACTAAAACTATGAATAATAAGCCCTAAATGAGTCGAAATCCCAGACTCATCACCTATGCAGAGAGGCTACTGCTCAAGTTTTACGGATTGATTATATGATTGAGGTGACTAAGACTATTTATGTCGGTCTAATTCAGGCAAACCCCGCAAAACCACATCAGGATATTTAGATTGGTGTGCTATCTATGGGTTGAAAACTTGCACTAGAGCAGCCCGAAGAGAGCACCATTCCAACCCTTACTTTGAGCATGCTGAGATTGCTCCTCCATCGTCTTCCGACCTAGATATGAGTACACCACGTTCCCTAATTACCTTAGGTTTCACCATTTTTCCATTAGCTAGACTCCAAAAGTTGGAGACTCAGATGGAAACACTTGTACAACATATTAGGCCATATATGAAAAAGGTAGTGGAAGATTCGGAGGCAAGGATGCAAAGAGATGTTGAGGAGAAGATTTAGTTAGTTCATGGTAGGATTGATGACTTTGAGCTACGGATGCTAGACCAATCTCAAACTGCACCAATTGTAGACCTTTCTAGCTTCCAGACTGAGTTAGCCACACTCTGGGCTGACTTATATGCCTTGGTTGCTGCTGGCTCATCTACATTTGAGACTCTCCCTGTTGATGCTAGAGGTGACATGCTATTTTCTTTGTTTGGAGAGGATGACCCTTCGAAAGCCATTCCTCATGGGGGTTGGAAGTGCACATGGACTTCTGAGGGTGCTACTATTTATCCTACTGAGGAGAGGTAGGTATGAAAGGGAGAGCGGAGATAGTTTGAGACTGTCCAACAACATTCCATAATTGATGAGGAGATGTGACTGCAGAGCTTTAGGAAGTTAGCTGCTGGAGATTTAGATTCAAGGGGAACTACTAATAGTGCTCCTTAAACTGTTACAGGGGCAATACTGATGGTGCTCCTTAGAATACTACAGAGGGCGTCTCTTACTGCAACACACATGTTGATACATCGGGTTTGGGGGTACCAAACCCACCAACTTCTTGATTGTTCTTTCGCGCTTGAGTGCCATAGCTATGTCACACCATATCTCTTTATATTATTTATGCATTGAGGGCACTGTACTGTTTATCGTTTGTTGGTGGGGTGAAGAAATTGTGAGTGTTAGGGTGAAATCTAAATAGTCCGTCTTACAATACTTCCTTGAAGTTTTCTTACAGTGTTCTTTATCCCAAGGAACTATTTAACTTTTGTTGAACCAGGATGTTTTGAATGTAAATTGTAGAAATAGACGAGAAATAAAAAGCATTATGGCAGTAAGGAATGAAATTGACATACAAATTTTGAATTATGTGCTATATTTGTGTGATTGAAAATTCAAATGTGTAAGATCTTTGTATGACATGATAGAAATTAATTAGACAACACGACTCAAGATGTAGCATGAACCAGATACACTAATGATTTGTTAGTGAAATGATGTGCCATGTGTATGTGAGGATGTTTATGTTTTCATACTGTATGATCCAATCTAAGAAAGGTCCCGTTAGTCTTGCTAAGATGATTTAACTATCAATTGGGAAAGAATCATAGAACATTGTTGAAATTGAGTCCACTTAATCCTAAAACAACCAACCAAATAAAAGAATTGCTCCCTTTGATGCAAACTGTTGAGCCTCAATTAGACCCTTCTTTCAATTCACCCAATGCACCTTCCTCGGGAAAATCGTTAACCTTTGTTTTGGTCTTGATCCCTCCATGGACATCGTGTACCTCAACTCATGCTAAAAGCCTAAGTTGAGGGTGGGTACTTTAGAGTTGTTTACCTTGGTTTTGTCCCTAGTCTTTCCTAGTACATCTTGCACCTCAATTCATGCTGAAAACCTAAGTTGAGGGTGGCTATTATAGAGGAAAACAAGAAAAGAGATGGGTATGAAAGAGTTGTGTGCTGAGAAAAGAAGAAAAATGTGTGAGATGGTGTGAGTTACTTTTGGGTTACTTTTGCATAGTGTTGTTTAGAGTTTGTTGTGTCGCTTGACGACACACAAGGATTTTAAGTTGAGGGTGTTGATGTACCATGAATTTACGGTAATTTTAGTGCTTTAAAGTTGGACTTTTCTTGTGTTTTAAGAATTTGTTAGTAGATGTGATGGTCTTTTGCTTGGATTTTGTAGGAAAATAAGTTTTGGAGCAATTGGGACTGAAAAGTTGCAGCAAGAGTTATTTTTGGTTTTTTGACATCTCAACCTATGAAATAAGTCATCGTTTGAAGTGTTGATTTTTTGGATGTAAGTGTAGATTGATGAAAGCTAATGATGAGCTTTAGTAACTTCTACGAGTCATACAATTGTGTCTTGGAAAAGTTCAGAGAAGTTCAACTCCAATACCTTAACGATGGTTAGCCAGGATGTGTCGTACAAAGATCTACAGGCTGTAGATCATACCCATAGAAATTGTTCTTAGGTGAGGGACTAGCTGCTGATTGATGGAAGGTACTAAAGACCATAGGAATTCGTACAAGTGCAGGTAGGAATAGTAGAAATGATTGCCAAAGCCGAATTTTCCTATATTTCTTTTTTCTACTTTATTTAGGATTCGATGTCTATAAATATTAGTTGTAATTTTTTTGTTTTTTGGGTTGTGAGAAAATTTGATACTTTTACTTTTGTCTTTGAGAATTAACAAACATTTTGAGCATTTAATTCTTGAAGTGTTGGTTTATAATATTTATTTTTGTTCATCAATTCAAGATTCTGGATTTTATCTACCCTAATTGAAATTTCACGATTTATTCTATTAATGATATTATGAATTGTGATCACCCAAGCATGAGTAGCAAAATCCACAACCAGGGTTGTGAGAACCATGAGTAATTAACGAAGCAGACCGAATAATTAAGTAATACTTGAATAATGTTTATGCATGTATTGTTTATCTCTTCGCTTTAAATGTTTTCTAACAGTGTGCAACATTAGAACTCGCCTTATTCCTACTAACCCGACCAAGGAAGTAATGAATAGGAAAAAAGAGTAAACAATGGAGATTTCGTATTGATAATCCGCTATCTTATAGCCTAAAATAAAGATGCAAGTGATAATCTGGGGTCAAGGGTAAGGGTTAGGAAAGCATACACCTGTAGACCGACCAAGTTACGTGGTGAAATTCCCTACTTGAACGACCAATCACTTAGGAGATACCTAACTTACAGACTTTGTATGTCAAACACTAGGAAATGGTTACTGTTATAAGGTTTACTACGTTAAGAACTTGTGGGAAACAAATATACCCTAGTTTCATCTTATATTGATATTACAAAGCTGCAAATCCTATTTACTTGGTTACTTGTTACTAAAATCAATCAATCAGTATTTTGTGTCACAACCGCCCCCCCCCCCCCCCCCCTCTTTTACGAATATAATTTGACTAAAAGTACAATCAATAATAAATTGGCCTAAGTCTAGACCATTTTCCTCATTGAATCGACCCTAACCTTGGTTAGATTCTTTATTTGACAACGATTACTTATACTTCTTTAGGGAGGTTTAATTTGGTGTATCAGGCAACATCAAAATCTTGCGCCGTTGTTGAGAAGTGTAATTTAGAGTCCAATAATTTGTAGAAATTCATCAGCTAACATTATTTTATTTCAAATTACAGTGGTTATTTTTAATGTCCATTGTTGGGTTTTACATAGTTGATGCCCGATACTAGGAGTCAAGGATCTCCCTTGATTCCAATTGACTTTGAATTAGAAAGAACATTCAGGTGACAAAGATTGAAATTTTTGATGGTTGATCAACATGATAATGGGTCCATAGCTGAGACTGTTTTTCAAGTGGGCCATGTCTTTGCTATTAGACCTGTACCACTGGTAGAAAACACTATTTTGAATATCACTAGCACAATGTTGAATTTACTAGGTATTAAGGGTTTATTTTGGTGGTCTACCTCTTGAAGACCCAAATAAATATCTTAAAGACTTTGCACGGGTATGTCTAGCTTACAATGTAGCAGATATCTCTATAAAGGGAATCAGACTGAGGTTGTTCCCGTTTCCCTTGATTGCTGAAGGAACTAAATGACTTGGGGACTTACCTGAAGCATCCATCTCTGGACGAAACTTATAGATGTATTCTTGATGAGGCTCTTTCTTCCAAATAGACATATCCAACTAAGAGATGAGATTAGAAACTTTAAATAAGTTTTAGGTGAATCACTACATTAAGCTTGGTTCTGATTTATAAAGAAGTTAGTTTAGTGTCTAAATTACAAGCTGCCAGATAAAGTGTTGCTTGAAATCTTCTACAGATCCATTAGATGTAGTCAACAATTCTATGATCAATAATGTTGCAAAGGGTTCACTGATAGACCACACTTATAAGGAGGTTAGTAGTTTGCTTGACCATATGACCAAGAAAAAAATGACTTGGCATACTAGAAAAGATAAGATTGTAAGCAGGGCATAAACCCTAAAGTTTTCAACGGAAGAGAGACTCAGAGAGGAAGCTAAGAAGGAAAAGATGACAAAGTTAATGATGTAAATAGAGTTACTGACTAAGCATGTAATGGTGCCCTTACACAAAAGGGGAATGTTGTAGCTATTAATGATCAAGAGTATAGACATGAGAATGCCTAATGTAATTATGAGGAGGAAGCTCCCTATATCAACAATCAGATGGGGCTTGTTATTCAAAATACTAATCAAGGACCTTGGCGGGTAGGACAAAAGAACTAAAGTTGGAACATAGACCAACACACAACTTGTCGAGATAGGAACCAAGGTGCCCAGTACCAAGATTTGAACCTCATAAGTGCTTATCCATATGTGCTGCTTAGAGGAGGGAAACATAGTACCTACCCACCTTTATTGAGCAACCCTAAAACATCTAACATGGAAGATATGCAATCGTGCGTACTTATGAAAGTGGAGATCAAAGTGCTCTACCAACTCCCGATAAGTTTGAACTAAATGAGAAAAAGGATAGTGTCAACCACTTTTTCAATACATTTAAAGGAATACACATCAACATTCTTGTTATTGATGCATTGAGGGAAATTCTGAAGTATGCAAATTAACTGCAAGAAAAAGTGGCTTGCAAGAATGAAGTAAAACAAAGTAAGAAAAGGGCACATACAGAGTATTAGGTGCAAGCATCCCAAAAAGCTTGATGACATAGGGAGTTTCACTCTTCCTATACAAATAGGTGAAATGGATGTTAGAGTTGCACTATGTGACCTAGGAGCAAGCATAAACTGAATGTGAGACAAACCATGACAATTCTAGCAACCTGAATAAAACATGCAATTTGACTAACACAAGTTTAAAGACATGAATTTTTCCTATTATGAGGATTCATGAAAATAGCTATTTAGAAGTACTTAGTTATAGGTAAAAACATGTATTTGGATTCATGAAAATAACTATTTAGAAGTACTTAATTATAGGTAAAAACATGTATTCAAAGGCTATCCATGAAGGAGAACTAACATATGATGAATATCATGCTTTTCATAAGAACCTAAATTCCATAGAAATCATTAACTGTTAAATGAATTAACTTTGGGACTAAATGGGTGAAAGGATACTAATAGATGAAATCCAAATACCTGAAAGAAAAACACTTGAAAAAATTATTGAATTGCAACTTGAAGATGATGAGGCCTAGTTACTAGCTTGGTAGAACTTAGAGCATAATGATCTGATGTTAGGCATAGCGAAGGGGTTTTAGTCAACTTATTTCACCTTAATCCCACTTAGGATGGTCAAAGTGACATAGTAAGGAGTTTAAAGAGTGGGAAAAGACTAAAACATCCTTGAAAGAAAACAATTAAAATAATCCATGAGGGCCATCTAGGTCTATGGTTCCATTTATGTTCTGTAGATGCCATCCATCAAATTTACAAATTTCTTAAGTACATTCTACGAGACACTCTATGGTCTGTAGTCCTATCTATGGTCCCTAGACTTAGTTTATAAGTGCTAGGAAGTAGAAAGAGTAACTAAGTTTTCCTGCACATCATTCCATGATTTAAGTCCATGGTCCATAGTTTGATTCACGACAGGGGGTTTGAGTTCGTGAAAATCAAATTGAAAACCAAGTATCTAAAGTTGATCTACAAACGTCATCTACAGTTCGTGTTTCCTTTTATAACCTGTAGATGACGTCCATAAACCCCAAAATTCTATAGTCAATAGTCACTTAATTCCTCATGATCTATTAAGTATGGTCTGATCTGGTCTTAGAGTTTCTAAGGTGTTATAATGTCAACCACTTGGAAACATTCATACTAGAATGAAGTCTAATTGAGTTGAAAAGAGTAGGGAAAGAGTTGCAATCCCAAGACTGAAAACTTCAAATTGAAAGCTGAAAACTTGTGAAGTGACAAAATGCAGACTAACACATGAAGACTATATTGATGTCATGAACATGCATGCATACAAAGACATAAGAATAACAGAAAGACATGAATCTGAATAGAGTACTATGGAGGACCTATTACCTCACGTTGAAACTGAACTGGAACGGAAGAGGTGCGGGGGGGGGGGGGGGGGGGAGGGGGGTACTTGGCCATCAAATCCATATCTATACCCCAAATAGCTCCCTTAACTTGCTGAATCCTCCAAAGAACTTTCACTGAAGCAACTTCCTTATTTCTCAACTTAGGAACCTAATGGTCAAGAATCTTGACATAGACTTTCTTGTAAGAGAGAATATCCTTCACACTGGCACTCATTAAAGGTACAACTGAAGTCAGTTCACCAATGCATTTTTTAAATAATGACACATGAAACACTAGATGTAATGATGCTAACTCTGTAGGTAACTCCAACTCATAGGCCACGTTACCAAACCTCAAAATCTTGTAAGGACAAATATGATGAGGGCTGAGCTTCCCTGTATTACCAAAGCTCATCATCCCTTTCACGGGTGAAATCTTAAAATATAGCCAATCATCAATAGAAAATTCCAGCTATCTTCTTCTCACATCTACATATATCTTTTGTCTACTCTGATCTATCTTCAAGCTATCTCTAATAAGCAAGAAATTATCCATAGACTCATGAACTGAATAGTCCCTGTCAAAAATACTTTACCAACCTCAAACCACCCTATAAGAGATCTACGCCTCCTACCATAATGTTCTTCAAATAAAGACATTTGAATATTATAGTGATAATTGCTATGATAAGAAAATTCAATTAGAGGTCGGTAGTCATCCAATTACCTTTAAAGTTGCTCATGAAAGCTCTCAAAATGTCCTCTAAGATCTGAATCATCCGTTTAATATGACCATCTATCAGTGGGTAAAGACCCTTTAGTACTAAGATGTACATTTCTGAAATGAATTTCAAACTTAGAGGTGAACTGAATACCTCTCTATAAAATGATGGATAATGGAATTCCATGAAATTTTACCAACTCCCAAATTTAAAGTCTAGAATAATATTCATCTAAATAAGAAGTCTTAACTGACATGAAATATGCGAACATAGTAAACCAGTCTACAACCACCCATATAGAATCACATTGTCGACACATGTGAGGCAAACATGTGATAAAATTCATGTTAGAATCCTCCCACTTCCAAGTAGGAATGCTTATATCTTGAGTCATACCTCCCGGTTTCTAATGTTCAACCTTAACTTGTTGGTAATTTGGATACTTTGCCATAGATCCAGACATATCCTTCTTTATACCATTCCATTAATAAACTACCCATAAATCACAGTACATAATAGTGGCTCCTGGGTGAATAGAGTATCAATAATTGTGAGCTTCAGATAGTATGTGCTGCATCAAACCACCAAAATCTGAAAGACATAAATGGTTTTGGTAATAATCATACCATCTCCCTCTTTGGTGAAAGCCTTTATTGTCTTCTTAAGAACTTCCGCCTTTAATTCAACCAAGGTTGGTTCATCATTCTCCTTTTCCTTAACTTCCGTCACACGAGACGATTATGAACTATTATAAACAATAACCCCAGCATTTGCCTAATCCACTAGATGAACTCCCAACTCAGAAATCCTATGAGCATCATAAATTAATTCTTTCTTCTAATCCTCAATATGAGCAGCACTACATATAGAACCTGCAAAGAGCATCTTTCACTACATTGGCTTTACCCAGATGATAATGAACACTTATATCATAGTATTTCAACAACTCGAGCCATCTCTTTTGAAGAAAATTCAAGTCCTTCTGATTAAATGCATACTAAAGACTTTTATGGTTTGTAAAAACGTCCACATGAACGCTATAAACATAGTGCCTCCAAATCGTGAAGGCAAATACTTTTGCTGCTATCTTATGTCATGAGTTGGGTAATTCTTCTCATGAACTTTATGTTTTCAAGAAGCATAACCTATGACCTTAAAATGTTACATCAACATGGAACAAAGGCCAATTTTAAAAGCATCACAATAAACTACAAACCCATATGAACCCTTAGGTAGAGTCAAAATTAGAGCTGAAGTGAGTCGAGTCTTTAGCTCCTAAAAAATCTTCTCACAAGTTTCATATCATTAAAAATTGATCTTATTTTAATTCAATCTTGACAAAAGAAGAGGTATAAAAAATATCCTTTGACAAACCGCCTTTGATAACTAGTTAAGTCGAAGAAACTCTTAATATTTGGAGGAGAGAAGGGTCTAGTCAAGTTCCTAACTGCTTTTGTGTTTTGAGGATCAACATGATTGCCTTCCCCAGAGATTATTTGAAAATGGAATGCTACTAACTTCAAGCAAACCTCACATTTAGTTAACATAACAAACAACTTGTGGTCCTTGAGAACCCGTAAGACAATCTTTAAATGGTCTGCATGCTCATCCCCACTCCCAAAATAAATAAGGATGTCACCTATGAAGATAATGACAAACATGTCCAAATTTTACTTGAACACTTTCTTCACCGGGTTCATAAAATCTGCAAGAGCAGTGGTTAGTCCAAAAGAAATAATAACAAATCATAGTGACCATACCAAGTCCTGAAGGCTGTCTTCAGAATGACACATTCTCTACCTTTGTGCTGATGGTAGACTGATCTAAGGTCTATTTTAGACAAGGCACTAGAAACCTAAAGCTAGTCAAACAAGTCATGAATCCTAGGAATGTGATGCTTATTCTTGATTCTAACTTTGTTCAGTTAGCTTAATCAATACACAATCTGAGAGAACCATCTTTCTTATGGTTGAAAAGAACTGGACCACCTCACAAAGACATATTGGGTTTGATGAAACCTTTATCTAACAGATCCTTTAAGTTATCCTTCAACTCCTTAAGCTCAACTAGAAAATTCCTATAAGGAGGGATGAAGATTGGTGGGGTATCTAGAAGGAAAGGTCTATTTCGTAATCAATTTTCCTTTCTAGAGGGACTCCGGGAAGAACTTTGGGAAACACTTCTAGAAATTCATTCGCTAAATAAACTGACTGAAGGGTTGGAGTTTCAAACTGGGAATCTTTAACTCAGACTAAATGATAAATACAATCCTTAGATATCATCATTTTAGGCTTAAGGTAAGATAACAAATGACCTATAGGCGTAAAGTACTACCCTTCCACTCTAAGACTAGTTCAGTGGGATACTTGAATTTAGCTACCATTGTTCTATAGTTGATTGAGGCATAACAAGAGCGTAATTAGTCCATGCCAAAAATAACATAATAATTAGGCATATATAAAACTACTAGATCAACTATGGTGACTTTCTAAACATCATAGACTAGGCAATATATGTATACCCGGTTAGCTTAATTTGACTCACCAACATGAGTATAGACTAAGAAGGGTCTAATAAGATTTTGGGGCTGACATCTAAATTTGTTGCAATATAAAAAGTCACAAAGGAAAATGTGTCTCTTTGATCTAATAATGCATAAACATCAATATAAAAGACATGTAACATACAAGTGACTACATCAAGGGAATCATCCTGATCCTATTGGGTCTGCGAAGCATAGAACCTACTGGAACTAACCCCTGTACTAGATAAGGCATCCTGCTGGAGCTACAAAAGGGTTAGTCTGAGATTGCTGATAACACTCAAATTATTCTAAAAAACCATTAAGAGAATAAGTGATCATTCCCAATAAAAACACCCAACTAAAAGTTGGTGTCAAATCCCACACAAAGTGATATAGTACAGGGAATTCTATCAAGAAATTTAGATTGTGAATCAATTCATTTGTAGTAATTAAGAACAATGGGTGGATGATTCCACCAAATTTACAAAAAAAGGTTTTGATATCAAGAGTCGTAATTAAGCTAAAATTTTAGAAAGTGAAACAATTAGGAAAAAATCTCGGTGTGCGGGGATTGTAATTGAGGCCACATAGGAGTAATTGTGTTGTTCAACTATGATAAACAATCATGGATAGGCTAGGTCATTTTTAATGACACTAATCTTCTTTCGATCTCATAGTACGAATTCATAGAATCTCTTTTTGGTCTCGTCTATGTAAAATAAAAACCAATCCATTACCTTATGAAATCTCTCTTTCAAGTAGATCTGAGAAAATAGGTCTGATCCTTAATTTCTCTTCCAAGAAAATAGACATGAAACCTAAATTTCTTGTATTAAACTAATTACACACTCTAATTGATCTTTTTCGAGCACCAATCGAAGTTCAAAACTAGGATTAAGTTTGCAACCTTAACCCATGAATTAACTCTATCTAATTATTCCAAATCCATGAATGGACAACAATAAAATAGAGCAAAACACAATACCACTATATTAAATCAACACCCAACCCCATAATTGCACCTTGAGAGTTGGGATTTTTGCCACACATAACAAACAATTGAGAAATTATACCTATCATGAAGGAAACCATGAATATGATAAAATTAAGTGATTATAATCAACACCCACATTGATTTCAACTTCAAATTGTCAAATCCAAGATTGAGAGTTTTAATCTGAAAACTAAGAATATTTCTCTAAGAGTTCAATAAATTTTCTCTTTAAAAACTCATACAATATAAGGAACTAAAATTCTACTCTAAAATTTGATATGTCTTCTCTCTCCTTTGGGTTATTTATAGTTTCCTAAACTATGGCCCAAAATTTACTGCGTGACCAATTCAGTAATGTTAGTCAAGCTTGCCAAGACGATTTGGTGAATTGGCGTCTGCTACTTAGCTTACCTTTCTCTTGCTTCAGGCTTCAAGTATTTGAACCTCAGTAGGCTTCAAGTTTTTGCTACTTTTTTCGCCTTTAAGCCTTCATATTTCATCCAAGTCCTATCACCTTTGGCAATGGTCATTCAGTTAACCTATCTCTTTTGGTGAGTCACAATTTTTCTCATTAGTTCATCGACCTACCTTGTTGAACATCTTCAATTATGAACACTATCACTTTAGTTGAGGTTAGTCCATTTGGGCAATCACCCTTCTGGTTAGGCGATTTCTAGTATGGAGTTTACACTTCTTTCCCTATTTTTGGTCATTCTTTTAAGTGTTCATCCGTGACTTGTTACTTAACCTTCAAAACTGCAAATCATCAAAATATCATAAAAATATGACATAATTAGGTATTGGGGAAACTAAATGTTTAACTAAAAAGGCCTCAAATGAGTGTAAATCTACCATTCGTCAACAACCTCAACTTAAAGTTTTGCTTTTCCTCAAGTAAATCAAGAACATAATTAGTTCAATAAGGGTTTCTACAAGAGTTCTCAATGAGAGCTTATATACAAGTGACACTACAACACTAATCTCAAGAAAATGCATCACTCAATCATAATCACTCAATCATAATAAAAGAGCTTCAAATGATAACTAGCAGGTAACAATTTAATCTCAAGCTCACTATTGCTTCTTCTCTTGTGTAAAACCATGTTTCAACACATGAATTTAAGTTTGCTCACATAAAAAATGATTCAATCCTCTCATAAAGCAACTAAATAAAGAAGTTAGGACAATACAACTCTCACTATCTGTAAAAGAAATATATGCAAGCTTCATCCCATAGGTTTGCCCATATTTTTCAATTATCACACAATCTAGTTCATACAACTATTTTAGGCTTGTAATGGGGATAAGGGTAAATGTATGGTCAAATTGACTCACTAACTTCACCTTTTCAAAGCATTGTTCTCATGACCCAAGGCTAACCCCTAGACATGACACGGCATAGTTGACCCCAAAGGGGTTTCATACAAGCCTCATAACATTCTTGAACATAAGAGCATATGAAAATAAGGCGGGATTTAAAACTTTCTTTACAATCAAAATCATTTTCTAATAAAAACAAGTGGAATACTTTCCATACTATGCCTCAAACCATCTAATACTTTGAATAAAACTTTGGGACATAGCCCATACAAAAGCTCTAAACATAACATAAAAGACATAAGGGGACTAGTAGGTTTGTCCTCAAACTATGAGCACTCACCATAACTTCAACTCCAAGATCCTTAGAAACCTATCTTCCAAGCATAGGACATCACATCTCTAAACCCTAAACTTTAGTAAAAATGGAGAAATACGGGTTAGCACAATTAAGTACTAAGTATAAAAGCCATGCAAAATCCATGCTTAAAATGAACATTTTCTTTGGAAATCATGTTTTATGCCATTTTGAGAAAAATTCATGAACAAGAGTATAAGAGGAATAATATACAAACATAACCAACATACAAGCCATTTATCCACATTAGAACATAACAAACATATAAGACATTTATCCACATTAGAACATAACCAACATATAAACCATTACCTTCACATTAAGCCTTCACCTCAAGTAACCCTCATACTATACCTTGTGCAATGTATGAATAATGTCCCATACCACTATACACACTAAATTACCACATTAGGTCACCAAAAGTGAACTTACCATTCAACCTTTCCATCTTCACACAATACTCATACATAAGAGACACACACATTTCATAAGTCATATCATTACATTAGGACCATCACCTAGGGGAACTTTAAGTTATACTTGTGCAATGTGCAAGTAGCATCCTATACTACTACTCACACTAAGTACTCCTTTGAAGCCACCATAGACAAGGCACATTCATACTCAATAAAACATGACAAGAAAGTAACTCATAATACAATCCAAGTAAAGCATGCATCATTACATTAGACATTTAAGTCAACATTCTTCATTGACTTCATAAGGACACCTTCATACATTAGTCATTAAGACATTAGAGAACTCACTATAGCCCTATCAAAGCCTAATCGTGCAATGCATGGATGGCATCCCATACTACCACCAAACCTTCATAGAATTTCTCAAGAAACCATAATGCATATCTTACATGATTAGGAATACGCATTTAACTGACGTAGACCATGAGATCTAGATCATGGAATCCGGTGTGATATAACCCCATACCATAAAAAAGTGTTCTACTTACCTAAGGTAGAACTAAGTGTATAACTTAAGTGGAACCGGTAGCTAGGACCTATGTTGGCACATAGTTATGTGATATGAAAGATGTTCGTATAAATCCCGCCTAACATAGTGAGAACCTCCATCTTACCATATCCTCTCGGTGCTTAGCCTACATTCCGATAGAGTAGTTCATTTTCATTAACATTATTTGCACTTGAGAGGGCCAACAACATTAGGCCTACCTACCCAAAGTACATTACACATGAAATGGCCACCACCATTAGGTCTACCGATCCAAGGTAGATTATAAGGATAAATCATTGACTTTCCAAGAAAGGGCCACCACCATTAGGTCTACCGCTTCAACGTTCATCATTTTATACAAGAAAGGTCCACCAACATTAGGTCTACCACTTCAAGGTTTAACATCACATTAGTTCCTAGACTCATCATGAAGGGCCACCACCATTAGGTCTACCGGTTCAAGAAATAGCCTAGAATACTTCATCATTCATTCATTCATTCATGAAAGGCTACAAACATTAGGTCTACCAATCCAAGACATTAGGACATTATGTCAAGATACATTCATTATACAAGAAAAGGATGCCTAAGCCTACCAATTCAATATATACAATACATAGGAGAAAAACCCTTCACATTCTATCATCATCATTCATGAGTGTTAATTGAGAATATGCTTTCAACAATAACACAATTACATTCTAAACATGATCATAGTTCTTTCATTGAGATCACATATATATCCTTCACATCATAATCATACATAGATTCTTCATGAACTTTCCTTTCAAGGCCATGAACCAACATCAATACATAAGTCTAAGATACTACAATAGATAAGGAAATCGATATGATTCAATCATTAATCCAATATAAACCTTAACAATTCCACATACTTGCATAATCAATCAATTCCCAATCACAAATAGCAATTTAGGAATTTGGGGGAAAACATGGGTTCTAGGAAGAAATCATCTTAATTCATCTTTAAATTCACAATTCATTCATAATTAAATGCAATAAAGCCTTTGAAAAACGTTTGGAATCAAACCTATGGATAGATTCAAAACTAAGGTTTTTGGGTAAACATTGGAGACTTGAAATCACTTTTGGAATTGGCTCCTTGAAGGAAACTAAGTCAAAGATGAAGACTACCATACCTTCTATGGAAGAAATCCATGAAAATACCTTGAAAAACTTGAAGTCTTGACTTGGAAGCTTGAATCCTTCACCTCCAATTGAGGTTTCTAGAGAGAGAAATTTTGGAGGGGAGGGGAGGTTTCTAATTTGGGTTTTGAAATAATGAATTGAAAATAGAGTATTAATACTTTAAAAACTCTTAAAATACTTTAAATAACCAATAAAAACCATCCCCTAACTTAACTAAACTTAAAACGAAATTACCAATTAACCCTCACCTTGGCTGAACCCTTGACAGCATTACAGGTGCGAACCACAACCACCCACCCACGGACCATGTGTGGGACCACGGGCGCCTTCTGTGTTTTGGGTCAGATGCTAGCCAAATGGGACCTTGAACTACAGAGCAAGACCACGAGGCGTGGATGGACCTACACCCCCATAGGTCCCATCCGTGGTTCATAAGGTCTTGCTATTTGGGGCAGATTTGGGGAGCTTTGGGGGTTAGGCTTTAGGATCCTCCTCAAAGACCCCTAGGGTGGTCCTTGGGGAGTTGTACCTTGACGTTTAACCCCTAAACCCATCAAACATAGCTCGAGACAACTTTTTACACCCTCAAACCTCACAACAACTCAAACACAAAGTCGTTAGGCTCTAGTTTCACCTATTAATTTTACGGGTCGTTACAATTGTTGCAATCATCTTCACCTCTTCTGAAGTTCTTTCCATTCTGTTCACTTAGAGACTAAAATTTCAATTTGTCATTCAATTTATTGGATACCTGATGAGTGGTAGATTTACATTCATTTGAAGCATATCTAGTTTAACAATTAGAGTTCGCAATGCCTAATTTTCCCTATTCTAATGATATTTTGATGATTTGCAACTATGAAGGCTAAGGAACAAGGCAAAGATTAATGTTTTGAAATAATGGTAAAAAATATGAAAACAAGTATAAAGTCTACATTGTTGATCGCCTAATTGAAAGGGAAAATCACCCATATAGGTGCATTTTGCTAAAATAGACAAGTATTAAAGGTGTAAGTGCTAAGATAAATGGGCAAAGAATAGATGCATCGATGATCTGCCAAACTCAAATGGCAAACATGCTATCCATCACCGAATGTGTCAGTACTTCAAATAAAAAAGAAGGCTTAAAAGGCAAACAACAGTGATATTTCGACGATCTGCTAAATGTGAAAGGTATGTTCCATGGAGTCCACTGACTGAGGTTCACCTAAAGCCGAAAGCCAGTAAAGGGTGAGCTGAATAACAAAAAGGGTGATCTACTGAGTCAATTCGGCAAGCCTAATTAATGTAACTGATCGAGGTGCATAAGATTCTTTTTGTAAGTTTAAATAGTTGGGAAAAGATAGAAAGTAGATCTATCTTATCTTTTACCAGTTTTTCCCTTTTTGAAATTTTGAGAGAAACTCTTGGGTATTGTTCCTTAATTGGGGGTTTTTAACATTACACATGCAATTGATTATTAGAGAGTGAAATCAAAGTGGGTGTTGATTATAATTGCTTAATTTTAGCGCACCCATGAGTTCTATGATAAGAGGTATAATTGCCGCACTTTTTGTGATGGATAGCTAAAACCCTAAGTTCTAGGGGTATAGTTATGGGGTAGGGTGTTGATTTGAATTAGTGGGTATGTCGTATTGATCTTTTTTCTTGTTGTTCACCAATGATTTGATCTGTTAGCATGTGATTAATTTAGGGATTAAGGTGTACAACTTAATTCTATCTTAGATCTGTAATTGGGGCTTGAAAGAGACCAATAAGAGTGGGTAATTGTCTCATTGTTTGCAATCTAGTTGAATCTAGTTTTAAAAGCAAAGTAATGGGTTGGTATGTAAATCACATAAATGAGACTGAAAGGATATTTTATGACTTAGTGCTATAAGATCGAAAGAAGATTAACATTATTGAAGATGAACCAACTATCGTTGGTTGTTAAGCTTTATCGAGTAATACAATTTTACCCCTAATTAGCATCAATACACACCCTACACCCCTAGATTTGATTAATACTATTTAAGTTCTATTTTATTAAGTTTGTAGCTCATACTTGATATTGAAACTAAATGATAAATTTTTGTGGAATGATCCACCAAATTTCCTCATTAGTACATTAGATTAGTTACGTCTTAATTCATTTCTTGGATTCTTAAACTCACACTACTCTTTATGGAATTCGACCCTCTTAGTTAGGTATTTTAAATTGACGATGATTGCTTATTCTATGGAATTTCGTAATGAGTAGTTTGAGCGTTGTTAAAAATGGTACTGCTGCTGGGAGTGGTAGCTAAGAAGTCAATTTGTAAATTAATTTGTGTACTAATCTAGTTGTAGTTTAGAAAACTTACATTTGGCTTTATTATTGTGTTGTATTAGTAGGTGAAACAATGGTTGCGAATAGTGGTGACAATTCCAGTCACCATGGGAAGGATAATGAAGTGAAAAGGTTGGATGAAATAAACTCTAATATAATTGAAAAAATTTGAGCAATTTGGTTACCCCCTGTTTTAAAGAATACTACCTTTATGGTAACTGAAACAATGCTTCAGCTGATTGATATGAGGGGATTATTCAGAGGTTTTGAGCATGATAATACAAACGACCATCTCTAGAAGTTTGTGAATGTGTGTGGACCTTTTGAGGTTGAAGGCATTTCACAAGAGTCAATGCGACTGAGGTTGTTCCCATTTTCTTTGAGGGGTGAAGCTATTAAGTTGTCGCCAAATTCTATCACCTCATGGGATTGATTGATTGAAGCTTTCCTTGAGAGATTCTTTCCTTCGTCTAAAGTAATGAAATTGAGGATGGGTATTCAATACTTCAAAATAGTGAATGTTGAACCCGTACATGAAGCATGGCTGTATTTTAAAAGGGTGTTGCCATAATGCCCAAGCCACTTTTTTTCCTGATAAGTTGCTATTGTAATAACTCTACCAAAGTCTTGATACAGTAAATAAAGGATTGGTTGAAAGAAGAGAGAGACATTATAGAGTTAAGGAAAAGAATAGTGACATTACGAGTGGCCATATCCATTAGAGCATCGGATAAGGATTAGGAGAGAGACATTATAGAGTTAAAATCTATGCAGGACTTTAGAGTAGTAAAAGAAGTGGAGTTTCCTAAACATCTTATATCCTCTCATTCATAAATTTGGCGCGCTTCACACTCATGAACAAGACTCAACTCGACGTGGCTTATAGGACATCCTAGGACCTCTCTCTCTGATTACCAAGTTTGTCATGACCAAAGGTAGCCCCTAGGCGTAACATGGCGTATAAGACTGCTAGAGGCCCCATACAAGCCACTTAGCATTCATCATGCAAGATTATAGAAATCAAGAGATTTAAAAGACAATTTCAATACATAAAAGTTTTATATAGAAAAGTGGAAGTCTAAACATCATCTTAAAAGCCATCTAGTACATAAGATTGATCAAGGAGTTGCCCGTACATCAAGTTCCAAAACCGAAAATAAGGAAAAAAAGGGAAACCAAGCTCGGTCATCGGAACATGAGGACTCACCAATCTTCACGTTTCAATATAAGATCCCTAGCCACGAAAGTGCGAATCTGAAAGGTCGGTCCCTACATTTGGGAAAAATGTAGGCAAGAGTATTCGCTAGTACAAACATGTACTAAGTATGATAGACATGCACAAAACATCTGAAAACATGCTTAAAAAGGGGTTAGAAGGCATAAGTCATAAAACATGGTCAATCCAAATAGACATCACCTTTAAACATATGTAAGGTACTTCGTGAAGTAACCTTAATTCATTATTATGGGAGATTTACCTTTAACCGGCATATAAGACCATGTGAGCTATCAACATGGAATCCAGTGTCTATCCCACAGCAAAAAAGGGTATCCTACTTGCCAAGGTAAGACCATGAACTTCTAGCTTATGTGGATCAACTAGATAATGTCTATCTAAGACAATCATCCCATGGGGGCATATAGGTATAATGAAATTGCTACTAGCAACCTGACCTTTACTAATGGGATAGCTCCCATCTCAATATCCTCTCGGTGTCAAGAGTAAGTCCCATGGAATAGTCATTTTCATTACTTGACTTCATTATCCATGTAAGGGCACACCATCTTTCCAATCCAATCTAAGTCATATGTCATCCATGGAAAGGTACAATTAAGTAAGCAATCCAAGATAGATTTCATTAGAATAGATCCTTAACTTGATTCATTTTAGGAGAGAAGACCTTTCAACCTTAGAATCCTTTATGTGAGAAAACCTTCCAGATTCATGCATGAGGTAGTGATGTTAGCAATAATTTCACAAGAATTAACCACTACAACATATATCATTTTACTCTCAAAGCAATCTACATCATATCTCATCAATTCCATAAGAATATGCATGATTCCATAATTCACCTTTGATAGTTTAAAACCCACTTTTAATCATCAATATCGCGAAAACATGGGTTAGACATGGGTTTATGGGGATTCATTTTAAAATCATGAGGTTATGTCCATTAATTCATAAAAAAACATAAATCAATAAAGGAAATCAACATTGAAAGGAACCCATGACATGAAAGAAAAAACCTAACTCTATTGGGGATTTCTAACTTTGTAAATTGGAGAATTTAGGAACTCCATGGAGGAAAGGGCTCCATGGATGAAAACTATCATAACTCAATGCAAAAAGCTTCCCTTCAGTGGTGGAATTGGAGGCTTGAATTAAAACCCTAGGTTGACTCCTTCTTCAAGGTTTTTGGAGAGAGAAATATTTTGGAGAGGAAGACTTGTTCTTCTTTTAAGAATTTGAGAGAATGATTTCAATTGAAGAAATTTAGGGTTAAAAACACTTATATAGGACTTTAGATGAAGGTAAAATGACATAGTATTAGGCCAAAATAATTAAGAAAAGACGCAAAAGTCCCTAATAAAATATATGCCGAGCTTGCCGACGACCTCGACCTATGATCCATTGATCAACTCATAGATCATCCTAGTTAGGTGTCGATCAGTTCAGAGACTAATATTTTTGGACCTCGAATGATTGGGCCCATCTAGGGCTGTGGTCCCAATGACGGGATGTGCGTCCCGACTGTGGGTATAATCTTTTGACCCTAGAATTTCTTTAAGTCCGAGACTTACCTATAAGACCTATATACGCCTCATGCATTGGATGACGGGCCATCCAGGTGAACCATTGAAAGGGTACTGAAACTTGACATAGTTTTGGAATTTGATCTTGTCCTCCGCAGAGCTGGCGTACGGACCATGAGTCAGTCCACGAGGCATAAGTGGATCTATTGGAAGTGGCACTAGATCCTTTAAAAGCTACAAATTCTACCCTTTCCGAATCCAAGGTGTTACAATATCTCCCCCTTGGGAATATTCATCCTCAATTGAGACACAAGACATCATAATGTAATATAACAGTCCATCATGCATGCAGTTACATAAATGTACATATTTGAGGAGGAAACATCGACTTCAAGCTAAAGCATATTCAAAACATCATGTCTTGAAGTCTACATGCAGCTTATACTCAATGCACATAAACATGTAGGAATCAATCAAGTAAATTCATTGTTTTTCAAAACTTAAGCTTTTCATAATTTATGCATAATGAGGAAATCATGGGAATATCTAAGACACATAACACCCAATGAGTAAATTATGAGGAGTTATATATCTCAAGCTTGCGTAGGGATAGAGGGAAAGAGATGAGGATAACGGGACATCATATCGGCCTCAGCCTCCCAAGTAGCACCCTCAATTAATTGATTCCTCCAAAGAACTTTCACGGAAGCAACTTCTTTATTTCTCAACTTCATAACTTGTCGGTCCAAAATCGTAATCAAAACTTCCTCATAAGAAAGATTCTCCTTAATCCCAAACCCTGTAAGGGAATTATAGATGTGGATCTCTAGCATATTTCTTCAAAAAAGAGACATGGAAAACTGGATGTACCAATGCCAACTCATTAGGCAATTCAAGTTCATATGCAACTTTGCCAATTTGCCTTAAAATCTAATATGGGCCGATATAAAAGGGACTAAGATTCTCTTTCTTCTTGAATCTCATTACACCCTTCATTGGTGAAATTTTCAAGTAGACCCAATCATGCATATCAAATTCAAGATCTCTTCTTCTAACATCGGCATACGACTTTTGTCGACTTTGAGCCATTTTCGACCTTTCTCTAATAAGTCGAACTTTCTCCATAGCCTCATGTCCCAACTTAGGACCTATCAAGGCGAATTCACCCACTTCAAAATAGCCTATGAGAGATCTAAAACTCCTTCCATATAGAGCCTCAAATGGAGCCATACCTATACTTGAGTGATAAATATTGTTGTAGCCAAACTCAATCAAAGGCAAGTGATCATTCCAGTTACCTTTGAAGTCAATTGTACATTCACTAAACATATCTTCAAAGTTTGGATAGTGCACTCTGCTTGCATCAATTTGTGGATGAAAGGCCGTACTCCGCTTAACACGAGTACCAAGACCCTTTTATAAAGATTTCCAAAATAGAGAAGTGAATTGGGTACCACGATAGAAGATAATGGACAAGGGCACTCCATGCAACCACACCATTTCCTTCAGATACAACTTAGCATTATCTTCTGCCGAATAAGAAATCTTGATGGGAATGAAATGAGCCTATTTTTTCATTTGGTCTACAATAATCCATATCGACTCATGTTTCCGCTGGGTGCGAGGCGACCAAACAATGAAGTCTATGTTAAAATCTTCCCACTTCCAAGTAAGAATGCAAATATCTTGAGATAAACCTCCCAACTGTTGGTGCTTAACTTTCACTTGTAGACAATTAGGACACTTAGACATGAATTCTGAAATATCCTTCTTCATCCTATTCCACCAATAGACCTCTTACAAGTCACGGTACATCTTGGTGGCTCCTTTGTGAGTGAAATATTGAGAATTATGGGCTTCTACTAAAATCTACTCTCTTAAGTCATCTACCTTAGGAACATACAATCGACCTTGATATCTAAGTACCCCATATCCCCCTTGGGAGAAAGCCTCTATGGACTTTTTAAGCACAACTTCCTTCAATTCCACATAAGTTGAATTAAGACCTTGCTTGGATTTCACATCTATCACAAAAGACGATTCTAAGCCATTGTCAACCTTATCATCACCCTTGGGAGAGTTAATTGATGAGTCCAAGATTTTGACTTATTTGAGCTTTATTTTGACAGCATAAGTGTCCTCAAATGCCCAATTTATGCTCTAAACTGATGATAAAGTGATTGATTTGCAACACTATAGGCTAATGAGCAAAAAGGAACTAACAAGTTAAAGAAATGAAGGAAAAAAAATCCTCATGCTGGCAAAACCACTCGGCGAACTGCCGAGTGACTCTTCAGCCTGCCTAAAGTTCCAGCGTGCCAGCCCTGGGAAGAACCAAGTTGGTGATAAAAATGGGAAATTAGCGGATCATCGATCGGTTCTGCGATAATAATTTGGATAGCCCAAAGTTACAAGACCTGAGATGCTGAGGATGAATGCCAAATGGCGATGGAGTAGAGAAAAGGGTGGATCACCGAATCACTAGGCGAGGTGTGACTTACTCCACCGAAATGTTTTTTAGGCTAAAACACAGGACCTTTAAATTGTTACTTAAAAGGAATTTTTAGTAGTTCTGAATCCCAAGTTTAGAGTTAGATTTTTGTTTGAAGTTTATATTGTAACTTTAAGGATTTCTAAGCTTAATTGTCAGAACTCGAAATTGGGTTTTTGAATTTGATGATTTTAGAACATTGTAAAAGCTTGAAGACTATACCCAGCTGATGGCCAATTGCGTTGGTAATAGTTTTTGCCTTTTTATAATGTCTAGCTGAAATCTCAATTCTTGGGGTGTGATCATGTGATTATGGACTGAATTAGCATATGGGTGTTGTTATTTACTGAATTAAATACTTAATTGAAGTGGGTTTAATTGTGTTTTAATCTAAGAATTGTAGGTGCAAATGAAATTCGAACTCAGAATTATAGGCTTGCTTGAGAAAGAAGTTTTATAATGGAAGCTTTCAATTGCTAATGGTAGTTATTAGGTTGATATGGGTTTAGCTTGAAAGAGTAAATCCTAAACTCGATTCTACCTATCTAGCTCAAAAAAGTAGATGAATTAAGGTTTTGGGCTGTTACCATTGTTAAGCTTGTTGATGTTCGATAGAAACCACATGATTTGTGATAGTTGTTCGAGAGAAAACTACTGCACTCATAGCCTAGCTTATCCACTGATATTTAGTAATTCGTTAGTAAATACAATTACCTATACAATTAAATCAGCCTATAATTAATTACATCTCGAGAATCTCTCTCTATATTGTTATTTCCTCTATTTTACTTGTGTTGTAACTGATAGTTGATCATCCAAACCCCCCATCTGACATTCACTGTCATAACCTTAGATTTATTTACTTGTTTCCAATAATGTATATTCCTATAACCGAATAAATCATGTTTACAACTTCATAACTGAATTTAAACACGTACTACTCCTTGTGGGTTCAACCCCAATTCTTCATTCGGTTTTATTCTAGTTAACGATCATTTACACCTAGAATAGAATGAGGTGTACTTGAAATGTTAATCAAAATGGCACCGTTGCCGAGGAGTGGTGTTGTTTGAAATTCTATTATTGAAGTTTGAATTGTGTTTTTTTTGTGTTATAGTTGAATCAACTTACGTTGTTTGTGTTTGTGTTGGTTGTGTTGAACAAAGTATGAAATGAGCGTAAACGGTATCAATGGTATCCAAGTTGGCCACCAAGATGATATAGGGAATGTGGATGATGTTAACGCACCTATCCTATTAGGTGGTGTCGGAGCTATACGTCTACCTTCTACTAAGGGGAACATTGTTTTACACAACACTAGCATAATGTTTCAGCTCCTACAATTGAAAGGATTGTTTTGAGGGCTAGATTATAAGGATCCCCATGAGCATATCTAGAATTTGATCGATGTTTGTGGACCATTCTCATTCAAGAACATATCTTAAGAATCGGTCCGTCTTTGATTATTTCCATTCTCTTTGATGGGAGAAGACACAAAGTGGTTGGCTGATCTTCCAAGAAACTCCATTACCACTTGGGATAAGTTGAATGCTACTTTCTATGTGAAGTACTTTCCTCCCTTAAGGATGATGATGTTAAGGGATAACATTCAAGTGTACAAACGTCGGGAAGGCAAACCAATCCACAAGACGTGTCTAAGGTTTCTAAAGCTATTACTTGAATGCCCAACTCATGGATTGCCATATGATGTCTTGTTGCAATACTTTTACAGGAACCTTGACTTGGTGAACAAAGGAGTTGTTGATCAACTTGTACCCGGTGGTATAATACAACAACCTTAGGATTTCATATTTCAACTCCTTGATCGCATGACAAAAATCAATAAAGCATGGTCACTCGTGAGGACCAAGTGCCCTCTTTCACCTTTAGAATGACAAAAGAGTAGATCGAGAAGGATCAAGAGAGAGACAAAAACATGTCAAAAATAATGACCAAACTGGGCTTATTGTTGAAAAATGTGATGGGAAATGGGTTAAAGAGGGTGAATGATATGGGTGTTGGTGGAGAAAATTCCAATGAGGCATAGTTTGAAGTGTTGTACAATGCAGAAGTGAACTTTCTTGCAAATCAAGGAGGAGGTTTTCGTCAAAACTATCAAAGAACGGGTGGAAATCTAGGTTGGAACAAAGATTATGGATAGAGAGATCGTGACAGGGAATGTCGTGATCGTAACACCACTTGGAAAGAAAGAGAGGGCGACAAGGATAGGTACATCCCACCTCATGAGCGTCAAAAGCCTAAGGAACAAAGGGCTAACTCAGATGTCCGTATAGAAGATACGCTTTCACGCATTCTTACTAAGGTAGAGGGATCAGACAAAGTCTTGAAAGATAAGAAAGAAGATGTGTCTACACTTAACTAAATGGTCACCTCTTATTCTGTGTCAATCATGCAATTGGAAACATAAATAGGTCAAATTTCATCTCAATTGAACCCAAGGCCAAAAGGGAGCCTATCAAGTGATACTTTGGCCAACCCGAAGAATGATCCTTAAAAGCGTATCCACGTCGTGCCACGACATTAAATGAGGCTCTTCTTGGGAGGCAACCCAAGTTTTTGATGCTTTAATTTTGTTTCTAAATAATGGATGTTAAATGTGCAAGTTGAAAAGTTGAAGCTTTGGGAAAAAACCTTTAGTCAAACCAAAATTTCAGTCGGCGACTCACCGAATAGGTCGATGAGCCCATCTTGGACCATCGTTGGATTCGGAAACACGATTTACTTCGCCGACTAGCACGCAAAATGAATGGTTTTAAAAGGCCAAACTGTTTAAATTTTCAAAAATCCTTTCACTTTCCTACTTTTCAACTTCTGCACTTCCTTACCCAACATTAGATTACGTTGTTTTATGTTTGATTCTCGCTTTACTTGGGATCTTTGCTCAAGATTTGTTTTGGAACTTTGCTGCCCAGCATTTCAATTAAATTTTGGCATAAAGGTTTATTTTTTGAACCCCGTGCTCTAATTGCGGTTGAACTCAAATGAATTCGGTAAATTGTTGTGATTATTGTTGGGTAGTATGGTTTAATCATTGCTTACTATTGGATTGCTTGTAATTAATTGGATTTGTGCCTAATTGTTCGTAAATAATTAATTCCCGTGTCTTTGCTTGTTGAAAACATGTTTAAATTATTGGGTTACACAAAGTTTTTGTTGTGTATAGCGGGGTGAAGTCTCGGTAACCCCGAATTGTGCCAAATATCATAGTTTTCCCAATGATAGAGCGGTTGACATCATTCTTAAAGGCAAAAGATAATAAATGACCAATTTTGGCCAAATCGGGGGAAGTCTCAGTACCTTGAAGTATAGGTAGTATGGGTCTTGCTTTAATTTCATAGTGCAAGTGTTTAATTTTGTTTTGGTTGTGAGTTTGGTCAAGATCGTCAATTAGTTCGGTGGTTTGCCTAAGTCCCTATGGATCGCCTGTTTATTCTCTTAATGCTGAGTTTATGTTATGTAACTTTCTGCAATACACATGTGCTCGCGGAGTTCACTTGGTAACTCACCAAAAGTACTCTTTATTGCCCTTCTGCACCCCTAATTTCTTAATTTATACTTTAACTTCGGTGAGCTACTTTTAGTTTGCTGATTTGTGTTGGCGATCTGCCAAAAGGACCTGGCCATCGCTGACCAGCATTGAGTTTTTGAAATTTCCATTAGGGAACTTTAGGCGAGCCTGACTTGGCTTGCCAAAGTGATTCGATGACTCGCCAACCAATTCGATGAGTCTTCCTACAAGTTATTTTCTAAAGTCTTTCTTGAATTTTTCTAACGTTTTTCATGTTGTTTACATGAATGGCTAGACCTAATGTTTCCGGTAGAGACATACTGCCCTTGAAAGCGGGTAAGTGGAGTAGTAATTGATGAAAAGGGAGCTGCCTCCAAGGCCAAGCAACTACCTCCAATGGGAGGCAAGGGAAAGGGCAAGGCGCCTGTAGTTGTGCCACCGAAGGAGGGTAGCACAGACACTGAGGGTGTCTGCGGGACTCACCTCACCATATTTGGCAGTGTGGAGGACTCACACGATTATCAAAGTTTTATCTCTAAGCCTGAGGATGATCAGCCACTATATGCCCCACAAGCGAAGCTACACTCCAAAGCTCATCATTATACGTCTAGGATTCTAGAGCCTACTCCTCCACCTTTAGTTCCAGTGCCTCCTCTAGCATAGACGGTGGCTCCTGTTCCACAAGTTTAGGGTCCTCCTCCCCGGTGACTCAATCGGATAGAGGCTGAGGGACTGAAGACCATCTTAGAAGAGAAGAAATTGTCCACAGTATGGTGGATAGACATCCATCAATGTGGGACACTTTTAGCCAGATTTGAGGTTGCGATTCTTGGAATGATCGAGAGAGCCATTGTTGCTCCATTGACAACTCTCAGAGGTTTGATGATTCCCTTACTCTGAGAGTTGAGGTGTGTTAGAGAGGTCAAGGAGCTGATGATGAGGTGACGGCCTTGAAGGCTGATCTTGTGGGACTCCATAAAGATGTGAAAGAGCTAAAGTCCACCGACCTCTCCATGCTCTTTGATATCATGGACATACCAAATGTCCTGAGCTCAAATATTCCAACCTGTTCGTATGTGCCTCTAGCTACCACTAGAGATGCGGTTAGACCGAATGACAGTGATTCTGTTTTCGAGGCTGAGATGGATGAGGAGAAACTTGGTAATGAGAGGAGGGTGTCTATGAGGACCTAGTTGACTTGCAGGGTGCCATGAACGAGTCTGCTAGGAAGGCATCATTTCAGGTTGTTTCCATAGTGGTCTCCAGTGGAGCCGATGATGATCTGACATCAGGCACTAATGCCCAGATAAATGGAGCGACGGATATGCACACTTAACCCATGCATTTCCTGGAAGGATGATTCCCTTCCCTCATTCTTTGTCATTTTCAGACGATTTTTTGTTTTTGGTTGCATTGAGGACACTAGCATTTTTGTTGGTGGGCTGAGGTAATTCCATACCTACCTCTTTTGTGGGCAGTTTTGTGAATATTGATTCTTATTGTGGTTTGTGGATATTGAGCTTATTGGGATATATATATATATATATATATATATATATATATATTGGTTGTTGAGTTGCCTATTGTTTTGATAAAAAATGGTTTTTATCCAAATTTTTAAATTTTTCCACCTTTTTTGTGTCTGATGGTGGCTGTTCTTGTACAATTTTGAGTGCCGGTTGTGATCAATACTAATGACTTGAATAGGGCTCTTAATTATACATAATGAATGTGCGGCTACGATGAGGCAAATGAAATTACATAGGCATTATGTGAACTTTAAGCATATTTTTGTGACTAGTTGATTGTCGATGAAGTCTCTTGTGATGAACATTAAACGCTAGCTAGAAAGTGTGGAGTCTTGTTTGATAATGACATCAATGCCTTGTGTGGTGAGGTTGTTTTGAACATTATGTGTGATGACACCTAGAATTTGCCCCGTTGGTCTTATTGATTAAGTGAAGAAAACAATTGAAATGATCTTAGGCAAAATTTGGAAGAGTGAGCCTATTTGACAACATACCTATTTATGGCCAACCTTATGAGAAGTGGGAAGCCTACTTGGCACCTTTTCAGCCTCCCCTTTTATTGGAAGAAACTTGAACAACTTGGACCTCTTTATCTCATCACCTATAACCTTAATAATGTTTTGGTTGGTGTGAATAACCAACTAGGCCAAAAGCCTAAGTTGGGGGTGTGGTGAAAAAAAAGGGAACCCAAGAAGTTTGAAAAATCTTCCCTCCTTATGGATTGTGTTAAAAAAGATGAAACCCCTCCATGTAAAAAAAAAGTGAAATAGAAGAAAAGAGAAGAAAATGAATGAAAAAGAGCAAAAGGTGTGAAATAAAGTTTTGTAAATGACAAAAGAAATGGGGTATCTAGTGAATCATGTCTAGTTGAGTAATGGGATGGATTATGATCATGTTTGAATGAAGAAAAGAAGGAGAAAATGATTTTCAGGCCACACTTCATGAAGGTAGAAGCCACTAAAAGCTAAATGACCATACCTTGACACTCAGCCCCATTAGAAGCCTTGAAAAGACCTTTGTGATCTTGAGTAAGCTGAAATCAATGTTGATTGGAAAATAAGGGCAATCCTATGGGTGAAGTCATGCATGTGTTCATCTTTGTGAGTGTGAGAGTTTTATGTAATTCCAGAATCTTAACTTATGAGAAATTTTGTGTGAACGTGGAATCATCTTTATTGTGAGGGCATTTGAATACCTTTGTTGAGCTTAAACTTGCATTTGAGGCAAGCATTGTGAGCTTGAGTACAATTGATGATGGTGAGTAACAATTTGAAACTTTGAGTGCACAATTGATCATTGTATGAGTAGTTAAAACCTTGTTGTGTGCATTTATGTTGAGTCTTATGCATTACTGTTTGTAGAAATCCTTGTTGAACTGATTGATTTGGAGTTTTACTTGAGGACAAACAAAAGTTTAAGTTAGGGGTGTTGATGAGTTTGAGATTTCGACTCATTTGGGCTTTGTTTTGATAGCATAAGTGTCCTCAAAAGCCCAATTTATGCTCTAAACTGATGTTAACGTGATTTATTTGCAGCACTACAGGCTAAGGAGCAAGCCGGATACTACTAGACAAAAAGGAACCGACAAGCAGAACAACTGAAGGAAAAGAGATCTTGCTGATTGTCCCACTTGGCGAACAATCAAGTGGTTCTTCAGCCCACCTAAAATTCCAGCGTGCCAAACTTGGGTAAGAACCAAGTTGGCAACAGCAATAGGCAATTGGTGGATCATTGATATGTTCAGCGATAACAATTTGAATTGCCTAAAGTTATAGGACATGAGATGCCGAGGATGAATGCTAAATGACAATGGAGTAGAGCAAAAGGAGGATCGCCAAATCACTAGGCGAGGCGCGACTTACTCCACCAAAATGAATTTTAGACTAAAACAGGCAATTATAAATTTGAATTTAAAAGGAATTTTCAGTAGTTCTGATTCCCAAGTTTAGAGTTAGACTTTTCTTTGAAGTTTTTATTGTAACTTTGAGGATTTCTAAGCTTAATTGTGAGAATTCAGAATTGGGTTTTTGAGTTTGACGATTTTACAACATTGTAAAAGCTTGAAGACTATACCCAACTAATGGCAAATCGCGTTGGTAATGGTTTTTGCCTTTTTATGATGAAACCCCAATTCTTGGGGTGTGATCATGTGATTATTGGTTGAATTAGCATATGGGTGTTGTTATTTACTAATTTAAATACTTAATTGAAGTAGATTTAATTGAAAGCTATGTTTTAATCTAAGAATCCTAGTTGCAAATTCAATTCGAACTCAGAATTCTAGGCTTGATTGAGAAAGAAGTATTAGAATCAAATCTTTCAATTGATGATTGTAGTTATTAGGTTGATATGGGTTTTGCTCGAAAGAGTAACTCCTAAACTCGATTCTACCTATCTAGCTTGAAAGAGTAGATGGATTAAGGTTTTGGGTTGTTACTATTGTTAAACTTGTTGATCTTTGAAAGAAATCATTTGATTTGTAGTAGTTGTTCGAGAGTAAATTATTGCTCTCATAGCCTAGCTTACCCGCTGATATTTAGATATCAGTTACTAAATACAATTACCCATACAATTAAATCAGCCTATAATCGATCACTTCTCGAGAATTTCTCTGTATATTGTTATTTTCTCTATTTTACTTGTGTTGTATATTCCTATAACAGCATAGATAACATTTACAACTTCATAACTGAATATAAACACGTACCGCTCCCTCTAGGTTCAACCCCAACTCTTCATTGGGTTTTATACTAGTTAAAGATGGTTTACACCTAGATCGGATGAGGTGTACTTGAAACATTAATCATCAACTAACTAAATACCTAATCAGGCCAATCTATGCACATCTCAAACTAAATATTTCTTACTATCCTTAATATGAGCAATACCGCCCATCGATAATCGACTAGGAGCATTCACCACCATATTCGCCTTATGGGAGTATTAGAGAACACTCATGTCATAATCCTTTTGTAACTCAAGCCACCTCCTTTGGCGAAGATTTAGATCTATCTGGTTAAACACATATTGTAAACTCTTGTGGTTGGCAAAGACATTCACATGCACACCATACAAGTACTACCTCCAAATCTTTAAGGCAAAAACTACCGCCGCTAGCTCAGGTTCTTGGGTAGGATAGTTATTTTCATCAATCTTAAGTTTCCTTGAAGCATAGGCAATGACTTTTTCATTTTGAAAAAGGACACATCCTAACCAAATTCTTGAGGCATCAAAATAAACAACAAAACAATTTGTCCCTTCCAGTAAAGTCAACACTTAAGCAGAAGTAAATCTATCTTTCAATTCCTAGAAATTCTTTCCACATGCTTTGGAACATATGAAATTAAGCTTCTTTTGAGTCAATGCCGTCAATCGAGAAGCAATCGAAGAGAACCCTTCAACAAACCTTCTATAGTTATAACACCCAGAAATCTAGTAGGAGAAACTAGAGCCTTACGTGAGAGTTTTAGAGTTTGATGTATGGTTTATACTTGTAAAATATATTCCCGTACTTAGAATGAGGGGTTTAGGGGTTAAATATCATTGTAAGACTCCCTAAAGACCAACCAAAGGGATCCTTGGGGAGGACCCTAAAACTGCCTAAAAAGAGTGACCCACAAAGTGACCTCCTCTCCGTAAGGTAGTTCACGCTCGGTGGGTGGTGCCTCGTGGAAAAAGGGCAAGTCAAGGAGCTGTAGACCCCAACCCAAGAAGGACCAGTACAGTCTGTGGGTCCATACATGCCCCGTGGGTGGGGGTCGTGGATGGGGTCCTGCAAACTGTCCCAATCTCGGCCAAGGTAAGGGGTAGTCTAGATAATTCCTAATTAATTTATTTAAGTGTGAAGTCATTTTAATTTATTTTAATAGACCTATATAAGGGTTTTTAAACCGTTAACTAACCCATATACTTCAGAAATCCCAAGACCCCAAAACATAACAAAATTTACCCCCAAAAATATTCTCTCAAAAATTCCATAGGAAAAGAAGAAGAAGATCAAGTTAGGGGTTGAAGAAGGAAGATTTTGGACTCAAATTTGTTGGATTTCTTCACCTAAGGTGTAGTAGTCTTTGATTCATGGAATGCTTTCATCCATGAAGCCCTCAAACTCTCAATTTCAAGTAGAAAGTTCTCCAAAACCTTGGGTTTTCACTCCAACTCATGGATTCACTACATAAATGTTTCTAATGGGTTAATTGCTTTATATTATGATCAAATTGATGATTACTTATTGTTTTAAAGATGAATTTCTCAATAATCTATGAGTTCCCCCAATTCTTCCAAATTGAATCTTAGATTGTGGGTGATGATTGATATGAGTAGAAGGTTATTAAACTATGAATGTTATGGATTGACTACTTGAATTATGTATTAATTGAGGAATTCCTATGGTTATTATGTTGAATTTCCCCCAAGTAACATTATCCATGCCTAATGTAGTAATTCTAGTCGAGTTGGTTGAATGTGATTCATGGTCCTTGAAGGGCAAATTATGAGAATTATGTATGATCTTGATTTTTATGTACAAGTGTTATGAATACTTGAGAAGAAAGTGATGATGATAATGAAGTAATGGTGTTGTGTTCAAAGGATATTCACTACACACACATTCATGAATGAAGTATGAATGAAGTTTCTATGATTATGTGTTGGTTGATAGGCTATTATCAATTTTTCAATTATGAATGATAATGACATGTTGTGAATGATTTTCTTACAATATGGGGATTCTTAATTGAAAGGCTATTCTCACCTTTGAATCTATGCGCTATCTAATGAATGAATGTTGGGATTGAGATGGATAATCATACATGAGTTGAGGTGGGATATCTTGTAACAATATCTTATTCCTATAATAATGACCTAAAGTAATGAATGTCAAGTACTCCGTGGGGAATAATACGAAGCACTGAGTGGATATTGATAAGAGATGGAAGCCTTCACTTCAGTTGAGGGGGGGGGGGGGGCGCTCTAGAAGCAATCACTTGAGATGGATTCCCTTACGTGAGTTGAGGTTGGGTATCTAGTAACAATCTCTTTTTCCCATAACTATATGCCCACATAGGCTATTAGCTAGTGGATCCACATAAGCTAAATTAATGGTCTTACCTTAGGCAAGTAGGAATCCCTTATTCGGTATGGGTAACACCGGAATTCCTTGCTTTGCTCACATGGTCTATGTCGGTTAAGGCTTACCCCCACAATGAATGATAATGAATTATGGCTTCTCAAGAATGAACTACTTAGTGTGGCTGGGGGGGGGGGGGGATGTTATTTCATCCATGCATTGCACAAGTAGGCTTTGAGAATAGCTATGGTGTGATCCTCAATGTATAATGACTAATGAAATGAAGAATGCTTAACTTGGATTGTTGGTATGAGTTGCTTTCCTTGGTATGACTTATTAAATGTGAATGTTCCTTGTGTATGGGTATTAACTAAAGATGGAATCAAAGAACGGTAAGCATGACTAGGGTGGCCTCAAAGGGATACTTAGTATGAGTGGTATTATGGGATGCCATTCATACATTGCACAAGTATAATTTAGGGTTACTTAAGATAATTTTCCCTTGACTTGTTTCATGATTGTGAAGTCTTGGATGTTATATGTATTGCATAATTACCTTGTATCATGCATGTACTTGACAAAATACATGTTTAGTAAGAAAATGAGTTTTTATGATTGAAGTTCCTTATGTAGTTGTGCATTGGTATGAGTTGCCTATTTGATGTATGCTTTTGAGAGTAATCGTATATTGGCTCCATGATGTTGTGTTGAACACTATTTTAGTTGGAGAAGTGAGTTCCTCCTATGAAAAATGATAAATATTGAGTTTCATGTATATTTGGGTTGTTAGATGTAGTTCCTACTCCCTTGTGTTGCATTGATTATGTTTTGAGATGGAGTTGCTATTTCCTCCTTTAAATGATGCATTGTTTTGATGTTTCATGCATGAGAGACTGCTAGTCTTGAGTCTTTAATTTTGTTAAGTGTTTAGAAATGCCATTCGAGGATGAATGTTCCTAAGGGGGAGATATTGTAACACCCGAAAATCTAGTAGGTGAAACTAGAACCTTACGTGAGAGTTTTGGAGTTTGATGTGTGGTTTAGACTTGTAAAATAGCTTCCCATACTTTGAATGAGGGGTTTAGGGGTTAAACGTCAAGGTACGACTCCCCAGAGACCAACCAAAGGGGTCCTTTGGGAGGACCCTAAAATAGACCCAAAACTGCCCAAAAATAGTGACTCACGGAGGAACCTACACCCCGTAGGATGGTCCACGGTCCGTGGGTGGTGCCTCATGGACCAAGGCCAAGTCAAGGAGCTGCAAACCCAAACCTATGAAGGACCAGTACAGTCCGCGAGTCCATTCACGCGCTGTAGGCAGGGGTCGTAGATGCCGTCTTGCAAACTGTCCCAATCTCAGCCAAGGTAAGGGGTAGTCTAGGTAATTCCTAATTAATTTAGTTAAGTCCGAAGTCATTTTAAATAATTTTAATAGACCTATATAAGGGTTTTTAAACCATTAACTAACCCATATACTTCATAAATCCCAAGACCCCAAAACATAACCAACCTTACCCCCAAAAATATTCTCTCAAAAACTCCATAGAAGAAAAGGAAGAATTTCAAGTTAGGGGTTGAAGAAGGAAGCTTTTGGACTCGAATTTGTTGGATTTCTTCACCTAAGGTATGGTAGTCTTTGATTCATGGAATGCTTTCATTCATGTAGTCCTCAAACTCTCAATTACAAGTAGAATGTTCTCCAAAACCTAGGGTTTTCACTCCAAGTCATGGATTCACTTCAAAAACTTTTCTAATCGGTTAATTGCTTTATATTATGATCAAATTGATGATTACTTACTATTTTTAATATGAGTTCCTCAAGAATCCATGAGTTCCCCCAATTCTTTCAAATTGGATCTTAGATTGTGGGTGTTGATTGATGTGAGTAGAAGGTTATTGAATTATGAATGTTATGGATTGACTACTTAAATAATGTATTAATTGAGCACTTCCTATGGTTATTATGGTGAATTTCCCCCAAGAAACCATGAAACCCTCGTGCCCCATATTTATCAACTTGTGATGTGGGTGAATTATAGAAAAGATGAATATCATGAGAATGTGTTTGTAGTAATTGAACTATTTGAATCATGTTATTATCCATGCCTAATGAAGTAATTCTAGGTGTGTTGGTTGAATGTGTTTCATGGTCCTTGAAGGGAAAATTATGAGAATTTTGTATGATCTTAATGTTTATGTATATGTGTTATGAATACTTGAGAATAAAGTGATGATGATAATGAAGTAATAAGTGCTGTGTTGAAAGGATATTCACTAAACACACACTCATGAATGAAGTATGAATGAGGTTTCTATGATTATGTTAATGATGATATGCTGGTTGAAAGGCTATTCTCAATTTTACACTTATGAATGATACTGATATGTTGTGAATGGTTTTCTCAAAATATGGGGATTCTTAGTTGAAAGGCTATTCTCACCTTAGAATCTATGTTCTATCTAATGAATGAATGTTGGGATTGAGATGGATGCTCATACGTGAGTTGAGGCGACGTATCTAATAACAATCTCTTATTCCTATAATAATGAACTAATGTAAAGAATATCAAGTACTCGATGGGGAATAATGCTTAGCACTGAGTGGATATTGATATGAGATGGAAGCCCTCATGTGATTTGAGGCGGGGTTTCTAGTAGAAATCTCCTTATCCCATAACTATGTGCCCACATAGGTTATTAGCTAGTGTATCCACCTAAGGTAAATTAGTGGTCCTACCTTAGGCAAGTATGAATCCCTTATTCGGTGTGGGTAAAATTGGAATTCCATTATTTTGTCACATGGTTTATGTTGGTTAAGGCTTACTCCCACAATGAATGATAATGAATTATGGCTTCTCAAGAATGTACTACTTATTGTGTGTGGGGGTATGGGACTTCAACCATGCATTGCACAAGTAGGCTTTGAGAGTAGTTATTGTGTGTTCCTCAATGTATAATGACTAATGAAATGAAGAATGCTTAACTTGGATTGTTGCTATGAGTTGCTTTCCTTGATATGACTTATTAAATGTGAATGTTCCTTTTTCTATGAGTATTAAATAAAGATAGGATCAAAGAATGGTAAGCATGACTAGGGTGGCCTTAAAGGGATACTTAGTATGACTGGTATTATCGGATGCCATTCATACATTGCACAAGTATAACTTAGGATTACTTAAGAGATGGTTCTATTATGTTATAAAGATTTATATGATGAACATTCTTGTGACTTGTGTTTTATACCAAATGTGCATAATGATCCGCAAATGCATATTTTGTACCAATAACTGATGTAAATCCTTGAATGTCAGGTGTTTTGATTGAGGAACAAAGCATAGACACTATTAAGCAAAAAGGAACAAGACAATTGAAAGAACAAAGAAAGGAAGGCCTGATATCACCAAACCCATTGGGTGACTCACCGAATGTCTATGATCTCGCCTAAAGTTAGAGTGTACCAAGCCCTGAAGGAGAAAATCAAGTTGGTGATAGAAAGGAGAAGTCCACAAGTCGCTGAACGATTCCGCGATGCAGTGCTAGATCATCCAAAGTTACAGAACTCAAGGATACTGAAGGCCAAAGAAAAATAGGCAATGTAACTAACCAAATGGTGGATTGCCGAGTGGATCGGCGATCCCGACTTATTGCGCTAAATGATCCTTCGTTTTTGGCGACTATAAATACATTTTTGAATATTTAGTTTAGCAGACAGTTATACATTATTTGGGGATTATTATTCAAATTTCAAGTTTGGAGTTGTGAACTTAGAATAGAGAGACAATATTTCCTTAGCTTTGAGGATTTGAAGATTTCCATTTCTTAGAAATTGGAAGTGGATGTTGAAGATTCTTCATCTTAGACTTCTAAAAAGACAATAATAGTCTTACCCAGTTGATGTAAACATAATTTGGTAACAATTTCTACCTTTTTATGATATGTAGCTTAAACCCCAATTATCTGGGTGTGATTATGTGATTATAGGTTTGATTTAGCTGCTGGGTATTGTTAATTGATAGTTTAAATGTTGTTTAAAAGTGATTACATTCAGTAATTGTGGCTTAATCTAAAGGGTTGTAGTTGCAAATGTAACTCTACCTTTGTGTTTTTGGCTTGATCAAGAGAGAGGTTTTAAAACCAAGATTACTGATTTAATAGTCTGTGGGTATTGCGTTGTCAGGGGTTCAGCTCAAGAGAGTGAATCCTAAACCTTTTTCCACACATTCAGCTCGAGTGAGTGAATGGACTAAAGCATAGGTTGTTCTTAATTACTTCTTATTGATGTTCGAGAGAAACCAATTTGATTCAGGGTAAATTGTTCTAGAGAAATATTATCCCCACTAAAGTCTAGCTTATTTACTGATTTACAACTATTTACTATTAATTGCAATCACCCGTTTGTCTACCTTAGCCCATAATCCAATCACATCCCAAGAACCTGTCTCTATATTTGTTATTTCAGTGTTATTTGATGTTGTAGTTGATAGTTGAAACCAAACCCCCTTGTTATTTGACACTTGTATCACCCCTAGCTTGGACCATGCTTTTATTCGTAAATGTTTTTACCTATGATTGACTTGAACATATTTGCACTTGGCTACTGATTCTCAAATATGTTCCACTATGGGATTTGACCCCAACTCACGTAGTTGAGTTATATTACTGACTAACGATCGTTGACACTTAGTATTGGATGAAGTGTCCTGATACGTGAAATCAAAATGGCGCCGCTGCCGGGGAGTGGTGTTACTTGAGAATTTTTAGTTAAGTTGGATTTTGTTCTTGTTAATTATAATTGAACTTACTTAATTTTTAGTTTTGTTTTTCTTTTTTGTGTTTTAAAATAGAAAGTATGGGTGTGAATGGCAGCAATGGCAGCCAAGTAGGCCATCAAGATGACATCGGAAACCTCAATTATGTCAATGAGCCTAATGCTAACAATCCCCATCTTATGGGTGGTATTGGTGCATTCGCTTACTTCAGGTCGAAGGGAATGCGGTGTTCCACATCACAAGTACTATGTTGCAGATCTTGTAATTGAAGGGGTTGTTCGGTAGTTTGGCTCATGAGGATCCCTATGAGCATATTAGAAACTTCGTGGATGTATGCAAACCAGTCTCCTTCAATAACATCTCCCAAGAGTCGGTCCAACTGAGGTTGTTCCCGTTCTCTTTGATAGGAGAGGCTTGTAAGTAGCTGACTGAACTGCCATGTGAATCAATCACTTCGTGGGAGGAGTTGGTCACCACATATCAAGTGTAATTTTTTCCTCCTTCGAAGATGATGACTCTTCGGGACAACATTCAAAGCTTTAAGCATCTAGAGGGCGAGCCAATTCATGAAACTTGGCTGCGATTCAAGAAGTTGGTGCTTTAATACCCAACTTATGGTTTTGATAACGTGTTGCTGTAGTATTTTTATTGGAGTCTTGACTTAGTAAACAAGGGTGCTGCTGACCAACTTTCTCTGGGAGGTTTGATGTAGCAACCTTATGTGATAGCAACTCAGCTCTTGGATTGCATGACTACCATAAACCGGGTGTGGTACAACAGTAAAGATCAGGTCTCCCCTCTCACATTTAAATTGATCAAGGAGCAAATGTAGAAAGACAAAGAAAGGGACCAGAACATGGCCAAGATCATGAAACAACTTGACATTTTGTCTAAAAATGTCATAGGAGTTGGCGCTTGCACTGTCAATGCCGTGGGTGTTGGGTGTGCTAATCTGGATGAGTACAAGTTTGAGGCCTTGTACAATGAAGAGGTGAATTTCCTAGCCAACCAATGTGGTGGTTATCATTCAAACTACTCGAGGCAAGGCGTTATTCAAGGTTGGAATAGGGATGAAGGTTGGAAGGATCGCGATAGATAATGAAGGGACCGAAATCCCAATTGGAAGGATGGGGAGAAGGATAGGTATGTGCCTTCCCACGAGCGCCAAAAGCCAAAGGATTCAGAACGTGGCCGGTCTGAGGATATGCTTTCTCATATCCTCAACAAAGTTGAGGGGTCGGATAAGATTTTAAAAGAAATGAAAGAAGATGTTTTAACCATTAGCTAGAACGTTACCTCCCATTCAGTATCAATCAAGCAGCTAGAGACCCAAATGGGTCATATCTCGTCTCATCTGAACCCCAGACAACAATGGGGCTTTGCCTAGTGATACTATGGCTAACCCCAAGAATGAGGTTTGAGTGTGGACTTGCATCGTGGCGACGTTAACTAAGGCGTTACTTGGGAGGCAACCCAAGTTTTCTTTTCTTTCTTTTTAAGTTTAAAATAATGGTGTGTTGATTATGCAGGACAAAGTGTGGAAAGTGTTTGAAAAGTGCAGGTTGGCGAGCTTGACCTAGACCATCGCTGGACTCAAGAAAATTTTAAATTGGAGTCTGTAAAACTGACGAGCCTAGGAGCAACTTGGTGAATCTCTAACCAGGTCGGCGATCGCGATCTAGTCCACCATTTAGACCACTACATTAACTGGAGGTCCTATAAAACTCGGTGAGGTAAGTCCTCACTTGTCGTATTATTGAGTGGGTCGGTGAGCATGACTAATGTCGCCGAATAGGCGAGAACAGGACAGTTTTTAAAAGGCCAAAGGTTTAAACTTCCAACTCTTTCACTTTCCCCCACTTTTAAACTTTCCAAACTCATACCCGCACTTTAGTTCCCTATATTTCTGCATTTTTACCATGTTTTAGTGATTGGAATTATGTTCGAAGTGGATTACATTACCGCATTTCAATATCTTTATTATTCTGCATCTAAGGTAGGTTTTCTGAACCCCGAGTTTATTCTTAGTAATTTGTACTCAATTGCAATGATCTTATCTTATTGACGTGTGTTGGGCCTCTCTGATCTTATGTTTTTTCATATATGCCTATTTTAATTCGATTATGTTGCCCGTAATGCCTTTAATGTTGAAATCTCATGATTTTGTGCCTTAAAATTTATTATATCTTGTGGGGTTGTGCTTGCATGTTGTTGAGTTTAATCGGGTGAAGTCAAAGTAACCCGTGTTTGTGCCAAATGATGTAATTTGCCCAATGATAGAGCAGATGACATTATTCTTAAGGGCAAAAGTCATCAAATGGCCAAATTTGAAAAAACTAGGAGAAGTCTGAGTATCCTAAGGTAATGGGTGTATTGGGTCCTACTTTAATTTGATAGGTACATGCTTTGATTTTGGTTTCGGAGGTTACGGGGTTGACTTTGAGAAGTTGGGTTGAAAGTAGGCACGTTGGGTCATTTGGTGAGTTGGGTCGAGCTCGCTGAACCACTCGACGGTTTGTCGAAGTTCCCCATCTCACCTTTAATTTAATGTTAAATGAGTAGTTGGATTCTGTAACTTCCGGTGATAAGTTTGAGGTCACCGAAAGCACTCGGTGACTCGTTGAAAATCCTTCTTGATTGCCCTTTGTTTGCACCTCTGAACCTTAATTGCATCGTAACTTTCGGTAGGCTAATCCTTGCTCGCCGAAGGTTGTCGGCGATTCGCTGAAAGGCCTTTCCATTGTCGAAATGCTAAATTTTTCTAAGAATTTTAAGCCAATCCATTTGGCAAGCCCGATATAGCTCGCCGAAGAAATTCAATGACTCGCTGATTGGTTTGGCAAGTATGTCTGGAACTGTTTTCTTCTGTGCTTTTACCGAATTAATTCTAACTTTCTTCAATGTTTTGCAGATATGGCTAGACCTAAGGTTGCTGCTACAAACATGCCGCCCCGTAAGAGGACCCAAATGAATCACGATTAATGAGGATGCAACTGCATCTAATGCCAAAACGACCAAACTCCCCACAACGGTGGGAAAGGTAAAGGGAAAGGCAAGGCACCTGCGTCACCGGAGGCCAGCTCTGACAGTGACGATATCTACGCCACTCACCTCACCATTTTTGAGAGTGAGGGTGAAAACCAGGAGCCTCAGACTATAGCCTTTGATGATTATGAGCTAGTAGCAACAAAAAGGGCAGCGCTGTGCTCCAAAAGGATGAACGATCCATCTAGGATCAGGAATCCTCAACCCACCACCACTCCTCCTCAAGTTCCAGTGCAGGCAGTGGTGCTTGCACCAATAGTTCAGGGTCGTCCTCCTAGTCTATGAACAAATTAAAGTTGAGGCGCTGAGGAAAATAATTGAGGAGAAGCATCTGCCAATGGATGGGGTGATTGATAGGTACCCCGAGATTCTGACCTATGTGAAGTCTCATAAGTTCCAGATCTTCACAGCCCCATGGCTCATATATTCCAAGATGGGTTAGGGAGTTATACAGTGTGTACAGTACCTTGATACCACAAAGGATGAAGTAGGAAATAACATTTAAATTGACTATGTAGTTGTCTGGGGGAAGAGGGTGCAGTGTGATTTTTCTGCCATTAATGTTGTCCTAGAGTGCACTACGAGACTTGAAGATGACTGCCTACATATGATCAGGACAAAGACGCTGGACAACATGAAGAAGTGGTTAGCTTCGTTGATATATTATGGTACTCCGAAGTGGTTGTAGGAAGGGGCTCCAATAACAAAGAAAGACCTGAATATAGCTGCGAGGTTCTAGTTTGGCTTCATCAGCAGTACTATCATGCCATCCCAGAATGAGTCAATTCTCCACCTTGCCAAGACAGCCTGTCTAGGGTGTATTATTGATGAAACGAGGATCAATTTGGGGATGATTATGGCACAAGAGATCGTCATGAGGGCTAAGCAGCACCAGATTTCACTTCTCTTTTCCGTGTTGATCACTGAGCTGTGCAAATGGGATCGGGTTCCTAGAGATGCAAAGGAGGATGTGGGAGATTCCCACATCCTCTACTGATATTTAAAGGATCAGACAAAGAAGAAGAAGGCAACCTCGGTGGACTCTTCCCCGATTGTGGACACAAACTCACTACCTGCAGAGGCATCTTTGCCTACTCTGGCCCCTGGGCCTTCAGGTACTTCTAGCGCTATACCTTCTAACAACCCTAGCTCCTCTACTACTACGTTGCCTCCCTGAGTTGCTATTGTCGCTGTTTCCCAAACCCCACTCACTCATGCTACGTTACTCCAGATAGGAAAGCTTGCCTATTCTGCCGATTGTTGTGCTATCAGACTCGAGGCCTCCATTCTAGGCATGATTCAGACTACCATGGCTGATACTGTGACACCATTGAGTAATACCATTGATGCCCTTGTGGCTAGGATAGTGGTGTGTGAACATGGATAAGGGGCCACTGTGGATGTGACGACTACTAAAGTTGTTATTGCTGCACTACCAAGTGATGTGGATCACCTGACGTCCACCAGCATATCCATGATTTTTGGGATGTTGGAGATCCTAAATGTACCTGATTTGTCTCCGGCTACCACCGTAGTTGAGGTTAGAGTTGAGGAGACAGTTGATCCCTAGTTTGAGGTGGAGATTGATGAGGAGATGCTCAAGATCACTGAGGAAGTTTCGTATGAAGGCCTTATAGAGACTGAGGAGGCCATGATCGATGATGCTGCGCAGACCTATTCAGCAGATATGCCTTTGGTTGACCCTGGTAGAGTGGATGATGTTGTGGATGTGATTTCGGGCACTGATGCCCAAATTCAGATTGATGCACTAGACACTGATGCTCGGACAGATGGAGCGACTGTTTAGACAGGATCCCTCTTTACCTCCCTCCCGGTCTTACTTGTTGACTTTTGGATATTATTTTGATTGCATTTGAGGACAAATTGTTTTTATTTGTGGTGGGGCGAGGCCCACCTTTTGTGACCTTTTGTGATTATGGTTTTGTGTATATATTTGGCTTTTGAGCTATAAATTGTGTTTAATACTTTTTTTGTGGATGATTGAGCCTGTGACTCCTTGTTTTTAATTGTAAATCATTTTTGTCTTCCAAAATTAAAAAAAATATGCCACCTTTTGATTGTGTTTGAATATGGCTATTCTCTTGCAAATTTGAGTATCGGTCTTGATCAATACCGATGACTTGAATAGTGCTTATAATCGAACAAAAATGAATGTGATGCTATGAAGAGGCCAAATGAAGTTGCATAGAAAATATGTGAACTTTTTCACATCGGTGTCAGTGCTTTATGTGATGATCTTAAAGTGAACCATGTATGATGACACCTGGAATTTGCCCCGTTGGTCTGGTTGACTTAGTGATGCAATCTCTTGATATGATCTTAGGCAACTTTGAATAGTGTGAAACAATTTGACATTATGCCTCTTTTTGTGGCCTACCTTGTGAGTGTGTGAACTCCACTTGAACACCCTTGAGCTTTAACCTTTTCTTGGAAGAAACTTGATGAAAACATAACCTTTCTTGATCCATTACCTATAATCCGCATGATTTGTGGTTTGTTTGAATAGCCAGCTTAGGCCAAAACCCTAAGTTGGGGGTGTGGTGAAAAGAGATGGTAAATCAAGAAGTGCAAGGAAGCCCCTTTGACTTATGGTTTTGAGAAATATGGAACCCCTCCGTACAAAAAGAGAGAGAGAGAGAGAGAAAAAAAGAAGAAAAGAATGGAAAAGAAAGATAATGAAATAGTTGTGGAATAAAGTTGTGAAAATGAAAGGAAAATGGGGTTTCCAATAGGCCATGGAAAGTGAATAATGGAGTGGCTTTTGAGCACGAATGAAAATGATGAAGAAAAGGAAAGAAAATGTTGTTCACACCATATCTCATGAGGATAGAGGCCATTAAGCCTAAATGACCATACCTTTACACTCAGCCCTGTTACAAGCCTTGAAAAGACCTTTTTGATCATGAGTGAGCTGAAACAAGGGTTGATTAGAAAATACCGGCAAACCTATGGGCGAAATCATATGTTGTGTTCATCCTTTTGAGTGTGAGTGTTGCATTTAAATTTGGAACTCTAAATTGTTGAACCATTGTGTATGTATACCAAATCATTATTTGTATGAGGGCATTTGTATACCTTTATTGAGGTTGAGCTTGCATTTGAAGCAAGTATTGTGAGCTTAAGATTCTTTGGTAATAGTGAGTCACAACTTGAACCTTTAAGTGCACAATTGATCCTTGCATGAGTAAGTTGAGTCTTTTTGTGTGCATTCATGATTGATTGTTGTGTAGCATTGTTTGAGACATCCTTTTTGAACTGCTGAACTTGAGTTTTACTTGAGGATAATCAAAATTTTAAGTTGGCGGTGTTGATGAGTCCATAATTTAGACTCATTCAGGGCTTTATTTTAATAGATTTAGTGTCCTCAAATGCATATTTTGTGCCAATAACTTATGTAAATCTTTGAATTTCAGGTATTTGGATTGAGGAACAAAACATGGACACTAATGAGTAAGAAGGAATATGGCAGCTGAAAGAACGAAGAAAAGAAGGCTAGATTATCGCCTAACCCATTGGGCGAGTTGCCAAATGGCAATGATCTCACCTAAAGTTCCAATGTGCTAAGCCTTGAAGAAGAAAATCAAGGTGGTGATAGAAAAGAGCAATAGGCGAGTCACTGAACAGTTCCGCAATGCAGTGCTAGATGTCCCAAAGTTACATAACTCAAGGATGCTGAAGGCTAAAGCAAAGAAGGTGAAGAAATTGACCAAAGGGCGAATCGCCGAGTAGATCGGCGATCCCAACCTATTGCGCCAATGATCCTTCGCAGCATATTTTTGGCGACCATAAATACATTTTTGAATATTTAGTTTAGCAGGCAGTTAGACATTATATGGGGATTATTATTCAGTTTTCAAGTTTGGAGTTGAGAACTTAGAATAGAGACAATATTTCCTTAGCTTTAAAGATTTGAAGATTTCCATTTCTTAGAAATTGGAAGTGTGTATTGAAGATTCTTCATCTTATACCTCTCTAAAGACAATATTAATCTTACCCAGTTGACGGAAACACAATTTGATAACGATTTCTATCTTTTTATGATGTCTAACTAAAACCCCAATTATAGGGGTGTAATTACGTGAATATGGGTGGTTTATTTAGTTGTTGGGTATTGTTAATTGATAGTTTAAATGCTGCTTAAAAGTGTTTTCATTCAGTAATTGTGGCTTAATCTAAAGGGTTGTACTTGCAAATGTAACTCTACATTCGTGTTTTTGGCTTGATCGAGAGAGGTTTTAAAACCAAGATTACTGATTTGATGGTCTGTGGGTATTGGGTTGTTATGGGTTCAGCTCGAGAGAGTGAATTCTAAACCCTTTTCCACACATTCAACTCGAGAGAGTGAATGGACTAAATCATAGATTGTTCTTAATTGCTGCTTATTGGTGTTCGAGAGAAACCAATGTGATGTAAATTATTTGAGAGAAAGTTTATCCCCACTAAAGTCTAGCTTATTAAATTATTTACAACTATTTACTATTAATTGCAATCACCTGTTTGTCTACCTTAGCCCATAATCCAATCACATCCCAAGAACCCATATCTATATTTGTTATTTTAGTGTTATTTGTTGTTGTCGTTGATAGTTGAAACCAAACCCCCTTGTTATTTGACACTTATGTCACCCCTAACTTGAACCATTCTTTTATTTGTAAATGTTTTTACCTATGATTGACTTTAACATATTTGCACTTGGCTATTGATTCTCAAATATGTACCACTCCCCGTGGGATTTGACCCAACTCACTTAGTTGGGTTATATTACTGAGTAACGATCGTTGGTACTTAGTATTGGATGAAGTGTCCTGATACGTGAAATCACTATAATACTTAGTGCATCTTTGTGCTAACCCATATTTCTTCTAAATTTTTCACAAAGTGTAGCGTTTGGATACTTGAGTTCTATTCTTGGAAGATAGGTTTCTAAGGAGCAAAGAGTTGAAGATTTGGTGAGTCCTCATAGCTTCAAGGACAAACCCACTATTTACTTTATGTCTTTTATTCTATGTTTAGAGCTTTTGTATGGGATGCATCCCAAAGTTTTAGTATTAATGGTAATAGATGGTTTGAGACAAATTATAGACTTCCGCTCATGTTTATAAAAGACTTTGATTGTAAAAGAAATAGTTTTAAATTCCGCACCATTTTCTATTGTCTTATGTTATGATATGCTATGATGCTTGTATGAGACTTTTCGAAGTCTTGTACGCCGTATCACATCTAGGGGGTACTCTTGGGTTGGGAGAATAGTAATTGGCTAGACCCAAGAAACTTCTAATATCCGAAGGGGTTAGAGGCCTGAGCCAACTCTTAACCGCATTCGTCTTCTTAGGATTCCTTAATACCCTCACCGCAAACAATATGCCCCAAAAAAGCAATGGACTTTAACCAAAACTCACATTTGCTAAACTTTGCAAAGAGTTGTTGGTCCTTGAGGACTTGCAACACAATCATCAAATAATTGGTATGCTCGTTTTAACGTCTCGAATAGGCTAATATATCATCAATAAACACAATCACAAACATATCAAGGTATTATCTAAACACCCTATTCATCAAATCCATAAATGCTGCTGGGGCATTAGTCAAACCAAATGACATTACTAAAAACTCATAATGACCATACCGAGTTTGAAAAGCTGTGTTCGGTGTGTCATCTTCCTTCACCCTCAATTGACGGTAACCTGATAGGAGGTCAATCTTAGAAAAGTAGCGTGCTCATTGAAGTTGGTCAAACAAATCATCTCTCCTTTGGAGAGGATACTTATTATTAAGGGTAACCTTGTTCAATTGCCGATAGTCAATACAGATACGAAGCAGACCATCTTTCTTTCTAACAAACAAAATTGGAGCACCCCATGGAGAGATACTTCATCAGATGAAACCCTTATCCAACAAATCTTTAAATTTCTCCTTTAATTCCTTAAGTTCTGCTGGATCCTTATGATAAGGAGGAATATCTGGGAGAAGGTCAGTACCAAAGTCTATTTCCCTTTTGGGAGGAATACTGAGTAAATCATCAGAAAACATTTTTGGAAACTCATTTACAATGGGGACTGATTCAAGAGTAAGGGTCTCAGAATCTGTATCTCATACCTTAACTAGATGGTAAATGCAGCCATTCGAAATCATTTTTATAGCTTTAACACAAGAAAAAAAATTGACCATAAGGCGTAGAATTTTCCCCTTTCCACTCTAGAATGGGTTTATTTGGAAACTGAAACTTGACTACACGGGATTTACAATCAATAGAAGCATAACATGAGCCCAACAAATCCATACCAAGGATAACATCAAAATCTAGCATATCCATTTCTACATGGTCAACATGAGTGACTCTATGGGACAAGGAGACGAGACACTTTATAGAGACCCTCTTTGCCACAACAGAATCACCAAAAAGAGCAAAGACAAAAAAATGATCTAACAACACATCAAAAAAATATCAAACCTCATAGCCATATATGACGTCACAAAATACAAGGTAGCACCGGGGTCAAGTAAAGCATAAACATCAAGTTGGAAGACTTCAAACACATTGCTAACCACATCAGGAGAACCCTCTTGTTCAGCATGAGTCTAAAGTGTATAGAATTATTTTTGCTTTATAGCACTGGAACCTGAACCACTAGACATAGCTTGTTTACCTTTTCTCCTTTAGCTGCAAGCATTAGGAAATCCCTCATTTTATGACCACTCTTTCCAGCACCAAAGTAACCATCTGTACCATCTAAGCATTTAGCCTCATGCTTTCTTCCACACCTAGCACAAGTAGACATAGGCAATGAAGCTCTACTACCATTTCCTCATTGAAGCTTAGGCTTAGACACCCTATCTTTGTTGAACTTATAAGGATCATTAGATGAACCTTGGACAGAAAATCGTTGTTGAAATTTAGAACGATCGCTCCCATCGAACCTTGAGTGTGCGAAGTTACCATCACCGGTCTTACCCCTATTTGCCTCCCTAGACCTTTCCTTAAGTTTCTTCTCTTCAATTTGTTAAGCATGAACCATGAGACAAGAAATGTCCATGTCATTGATATGCATAGTGGTACAACATTCCTTAACTACCATCTCGGACACACCCAAAACAAACTTAGTCATCCTTGCCCTCGGATCAACATCCATAGTAGAAGCATATCGAGATAATTGTGTGAACTTCTAAATATATTCCTTCATACTCATATTTCCTTGACAAAGGTTGATGAATTCGAGCACATTTTCCACCCTCATCTCAAGGGGAAAGAACCTATCAACGAAAGCAACTTTAAACTTTTCCCAATTGAGAGGACCCGCATTTTCCTCTCTCCATTCTTTCCATTGGTTGAATCATATTTAAGCAACACCCCTTAATTGATAATAGGCCAATTTTGCATTTTCAACCAGCATCACTCCCATGATCATCAACACCTTGTAAATCTCATCAATGAACTCTTGACGATCTTTCTCAACCTTTGAAGCATAAAATTTCGAAGGATTCATTCTAGTGAGGTCCATTACTCTAGATGCCGTCGTACCCATATTTGGGTTCATGGGAGCCACAACCTCTCTATTGGATTGGTCCATCATTGCTTGAGCAAACACTTGGAAACAACCCTAAACTCCGCATTAGTCACTTGATCGGCCAAAGGATCGATCGAAACTTGAGCAGCTTGAGGAGGAAATCTTGATTCACATTCTCTCCCGCATTCCTCCTAGAATATTCCCTTCGAGTGTCCATATCATATAGAACATCGGATAAGGATTAGGAGAAAGACATTATAGAGTTAAACTCTACCGCATGACTTTAGAGTAGTGAAAGAAGTGGAGTTTTCTAAGCATCTTATGGCCTCTCATTCATAAATGTGGAGTGCATCACACTCATGAACAAGACTCTACTTGAAGTTGCTTATGAGACTTCCTAGGACCTTTCTAAACCTCGCGCTTTGATTACCAAGTTTGTCATGACCCAAGGTAACCCCTAGGCGTAACATGGCATATAAGACCCCGAGAAGCCCTATACAAACAACATAGCATTCATCATACAAGATTATAGAAATCAAGAGATTTAAAACACAATTTTAACATATAAAAGTTTTATATAGAAAAATGGAAGTCTAAACATTGTCTCAAAGCCATTTACTATATAAGATTGATCGGGGCATAGCCCGTACATCAGGTTCCAAAACTGAAAATATGGAAAAAAAAGGGGAACCAAGCTTGATCCTCAGAACATGATGATTTACCAATCATCACGCTTCTATATGAGATCCCTAGCCACGAAAGAGTGAATCCGAAAGGTCGGTCCCTACATTTGGGATGAATGTAGGCAAGTGCGTGTCATGACCTAGGGGTACCCCCTAGATATAACAAGGTGTATAAGACCGTGAGAGGCCTCATACAAGACACTTAGCATATTATAACATAAAGTAATAGAAGAGGTGCGAAAATTTAAAACTTGTCAGTACAATAGAAGTCTTTATAAAACAAAGCAAAAGTCTAACATCACTGTCTCAAACCATCTAGAACATCAAAAATACAATCTTGGGACACAACCCATACAATAGTCCCAAAAATAAAAGAAAGGCATAAAAGAAAGTGGTGATCACATCCTCGAATCCAATGAGGACTCACCAATCCTTACTTACTTGAACTATTATGATTCTAGCCATGAAAATGAGTGTCAATATTATCGGACCCTATATTTATTTAGAATGTAGGAAAAGTATGTGTTAGTACAATCAAGTTGTCATGACCTGAGAGCACCCCCTAGTCGTAACACGGCGTACTCGACCCCGAAGGGGTCTTATACAAGCCTCATAGCTCATTCATTGCATAAGATACTTGAAAATAGAGAAGACTTAAACACTTTCCTTTACAATCTAAGACATTTTATTAAAAAGCAAGCAGAAGACTTTCTAGACTTGTACACTATGTCCCAAACCATCTAATACTTTGAATACAAAATTAAGACTTAGCCTATACAAAGCTTTAACATAAACAAAAGACATAAAAGGAACATGATGGCTTCTGTCCTCGAAACTATGAGGACTCACCAAGTCTTCATCTTCAAGCACCTTAGAAACCTCTCCTTAAAGCATAGAACACCAACACCTCCAATGCCTACACTTTGGTAAAAAGCAAAAAAAATAGGGTTAGCACATTAGATGTACTAAGTATGATGACCATGCAAAACCATGCTTAAAAAGGGACATTTGATTGAAAGCCATGCTTTTATGCCATTTTTGTAAAACTTCAATAACATTGATACAAGAGGCATAATATAAGTCACAACCAACATACAAAGTCACATAAATACCTGAAACTCAAGGATTTTCATTAGTTGTTGAGACAAATTATTCGTCTGAGGACACTAAATCTATCAAAATAAGGCCCTCAACGAGTCCAAATGATGGACTCATCAACACTCCCAACTTAAACTTTTGCTTGTCCTCAAGTAAAACTCAAGTTTAGCAGTTCGAAAAGGATGTCTCAAACAGTGCTACACAAGACTCAATCATAAATGCACATAAAAAACTCAACTTACTTGTGCAAGGATCAATTATGCACTCAAAGATTCAAGTTGTGACTCGCCATTACCAAAGAATCTCAAGCTCACTATACTTGCTTCAAATGCAAGTTCAAGCTCAACAAAGGTATTAAAATTCCCTCACACAAAGAATGATTCTATATTCACTCAATGGTTAAATCATTTAAAGTTTTGGAATCAAGATCAACATTCACAGTCTCAAAGATAAACACAATGCATGATTTCACCCATAGGTTTGCCCTTATTTTCCAATCAACTTTTTCTTCTGCTCATTCAAAATCAAAAATGTCTTTTTAAGGCTTGTAATGGGGCTGAGTGTAAATTTATGGTCATTTAGGATTATAGCTTGACATCCTCATGAAATGTGATGTGAACAACACCTTCTTTCCGTCTCTTTACCGTTGGAAACCCCATTTTCTTTGTATTTTCACAACTTTATTCCACAATTTTTTTTCTTTCTTTTGATTTTTCATTCTTTTCTTCTTTTTTCTCTCTTTTTTTTTATATATGGAAGGGTTCCATTTTCCTAAAAATATGGGTAAAAGGGACTTCCTTGCACTTTCTTGATTTACCTTCTATTTTCACCACACCCACAACTTAGACTTTTGGCCTAAGTTGGCCATTCAAACAAACTATAAATCATGAGGATTATAGGTAATGGGTCAAGAAAGGTCTCAATTTTATCAAGTTTCTTCCAAGAAAAGGGTAAGGCTCAGAGGGTGTTCAAAAGGAGTTCACATACTCACAGGGTAAGCCATAAAAAAAGTATAATGTCAAATTGGTGCACATTCTTTAAAATGGCATAAGATCATCTCAAGAAATTGCATCACTTAGTCAATTGGACCAACGAGGCAAATTCTAGGTGTCATCACACATGGTTCACGGTAAGCTCATCACACAAGGCATTGACACCAATGTAAAACAAGAGTTCACATTTTCACTGGTGTGTAATGTTAATCACAAGAGACTCAATTCGATACTTGGCTAGTCACAATGAGATGCAACAAGTTCACATATTGTCTATGCAACTTCAATTGGCCTTGTTGTAGTCGCACATGCATTTTTGTTTGATTATGAGCACTATTCGAGTCATCGATATTGATCAAAATCGATAATCAAATTTGCAAGAGAACAATAACATTCAACACATACAAAAGGTGGCAAATATTTTTTGAAGGGTCAAAACTCATTTACAATAAAAAACAAGGAGCTACAAGCTCAAACATCGACAAAGGCAGTGTATAACACAAATTTAGCTCCAAGCCCAAATATAAACAAAACAAGAATTACGACTATCACACAAAAGGTAGGCCTCACCCCACCACAAATAAAAACATTTGTCCTCAAATGCAAACAAGCTAATAATATCCAAAAAGCAAAACAAATAAAGATAGAGAGGGAGGTAAATAAGGGATCTTGTCTACTCAATCACTCCATCTATCTAGGAATCAGTGCTCGGTGCATCAGTTTGAACTTGGTCATTAGTGCTCGAAGACACCTTAGAAGGAGCCGCTCCACTAAAGGCTGCCACAGATGTATCTGTCAGCAATGTCTACATCATTGACTACGCAGTCGTCTCCTCAAGATCTGGCAAGTCTTTATAAATGTTCTCTTACTGTATCTATAGCTATTCCTCGTCGGTCTTAACATCTAACTCATCAGCTGATGCATCATCCCTATGTATATCTCCAGTGGTGCATGGAGGTATCCCTATAGTAGCAAGGGCTTCTACAACATCATCAGCCTCTAGTAATGAAGTGAAGTTAGTAGACTTCACATAGTCTACCTCCTTCATCAAGTTTGCTACATTGGCTTACAAAGCAAGAATCTCAGAGGTCTCCCACTGCCTTCTCTCACAAGCATCAACTCTCGTAGTGAGAGTGTCAATGGAAGTCTAAAGGGGGTCTGTACAACTAGGATCACACCGTCAACCATCAAGGGGACAAATCTCTCTAATCGGGCCCTTCACATCATCTAAATAGGCCAAATGCCCCATCCTCAGGATCACCTCTTGAGTAATCTTGGTCAGCTGGGAGGAAGAGGAGGTGCTTGGAGCCTGTGAAGAAGAGGAACGGATAGAAGTACCAGAGATCCGAAGGTCTGAGTAGGCAAAGATGCCTCTATAGGTATCGAATCAATGTCCACCTCTGGGATGTGTCCACTAGAGCTACCATCCTTCTGTCAGCCTCCTCTCTAGTATAGTCGACCTTAATGCGCCAAATGTCAGTGGAGGAAGATGGGGTAACATCAAAATCTCTAGCAGCATCCCGGGGCACTGTAGCATGCCAACATAGCTATGTGATCAGTATTGGGAAAGGTTAAGAGGTATGCCTCTACTTGTCTCTCATGGCTATCTCCTACTCTATGATAAGGCCCAAGTTGATTCGCCTCTTCGACAAGATAGACCCTAAGCAGGTTGCCTTCGCATGTCGGAGAATTTATTCATTCTGTGAAAGCATAAGTGAACTACTGATGAATCCAATCCAATAACGGGAAGCTATATTCAAATCCTTCTTTGTGATCTCGACTCCCACTTCAATCCACCTAGGAGTGGTATCACAAATAAGGGGGCAAGCCAACCCTTTAGATCCTCTATAGCTTGTGTCGTAGGCAAACCTTCATATGAGAGTGCATTACCTGGAGGCCTATCTAACAAAACATTAATATATGCCTCACTGTAGCTCACTTTAATACCTCGAATAGTGACCGTTTTAACCAGTCTGAACTCACTGGCCTTCTTCTTACTCTTCGGCACTAGTTCACTATATGCTGGATAGAACTCATAGACTATGAAGGAATATACGGAGCTCGGGGCCTGTGAAAATCTAGGAACTGGTGCCACTGTAATAACTCTGCTACACTAGAGTACATGCCCTCCAGATCCTCTATAGATAGGAGCTTCTCCTGGAGAATGGTTCGTAAACCATCTCCTTTCAACCTGTTAAAGAGTATATGTAGAGGAACGACTTATGGCACAGGAGCTATAGGAGGTTCCAGAGTTGGGACTAATTTTGCTGGTGGGGACGCAGGAGGGACTCTAGTAGACATGGGGTGAGATCTAGCCTGGACCTTAGTCCACTGGGACTGTAGAGGCTGGTTGTCATCATGTTCAGATAAATCAACCCGGGATCTAGTAGTCACCCTATTAGACTTGGGTCTCTTTCCTTTTCCTTTATCACATGGTGGAGGCTCTTGCCTTTCTCTTTTTGAAGGATTTGCTCCCCCTTTGTTGATTGTGATACCCTGTACTCTTTTACAGGGTGGCATGTCTATGTTTTTCCTCACCATACCTGCAAAACATCAAGAAAAAGTTAAAAATAACTTAATCAAATTCATAGAAAAACAGTTGCAGAAAGACTAGTTGAGCTACTTGGCGAGCTGGTGATTCTCTTTGGCGAGTTGAATTGGGCTCGCTGAAAGAATTTTCTCAAAAATTTAGGCTTGCTGGCGAAGGAATAGGCCTTTCGGTGAATCGCCGACATCATTTCAAGCAAAGGTTGTCTCGCGAAAAGTTACAATGCAACAAGGGTACAGGGGTGCTGACAAAGGGCGATCAAGAATACTTTTGGTGACTCACTGAGTGCTTTCGGTGAGCTCAGGCTTCTTGCCAAAGTTACAAAGACAAATAACAAGTAAAGCATGAAAGTTAAGGCGAGATGGGGATATTAGGCGAACTGCCGAGTGGTTCGGCAAGCTCAACCCAGCTCGCCAAATGACCCAACATGCCTATTTTCAATCTAACTTCTCATATTCGACCCCGCAACCACTGAAACAAAATTAAAGCATGCACAATCCAAATCCAAATAAGACCCATAACTTACAAGCACAAACCCACAATTTTAATCTATTTCAATGCACCCAATTATAGGATTTCAATATTTAAACAATATAGGCAAGATAATCAGATTAAAAATAGGCATTTAAACATTGTAATCCTATTAGAGAGGCCCAACTCACATCAACAACATAATATTGCTTGCATAAGAGTACATATTACTAACAATAAATGTGTGATTCAGAAAACAAACCTTAAATGTTGAATAATAAGGATTGAAAAGCTAGGCTGCAATGTAATCCACTCTGAACACAATTTCGATGACTAATATATTCTTTAAAATGCAAAAATATCAAAAATACTAAATTGGTGCGAGTGTGGGAAGATGAAAAGTGAGGGAAAATGAAAGAGGTTGAAATTTAAACCTTAGACCTTTTAATAAACCATCCAGTTTTCTCCCATTCAGTGACGTTAGTCATGATCTCCGACCCACTCAGCGACGCGCCTAGTGGCTCACCAAGTTTTATAGGAGCCTTAGTTGATATGGGGGTCCAAACGATGGTATAGATCATGATCGCCGACTTGATCGGTGAATCACCAATACTTTCCTAGCCTCGCCGAGTTTTACAGACTCTACCTTAAATTTGTCTTGATTCCAAGGACGGTCTGGGTTGGGGTCGTCGACCTCTTCGGCGGTTCGCCAACTAGACCCTTAACTTTCAACCTACACTTTTCAAACACTTTCCACTCTTTAACCTGCACAATCAACACACATTTATTTATTTAAGAAAAAATAAAACCATAAAGGGTCTTGGGTTTCCTCCTAAGAAGCGCCTTAGTTAACATCGCGACACGACACAAGTCAACACCTAAGCTTCATTTTTGGGGTGTGTCACTAGTCAACCCATCTTTATTTTGTGAGTATAGACATAACAACGCTTGGTTTATGTAGGTGTCCTGTAGCTGAATAATCATAGAATGAGAGGTTGTCATCTGATTCAGCATTTTGATATTCTCTTTTATCTCATTTAACACCTTCTATTGTTCTTCGATTTTATGTAGAATGAGTGAGAGGACCTCTTCATTTTATTCACCCTCCTACTTTTTCACCTTTTTACGCTTGCGAGGGGGAAAGTTATTTTCCTTTCTTGTGGATTGTGCTTCCTATTCCATGACTTTCTTGGACAAGACATCCAGCTGAGTCAATAATGCAGCTCATTCTTAGTTTTTTTTTTTTCCTTGTTGGTCTTAGTCATGCCATCAAGAAGTTGGGCTATTGCTTCATAGGGTTGTTGAATCAAACCACTTTCAAAGAGTTAGTCAGCAGTACTTCTCTTTTCGGGACCAATACGCCTATAGAAGCATTCTAGTAGCACTTTATCGGGCATTCCATGATTTGGGCATTGTTGAAGGATTGCTGTAAATCTCAGCCACATCTCATGGATAGTCTCAACCCCCAATTGCTTGAACATTATGAGGTTATCCCTAAGATTCAACAGCTTCAAAAAGGGATGATCCATTTGGTAACCATTTTCACCATTCATACTCATTCATCCTGCTGTAATACACAAACAAGCAAAACAAAACTAAAAATTAAGTGAGTAGAACTACAACTAACAAGAGCAAAATTCAACTTAATTAAAAATTATCAATTAACACCACTCCCTGGCAGTGGCACCATTCTAATTTGGCGTGTCCAAGCGCTTCATCCAATACTAAACGTCCATGGTCGTTCAATAGTAATATAACCCAACTAGTAAGTTGGGGTTGATTCCCAAGGGAGTGGTTTGTAATCGAGAAGCAAGAGAAATGCATAAGCATGCTCAAGTCAATTATAGCTAAAGGCATATATACGGAAAAACTTATCAAATTAAAGGCTGACACAAATGTCAATTATCAAAGGGGGGTATGTAGTCAATTACCAACTAGAAGCAACAAATAATATAGAAATACGAATATGGAGACAGGATTCTTGGGATGTGATAGGACTATGGGCTAAAATAAACAACTGGGTAAATCCTATTGATAGTAAATTGCTGTAAATTGGTAACTAAGCTAGACACTAGTGGGAATAACTTTTCTCTCGAACAATTTACCCCAAATCAAATCGGTTTCTCTGGAACACCAATAAGAAAAAATTTAGCACAACTTTCGCTTTAGTCTATTCACTCTCTCGAGTTGAATGTGTGGGAGAGGGTTTAGGATTCACTCTCTCGAGCTGAACCCACGACAACCCAATAACCACCAACTATCAATTCAGTGGTTTTGGTTTTAAAACCTCTCTATTAAGCAAGTCAAAAATAGGAAGATAAAATTGTATTTGCAACTACAACCCATAAAATTTAAACACAACTACTGAACGAAAATCTTTAAACAGCAAATTAACTATCAATTAGCAATACTTAGCAGTACTTTCAACCCATATTCACATAATCACACCCCAAGAATTGGGGTTTTAGCTAGACATAGTAAAGAGATAGAAATCGATATCGAAAAGTGTTTCCATCAAGTAGGTATGATAGATATTGTCTTTACACACGTCTAAGATGAAGAATCATCAGTACCTATTTCCAATTTCTTAGAAATTGAAATCTTCAAATCTCAATGCTAAGGAACAATTTCTCCAAAACTCTAAGTTCTAAAAGCTGAACAAATAATGTTTGATATTCTAAAATTAGATACTGAATCCATACTAAACTAAAAATTCAAACAAGTATTTATAGTTGCCAAAAAAATGTGCTGCGAAGACCACTAGACGCAGTTAGTCGGGATCGCCGATCCACTCGGTGATCCACCTTTTGGTCTGGTTCATCGCCTTTTTTCATTGGCCTTTAGCAAATTCAGGTTCTGTAACTTTGGGCGATAAAGTACTACATCGTGGAATTTTTTTCCGACTCGTCAGTTGCTCCTTTATCCCGCTGAATCAATTTTCTCCTTCAAAGCTTGGCACACTGGAACATTAGGCGAGACCATAGCCATTCGGCAACTCGGCTAATGGTTTAGGCGATTCTCAGGCCGTGTTTTCTTTATCCTTTCAGCTGCCATGTTCCTTCTTGCCCAATTGTGTTCATGCTTTGTCTCCAACTCCAAATACCTGAAAATCAAGGATTTTCATAAGTTATTAAGACGAATTATGCATTTGAGGACACTAAATCTATGAAAATAAGGCCCTAAAAGAGTCCAAATCATGGATTCATCAGGGCATAGAAAAATGATCAAGAAGGACTTTCAGACTCGACGCTCAGGCATATCGCTGGATTTTACACCACATAACTCAACATTTATTGAAATTAAAGGCGATCTAGGGGGACTTAGGAGAACCATGGAACCAATAGGCGAGCTTAACCTAGCTCTCCAAATGGCCCTTCATGCTAGTTTTCTACCCATTTCTTCAAAATATAACTCGCATCCCATAAAAACAAAATTAAACATATACAGTATGAAATTCAATCAAGAACCATACTACCCATGCCCTCGAGGTACATAGACTTCCCCCAATTTGGCAAAATTTGGCCATTTGACGTTGATTATGTCGTGAGATGTTAGCATATTTTATGCTCAAAACTAAGGATTATTGCGATAATCAAGTGTACTTATGTTGATATGATGTGTTTTGTGATGTTTATACAGGTAAAATAGTTAGTCGTGAAAGAGGATAAAAGAAAATGCAAGTTGGAATTTAGGATTCTGAAGTCCAAGAGAAGACCATGGAGCACTATACGGGTCGTGGTCCTCCTAATGAGTCGTGAAGATGCTCGTAGTGATGAAGTAGTGGGAAGGGAGATTTGGAGTTTGCAGACCAAAGGTCAAGTAAAGACCACGACACCTTTCACGGGTCGTGGTCCTTACAACGGTTCGTGGTAAGGATTGTCATGGATTTATAGTCTGTAGGCATTGTGGAGTGAAATTATGATTTGGCCAAGTGAAGACCACGGGCAACCAGATAGACCGTGGTCATGATAACGGGTCGTGATGCATCCTGTGATGTATTTCCAATGAACAAGGCTTGAGGAGGTATATTTTGGTGGACCAAGTAAAGACCACAAAGGCCTCACGGGTCATGATCCTCACAAATGCCCGTGATGGTGATCGTTGTAGATATCTAGTGGACATGTCTTGAAGAACTATGTTTTGAGAGTTCCAAGTACGGACCAAGGAGGGCTTCACGAACCATGAATCCCTTGAAGGATCATCTTGATGCTCGTAAAGATTCTCAAAAGTTAAAACCTACTTCTAGTGGACACTTTTTAGACACTTCATTTGAATTAATTAGTTCATTTTTTTAGTCTCTTCATATCTGGAACGAGCGACTTAGTTTTGAACATATTTTGACTTTGGTTTTATTGATTAACATTGAATTGATTTTGGAAGTTCGATTATGATTTCTCAATATTAATTGTTCATTGAATTTGCAGATTGTCATAAGTAAACTTTGTTAATGTTTTCATTACTAATGTATGTTTAGATAGTGGAAAGCATGAGTGGCTAAACACCACAACTAGGGTTGTGGGAACTATGACCGAAATCTAATTGTGAATTTAGAAATTGAGTAGAAGATGACTTATATTTGCAATATTTAACTCGACTTTCATTATTCATTTGTTTTAATGAGTGCATTCATTAAAGTCAGCCTGTATCTATTGATTGTTCGAGAGAAAATAGATAGTTGGGAAAAAGGAGAGTTAATCTAATAAAATGGCAATAAAGGTCAAGTTTGAGAGAAGAGACTTTAACATCAGTGTATGCGAGGGTCGAATTTATTAAACACTCAACAATCGAGAGGAATTGTGTGAAAAGTATCTAACTAGAATGAGAAGTGTTAGATATAGTCAACTCGCCTATAAATTGCAATAGACTAAAATACCTGAAGCTCAGTTACGAATGAACAATAGATGTAACGTCATGGAAAACAGAACCTTGGTTTTCTTTATATATCTAAACAACTTTAGAATTAATACTCTGTTAATTGTTAATCTGGATCTTGCTTAACAATATTAGTTACTAGAACATTACAGCTAACCCCAATTTACATTCCTTAATTGTTTTCTTTAGGAAATAAAAAACTATTTGGGTAAACGCGACAGTGAAATAATTTTTTTAAAGAAATTCTCTGTGGGATTGACCTCAACTCACATTGAGTTCTAAAATTTAGCTCGACCATTTATACTTCTTAACTGAAGTGTAAGTTTAAACGTATCAAATTTTGGCACCGCTGCTGGGGAATTCAATTCAGAAGGGTTTTCCTAACTTTTATTTAATGCATAGTTATATTTCCTAATTTTACGTCTTGCTTTTGTTTGTGTCTCTTACAGGTGAGTTCAAATTTGTATGCCAAATACAAGAAGTAATGGAGCTCCATTAATTCCTTACGACCCAAAACATTGAAAGACCATTCACAAAAGGGTGAATGCACAGGAACTCGAGGCACAAAGGCAACAATTGGGACTTAAAGTTGAGACCGCTGCAAAAGGTGCTCAGCAGAATGCTATGAACAACCGCCTAGGGTGGTGGATGTACATCCAGGAGTAGATGGAATAGTTCTTCCCCACCTCCAACCACTAGCTCCAAGGGGTTGAGCACAACATCCAGCTCACTTGATGTATGAAGAGGATGACTTAGATTTGGATGAAGATGGAACCACTAGGGCTATAGTATTACCTGTACTACCTCTAGGTGTAAAATTCACTATCACTAGCACCATGATTCAGTTGTTGAATTTGAAAGGTATGTTCAGAGGTGCAGCTGGTGATGATGCGAATCAGCAACTAATGAAATTTGTAGCTATATGAAAATCATAGGAAATTCATATAGCCATGAGGTTGAGGCTATTTCCATTATCTCTCATTGGGGAGACTACAAATTGGCTAAATGAGATACCAGATGACTCAATTAGAACCTGGAATGACCTGAAGGAAGCTTTCTTGGAATGATTCTACCTTGAATCGAAAGAGTTGCAAATTAAAGATGAAATAAGTGCACACAAGAAGCTACCACGGGAGGCAATGCATGATACTTGGTGGAGATTCAACTAAAATCTGAAAAGTGTCAAAATCATGGTCTAATTGAGTGACATTTGAAACAAGCATTCTATAGATCACTTAATTATGCTACTAAGGTTGTTATTAATATAGTTTGTGGTGAATCATTCATGAGGAAGCCTTTTTCTGAAATCATGCAGCTAATGGATGAAGTATCTAAGAACAATAGAGCATGGCACCTCAGAGATTCTGAAGTGGAAGATCTGGGAGTCACTTTTGGGCTATCAGCTGAACAAAGAACGAAAGAAGAAGAAAGGGACAAAGACATGGCTCATATGTGAACCCCCCCAGATGAACCTACACACAAAGCATATCATGGTAGGTTCTGAGAAGGTGAATGTTGTAGGGACCCCAAAAAGGTATGAAAATCAGGACATCAATCAAGATGAGGAGGTTAAATACTTGCCACCGAAGGAGGTTTCAAGAATTATAACTTTGAAAACAAAGTTTATAATTTTGTAAATATAGGTTGAAGCTATTTAAGGGAGGGACAGTATGACATGCCAACAAATAGAGACTAGGGAAACTGGCAGAACAAAGATGGTTAAAGAAATTAGTTTAGTGTATGTATGTACCCCGGGGTAACAGAGATCGTGGAAGTGGTAGTTCCAACGGGTCTAAGCTGGAAGACATGTTGGCTAAGATGCTCCAAAAAGTTGAGTCAACTGATGTAGGGGTGAAGGAGATGAAGGTGATTTCTCCAGTATGTGCCAGCTGGTAGACTTTCACACTACCTCCATCAAGCAAATAGGGCAACAGTTGGGGCAACTTTCAGCAATACTGAACAAGAGGAAGAGTGGGTAACTACCAAGAGACACTATTCAGAATCCCAAGAAGGATGGGTATTGCATGGCTATCACCACTAGGAGTGGTAAGATTCTTAATGAACCAATTTCTACAGATATTGAACTAGTGTTGGAGTGAACTGGAAGAGAGGAGGTCAAAACTGATCATGTATATGACGTGGAAGACGCTCAATCACTAGCAAAACAACAGGAGCAAAGGAAAGAGGGGTTGAGGGAACTATGTCTCTACAACAGATACTAAGACCACCTCGTCCGTTACCTTAAAGGCTTAAAAAGAAAGCCAAAGATGGGAAATTTGCTAAGTTTATAACCATGCTGAGACAGCTATCAGTCAAAGGCTTAAAAAGAAAGCCAAAGCTGACAATGTTTATCACTAAAGTGCTATTGCTACCATATCTCTGGTATAGACAAAAGAGGATCTGGGTGAATTCACCATACCATGCACCATCAAATCAATTGAGCTTGTAAAGGCCTTTTGTGACTTAGGGGCAAGTATAAACTTAATGTCGTTTCCATCTATAAGAAACTAGGGTTAGCAATTCCAAAACCCATAATAATGAGGTTAGTGAGGGCAAATAGATCGGTGAAGTGACATGTGGGCATCTTATGTGATGTGCTTGTAAAGTTTGACACTTTTGTCTTTTCGGCAAACTTCATGATCTTGGATTGCAAAGTCACTTTTGAGGTTCTCATAATTTTGGGAAGACCATTTCTGGCCACAAAATGAGCATTGGTAGATGTTGAGAGTGGAGAACTGAAATTCAGACTTAACAAGGAAGAGGTAAAGTTTAAAATTTGCAGGTCAATGAAACAACCGTAAGATAAGAATGTGGTGTCTGAAATAAAGGCATTTGATGAAGAGGAGATGGGAGCGACTCTTGAGGAGAGGCTAGCTATCGAAACATTAGCATCCGTGGAGACACTGAATACTATATAGGGCATGTGAGCACACTCTTATGCTCCAAAGAAACTGGACCTGGATCTGAAAACAAGCCAAGTCCCCAGCAAAACCATCCATTAAGGAGCCAACTGTACTAGAACTGAAATAATTACCCAGTCACTTGAGGTATGTATTTTATGGTACTAACAATTCTTTGCATGTGATATTGGTTGTAGATTATAATGATGAACAGGTACAAGTTGTGATCAAAGTGTTGATAAGGTATAAAAGGGCAATTGGGTGGACCATTACTGACATCATTGGGATACCTCCGAATATATACACTCATAAGATCTAACTTGATGAGGGATGCAGCCCAACCATTGAGAACTAGAGGAGGTTAAATCCACAAATGCAAGATGTGGTCAAAAAGGAGATCACCTAGTGGTTAGATGTTGGGGGTTTTGTACCCCATTTTTGACAGTCATTGGGTCAACCCAGTGCAATGGGTGCCTAAAAGGGTGGTATAACAGTGGTCGCCAATGCAAAGAATAAGTTGATCCCGTAAAGACCAGTCACTCGATGGTGAGTATGCATGGACTACAGAAAACTAAACAAGTGGTTCTTGTAAAATCACTTCCCAATGCCATTCATGGACCAAATTCTTGACAAGTTAGTTGGAAAAGGCTGGTATTTTTTCTTATATGGATACTATGGGTACAACTAGATATCAATTACTCCTAAATATCATGGAAAGACCACTTTTACAGGTGCTTATGGAACCTTTGCATTTAAATGCATGCCATTTGAACCAAGCAATGCACCAGCAACTTTCAAGAGGTCTATCATGTCCATCTTCTCAGACATGGTGGAGGACACTCTAGAGGTATTCATGGACGACTTTTTAGTGGTAGGTGATACTTTTGATGACTATTTATTCAATCTTAGCAGGGCTTTACAAATATACGAGGAGGCCAATCTAGTGCTGAACTGGAAGAATGTCCATTTCATGGTCAAGAAAGGCATAGTCCTTGGTCACAAGGTGTCTCAAAATGGATTAGAGGTAGACAAAGCCAAAATTGAGGTGATTGAAAAGTTTTCTCCGCCTATCTATGTAAAGGTTATTCGAAGTTTTTTTTTTAACATGCCAAATTTTATAGTCATTTCATCAAGGACTTTTCGAAATTTGCACATCCTTTGTGCAAGCTTTTGGAGAAGGAGGTTAAATTTTGTTTTGATGAAGCATGCCTAAAAGCCTTTGAATGCATGAAGGAGAAGTTGATTTCTGCAGTGGTGATTATTGGCCCAGATTGGGCTGAACCATTTGAGGTGATGTGTGATGTTAGTGGCACTGCCTTAGGAGTTTTATTGGGGTAGAAGCACAACAAGATGTTCCATCAAATCTACTATGCTAGCAAGTCACTAAATGGAGCATAGCAAAACTATACCATCACTGAACTACACATTTCAGGGCCTACTTGTTGAGATCTAGAGTGATAGTCCACACGGATCATACAGTTCTGAGATACCTCATGGAAAAGAAAAATGCCAAGCCAAGATTGATCAGATGGGTGTAGCTGCTTCAAGAGTTTCATTTTGAGGTTAAGGATAGGAGAGGTTGTGAAAACCAGGTGGTTTATCATCTGTCTAGGTTGGAAGTTGAAAAGAAAGAGGAACTTGAGTTAAAAATCAATGATTCGTTACCCGATGAACGGGTATAGCTGCAACTATTGATCTTATTCCTTGGTTTGCTAATTTAGCTTGTTAGTGACTTTATGCCTGAGTGGCTGACATTTCAGCAAAGAAAGAGGATTCGGCATGATATGGGTAGGTATTTTTAGGATGAACCCTATTTTTATAAGGCGTATGCTGATAATATCATCAGACGGTGCATCCGTGAGGTTTAGATGCTACATATTTTAGAGGCATGTCACTCCTCTCCAATGAGTAGGCATCATGGAGGAGCTCGAACAACACATAAGGTACTTCAGAGTAAGTACTAATGGCCTACGATTTATTAAGACACAATGGATATAATGAATAGTAGTGATGTATGCCAGCAGCAAGGAGCCATCTCTCGGCGCCACGAGCTACCAATGACACCCATTCTGGAGGTAGAGTTATTTAATGTGTAGGGAGTTGATTTCATGGGACCATTTGTGAACTCCTATGCATAAAAGTATAAACTTGTGGCTGTGTACTATGTGCAGTTGCTCTGCTTGAGAATGATGGTAGAAGTTTTGATGGGTTTCTGAAGAAGAATATCTTCTTAAGGTTTGGCACACCCAGAGCTATTATCAGTGATGGAGGTTCCCATTTTTGCAATAATCTTTTCAGTGCTCTTCCGGCCAAATATGGGGTTAAACAACACAAGGTGGCAATACCTTATCACCAGTAGACCACTAGCCAAGTGGAGGTATCAAATAGGGAAGTAAAGGCTATTCTGGAAAAAATAGTGAATGCCAATAGGACAGATTAGGAATGAAAGTTAGATGATGCTCTATGGACATATCACATAGCTTTCAAGATGCCTATGGGTATGTCTCCATATCAATTTTTGTTTGGAAAGGCATGTCATTTTCTAGTTAAGCTTGAGCATAAGGCACTCTGTGCTTTGAAGAAGCTGAACCTTAGTTGGAGTGAAGCTACAAACCATAGACTGGATCAAATCAATGAGATGGATGAGTTTCGCTTGAGATCATATGAGAGGTCTGCACTATACAAGGAAAGGATGAAGTTGTATCATGAAAAGCATATTGAGAAAGAACCTTCACTCTTGGTGACTTAGTGTTACTTTTCAACTCCAGACTTCGTCTGTTTTTAGGGAGGTTGAGATCCAAATGGTCTTGACCTTTTAAGGTAATTCAGGTGTTCTAGTTGGGTGCTATTGAGCTTAGGAATGACAAAGTTTAGACGTTCATGGCATGGTCAGCGAATCAAGGCATACTTGGGTGTTCCAGAAAAAGTGAAAATAGTGGTGGAATGTAAGCTTGATGAAGTCTGATTAATCAAGTAACCTACGTCGCATCGCGACATTAAATTGTGCACTGAGGCAACCTAAGACTGTAATTGTAATAGGTAGTTTATATTTTATCAGTTTTCTTCTTTGTTTTTATAAAGTCACTAGGTGTTGATATGTTCAACAAGGATTTGAACAAAAAAGTGTAGAACTGAGTGCAGAAAGCTCTTCACGAATGGTCCCACAGGCCGTGGTGCTCTTCACAAGAAACTTCATGGCCCATCATTCTCAACAACAAGCTAAGGAGGCTACTAGAATTTTCCATCAAATGGTTCACAGAAGGATTCACGGTCCATCGGTCTTTGTACGGATCGTGTAGCCTCTCGTGAACCTCAAGTAAGTTTTCCTTTCCAAGTTAAGTTCACAAAAGCTTTTACGAATCGTGATACCCTTCACGGTAGACTCTATGATCCATCGTCCACAACCCAACAACATCACTAACCCGACCCGACCCACGTACAAAGTGAAGTTAAATTTTAATGTTTTATATAGATCTTAAAGTGCCAAGGGTCGATTTCTTTCTGTTCACTCTCATCTATAACGGTTCCTAAATATATTAAAATCGTTTTCATCATCCATAAGTTCTCAATTCATTAGAGAATCGATACCCTAGTTATAGTTTATCATGAAATTGAAATCAAGTTCATCTTTTCTCTTTTTGGGCAAAAATTTGGGTCTAAATTGAAGTAAGTTCTTCTATAACTTGTTAGAAGTTTGATCTTGTCTAAAAACAAGTTAAATTTACTTTGATTTGAAATTGGGCATATGTTGTTTTTGGTAGAAGAAGACCACTGGAAAAATGTCAAGTGTAAGTCCACAGTGAGCTTCACAGAGCATGGGGTCAACCACGGGCCGTGAAACCACTTTTGGTCTACACATAGCATACGTAAGACACAGTATACCCACACGAGGGTCATCACGAACCGTGGTTCACCCCACAAACCGTGAAGCCCTCTGTGAACACTAACCAGTGTTTTCCCCTTCTGCATCTTAGCCCAAGTCTTGTTCACGAAGGTCTCCACGGACCGTGGTAACCACCATGACCCATGTTGACCCCCATATAAAAAAAATTATTTTTGTTTCTACTCTTTTAATTCTGTTATTGCATTTCAAATATGTGGCCCTTCCCAATAATAGATTGGGTAATGACAAGTTCAAGAAGCAGTTGGTAGAAATATGAGCTCAAGTTACTAAACTGACTGAAAAGCCGATACAGGTGCCCACTCCGGTCATGCCAGAGTCCTTGATGCACTTTCTCAGTGAGGCTCCTACCACTCAATCCCTTGACAACCTCTGGGGTGAACTCCTTAAAAGCAAATCTGGCAAGAGAAAATAAAATTTTGGAGAGTCTGATGAGAAGATGTCGGCTAACCTATCCAAGGAAGAAAGAAGACAACACAAGGAAGCCCGCAAGGCATCACAGAAAAAGGCAAGAGAAGATGAAGCACTTGCACAACAACAGCGAGATGCAGTGTTAGCTGGCGCTTCTGGTAGTGGAGTACCTGTCCCAGTTAGTGGTAACTACCCTGATCCGAAGATGGTGGTTTCTGATAGTGTACCCGTTGATAAGGGTGCCAACGCTGATTCGGCTACCCGCGCCTAGTGCGCCTTAGGTATGACCCCTTCTCACAGCCCTGTATTTTTTTTCTTCATTGACTTTGTGGGCAAAGTCTTTTTGTTTAGGGAAGGGGTGGTGAGAAACCTGTCATTTTAGCTGTTAGAATTAATAGAGGTTGACTGCGTGTTTGTTTAATAAAACTGTGAGTGGTGTGTTTTGGTTTTGATAAAAATGTGGTGTTTTTGTGTGTTAAGCTGTGCAACAACTTGTTTTATTTGAAATAAGGGCCTTATAGGAAATTTTATTGTTAGGCTCTTTAGATGACATCTTAGGTACTTATGAGTTTTGCTAGTCTGAAAATAAATTAATGAACCAAGAAACTAGAGAGTGCAGTCATGTGTCATGTGTGTATGTGAGATTTGCTAGAAGTTTAACTCTACGAGCAGAAACTAGAACTTGCCCGAGTAGTCTTACTTAAATTTGAGAATAACTGGATAGGAAAGGATGAGTTGGCCATTTTAGCTAAGCCATTGAAAAGCCAAAAATAAAACAGCCAAATAAAAAGCTTATCACTTAAACCTGATTTGAGCCTAAAAACCAGTTTTGTTCTTAGCCATTAAATATCATATCCTTGGGTCTCCGAAGATACGATATCATAACTCAGGCAAAAAGGCCTAAGTTGAGGGTGATTACAACCCGAGCAAAAAGGAAAAGTGAAAAAGAAGGTTCAACCAGTTAGCTGAAAGCATAAAATGTGCAATAAAAAAATATAAAAGATAAAAATTAAAGAAAAATAAAAAGAAAATAATGGCTGATGGGATTTACTGAAATGAAGAAAAAGAGGGAATCGCTCAGAAAAAGTTGTGTGCAAATGTAACTTTGGAGAACCAAGGTACTAGTCACTCATAAACCCAAAAGTCCATTCCCTAGGTTCACCCTATGTTACAAGCTGATAAAGTCCTATAGTGATCCTATTCCAGTTGTTCGTAAGATAGACCATAGAAAGCAAGGGCAAGCATATGTTTTGTTGTTGTTAGTGTTAGAAGTTCTTTGAGAGTGTGAGTGTAGAAATTAGTCCCAGTTGTCATGAGTGAGGGATTCTTAGGTGTGAGGATATAGTGATTGCATTTGACAGATAGATTGTGTTAACTCATAGTACACATGCATAAACATAGTCAATTGTGAGTAATGGGATGTCATATATTGATCCTTGCATGTTAAATTGATGGTTTTGGATAAAAATTTTGGTTCAGAAGGCGCATGCATGACTAGTATAAAATCTGTGGGGTTTTAAGCGTCAAAGGTTTGCCTTTATCATCACTAGAGGACAAGTAATGATTCTAAGTGAAAGGTGTTGATGTGCAGTGAGATCTTAGCTTATTTGATGCTCAAAACTAAGGATTATTATAACAATCGAGTGTATTTATGTGGATATGATGTGTTTGGTGATGTTTGTACACGAAAAACAGGTGGACGTGAAAGGGAAAAGAAAATAAGAAAATGCAAGTTGGAATTTGGGATTCTGATGTCCAAGTGAAGACCAAGGAGCCCTAGACGGGTTGTGGTCCTCCTAAGGAGCCGTGAAGATGCTCATGGTGATGCAGAAGTGGGCATGGAGATTTGGAGTTTGCAGACCAAAGGTCAAGTAAAGACCATGACACTTTTCACGGGCCGTGGTCCTTACAACGGTCTGAGCTAAGGGTCGTCATGGATTTCTAGTGTGTAGGCATAGTGGAGTGAAATTATGATTTTGCCAAGTGAAGACAACGGGCAATCAGATAGACCGTCGTCATCCTGATGCGTTGTGTTGCTGCCCGTGATGGAGTTCCAGTGACAAGGCTTGAGGAGCTATATTTTGGTGGACCAAGTAAAGACCATGGAAGGACTCATGGATCATGGTCCTCACAAAGGCCTGTGATGCTGATCGTGGTAGATATTCAGTGGACAAGTCTTGAAGAACTATGTTTTGCGAGTTCCAAGTATGGACCACGGAGGGCTTCACGGACCGTGAAGCCCTTGACGGATCGTCTTGATGCTTGTGAAGATGCATGATAGTTCAGTCCTACTTTGAGTAGGACTCTTTTGTAGACACTTCATTTGAATTAAGTAGGTCATTTTTTTAGTTTTTTTTATCTCGTCATATCGGGAACGAGCGACTTAGTTTTGAACACTTTTTACTTTGGTTTTTATCGATGAACATTTAATTGATTATGGAAGTTGGATTCGGATTCCTCAATATCAATCGTTCATTGAATTTCTAGATTGTCGTAAGTAAACATTTTTAAAGTCTTCATTACTAATCTCAATTCATTTAGTGGAAAGCATGAATGGCTAAAAACCACAACTGGTGTTGTGGGAACTATGACCAAAATCTAATTATGAATGCGTAAAATGAGTAGAAGGTGAGATATATTTGGAATATTTAATTCGTCTTTCATTATTCATTTGTTCTAATGAGTACACACATTAGAGTCAGCCTTTATCTATCGATAATTGGAGAGAAAAGAGAAAGTTGGGAAAAAGCAGAGTTAATCTGATAAAATGGCATTAAAGGTCGAGTTTGAGAGAAGAGAACTTTAACATCATTGTATGCGAGGTAGAATCTGTTAAACACTCAAAGACCGAGAGAAATTGAGTGAAAATTATCTAACTAGACAGAGAAGTGTTAGATATAGTCAACTCGCCTATAAATTACAACAGACTAAAATACCCTAGCTCAGTTACAGATGAATAATAGATGTAATGTCATGGAAAACACAACCCTGGTTTTATTTTCTTTTTATAGAAACAACTTTAGAATTAATTCTCTGTTAATTATTAATTCGGATCTTGCTTAACAATCTTAGTTACTAGAAATTTAAAACTAAACCAAATTTACATTTCGAAATTGTTTTATTTAGGAAATAATAACAACAATTGGGTTAAAGCAATAGTGAAATAATTTTTGTATATAAATTCTTTGTGGGATCGACCTCAACTCACGTTGAATTCTATAAATTGACTTCGACCATTTATACTTCTTATTGAAGTGTAAGTTTGGACATATCAGACGTGTTTTTCCCTTAAGAATAACTTCAACCGCTCCATCATTAGGCAGAATCCGACATTTAGCACAATTCGGGGCTACTCAAACTTCACCCCACTAGACCCAACACAAATTGAGCACAACCCAACCATTTAGACTCAATTCTAACAACCAAAAACACAGGAAATCGATCAACTAATAGCAATTAGGCATGAATTTAATTCATTATGGGCAATCCAACAATTCAACATAATAAAGTCAACTACTCAACAACAATAGACAACACCTTACCACTTGGATTCGAGTTCAACTGCATCTTTAAGTACGGGGTTCGAAAAACCAACCTTTATGCCAAAATTTTTAATTGAATTGCTAGGCGGCAAAGTGTCACAATCCTGAGCAAAGATTTCACAAGATATAATACTAAAAATAAGAAAATACGAAAGATCCAATATAAGGTGTGAGAGTAATGGAGTTAAAAATGGGAGAAGATGAAGGATTTTGAAATTTTAAACTAATTGGCCTTTAAAACCTTTTAGTTCGCTCTCCATTAGGCGGTATAAGTCATACCTGCCAAACCATTTGGCGATGCGCCGAGAGGTGCTTTGGCTTGCCGAGTTTTACAGAACTCCCAACAATTTTGGGGTTCAAACGACAGATAAAGTTGAGGCTCACCTACCTAATCAGCGAGTCACCAACTTAGCTTTTAGCTTGCCGAGTTTTATAGATTGCCCCTTCAAGTAGGGTTGTTCCAATGGGGGTCAAAGGCGGGGCTCATCAACCTATTCGGTCAATTGCCGACGGAGCTTTTGGTTTGCCAAAGAACCCATTTTCTAACACTTTTCACTTTTAAACCTGCAAAATCAACATTCGTTATTCAAAAGCAAAACTAAAGCATCAAAAACTTGGGTTGCCTCCCAATAAGAAAATTAGTTAGCATCGTGGGACGGCGTGGATACTCTCTCAAATATTATTCTTTGGGTTTGCCAAGGTATCACTTGGTATGCCTCCTTTGGCCATGGGTTCAAATGAGAAGAAAATTGACCCATTTGCGTTTCCAATTGCTTGATTGACATTGAATGGAAGGTTACTGTCTGATTAAGTGTAGAGACGTCTTCTTTCATTTAATTGAAAACTTTGTCCGACTCTTCCACCTTGTTCAGAATGCATGATAGAATGTCTTCCGAATGGACATGTTCCAGTTCCTTGGGCTTTTGATGTTGATGTGGTGGGACATATTTGTCCTTGTCACCCTTTCTTTCCTTCCAAGTAATTTTATGGTCACGCCACTCTCTATCACGATCTCTCCAGCCATCATCTCTTTTCCAACCTGGATTTCCACCCGACCTTGGATAGTTTAACGATATCCTTCTCCTTGGTTATCTAGGAGTTCACTTCCTTATTGTACAATGCTTCAAATTTTTCTTCTTTGGGGTTTGCTCCACCAACACCCATAACATTCACACTCTTCAACCCACTAACCATCATATTTTTCGCCAATACATCTAGTTGGGTCATCATTTTAGCCATGTTTTGGTCTCTCTCTTGACCCTTTTCGATCTGTTCTTTTTTCATCCTAAAAGTGAGAGGAGAGACTTGGTCTTCACGAGTGTACCATGTCCTATTGATCATGGTCATGCCATCAAGAAGTTGGAACGCTACTTCATAAGGTTGTTGTATTATACCTCCGGGAACAAGTTGATCAACAGTTCCTTTGTTCACAGAATAGAGACTCCTATAAAAGTGTTGCTGCAATATATGTTTTAGCAATCCATGAGTCAGACATTGAAGTAGAAACTTCTTAAACTTGAGCCACGTCTCGTGGATAGGTTCACCTTCCAAGCATTTGAAACCTTTGATGCTATCTATGTGTGTCATCATCCTTGACAAGGGAAAGAATATCACATAGAATGTTGATGTCAATTCATCCCAAGAGGTGATAGAATCCCTCGGTAACTCAACTAACTATTTGGTAGCTCAGACAAACTGATTCTTTTGATACATTCTTGAATGAGAACGGACCACGAACATCCATGATGTTTCGAATATGATCATGAGGGTTTTCGTGAGCCAATCCTCCATATAGACCTTTTATTTCGAGGAGTTGTAGCATTGTGCTAGTAACAGGGAAGACATCATTCCTTTCTATTAGGGGTAGATGTATTGCACCAGCACCACCCAATTGGATTGGGTCATTTATATCATTCAAATTTCCAATATCATATTTGTGGCCCACCTAGCTACCATTACTCTCGTTCACACTCATCTCTTCCTCTGTTCAACACAAAAATACAAATCCAAACAAAATTAAGTTGATTCAACTACAACTAAAAAGATCACAATTCAACTTCAGTAATAGAATTTTAAACAACACCACTCCCCTACTACGGCACCATTTTGATTAACGTTTCAAATACACCTCATCCAATTCTAGGTGCAAATGATTGTTAACTTGTATAAAACCAACCGAAAGGTTGTGATTGAACCCATAGGAGTTATACGTGTTCAAATTCACTTATGAATTACAAATGTGGTCTAATTAGTTATAGGAATAGAAATTATCAAAAAAGACATGTAAACAAGTCTAAGGGGATGACACAAATGTTAGATTTGGGGGGGGGGGGGGGGTCGATTTGCAATTATTAGCTGCAACACAATCAAACACTAAGGAAATAACAATGTAGAGAGGAATTATCTTGATGTGATTGATTATAGGAAAATTTCACTATATGGGTAATTGAAACTACTAATAAATAGCTAAATATCAGTGGGTAGGCTGGATTATGATTGAATAGTTTTCTATCGAACAACTATCACGTTTCTAGTGATTTCTTTCGAACATCAACAAGCATAGCAAAGAGGAATAGCCCACAACCTTAATACATCCACTCTCTCAAGCTATATGGTTAGCATTGAGTTTAGGATTCACTCTCTCGAGCTGAACCCATATAAACCCAATACCTACAAACCATTAATCAAAGGCTTTGGTTCCAAAACCTCTCTCTCAAGCAAGCTAAGAACTCAGAATTAGAATTGCATTTGCAACTACAAGTTATAGATTAAAACACCGCCAATAATTAAACCCACTTCAATATAGCATTTAAATAAGTAATTAACAATACCTATAAGCTAATTCAACCCATAATCACATTATCACACCCCAAGAATTGGGGTTTTAGCTAAATATAGTAAAAATAGAGAAACGATTACCAAATACATTCGCCATGAACTGGGTTAAGGTTCCCAAGTCTTTACAATGGTATAAATTGAAGAAATTCAGAAACCCACTTGCAAAACCTCAAAATTAAGCTTATAAGTCCTCACAGTCTACTATAAGAGTTGAAACTAAGGGCAAAACTCTAACTCTAGAATGGTAACTGCAATGTCTAGGAGAGAACTGCTCAAAATTCCTTTTAAAATCTAATTTATAGTTGCCTGGGTTTTGGCCTAAAAGTCCACTCGGTGAAAATGGCGCACCTCAGCGAGTGGTTCAGTGATCCTCCATTTGCTCTCTTTCCATTGCCATTTTGCATTAGTCTTAAGCATCCCAAGTCTTGTAACTTTGGGCGATCCAGTGTGTTTACGTAGAACCGATCGGTGATTCATTGACTGCCTATTTTTGTCGCCGACTTTAATATTCCCTAGGGCTGGCATGCTGGTACTTTGGGCGAGCTAAAGCGCCATTAGGCGGTGCGCCAAGTGGTTTTGGTGATAATTACAATCATTTTTCTTCACTTCTTCAGCTTTTTAGTTCCTTTTTGTATAATAATGTCCTTCCATTGCTCCTTAGACTCCATAGCTGCAAATCAACATTTTATCAGTTTAAAGCATAAAATAGGCATTTGAGAACACTTATTCTATCAAAACAAAGCCTTAAATGAGACAAAATATTAGACTCATCATATGATTATGATCTTTTTGACTGAATACATACTAAAGACTCTTGTGATTTGTGAACACATCAACATGAACACCATAGAGATATTGACGCCATATTTTCAAAGCAAACACTACAACAACCAACTCTAGATCATGGGTTGGGTAATTTCTCTCGTAAATCCTAAGGTGTCTAGAGAAATAAGTTATAACTTTGTCATTCTGCATCAATACACAACCCAATCCAACTTTGGATGCATCATAATACTCAACAAAGCCTTGAGTACCCTCCGGCAAGGTCAACATTGGGTAGTAGTGTGCCTCATTTTCAATTCCTGAAAGCTTTTCTCAAAAGCAGAAGACCATTGAAACTAAACTACTTTCAAAGTCGACTTTGTCAACGAGGATGAAATAGATGAAAACCCCTCGACCAACCTTCTATAATAACTAGCCAATCCCAGGAAACTCCTATATCAATTGGAGATGTGGGTCTAGGCCAGTTCTGCACTACCTTGATCTTTTGAGTGTCAACTCGGATCCCATCTCCAAAAACAAAGTGGCCTAAGAATTCCATAAACTCAAGCCAAAATTCACACTTGGAAAATTTGGAATACAACTCTCTATCCTTGAGAGTTTGAAGAACTACTCTGGGATGACTAGTATGGTCCTCATCATTCCTTGAATAAATTAGAATGTCATTAATTATTACGACAACAAACATATCAAGATAAGGTTTAAATACTTTGTTCATAAGATTCATAAACGTTGCAGGAGCATTAATCAAAACAAAACACATGACTAGAAACTCATAATGACCATAGCAGGTCCTTAAAGCTGTCTTTAAAATATAACTCTCTCCTACTCTTAACTGATTATATCTACATCTGAGGTTTATCTTCGAAAAACAGATGTCAACTTGAAGTTGATCGAAAAGATCATCAATTCTCGAAAAGGGATACTTATTCTTTATAGTAACCTTATTCAATATGTGGTAATCAATACACATCCTAAGACAACCATCCTTGTTCCTCACAAATAATTTCAGAGCGCCCTAAGGTGAGACACTTGGTCTAATGAAACCTTTCTTAAGAAGGTCTTTCAACTGCTCCTTTAACTCTTTTAACTCAGTTGGAGCCATTCTACATGGAGGAATAGAGATAGGACGAGTATGAAGAAGAATATTTATGTCGAAGTCTATTTCTCTCTCATGAGGGACTCTGGGAAGATCATCTGGAAAGACCTCTAGAAACTCAATCAAAATTGCAACTGATTCAATAGGTGGTGTCTCAATTCTAGAGTCATTAACTCAGACTAAGTGATAGATGCACCCTTTGGAGACTAACTTTCTTTCCTTACGGTACGAAATAAAATGACTCTTAGGCAATGCTCAACTACTCCTCCACTCAAAAACTGGCTCACTAGGAAAACTGGAACTTAACTACTTGAGTCCTACAATCAACTAAGGCATAACAGGCATGAAGTCAATCCATACGTAGAATAACATCAAAGTCTATCATATCTAACTCTGCTAATTCAGCCATGGTATCCTTGTGATTGACAGAAATGGTACAATCATGATAAACTCACTCAGCTAGAATAGATCATTAACACTTTAAGTACACCTCATCCGATTGTCGATGTAAATGATTGTTAACTAGTATAAAACCAAACAAAGAGTTGGGATCGAACCCACATGGAGTGGTACGTGTGTAAATTCAGTTATGAAGTTATCAAGTTGTCTATTCGGTTATAAGAATAGAATTTATCGAAAAGCATGTAAACAAGTCTAAAGGGATCACAATGAATGTCAGATGGGGGGTTTGGATTGTGAATTATCAGCTACAACATAATCAAACACGAAGGAAATAACAATATAGAGAGGAGTTATCGGGATGTGATCGAATATAGGCTAACTTCACTATACGGGTAATTGAAACTACTAATATATAGCTAAATATCAATGGGTAGGCTATATTATAAGTAAAATATTTTTCTCTCGAACATCTATCATGATTCAACTTATTTCTTTCGAACATCAACAAGCTTAGCAAATAGGAACAACCCACTGTTTAATTCATCTACTCTCTCGAGCTATATAGGTAGAATTAAGATTAGGATTTACTCTTTCGAGCTAAACCCACATCAACCCAATAACTGCAATCATCAATTGAAGCTTTGATTCTAAAACCTCTTTTTCAAGCAAGCCCGAAATTTTATGTTCAATTGCGGTTGCAACTACAAGTCTTAGTTTAAAACACAGCTATCAATTAAACCCACTACAATTAAGTATTTAAATTAGTAATTAACAATACCCATAAGCTAATTTAGCCCATAATCACATGATCACACCCTAAGAATTGGGGTTTTAGCTAAACATCATAAAAAGGTAAAAACAATAACCAACTCGATTGGCCATCAACTTGGTAATAGTCTCCAAGCCTTTACAATGTTCCAAAATGGTTAAATTCAAAAACCCAGTTCCAAATCCTCACAATTGAGCTTAGAAATCCTCAAAGTCAACAATAAGAACTGAAAATCTAAAGGGAAAAACTCTCACTCTAAAAGATGGGGATCAAAACTCTAGGATCATACTCAAATTTCATTTAAAATTCCAATATCTAGTTTACCAAAATATTGCCTGAAAAGCCATTGGGCAGAATAAGTACGGCCTCGCAGAACAGGTCTGTGATTCGCTCGTTGCTCCACTCCATCGCCATTTTACATTGGCCATTTGTCTTCAGTGTTCTGTGACTTTAGGTGCAGAGTCATTCGGTGATCTGCCGACTGCCCATTCCTGACGCTAAGTTGGTTCTTTACCAAGGTTGACATACTGGAACTTTAGGGGAGCTAAAGAGCCACTCGGCGGTTTGCCGAGTGGTCTTGGCGATCACCAGGATCACTTTTCTTCAATTTTTTAGCTTCTTTGCTACTTTTTCCTCGGTAGTGTCCTTGCCTTGCTCGTTAGCATTAAATGTTGCAATTCAACACTTAAACATCAGTTTAGAGCATAAATTAGGCATCTAAGGACACTAAGACTATCAAAACAAAGCCCTAAATGAGTCGAAATCTTTGATTCATCAACACCCCCAACTTAAACTTTTGTTTGTCCTCAAGTAAAATTCAAGGTCAATTAGTTCAATAAGGATGCCTACAAACAATGCTTCACAAGAGTCAACATAAATGGACACAACAAGGTTCAAACTACTTATACATTGATCAATTGTGCACTCAAAGTTTCAAACTGTCACTCACTATCATCAAGTATACTCAAGCTAACAATGTTTGCTTCAAATGCAAGTCCAAGCTCAACAAAGGTATTCAAATGCCCTCACCACAAAGATGATTCCATATTCACACAAAATATATCAACAATTTAAAGTCCTGGAATAACATACAACTCTCACACTCACAAACATGAATGGGTGCTTGATTCCACCCATAGGCCTGCCCTTATTTTCCAATCAACATTCGTTTAAGCTCACTCAAGATCACAAAGGTCTTTTTCAAGGCTTGTAAGGTGGCTAAATCTAAACGTATGGTCATTCAGGCTTAGTTACATCTCCCTTCATGATGTATGGTCCAAAAATCACTTTCCTCTTTTTCTTTAAAATTCAAACATGCTAAAAATCCACCCCATTATTCAACTTCATATGAACCACCTGTTACCCCATTTTCTTTTGTAATTTTTACTACTTTATTTCAAAAAAAAATTCTCTTTTTTTTTCTCTTTTTTCTATTATTTTTCTTTTATTTTTACATGGAGGGGTTCCATCTTTTTCAAAATGATCAATCACAAGGGGAATTCTTCACACTTCTTGACTTTCCTTATATTTCACCACACCCGGCCTAGGTTGGCAATTCAAACAAACCACAACTACATGAAGGTTATGGGTGAAGGGATAAAGAGGTCAAAGTTGTACAAGTTTCTTCAAAACAAAGGATAGGCTCAAAGGCTGCCAAAATAAGATTTACACTTCTCACAAGGGTGGGCACAAAGAGGTATATTGTCAAGTTGTTTCACTCTTCACAATTCATGTCTATGATCATTTCAATTACTTGCTTCACTTGATCAATCGGACAAACAGGGCAAATTCTAGTTGTCATCAAGCACAATGTTCAAGGTAGACTCACCACACAAGGCATTGACACAATTATCAAAAAAGACTCCATACTTTCTAGCTAGTGTGTAATGTTAATCATAAGAGACTCGTTTGACAATCGGCTAGTCACAACGAGATGCTAAAAGTTCACATAATGTCTATGTAACTTAGTTTGCCTTATTGTAGCCGCATATATTTATTTTGATCAAATAAGAGCACAAGTCAAGTCTTCCAAATTAACCACAGCTGACACTCAAATTTACACAAGAACAACCATAATCACACACAAAAAAGTGGCAAAATTTTAAAATTTGGTTCAAAACCATTTTCTTGTCAAAACAATGGGCCACAATTTATCAACAACCACAATTTCACAACTAAGATATATATATAACCCAGTAAGCTCAATATTCACAAAAATACAATTGAAATTAATATTCACAAAACAGCCCACAAAAGAGGTAGGTGTGAAAATACCTCACCCAATCGACAAAAAAATGCAGTTGTCCTCAAATGCAACTAAAACCCAACAATCAATAAAACAACAAACATAAAGGTAAAAGTGATCATCCTGCCAGGCTAGGCCTGGGGTGAAGTCAGCACATCAATCACTCCATCTATCGGTGCATTAGTGCCTGGTGTCTCATCATTCTTGGGTTCATTGTAACCCACTATCAAAGTATCCTGAAGTGATGCTTGTCTCGCAGTCTTGAACATAGCACCATTCAAGTCAGCCAAATCCTCAAAGACAGCCTCCTCATGAACACCAAGCTTTTCCTCATCAGTCTCAGCCTCAAACTCTGCAACAACATCATCAACTCTAACCTCATCTTCGGTGGTAGCCGGAGGCACATAAGAATAAGCTGGATATCGGTGCTCAGGCCATCTGGGATCTCCACCATCCCAAATAATAAAGTAAAATCACTGGACTTAAGTTGGTCCACATTCTTTCTCAATCCAATAATTTCCGCCTTCACGACCTTCACAACATCAGTGGCTCTGGCTCTTTCCACACTCCCCCACTGTCACCATCAAGGCATCAAGGGTTTACTTATGGCTATCAATTTCAGCATTAAAGGGGGTGTCAAAGCAGCAACAATTGTCCTCTCAATTATCCCAGGAATAGAAGCCTCTAACCAAGAGGCACGCACATCGATTGAATGGGCCAAATGTCCCATCTATAGCAGTATCGCAAGAGTGATCAGGGGTCAGGGATAAGAAGCAGTAGTAGAAGATCTAGGGTGAGGGGGTGCAGAAGAAGTATCAAGAGTATTAGAAGGAGTGGAGCTAGAAGTACTTGATGGCCTAGTGTCTAGAGTAGGTGTGCTTGCCTCTTTAGGTATCATATACATGTCAACCTACAGGGATGTGTCCACCGGGGCTACCCTCCTCCTGTCACCTCATCCCTCATCTACTCAACCTCTATATGCCGAATGTTGGTAGAAGATGTGGGTGTAACCTCGACATTCCTCTTTTCATCTCGTGGAACTCGGGCCCATCGACATAACTCGGTGATCATCACCAAAAATAGGAGAAACATCAAGAGATGCTTGGCCCTCATGGCCATCTCCTGCTCAATAATTAAACCCAAATTGAGTCTCTTCCTAGCAATGATGGACCCAAGACAAGCCACTTTTGGTGGCAGATGATAAACTCATTCTGGATGGCATGAATATGCTGCTAATAAACCCAAACCAATATCTAGCTGCCACATTAAGATCCTTCTTCTCTATTGGTTCTCAAGCCTCAATCCACCTCGGGGTGATGTCGAAAATAAGAGGGGTGATGAGTCTGAGATGTCGACTCATTTACGGCTTTGTTTTGATAGTATAACTTTCAGTAAATGCCTATTTTATGCTATAAATTGATGTTAAAATGCTGACTTGCACCTATGGAGTCTAAGGAGTAAGTCAAGGACATTACCGGATAAAAATGAACTAAAAAATTGAAGAAGTGAAGAAAAGCGATCTTGGTGATCACTAAGACCATTCGGCACACTGCCCACTGATGCTTTAGCTCAACCACAGTTCCAGCATGCCAGCCCTAGGGAAAAACCAAGTCGGCCACAAAAATGGGTAGTTGGCAAATCAGTGATAGGTTCTATGACAACACACTAGATCACCCAAAGTTACATGACTTGGGATGCTAAAGACCAATGCAAATTGGCAATGGAAAGAGAGCAAACACCGGATCGCAGAACAACTCAGCGAGGCGCGACTTATCCCACCAAGTAGACTTTTAGGCCAAAATGGAGGCAACTATAAATTGGATTTTAAAATGAATTTTGAGTAGTTCTCTTTGATACAGTTGTAGTTCCCATTCTAGAGTTAGAGTTTTTCTCTAAGTTTCAGTTTTTATTGTAGACTTTGAAGATTTCTAAGCTTAATTTTGAGGTTTTGCACGTGGGTCTCTAAATTTCTTCAATTTAGACCATCGTAAAGACTTGAGAACCTTTACCCATATCATCTGGAATGTATTTCATAATCATTTCTCTATTCTTATTATGTTTGGCTAAAACCCCAATTTTTGGGGTGTGATCATGTGATTATGGGTTCAATTAGTTTATGGGTATTGTTAATTATTGAATTAAATGCTATATTTAAGTGTGTTTAATCATTAGCGGTGTTTTAATCTATAAGGTGTAGTTGCAAATGCAATTCTAATTTTGAGTTCTTAACTTGCTAGAGAGAGAGGTTTTGGAAAAAAAGCTTTTGATTAATGGTTTGTAGTATTAGGTTGACATGGGTTCAGCTCAACAGAGTGAATCCTAAAATCAATCCTACCCATCTAGCTCGAGAGAGTGGATGTATTAAGGTTGTGGGCTGTTCATTTTTTCTAAGCTTGTTGGTGTTTGAAAGAAAATACTTGAAAACGTGATAGGTATTCGAGAGAAAACTATTTCACTCATAGCCCAACCTACCCACAGATATTAGCTATTTATTAGTAGTTTTAATTACCCAGATACTAAAATTTTCCTATAATCAGATCCTGAGAATTCCTTCCTATATTTTTATTTCTTTAGTGTTTGATTGTGTTGCAGCTGATAATTACAAATCAACCCCCCCCCCCTAATCTGACATTCGTATCATCCCCTTAGACTTGTTTACATGTCTTTTTCAATAATTTTTATTCCTATTACTAATTAGACCACATTTCTACTTCATAGATGAATTTGAACTCGTACCACTCCCTTTGGGTTTGACCCAACCTTTCATCGGGTTTTATTCTAGTTAATGATCGATTGCACCTAGAATCGGATGAGGTGTGCTTGAAATTCTATTCAAAATGGCGCCACTACTTGGGAGTCGTGTTATTCAAAATTCTATTATTGAAGTTGAATTGTGATATGTTTGGTTGTAGTTGAATCGACTTAATTTTATTTGTGATTGTGTTGTTTGTGTTGAACAGAGGAAGAGATGAGCTTAAATAGGAGTAATGGTAGCCAAGTGGGCCACCAAGATGATATTGAAAATATGAATGATGTGAATGATCCAGTCCAATTAGGTGGTGTTGGTGCACTAAATTTACCTCCGATGGAGGGGAATGTTATTTTCTATGTTACTAGAACTATTCTACAGCTCCTCTAAATGAAGGGATTATATGGAGAGCTGGCCCACGAAGACCCTATGACCATATTCTAAACATCGTGGATGTTTGTGGTCCCTTCTCATTCAAGAACATATCACAAGAATCAATCCGTCTCAGGTTGTTTCAATCCTCTTTGATGGGTGAAGCCACAAAATAGTTGGTTGAGTTACCAAGGCACTCTATGACCTCTTGGGATAAGCTTACCACGACATTCAATGTGAGATTCTTCCCCCCGTCTGGGAGGATGATACAAACAAATCATCCAAGGTTTCAAGCGCTTGGAAGGTGAACCAATCCACGAGATGTGGCTAAGGTTTAAGAAGTTAGTAATTCAATGCCTAACTCACAGACTTTCAAACAACATAATGCTACAATACTTCTATAGGAGTCTTAACTTTGTGAACAAAGGAGTTGCTGATCAACTTGTCCTCGGAGGTGTAATGCAACAACCCTATGAAGTAGCGTCTCAACTCCTTGATTACATGACCAAGATCAATAGGGCATGGTATACTGGTGAAAACAAAGTGTCTCCTCTCACTTTTAGGATGACAAAAGAGCAGATCAAGAAGGATCAAGAGAGAGATAAAAATATGGCTAAAAGGATGACCCAACTAGATATCTTGGCAAAAAATGTGATGGGGAGTGGTGTGAAGAGTGTTAATGTTATGGATGTTGGTGGAGTAAACCCCAATGAAGCACAATTTGAAATGTTGTACAATGAGGAAGTGAACTTCCTTACAAATAAAGGAGGAGGTTTTCATTTCAACTATCTAAGGTCAGGTGCAAATTCGAGTGGGAATAAAAATGATGGATGGAAAAATAGTGACAGGGAATGGCGTGATCGCAGTGCTACTTGGAAGGAAATAGAGGACGACAAGGACAGGTACATCCCACCCCATGAACGTTAAAATCCTAGGGAGTCAGAAAATGTCCGTACAAAAGACATGCTCTCATGCATTCTCAATAAGGTAGAAGGGTCAGACAAAGTTTTGAAAGAAATGAAACAAGATGTCTCGATGATGAGTCCACAATTTGGACTCATTTAGGGCTTTATTTTAATAGATTTAGTGTCCTCAAATGCATATTTCATCTCAATAACTAATGTAAATCCTTGAATTTTAGGTATTTGGATTGAGGGACAAAGCATGGACACTTTTGAGCAAAAAGGAACGAGGCAACTGAAAGAATGAAGAAATGAAGGCCTGAGGATCGCCTAAGCCATTAGGTGACTCACCGAATGGCTAAGGTCTCGCCTAATGTTCCAGCATGCCAAACCCTGATGGATAAAATCTTGTCAGTGAGAGAAAAGAGCAGTCGGCGAGTCACCGAGCAGTTTTGTGATGCAATGCCTTATCACCCAAAGTTACAGAACTTCAAGGATGTTGAAGGCAAAAGCAAAACAACGATATGAATGACCAAACGACGGATCGCAAAGTGGATCAGTGATCCCGACTTAATGCATCGACTAGTCCTTCATAGCGCACTTTTTGACAACTATAAATACTTGTTTGAATTTTTAGTATAATAGGCAATTTCAGAATATCAAGTTTATTATTCAGTTTTATAACTTGGAACTATTTTTGGGAGATATGTTTCCTTAGCTTTGAAGATTTGTAGATTTTAATTTCTATGAAATTGGAAGTGGGTGTTGAAGATTCTTCATGTTAGACATTTGTAATGACAATATTAATCGTACCCAGTTTATGGAAACACATTTCGGTATCAATTTCTATCTTTTTACTATGTCTTGCTAAAACCTCAATTCTTTGGATATGATTATGGGTTGAATTAACTGCTGGGTATTGATAATTAATACTTTATTTGTTGTTTAAAAGTGATTCGTTCAGTAGTGGTAGTTTAATTTAATGGGATTGTAGTTGTAAATACAATCTTAACTTCGTGTTGTTTGCTTGCTCAAGAGAAAGGTTTTAAAACCAAAATTACTGAATCGATGGTATGTGGGTATTGGGTTATCATGGGTTCAACTTGAGAGAGTGAATCCTAAAATCTTTTCAACACATTCAGTTTGAGAGAGTGAATGGACTAAAGCGAAGGCTTTGCTTTATTGCGTCTTATTGGTGTTCGAGAGAAACTAATTGGATTCGGGGTAAATTGTTCGAGAGAAAGTTCACCCCCACTAAAGTCTAGCTAATTCACTAATTTGCAGTGGTTTACTATTAATTGCAATTACCCGATTATTTACCTTAGCCCATAATCCTATCACATCCCAAGAATCCCGTCTCCATATTCGTAATTTTGTGATATTTGTTGTTTTAGCTAATAATTACAAAATCCCCTTTTTGATATTTGACACTTGTATCACCCTTAATTTAATCTTTGCTTTATTTCATAAATGTTTTAAGCTATGATTGAATAGAGCATATTTTTACTTGCCTACTAATTCTCATTTACGTACCACTCCCTTGGGACTCGACCCCAACTCACTAGTTGGGTTATATTAGTACTCACGATCATTTGCACTTAGTATTGGATGAAGTGTCCTGATACGTGCAATCAAAATGGCGCGGGTGAAAGAACGAAGAAAAGAAGGCCTGAGGATCGTCTAACCCACTAGGAGAGTCATCGAACGAAAAGGGTCTCGCCAAATGTTACAGAATGCCAAGCCTGAAAGAGAAAATCTAGTCGGAGAGAGAAAGGAGTAGTTAGCCAGTCGTCGAATAGTTTCGCAATGCAGTTCCTTATAGCCCAAAGTTACAGAACTTCAAGGATGCAAAAGGCAAAAGAAAAATGGCAATACAAATGACCAAAGGGCGGATCATCGAGTAGATCGGCGATCCCGACTTATTGCACCAATTGGTCCTTTGCAGCACACTTTTCGAAAACTATAAATACTTGTTTGAATTTTTAGTTTAATAGGTAATTTTAGAATATCAAGTTTATTATTCAATTTAGAACTTAGAACTGTTTTTGGGAGACATTTTTCCTTAGCTTTGAAGATTTGAAGATTTTCATTTCTAAGAAATTAGATGTGGTTGTTGAAGATTATTCATCTTAGATATTTATAAAGACAATATTAATTGTACCCAGTTGATGGAAACATATTTCGGTATCGATTTCTATCTATTTACTGTGTCTAGCTAAAACTCCAAGTCTTGGGGTGTGATTATGTGATAATGGGTTGAATTAACTGTTGGGTATTGCTAATTGATAGTTTATTTGTTGTTTAAAAATGATTTCGTTCAGTAGTTGTGGTTGAATTTAATGGGATTGTAGTTGAAAATACAATCGTAACTTCATGTTTTTGGCTTGCTCGAGAGAGAGAGAGGTTTTAAAACCAAAATTGATGAATTGATGGTCTATGGGTATTGGGTTGTCATGGGTTCAACTTGAGAGAGTGAATGGACTAAAGTGAAGGTTGTACTTCATTGCGGCTTATTGTTGTCCGAAAGAAACCAATTTGATTAGGGGTAAATTGTTCGAGAGAAAGTTTACCCCTACTAAAGTCTAGCTTATTCACTGATTTGCAATGGTTTACTATTAATTGCAATTACTCGATTGTTTACCTAACCCATAATACTATGAAATCCCAAGAATTTCGTCTCCATATTCGTAATTTCATGTTATTTGTTGTTTTAGTTGATAATTACAAAACCCCCTTTTTGATATTTGGCACTTGTGTCACCCTTAATATAAGCTTTGCTTTATTTCGTAAATGTTTTTAGCTATGATTGACTAGATTATATTTTTACTTGTCTATTAATTATCATCTACGTAGCACTCCCTTAGGACTCGACCCCAACTCACTAGTTGGGTTATATTACTACTCATGATCGTTGGCACTTAGTATTGGATGAAGTGTCCTGATACGTGAAATCACTCTACTCTCAATAAGATGGTGATGTTTCACTCAATCTCTATTAAGCAGCTGCAGACACAAATGGGTAAAATCTCGACCCAATTGTGTCCAAGAAAAAAAGGGGGGTTGCCTAGTGACACAACAGACAACCCTAAAAATGAAGCTAGAATTGGTATTTATGTCATGCCACGACGTTAAATAAGGCACTTCTTGGGAGGCAACCCATGTATTTGATGTTTTAGTTTTGCTTTTGAATAATGGGGGTTGATTTTATAGGTTAAAAAAGTGAAAAGTGTTGGAAAATGGGTTCTTAGTCAAGCTAAACACTCAATCGGTGATTCGCTGAACAGGTCATCGAGCCCCGAATTTGACCATTGTAGGAACACCCAGCTTGAAGGGGAAATCTATAAGAATCGACGAGCTAAAAGCTCCGTCGGCGACTTGCCAACGGGTCGGTGAACGCCGACTATGTCCGACGTTTGAACCCTCAAATTGCTGGGAGTTCTATAAAACTCTGCGTGCCAAAATACCAATCGGCGCATTGCCGAGTGGTTTGGCGGGCGCGACTTACTTTGCCAAATAGAGCATGAACTTAAAGGTTTAAAATGCCAAACGATTTAAATTTTCAAAATCCTTCATCTTCTCCAATTTTTAACTCCCGTACTCTCACACCTTATATTAGATTTTTTGTATTTTCTTGTTTTTAGTCTCATTTGTTGTGAAATCTTTGCTCGAGATTGTGGAAATTTTCCACATAACATTTAAATTTTTAAAAAAATCACATAGGTTGGTTTTTCGAACCCTGTACTTAAATATGTGGTTAATCTCAAATGCAAGTGGTAATGTGTTGTTGGGTAGTTGATTTTATTGTGTTTAATTGTTGGATTGCCCGTATTGAATTATATGTGTTCCAAATTTCTAGTAATTGATTGATTCCTGTGTTTTTGCTTGTTAGAATTGAGTCTAAATGGCTGGGTTATGCTTAATTTATGTTGGGTCTAGCGGGGTGAAGTCTGAGTAACCCTGTATGGGTCTTGATTGATGTTCATAGTGTATGAGTTTAATTTTGTTCTCATGGGCTGCGGGTTGAATTTTGAAGAAAGGGGTAGAAAACTGGCACGAAGGGCTATTTGGTGCGTTAGGTCTAGCACGCTGATTGGTTTGGCGGTTCGCTTAAGTCCCCCTAGATCACCTTTAATTTCCATAAAATGTTGGTTGTGTTCTGTAACTTTTGGTGATATGCCTGAGGACGCCAAGTTCACTCGGTGACTCATCGAAAGTCCTTCTTGATCGCCCTTCTGTGCCCCTCATACCTAAATTACACTGTAACTTTCGGCGAGATACATTTACTTCATCGATTTGTGTCAGACATCCACCAAAAGGCCTTGGACATCGCCGAATAGCTTTGAATTTTTGATATTTTTTCTCTGTAACTTTCGGCAAGCCTGATCTAGATTGCCAAAGTGATTCAGCAAATCACCAAACGGTCCAGCAAGTTTTTCTGCAACTTATTTTCTGTGTTTTTTCCAAAATTTTTCTACATTATTTGCAGAAATGGCTAGACCCAAAGTGTTAGGAAGAGACATGATGCCCCGAAAGTTGACACGAGGAGTAGTTATAAATAAGGATGCAGCTGCATCACTTACAAGGTAGGCCACAAAAGAGGTTTAATGTCAAATTGTTTCACTCTTTAAAATTGTTGCCTAAGATCATTTCAAGAGTTTGCATCACTTAGTCAACCGGAACAACGGGGCAAATTCTAGGTGTCATCACACATGATTCACGGTAAGATCATCACACAAGGCATTGACACAAATGTCAAACAAGACTCCACACTTTTGCTAGTGTGCAACGTTCATCACAAGAGACTTAATTTGATATTCAGCTAGTCACTATGAGATGCAAAAAGTTCACATATTGTCTATGTGACTTTATTTTTCCTCATCGTAGCCGCACATTCATTTTTGTTCGATTATGAGCACTATTCAAGTCATCGGTATTGATCAAGACCAATACTCAAATTTGCAAGAGAAAAACCACATTCAAACACAATCAAGAGATGGCACATAAAAAATAATTTACATTCAAACTCAAGAGCCATAAAGTCAAACATCCACAAAAACAGTTCCAAAATATAATTTATAGCACAAAACCCAATATATAAACAAAACACTAATCACAAGAGAAGGGTATGGAAATACCTCACCCCACCACAAAAAAAAAAAATTTGTCCTCAAATGGAAGAAAACATCCAAAAAGTCAATAAAAGAAGATACAGAGAGAGGTAAAGAGAATCTTCTCTTAATAGTCGCTCCATCTGTCGGGGCGTTAGTGCTCAGTGTAACATCAGTAGTGCCAGCTCCATTGGACCCAACCATGGACATCTCTATCAGTGATGTCTGTGTCACCGACTCTACAATCGTCTCCTCCAGATCTGGTAGGTCTCCATATATGCTCTCCTTCCTCACCTTTATTTGCTCCTCGTCGGTCTCTGCCTCAAACTTATCAACTGATATGCCATCCCTATGTATGTCTCTGGTGGTGGTCGGAGGAATCTTAGAAGTCGATGGGGCATCAACATCATCCACTGCCTCCAATAATGAAGTGAAGTCTGTGCACTTCAAGTAGTCCACGTGAGGAACTGTACCCTTGGCTTTCAAAGTTGTCACCTCAGAAGACTCCCCCTGTCTACTCTCACAAGCCACAAATCTCACAGTAAATCATCAATAGAAGTTTGGAGAGAGTTCAGTGCAGCGAGGATGGCGCTCTCAATCATCCATGGGACGGCAGCCTCTAATCGAGTAGCCTGCATATCAGCTGAATGGGCTAGGTGCCCCATCTTTAAGATCATAGACTGAGTAATCTTGGTGGGCTGGGCTACAGTAGAAGTACCAGGAGCATGGGAGGAAGAAGTGGAAGAAGATGTCCCTGACGGCCCGAAGGCCGGAGTAAGCAAAGCTACCTCTGCAGATATAGAGTCAATGTCCACCTCCGGATATATATCTATCGGGGCTGCTCTACTCCTGTCTACCTCCTTTCGAGTGTACTTGGCCTCTATACACCTGATATCAGTGGAGGATGTCGGAGTAATCTCAAAATCTCTCGTCCCATCATAAGGAACTCTAGCACGCCGACACAGCTCAATAATCAGCACTGAGAATGGTAGGTTAGTATGGTTTTACTTAGCCCTCATGTCCATCTTCTGCTCTATGATAAGCCCTAAGTCAATGCTCTTTTTGTACATAATTGACCCAAGGAAGGCCGCCATAGGATGGCGGAGAATGGACTTACTCTAGGATGGCATAACGGAGATACTGATGAATCCAAACTAATATCGCGCAGCTACACTCAAATTTTTCTTTTCGATCGGGACTCATACCTCATTCCACCTCGGTGTGGTGTCGAGATGAAAGGAGCTAGCCAGCCCTTGAGCTCATCCAAAGGTGTCATAGTGGTAGCTAGATTGGAATAGTTGAAGTCTGATCCTCTATCAAGAACATTATTAAAGTGATTACGGCTACAGCGCCCTAGTGTCCCCTGAACAATGATGGACGCCACCGGTTTGAAAGTACTAGCCTTTTTCTTACCTTTAGGAATTAGGTCACCATATGCTGAGTAAAACTCTCAGACCCTTGTAGGGATGTATGAGCCCAGGGACCTAGTAAAATTCTCAAAACAATGGTATTAGAGTGTCTCTCTCACCCTGGAGTATTTACCATCTAGGCCATCTATAGAAAGTAGCTTCTCCTCAAGAATAGTCCACAACCCATCAATTTTTAATTTGTTAAGTAGCGTGAGAGGAGGGACCATTGGCGACACTGGGGCCACATGAGGTGCCAAAGTTGGCAGTGTATCTGCTGGGGAAGAGGCTGTTTGGACTCTAGCTCATTCAGGGCAAGATTTAGCATGGATCTCCACTCTCCGAGACTGTAATGGTAGGTCATCCACCGACTCAGATAATACAATTTAGGTGTTAAAGGCTTCTCCCTTATTGCCAAAGTTTTGCTCCGGAACCTTAGATGTTGGCCTCTTGCCTTTGCCGTTGCCTCCCCTAGGAGGTTCTATTATTCCCTTTTTAGGAGGATTGGGTCCTCCTTCATTATAACAATGTCCCGTGCTCTTTTATAAGGCGGCATATCAAGGTTGGTTCTAGCCATATCGGCAAAATCATCAAAAACAGTTAGAAAAAGTTCAAGTAAATGTGCAGACAGACTCGCTGAACCCATCGGCAAGTTGCCAGATGCTTTGGCGAGCCAAGTCGATCGTCAAAGGGATTGGCTCCCAAAATTTCCTAAAAATTGGCATATCGGAATTGAGAAGGGCCATTTGGTGAATCAACAACAGCATTCGGTGAGCAAGTACTAGCCCGCCAAAAGTGACAGTGCGTTATAGCGGTTAGAGACGTAGAAAGGGCGATCAAGAAGGACTTTCTGCATTCACTGAGTGCACTCAGTGAACTTAGGCTTTTTGTCGAAAGTTACAGAACCCAAACTTCTAGAAGTGCAAGAAATTAAAGGCAATCTAGGGGGATTTGACGAACCGTCGAGTGGTTAGATGAGCTCGACCCTGCTCGCCAAACGGCCCAACGTGCCTACTTTCTACCCCGATTCCAAATTCAACCCTGCAGCCCTCGAAAGCAAAATCAAACCATGCACTCCTTCAATTAAACTAAGACCCATTACACCCATGCCCCTGGAATACTCACACTTCTCCCGATTTGGAAATATTTGGCCATTTGATGACTTTTGCACTTAAGAATGACGTCAATCGATCCATCATTGGGAAAAATATGTCATTTGGCACAAATGCGGGTTACTTAGACTTCACCTGACTAGACTTGATGAGTCCACAAATAGGACTCATTTAGGGCTATATTTTAATAGAAATTGTGTCCTCAAATGCTTATTTTATCTCAATATTTGATTAAAACATTTAAGTTTCAGGTATTTGAAGTTTAAAGAAAAGCGTGGACACTACGTCGCAAAAAGGAACAAAAAGGCTGAAAAGAACGAAGAAATGAAGGTCTAAGGATCGCCGAGTCCACTTGGCGAGTCGCCAAAGGGTCTTACTTTGCCTTTTGTTCCAGTGTGTTGAACCCTGAAGGAAAGGATCAAGTCGGCAGAGAAAGGGAGCAATCAGTGTATCACTAAGCAATTCCACGAAGCAGTACCATGCCACCCAATGACCCAGAGCACGACGATGCTGAAGGCTGGTGCAAAATGGCGATGAACTACACCAAAGGGCGAATCGCTGAGTTGATTAGCGATTCCAACTAACGACACTAAACAATCCGCTACAGAACAAATATGTGAAAACTATAAATACTAGATAGAGTTTTAGTTTTAGTGAAGAACAGTTATTCAAATTTTCACTTAGAGTCGAACAATTGTGATAGTTTTCATATAGAATAGTACTTTTTGATATTTTTTCTCTAAGCTTGAGAGGGTTTTGAAGACTTAAAGGAGAAGAGGGTTTCATCTCCAAGGATTTGGACTCGGGTCACTTGGATTCTTCATTCTTGGCCTATAGCAAGACTTAAATATTCATACCCAATTGAATGCAAGCTTATTCAGGTATAAATTTCTATCTCTTGATATGTGGCTAAAAACCTCAATTCTTGGGGTGTGATTTAGTGAATATGAGTTAAGATAATTGTTGGGTCTTGCTTGATGATAGTTAATGGTAGTTTAATTGTGATTTTGTATAGTGGTTATGGATGAATTTAATGAATTTGTAGTTGCAAATACAAGTTTATTTATGTGTTTTCGGGTTGTGAGAGAGAGAGAGAGAGGTTGTAAAACTAAGACCACTAGATTGATGGCTTGTGTGAGTGGGTCAACATGAGATTCAGCTCGAGAGAGTGAACTGTAGTCCCATGTCCACGCACTCAGCTCGAGAGAGTGAGTGGGTTAATGTGTAGGCTTGTCTTCATGCGGCAAGTGGTTATCTGAGAGGAACGCATTTGAAATGGGGTAACTTGCTCGAGAGAGATCTTATCCCCCTTAAAGCTTAGACTGGTCACAATTACTCTATGAATCTTCTATCTAAAGCATGTACCCAATAAACTCGTTTAACCCGTATTCCCGTCACATCCCAAGGATCCCCTCTCAATACTTAGAAACCCTTGTTTATTTTGTTGTTTTTACTTACTAGTGACAAAACCCCCATTGTTAATTGACACTTTTGTGTCCCCCATTAATTTATAATATTTTTACTCGTTAATCTCTTTTGCTACGACTAGTTAGAACTAAGTTTTATTTGTCTATTAATTCTCAAGACCACTCTCTTGGGAACGATCCCAACCTTTGGTTAGGTTACTAGACTATTGTACAATCATAGACACTTGCATCGGATGTTGTGTCTTGATTACGCAAACATCAAAATGGTGCCGCTGCTGGGGAGTGGTGTTATTTGTGAAATTTTAGATTAGTAGAATTTTTTTTCTTCTTAGTTGTAGTCTACTTACCGAATCTTTAGTTTTGTTTTGTTTGTTGTGTGAATATTTCAGAAAGCATGAGTGTTAATAGTAGCAACGGTAGCTAGGTAGGCCACCAGGACGACATCAGAAATCTCAACGATGTTCAAGATCCCAACATCAATGGCCCTTACCTCATAGGAGGTGTTGGAGCCATCTGTTTACCCCCAGCTGAGGGAAATGTATTGTTTCACATAACAAGCACCATGTTGCAACTTTTGCAACTAAAGGGACTTTTAAGCGGACTGGCTCATGAGGATCCTCATGAGCATCTTTGAAACTTCGTAGATGTGTGCAGACTATTCTCGTTCAAAAACATCTCTCAGGATTCGATTTTGTAGAGGATATTTCCTTTCTCGTTGATAGGAGAGGTGTGCAAATGGCTAGCCGAGCTACCACGTGAATCTATTACTTCTTGGGATGAGTTGGTAACCACATTTCAAGTGTGATTTTTCTCTTCCTCAAAGATGATGTCACTGAGGGATAGCATCTAGAGCTTTAAACGTCTAGAAGGAGAGCCTCTGCATAAAACTTAGCTGCGATTTAAAAAATTAGTTCTACAATACCCGACTCATAGTATGACCAATAATGTCTTGCTACAGTACTTTTACCGAAGCCTGGATTCGGTGAATAAAGGTGTTGCTGATCAACTTTCACCTGGAGGCCTGATGCAGTAGCAGCCCAACTTTTACATGGCATGACGACCATCAATAGGGCGTGGTACACCCTTGAAGACCAAGTCTCCCCTCTCACTTCAAACTATCCAAGGAGCAGATGGACAAAGATAATGAGAGAGACCAAAACATGGCCAAGATCATGACACAACTTGATATTTTATCCAAAAATGTCATGAGGGCTGGTGCCCGTGGTGTCAATGTCGTGGGGGTCGGGTGCGCAAATCCTGAGGAAGTGAGCTTCCTAGCCAACCAAGGTGGTGGTTATCATTCAAACAACCCAAGGTAGGGTGGTAACCAAGGTTGGGCTAGAGATAAAGGATAGAAGGATCGTGAATGGAGAGACCGAAATCCTAATTGGAAGGATAGGGAGAAGGACTAATATGTGCCTCCCCACGAGCGCCCAAAGCCAAAGGATCCAGAGGGTGGTAGGTTTGAGGATATGCTTTCGCGTATCCCCAACAAAGTTGAAAGGTCAGACAAAATTCTGAAGGGCATAAAAGAAGATGTTTGCAACCTTAGCCAGACCGTGACCTCCCATTCTATTTCAATCAAGCAATTGGAGACCCAAATGGGTCATATATCGTCTCATCTCAATCCGAGACAGCAAGGAGGTTTGCCTAGTTATACTATGGCTAGCCCCAAGAGTGAGGTTTCAAGGTGGACTTGCGTCGTGCCACGACGTTAACTAAGGCACTGTTTGGGAGGCCACCCAAAACCCCTTTAATTTCTTTCTTATTTCTTGGTAAAATAATGGTGTGTTGATTGTGCAAATGGAAGTGTGGAGAGTGAACGAAAAGTGTAGATTGGTGAACAACAGGTCCAATCAGCAAATCACCAAATGGTTTAGTGACTCAGAACTAGACCATCATTAGAATCAATACCATCTTGCATTAGAGTCTTTAAAACTCGAAAATCATAGGAAATTATTGGCGAACCTCTGACCGTGCCGACGATCCCGACAAAGACCACCGTTTGGACCCCCATAAACCAGAGGTCCTATAAATTTTAATGAAGAAGCTAAACAATCAGCGATCCGCTGAGTGAGTAGGCGAGCTAGACTAATGTCACCGAATGGGCGAGAACTGGACGGTTTTTACAAGTCAAAGGTTTAAAAGTTTCAACTTTATTCACTTTCCCTCACTTTTTACCTGCCCAAACTGACACCTGCATTCTATTTTCAATATCCATACACTTTTAGAGTACTTTAGTTGTTGATTTGCGCTACTAGTTGGATTGCTTCCTAGTAACTCAACATCCATTTGATCGACATAAAAGGTTAGTACTTCAAACCCTGCGTTCATTTCGTTGAAATTGTACCCATTTGCAATCTATTAATCTTGTTAAATTCTGCTGGGCCTCTTTAAATGGATTGGATTGCTTAATTGCCTGTTCCTAATAGATAACTCTTTCTCGACTAATGAAATCCCGCTTTCTAGTGCATTAAGTCAAATCAATTTGTAATATGGAGTGCTCTTATGTTACGGGTCTTAGTCGGATTTGTGTTGTAGGAGCTTGAATTACATTTTCGGGGGTTGCAGGGCTGATTTCAAGAAGCTGGGTTGATAATAGGCACAGTGAGTCATTTTGGTGAGCTGAGACGATCTCGCCGAACCACTCAGCGGTTCGGCTATTTGCCCTACCTCACCTTTGATATCATGTTTATGTGTTGTGGCTTCTACATCTTTCGACAAGATGCATGAGGTTGCCAAAAGCTTAGTGATTCACTGAAAGTTTTCTTGTTCTCTTTTTGTCTATACCACTGACCCCTTTTGCACTGTAACTTTCGGCAGTCATCCTTTTGTTCACCAAAATTATTCGCCGATTCGCTGAATGGACTGCTAAGTCATCCTGCATTTATAACTTTATCTCAAGGCTTTACAGACATGGACAGACCAAAAGTTGTAGGAAGAAATATGCCACCCCGACATATAAGGACATACAACTCCAAAATAGATGAAGGGATGGCAGATCACCCCAAAGCATGGAACGAGAACAAGAAAGCTAGTTCCAATAGAAGGATTCCCATTGACCCTAATATCCCTTTGTGGGCTCGAGGGTTCATTAACACGATACATACCTTTGTACTAGCTCACTATTTGGACTATATGGCTAAAGCTAATATCGATGCAGCAACTGAGGCAAATGCAGACAATGAAAACCAGAGTCAGAACTCTGGGCACTGATGCTAGAGCAACTGCGTAGATATGATCCCCTCTTTACCTTCCTTTCTGTCTTTCTTCATTCCAAATTATGGATATTATGTTAATTGCATTTGAGGACAAATTGCTTTTTATTTGTGGTAGGGTGAGGCCCACCTTTATGTGCTATTTGATGTTTGTATGTTGTATATATTTGGGCTTGTGCTTAAATTTTGTTAAATACTACTTTTGTGGATGTTTCAGCTTATGGCTCCCTTTTTGTTATATATGAAAAAAAAAAAAAAAATTTGGACCCTTCCAAAAAATTTTAAATTTTTCGCACATTTTCGCCACCCATTATATGCTCTTGAATGTGCATGTTCTTTTGCAAAAATTTGAGTCTCGGTTCCAATCAATATCGATGACTTGAATAGTGCTCTCAATCGAACGAACATGAATGCACGGCTATGATGAGGCCAAATAAAGTTGCATAGACAATATGTGAACTCTTTGCATCTCGTTATGACTAGCCTAGTATCGATTTGAGTCTGTTGTAATGATCATTGCATACTAGCGAAAGTGTGGAGTCTTGTTTAACTTATAGTGTTAATGCCTAGTGTGATGAGCTTACCTATGAACTATGCATGTTAGAACCTAGAATTTGCCCCACTGGTCCGGTCAACTAAGTGATGCTATCTTTTGATATGATCTTAGGCAACTTCTATGAGTGTGAGCTAATTTGACATATACCTCTTTTGTGACCTACCTTGTAAGTGTGTGACTCTCTCTTGAACACCCATTGAGCCTTACCTTTCTTTAGAAGAAACTTGATGAAAACTGATCTTTCTTAATCCATCACCCATAATCCTCATGAAGTTGCTATTAGTTTGAATAGCCAACTTAGGCCAAAAGCCTAAGTTGGGGTGTGGTGAAAAGAGAAGGTAAATCAAGAAGTGCAAGAAAGTCCCTCCTACCATGGTTTAGAGGAAAATAGAACCCCTTCATATATATAAAAAAAAAAAAAAAAAGACAGAAAATAAAAAGAAAAAGAATGAAAAAGAAAAGTTGTGGAATAAAGTTGAAAATGAAAGGAGGTTTCCAAACAATTCTTGGAAAGTAAATAATAGGATGATTTATAAGCACTAATGAAAATGATGAAGGAGAAAGGAAAGGAAGTGTTGTAAGCACCAAATCTCATGAGGATGAAAGTCATTGAGCCTAAATGTCCATACCTTTACACTCAGTCCCATTACAAGCCTTGAAAAGACTTTTTTGATCTTGAGTGAACTGAAACAAATGTTGATTGGAAAATATGGGCAAAGTTATGGGTGAAATTATGCATTATATTCTTCTTTGTGAGTGTGACCATTGCATCTGATTCCAAAGCTTTAAGTTGTGAAACCATTGTGTGAATATGGAATTATTCTTTGTGTGAGGGCATTTAAACACTATAGTTGAGCTTGAACTTGCATTTGAAGCAAGTATTGTGAGCATGAGATTCGTTGATATTGGTGAGTCACAACTTGAATCTTTGAGTGCACATTTGATCTTTGCATAAGTAAATTGAGTCTTGTTGTGTGCATTAATGATTGAGTCTTGTGTAGAACTGTTCGAGACACCCAGTTTGAACAGATGAACTTGAGTTTGCTTGAGGACAAGCAAAAGTTTAAGTTGGCGGTGTTGATGAGTCCAATTTTTGGACTCATTCAGGGCTATATTTTAGTAGAAATTGTGTCCTCAAATGCTTATTTTATCTCAATATTTGATGAAAACCCTTAAGTTTTAGGTATTTGATGTTTGAAGTAAAGCATGGACATTACGTCGCAAAAAGGAACGAAAAGGCTGGAAAGAACGAAGAAATGAACATCTGAGGATTGCCAAGTCCACTTGGTGAGTCGCCGAAGGTTCTTACTTTGCCTTTTTTTCCAGTGTGCTATGCCCTAAAGGAAAAGGATCAAGTCGGCGGAAAAAGGGAGCAGTCAATGCATCGCAAAGCAGTTCCGCAAAGCAGTACCATGCCACCCAATTATCCAGAGTACGATGATGCTGAAGGCTAGTGGAAGAGGGGGATGAACTACACCAAAAGGCGAAGGTTACCGATTCCGACTAACGACGCCAAAAAATCCACTGCAGCACAAATCTGTGAAAACTATAAATACTAGTTAGAGTTTTAGTTTTAGTGTGGAATAATTAATATAATTTTCACTTAGAGTCAAACAATTGTGATAGTTTTCATATAGAATAGTACTTTTTGATATTTTTTCTCTAAGCATGAGAGGGTTTTGAAGACTTGAAGTAGAAGAGGGTTTCATCTCCAAGGATTTGGACATGGGTTTCTTGGATTCTTCATTCTTGGCCTGTAACGAGACGTAAATCTTCATACCCATTTGAATGCAAGCTCATTTAGGTATAAATTTCTATCTCTTGATGTGTGGCTAAAAACCCCAATTCTTAGGTGTGATTTGGTGAATATTGGTTAATATAATTGTTGGGTCTTGCTTTCTTATAGTTTAATCGTAGTTTAATTATGATTTCGTTTAGTTGTTGTGGATAAATTTAATAAATTTTTATTTGTAAATACAAGTTTATTTATGTATTTTCGGGTTGCGAGAGAGAGAGGTTGTAAAACTAAGACCACTAGATTGATGGCCAGTGTGAGTGGGTCGACATGAGGTTCAGCTCGAGAGAGTGAACCCTAGTCACATGTCCACACACTTAGCTCGAGAGAGTGAGTGGGTTAAGGCGTAGGCTGGTCTTCATGCGGCAAGTGGGTGTCCGAGAGGAATATATTTGAAACGGGGTAAGTTGCTCGAAAGAGAGCTTATCCCCCTTAAAGCTTAGCCTAGTCACAATTACTCTATGAATCTTCTATCAAAGCATGTACCCAATAATCTCGCTTAACCCGTATTCCCATCACATCCCATGGATCCCCTCTCGTTACTTAGAAACCCTTGTTTATTTTGTTGTTTTTACTTACTCGAGACAACCCCCCCCCCCATTGTTAATTGATACTTTTGTGTCCCCCATTAATTTATAATGTTTTTACTCATTAATGTCTTTAGCTACGACTAGTTAGAACTAAGTTTTATTTTTCTATTAATTCTCAAAACCACTCTCTTGGGAATGGTCCCAACCTTTATTAGGTTACAAAACTATTGTACGATCGTAGACATTTTCATCGAAAGTTGTGTCTTGATTACGCAAACATCAAGACCCAACACCATTTAAGCACAACCTAACAATTTCGATTAATTTTAAGCCACAAATTATTCGGGAAATTAACAATAAAGACATTATAGGTATGGTATTCAAATTAAAACAGGCATACAAGCACACAATTATGATCAGAGAGGCCCAACATACTTCACTAATATAAGAACAATTGCGAATGAGCAACAATCGCTAAATATAAGTTCTAGATTTGGAAAACCAACCTTTTATGCCGAAAATATAAGTTGTAAAGCTAGGTGGCAAATAATCCAACTCCGAACACACTATCAACGACTAATACATGATAAAAACACAAGAATATAGTAAAATATAGTATGGGTATGAGTTTGGGAAGTTAAAAAGTGAGGGAATGTGAAAGATTTTGAACTTTTGGCCTTTAAAAATCGTTCATTTCTCACCCATTCGGCTACATTAGTCTTGCTTGCCGACCCAGTCGGCGACACGCAGAGTGGGCTCTTACCACGTCGAGTTTTACAAGACATCCAGTTAATGTGGGGGTCCAAATGGTAGAAAAAATCATGATCGCCAACCTGGTTAGCGATTCGCTAATTTGCTCTTGGGCTCGCTCAGTTTTATAGACTCCAATTTCAAACTTCCATGAGTCCAACGGAGGTCCAAGTTGATCTCGCCGACCTCTTCGGTGAGTTACCGACTGGACATTCTTCTCGCCAATCTTCACTTTTCAAACATATTCCACACATTAACCTGCGCAATCAACACAGGATTATTTTATAAACAAAAAGGAAGCAAATAAAACTTTCGTTGCCTCCTAAGCAGCACCTTATTTAATATCATGGCATGATGAAAGTTCTCACTCAAACTTCATTCTTATGGTTGGCCATAGTATCACTAGGCAACCCCCTTTGTTGTCTTGGGTTTAAATGAGAAGAGATATGACCCATCTGGGTCTCTAATTGTTTGATAGGGACAGAATAGGAGGTAACCGTTTGGCTAAGGGTCAACACATCTTCCTTCATCTCGTTCAAAATTATGTTAGACCCCTCAACCTTGTTGAGAATACAAGAAAGCATATCTTCCGACCTACCACCCTCGGAATCCTTAGGCTTTTGGTGCTCGTGGGGAGGAATGTACCTGTCCTTCTCCCCATCCCTTTCTTTCCAAGTGGGATTACCACTACAACATTTTAGTCTTGTAGCTACCCCAGGAAAGTGTGGCCTTTAATCAAAGGCCACAATTTTTAACTTTAGGCAACACTTTAAAAGGGGTGGCCTAAACTAGCGTAACCTTTGACCTAAGGCAACACTTTTTAAGTGTTGTCTTATAAGCCACACATAAAAAGTGTTCCCTATTCTATAAAAAGGCCACGCTTGTAGACCATTATATGAAAACGATTTTTCTGACCTAAAACAACACTTTTTATGTGTGGCCTTTGCTTCCTTACTGGCGACACTTTCAAACGTGCCATTTGATACCTCTTCTAAAGTAACATTTATGAAGTGTAGTCTTTACTAATGTACATGCCATTATTTATCATAAATGATCCACAAAATTGATGTCTATGTGATCACATATTGATAAAGACTATCCCAAACACTATATTATCTGATAAATAGCACAAAAATACATATATTTGCAATTGACTTAGAAAAAGAAACATCTAGGATTACATAATAATAAATCAGTATTTCAAAATGTGCACTAGTAATGAATTCCACAAAATCAAATAAAAATTTAACATTGTAATATTCAAAAAGTTTTCATCGACTTGTGGCCACGATTTTAATATCCCTTGACATATCATCTCCACCATAGTATCACCGCTGATGTCCAATCCCAAAATCTGAAAATGGAAACCTACATAAGATAGATTAAATGCTCAACCATTTTAAAAAAGAAAATATACATTAAACCCTTAATAAAATAATTTGAAACTTCCACCTGTTACAACCTAAACTTCATTATTGTATGTCTAAGACAAATTCTACTATATAAAAGTTTGTATATCTAAAATATTAAGCTTTTATGGTGGTCACATGATTCAATATAATATGATAATAGATGAATGTCATCAGTAATGTCTCATCAATATCCATGAAAATAATCACATCTGTACGTGAAGGGTCAATTTGGAGACATAATGAACTATATAAAAGTGCAGTCTCTCTAATAGTTTAAAGTATTAGATGATATAACTACACAATTCAACATTACATCATATAGTATGCGTGTTATACTCTATTGTAAGACATACCTTTCACAAAAAATCTACCACACCATTCCTCTTAGAGCATTTGAATCCAATAGATTGAAAAAGTCAAGAACAGCTTCCCAAGGGCCCTGATAGACAATGCATCCATCCAACATTAAAGTTATGTCATCAAAAAAATAGTAATTGTTGTATCAGATCAAGTGTACATAAATACTAGTAATTCAGAAAGCACCAATACTTATATTAAAATTCTATTAACATCATATTGTTGTTATGTTTGTCTCTATTCGTGTTGGCATTCCAAACAAAGTCTTGTTGAGAAGCTTCAATTGCCAAAGAAATATATCTATACATTTGATCTACAAACCAGTTGAACAAGTGTGCCTTAAGGGCAACCAAATTCTGGAGAACAATAACATTGACATCTTGAATAACCAAGCATGCATTCCCCATCTCCAAATAGTTACAATCACAACCCTTTTTGTTGTCACCAATGTACATAAAATAGATAATATCTTCCTTAGGTCCTTTTCAATAAACAGTTTAAGATTTAGTCTGTGGTGGTTCGCCAAGCCATAATGGACATACACGCCAATTACAATATCGTGAACAAGTAGGTCCAAACAAAAGCTACAAAACCAGGTTACCTGCAGATTATCACACCAAATCATAACCATCTCTTCAAACACGACAACGAGCTTCATAAGCATGCCATATTTACTTATCCTCTTAGCATACTCTATCCTGGCAAGATGTAAGCCTAGAACTTTAATTATAAGATGATTTGGGAACTTCAATTTTACTCTAAAAAAAGAGAAAATCAAATGACTAACAAGTGTATCCACCAAAGGAGCTTATCCAATTGGATTCAGCTAGATGAAATCAAGTGTCTTGTGTGAGACACTCATTGAAAAATTCCTACCAAGGTCAACATGTACCCTAACATACGCTACAACAAGAAGTTCTGTGAAGGCATTGTCGTATGCATCTGGTGTCTATGAAATAACAGCCATGGCTTTAGACTTGTGAATATAGTGATATGCTAGTATGGAATGGTTATAAGCGCTGAGTATAGAGAAAGACATATTTAATGCCTCTTTAAACTCTAATGTAAAAACAAGAGACTTTTGTGCAATATCCACAACCTGATTCAATCCAAACTTTGGAAGTAGATTCAAATTTACAATAGGTAGGGATAATGTTCAAAACAACAAACAAAAATACTTGGGTCACTGGTGGAACCATAGATGCATACCTGGCATAGTCAAAAAGATCTAGGATAAGATTGGCATGTTCAGAGCATCAAAAACAGCTAGGAAATATAGTTTTTCATGGAAAAAATATATAACTGATTTTTTTAGGCCTCACATCCATGAAAGCCTTCCTGAAGGAAGTTAGGGAGCGTGATTCTCTTCAGGAGTACAAATTTAGTTTTTAAAACAAAAGTAGTAAATATTCATAAATACATACACTTCTTTATGTGCATACAAAATCAGCCAAAACATAATTAAAACAAGACTATCCTCTTAGTTAACTACTATCACTTGTTTTAAGAACTTATATGATACTCATCCATATAGTAAGCTAATCAATTTTCACATTTTAAGTTAAAAAAATGCTCAAAACATGTCCAAATGTCTTTGGTTTTCCATTTTATGCTACTTCTCTTTACTAAATTTACTTCAAGTGTCATCTAAAATAAACAAATTTGTCATTCAAACCATTCTAAGAAAGATGCATGGGGACAAAAATTAGTGAATGTTAAAAGATAATGAAAATCTACATTTTCATGAATGATTTAAATCCATATAAGCTTATCAGTCAAAGGAAAAACATGAATCACGTGCTTGACGGCTAATGCCAATGAAAAAGAATCATATGATGGTTGTGAAACTAGTACAAACTAGATTCTTAAAGCCAAGATAAGTATTCTTGGGATCAAAAGGCAAATAGACGGGAGCTGCAATTGTGATTATAGGTCGAGTTAATCAGAATAAAGTGTGGTTTGAAACTATTTACGAGTATTCAACAATGAACTTGTCCTTCGAACAACCACATTTGTCAGTGGCTTAGATAAATCTACAACTGACAAGATATCTAAGTTTTCTTGCTAAAAGATTGTTTTTAGTGTTGTCATATAAAGAAATGATAATCTCCATTATTCTTCTCAATAACAACAGTCCTAAGGAAAATGTTATGCCTAAATCTTTAATCGAAGGGAAAATATTTGTTCTACACTTTACTCTTTAATAGAATCAATCCTTTCGAAATAATTTAAAGGTTCTTCAACAAACATCAACTGAATCGAGCAACAACCATAACAAAAGTTCTAATTTTACTTCAGAAAAAAAAAATTCAATGCATAAATAGCATAAAATCCTAACAATTTAGAACAACTAACAAGCCATCAGTAAACGACCAAAAATCAACATAAATCTTATTAGCAAGACAAGAACATCAAATCCCACGCAATAAACGTAGAAGCTAGCTGGGTATTTTTTTTCAGTTGTTCAAGAAAAATCATTTTGTTTCTCTACATTCAACAAACCCAGATCTGAAATGATAGAAAATTTCACCAGATAAACTCTATTCTAATAAAATTCCTTCAGATCTGATGAAACGGATGTCCATCATCTTCATTTGTAAATCGGATAGATCATCCAAAGATGTGTAATTGTTGACATGTAGTGATTTCTTAAAGAAGTAGGGTACTTATTTAATAAATAATTTGGGCACTAATTGTGTGAAGTCAACTATAAGAGTTTTCTGAGAGGTCACTCCAAGAGTGTTTTGAGAGTGATTTGGGCAAAAAATAAAATTAGAGTTAATTTTTTAAAATATTTTTGGCCAATTGATAGTTGGAGAGAGAGTTAAATATGTGAGGGAAAACAATATTTTGGTGAAAATTTTAGGAAAACTACAAGGTCACACTTTTAAAATGTTGTTTTTATAATTCCAAAAATAGCACACTTTAAAAGTGTAGTCATATGTGTAAATAGGTGTTGCCAATTATATTGAGAAATAGTAACACATATAAAGCATAGCATACACCACTAAAGAGCACACTTTATAGGAGTTGTCAATATTACCATGGCCAAAAGCTAAAAATTTATGGCTACACTTAAAAAGCGTACCCAAAAATATTTTAGGCAACACTTTACAAATGTTGTCACTATTTAGTGCGGACTTAGGCATAAAATGTTGTAGTGTACGATCCCTCCACTCTCTATCATGATCTTTCCAGCCTTCATCCCTGTTCCAACCATGGTTACAACCTTGCCTTGGGTCATTTGAACGATAACCACCTTTTTGGTTGGATAGGAAGTGCACCTCTTCGTTGTACAATGTTTCAAACTTGGCCTCATCGGGATTAACAGACCTGACACCCAAAATATTGACACTTTGAACACCAGCTCCCATGACATTTTGGACAAAATGTAAATATGTGTCATGATCTTTGCCATGATGCGATCTCTCTCTTGGTCTTTTTCAGGCTGCTCCTTGGTCAATTTAAACGTGAAAGGGGAGACATAATCTTCGCGGGTGTACCAAGACCGATTAATTGTGGGTATATAAGGTTATTGCATACTACCTCCCAAATAAATTTGGTCAGCTACACCCTTGTTCACCGAATCAAGGCTTTGGTAAAAATATTGCAGCAAAACATTGTCAGGCAAACCATAAGTTGGGCATTGTAGCACAAACTTCATGAATCACAGCCAAGTCTCATGAATTGGCTCACCCTCTAAACACTTGAAGCTTTGGATGATGTCCCAAAGAGTAATCATATTTGAAATTTACAATAGGTAGGGATAATGTTCAAAACAGGAAACGAAAATACTTGGGCCACTGGTGGAACCATAGATGCATACCTGGCATAGTTAAAAAGATCTAGGAAATGATTGGCATGTTCAGAGCATCAAAAACAGCTAGGAAATATAATTTTTCATGGACAAAATCTATAAGTGATTTTTTTCTTTTTAGGCCTCACATCTATGATAGCCTTCCTGAATGATGTCAGGGAGCGGGATTCTCTTCAGGAGTACAAATTTAGTTTTTAAAACAAAAGTGGTAAATATTCATAAATACATACACTCCTTTATGTACATACAAAATCAGCCAAAACATAATAAAATAAGATTATCCTCTTAGTTAACTACTATCAGTTGTTTTAAGAAATTATATAATACTCGTCCATACAGTAAGCTAATCAATTTTCACATTTTACGTTAAAAAAATGCTCAAAACATGTCCAAATGTCTTCACTTTTCCATTTTATGCTACTTCTCTTTACTAAATTTACTTTTAAGTGTCATCTAAAATAAACAAATTTGTCATTCAAACCATTCTAAGAAAGATGCATGGGGACAAAAATTAGTGAATGTTAAAAGATAATGAAAATCTACATTTTCATGAATGATTTAAATCCATATAAGCTTATCAGTCAAAGGAAAAACATGAATCACGTGATTGACGAGTAATGCCCACGACAAAGAGTCATATGATAGGTGTAAAACTAGTACAAACTAGTTTCTTAAAGCCAAGATAAGGATTCTTGGGATCAAAAGGCAAATAGACGGGAGCTGCGCAATTGTGATTATAGGTCGAGTTAATCAGAATAAAGTATGGTTTGAAACTATTTACGAGTCTTCAACAATGCACTTGTCCTTGGAACAACCACATTTGTCAGTGGCTTAGATAAATCTACATCTGACAAGATATCTAAGTTTTCTTGCTAAAAGATTCTTTTTAGGGTTTTCATATAAAGAAATGATAATCTCTATTATTCTTCTCAATAACAATAGCTCTAAGGAAAATGTTATGCCTAAATCTTTAATCGAAGGGAAAATATTTGTTCTACACTTTACTCTTTAATAGAATCAATCCTTTCGAAATAATTTAAAGGTTCTTCAGCAAACATCAACTGAATCAAGCAACAAATATAACCAAAGCTCTAATTTTGCTTCAGAAAAAAAAAATCAGTGCATAAATAGCATAAAATCCTAACAATTTAAAACAACTAACAAGTCATCAGTAAATGACCAAAAATCAACACAAATCTTATCAGCAAGACAAGAACATCAAATCCCATGCAATAAACCTAGAAGCTAGCTAGTTTTTTTTAGTTGCTCAAGAAAAATCATTTTGTTTCTCTACATTCAACATACCCAAATCTTAAATGATAGAAAATTTCACCATATAAACTCTATTCCAACAAAATTCCTTTAGATCTGATGAAACGGATGTCCATCATCTTCATTTGTAAATCGGATAGATCATCCAAAGATGTGTAATTGTTGAGATGTAGTGATTTCTTAAAGAAGTAGGATACTAATTTAATAAATAATTTGGGCACTAATTGTGTGAATTCAATTATGAGAGGATTCTAAGAGGTTACTTCGAGAGTGTTTTGGGTAAAAAATAAAAAAATAGAGTTAATTTTTTAAAATATTTTTGGCCAATTGATAGTTGGAGGGAGAGTTAAATATGTGGGAGGGAAAACAATATTTTGGTGAAATTTTTAGGAAAACTATAAGGTCACACTTGTAAAATGTTGTTTATATAATTATAAAAATTGCACACTTTAAAAGTGTAGTCATATATGTAAATAGGTGCTACCAATTATATTGAGAAATAGTAACACATATAAAGTGTAGCATGTACCACTGAAGAGCACACTTTATAAGATTTCTCAATATTACCATGGCCAAAAGATAAATATTTATGGCTACACTTAAAAAGCGTACCCAAACAATATTTTAGGCAACACTTTACATGCATTATCACGATTTACTGTGGCCTTAGGCCTAAAATATTGTTGTGTACGATCCCTCCACTCTCTATCACGATCTTTCCATCCTTCATCCTTGTTCCAACCTTGGTTACCACCCTGCCTTGGGTAGTTTGATTGATAACCACCTCCTTGGTTGGCTAGGAAGTTCACCTCTTCATTGTACAATGCTTCAAACTTGGCCTCATCGGGATTAACACACCTGACACCCAGAACGTTGACACTTCGAACACCAGCACCCATGACATTTTTGGACAAAATATAAATTTGTGTCCTGATCTTTGCCATGATCTGATCCCTCTCTTGGTCTTTCTCTAGCTACTCCTTGGTCAATTTAAACATGAGAGGGGAGACTTGATCTTTGCGGGTGTACCAAGCCCGATTAATTATGGTCATACCATCCAAAAGTTGGGCTATTATAATATAAGGTTATTGCATACTACCTCCCAAATAAAGTTGGTCAACTACACCCTTATTCACCGTATCAACGCTTCGGTAAAAATATTGCAGCAAAACGTTGTCGGGCAAACCAAGAGTTGGGCATTGTAGCACCAACTTCTTGAATCACAGCCAAGTCTTATGAATTGGCTCACCCTCTAAACTCTTAAAGCTTTGGATGTTGTCCCAAAGTGTCATCATCTTCGAAGGAGGGAAAAATCACACTTGAAATACGGTGACAAGCTCTTCCCACGAAGTGATTGATTCCCATGGAAATTCAGTCATCTACTTACATGCTTCTCCCATTAATGAAAATGGGAACAACCTCAACCGAACCGACTCATGGGATATGTTCTTGAAGGAGAACAGCCTGCAAACATCAACAAAGTTTCTAATATGCTCACGGGGATCCTCAGGAGCCAGTCCACCAAACAACCCTTTCAATTACAAGAGCTGCAACATTGTACTTGTAATATGGAACACGACGTTCTCTTCAGCCAGAGGCAAGAGAATGACAACCATTCCACCCATTAGATGAGGGTCAGTAGAATTAGGCTCATTGACATCGTTGAGGTTGTCGATGTCATCTTGGTGGCCTACTTGGCTACTATTGCTTCTATCCACACTCATTTCCTCTATTCAAAACAACAACACACAAACCAAAACTCAAAGTAAGTAAATTCAACTATAACTAACAAGAACAAAATTCAACTTAACCAAAGAATCCTAACCAACAACATTCCCCGACAGCAGCACCATTTCGATTAATGTTTCAAGGATACTTTATCCAGTTCTAAGTGTCAATGATCGTTTCTTAGTATAATAACCCAACTAAATGATTTGGGTCGAATCCCACAGAGATTGGTACATGTTTAAGATTCAGGAGTAAAGTACAAATATGCTCAAGTCAATAATAGGAATAGACATTATCGAATAAAAACATAATTTAAATCAGGGGATGACACAAATGTCAAATATGGGGGTTTTGGTTTTAATTATCAACTACAGCAGTAGCATTAACACAATAATGAGGCGGGTTCTTAGGATGTGGTTAGATTATAGGCTAATGTAGGCAAATGGGTAATTGCAACTGTTAGTAAATAGATGTAAATTAGTGAATAAGCTAGACTATAGAGGAGGTAAATTTTCTCTGGAACAATTTACCCCGAATCAAGTCAATTTCTCTCGAACATCAACAAGCATGCAAAATAAGAACATCCTACGCCTTAGTCTATTAACTATCTCGAGCTGAATGTGTAGAAAAGGGTTAAGGATTCACTACAAAAGGGTTTAGGATTCACTAGAAAAGGGTTTAGGATTCACTATCTAGAGCTAAACCCATGACAACCCAACACCCACAAACCAATAATCAATAATCTTGGTTTAAAACCTCTCTATCGAGCAAGCCAAAAACACGAAAGTAAAACTATATTTGCAACTATAATTCTTTGAATTAAACCATAATTAATGATTGAAATCACTTCTAAACAACATTTAAACTAACAATTAGCAATAGCCATAAACTAAATCAGCTCATAATCACACCCCAAGAATTGGGGTTTCAGCTAGACATCATAAAATGATAAAAAAAATCGTTACCAAATTGTCTTTCCATCAACTGGGTAAGATTAATTTCGTCTTTACAAAGGTCTAAATTGAAGAATCTCAAAGACACACTTCCAATTTCTCAGAAATGGAAAACTTCAATTCCTCAAAGCTAAGAAAACTTGTCTCAATACTCAGAGTTCAAACTCAAAAATTGATCTAATGAATGTTCCGAATAAAATTTGATACTAAACTTAATGTTTGAAAATATATTTATAGTTGCCAAAAATATGATGCGAAAATCCATTTGACGCAGTAAGTCGGGCTCGCTGATCATCTTGGCAATTCGCCCTTTGATCAGTTTCATCACCTTTTTGCTTTGGTGTTCAGCATCCTCAAGTTCTGTAGCTTTGGGCGATCCAACACTGCATCGTGGAACCACTTGGCGACACTCCGACTGCTTCTTTCTCTCACCAACTTGCTTTTCTCCTTCAGGGCTTGGCACACTAGAACTTTAGGCGAGTTGGTTTCCATTCGGCGACTTGCCAAAGGGACTTGGCAATCATCAGGCCTTCATTTCTTCGTTCTTTCAGCTCGCTTTGTTCCTTTTTGCAAATTAGTGTCCATGCTTTGTTCCTCAATCCAAATACCTGGAAATCAAGGATTTTACATTAATTATTGGCATGAAATAACCATTTTAGGACACTAAATCTATCCAAATAAAGCCTTAAATGAGTCCAAATCTCTGACTCGTCAATACCACCTCGAGATGGATAAAGGCAGGTGTGCCCATAGAAAAAGAAGGATCATCGGATTCATCATCAGCTCTATCATGCCATCCCAAAATGAATCCATACTTAGAAACCTGAAGGCAGCATGTCTAGAGTCCATCATTTCTTGTCGCTGAATATGGGACTATTGATTGAGCAAGAGATTGCCATGAGGGTAAAGCACATACAGACTTTGCTTTTATTCCTGGTGTTGATCACCAAGCTGTGCAGACGAGCTCGTATTTCTCGAGATGAGAAGATGAATATGGAAGTGATACCCACCTCCTCTACTGACATCTAACATATTGAGGTCAAGTACCAGCGAGATGAGGCTGACCTGGTGGACACATCCCCGAAGGTTGATTTTGATATGGTCCCTACTGAGGCACTCATGCCTAATCAGTCCATTGGGCCCTCACTTACATATATACCTCCTACATCTGAGACTCCTAGCTCTTCTACTGCACCCCCTCCCCCTAGATCTTTTGCTGCTATTTCAACTTCCAAGCTTCCAATCACCTAGGCCATGCTTTACAAGATGTGACACTTAGCATAGTCTGCTGATGTGCTTGCCTCTCGATTAGAGGCTACTATTCCTGGGATAATTGAGAGAGCCATTATTGCTGCATTGATACCTCTCAGAGCCTCGATTGATACCCTTATGGCAAGAGTAGAGGTATGTAAGAAAGGACAGAGACTTACTGATGACGTGACGACTTTGAAGGCCGACATTACTAAATTGAGGAAGGATATGGACAAGCTAAAGTCCACAGATATGTCCCTTATATTTGGCACTGTGGAGGTCCCAGATCATCTCGGCATCAATATTCCAGCTTATTCTAATGTGCCTCTGACTACCACCCGGGATAAGGTTAGAGCCGATGAGGCTCCTACATAGTTCGAGGCTGAGACAAATGAGGAGCAGCTTGGTAATAGAGAGGAGGTTTTTTATGAGGACTTGGTTGACTTGGAGGGTTTCATGTACAAGACAGCTAGACCGACCTCGTTGAGGGATGTTTCCATGGTGGGCTTTAGTAGAGCCAAGATTTTTGAGTCCCCGGGCACAAACGCCTAGACTGATGAAGAAAAAAATATGTGGACTTCACCCCAGGCTTAGCATGGTAGGATGACCTTTCCCCTCACTTTCTATTACTTCATATGCTGTTTTTGTTTTAGTGGCATTTGAGGAAAACTATGTATTTTTTTAGGTGGGGTGAGGTATTTCCATACATAGCTCTTGTGAGTGTTATGTGAATATTGGTTATGTTTTAACGATGTTTTTGTGAATATGGAGCCTATTGTTTTATATATCTTGGTTGTGGCATTGTGGTTGTTGTTAGCTTGTGGCCCATTATTTTGATATGAAAGCAGTATTGAACCATTTTTAAAAATGTTGCCACCTCTTTTGTGTGTGATTGTCGTTGTTCTTGTACAAATTTGAGTGTGAGTTGTGGTCAATACCGATGACTTGAATAATGCTCTTAATTGAACAAAATGAATGTGTGGCTACGATATGGTAAACATAGTTATGTAGGCAATATGTGAACTTTGAGCATCTTCTTGTGACTAGCCGATTGTCAATAAAGTCTATTGTGATGAACATTGTACGCTAGCTAGAAAGTGTGGTGTTTTTTCTGATGATTGTACCAATGCCTTGTATGGTGAGGTCATCTTGAACATTGTATTTGATGACACCTAGAATTTTCCCCGTCAATCTGATAGATTGAAGTGAAGAAACCAATTGAAATGATCTCAGGCAAAAACTTTGAAGACTGAACCAATTTGACAATATACCTCTTTTATGGCCACCTTTGTGAGAAATGTGAATCTTATTTTGGCACCCATCGAACCTATACTTTTGGTGGAAGAAACTTGAACAACTTTGATCTCTTTATCCATTCACCCATAATATTCATGAAGTTTTGGTTTGTTTCAATAGCCAACTTAGGCCAAAAGCCTAAGTTGGGGGTGTGGTTAAAAAGAAGGAAAGTCAAGAAGTATGAATAATTCTCCCTTTGATCGATTGTTTTAAAAAAGATGGAACCCCTCCATGTAAAAAAAGTGAGAAAGGATGTGAAAGAAAAGAAAAGAAAATGACTGAAAAAGAGAAAAAGTCTTGAAATAAAGTAGTGAAAATTGCAAAAAGAGATGGACTATTCTGTGGTTCATATGAAGTTGAATAATGGGGGTGGATTATGAGCATGTTTGAAATGTTAAAGAAAAGGAGGAAATTGTTGTTTATGTCATACTTCATGAAGGTAGAAGCTACTAATCCTAAATGACCATTCCTTTACATTCAGCCCCGTTAGAAGCCTTGAAAAGACCTTTGTGGTCTTGAGTGAGTTGAAACAAATGTTGATTAGAAAAAATAAGGGCAAACCTATTGGTGAAGTCATGCATGTGTTCATCTTTGTGAGTGTGAGAGTTATATGTGATTCCAGTACTTTATATGGTCGAGAAATTTTATGTGAACATGGAATCAACTTTCTTATGGGGGCATTTGAATAATTTTGTTGAGCTTGAACTTGCATTTGAAGCAAGCATTATGAGCTTTAGCATACTTGATGGTGGTGAGTCATAATTTAAAAATTTGAGTGCACAATAAATCATGTTATGAGCAGTTTGAACCTTGTTGTGTGTATTTATGTTGAGTCTTATGCAACACTATTTGTAGACATCCTTGTTCAACTGTTGATCTTGAGTTTTACTTGAGGACAAGAAAAATTTTATGTTGGCAGTGTTGATGAGTCTGAGATTTCGACTCATTTAGGGCTTTGTTTTGATAGTATAAATGTCCTCAAATGCCTATTTAATGCTCTAAATTGATGTTAAAATGTTGATTTGCAGGAATAGAGTCTAAGGAGCAAGGCAAGGACACTAACGGAAAAGGAACTAAAAAGCTAAAGAAGTAAAGAAAAGCAATTTTTCTTATTGCCAAGACCACTTGGTGCACCGCCTAGTGGTGCTTTAGCTCACACAAAGTTTCAACATGCCAGCCCTGGGGAAAAACCAAGTCGATGACAGAAATGGGCAGTCGATGAATTGCTGATCAAATCTGCAACAGTACACTAGATCGCCCAAAGTTACAAGACTTGGGATGCTGAAGACCAATGAAAAATTGAAGATGTAAAGAGAGCAACTCGCGGATCAATGAACCACTCGGAGAGGCGCGACTTATCCTGTCGAGTAGACTTTTAGGACAAATGTTGGAAACTATAAATTTGATTTTAAATAGAATTTTGAGCAGTTCTATTATGACCCACAAGTACCCCCTAGGTGTACAAGACTTCGAAAAGCCTCATACAAGCCCTTAGCATATCATGAACATAAGATAATAGAAAAGTACGAAAAATTTAAAAAAAATTTACAATCGAAGTCATTTCATAAAAGCAAGCAGAAGTATTTATATACTTTGTCCCAAACCATCTAATACAACTTTAGAATAAACTCTTGGGACATAGCCCATACAATAGTCTCAAAACATGAAATAAAGACAAAAAGGAAACGGTGGGTTTATCTTTGAAGCTATGAGGACTCACCAAGATCTTCAACTCCTTAGCTCCATAGAAACCTATCTCTTAGCACTCAAGTCTCCAAACCCTACATTTGCTTAGAAAGTAGGCAAAGTATGTGTTAGAAGAAAATGTAATAAATATGTTAGCTAGCATAATACCATAAGAGCATAAGACAAGGGTTAGTCAATATACGGCATAATCCAAAATCATATAAAATACTTAATGAAACATCAATAATAAACATAGGAGACAATATCATAATAATAAGCAAAGTCTCCAACAAAAGTATCATATAAGCATTATTTGACTCTTAGTCATCTGTACAATAATAGAACTATTCTCAAGTAACCTAAAAGCATACATGTGCAATGCATGAATAGCATCCCATAATACCACCCAAGCTAGGCATCCCTTTTTGGTGATCTTAATCATAGTCTATATGCATGGTCAAGTCTTTAAGTTTTTCTACCATAAGGGCACCATACTTCTAAGTAACCTCAAACCACACTTGTACAATGCATGAAAGGAATCCCATACTACCCTTCACACTAAGCATAACCTTGAAGTGAACATATTCATAATTACCCTCCATTGGCCTCATTATTATCTTACTTCTTATAACCAAGGGAATCTCTCAGCTTTAGTCACTACTAACAAGGAAGGACACTATAGCACAATCCTATCTCAAGATACATCACTCACAAGAACACTCTTTTGAATAACCTTAATTCATAGTTGTGCAATGCATGAATAGCATCCCATAATACTATTCATGCCCAAATACCACTTTAGGTCCTCATACTAATATTTCTTGGTTTGGAACCTAGTTTCTTTCTTTAGACCTTAGAACACTATGAGGTACTTTCTTAAGGACATCTTAGTTCAAATATCTTTAAACCTTGGAACACTATGAGGTACTTCCTTAAGCACATCTTAGTTCATTATTTTCGTTATTAACATGAATCATTTGAGATACTTACTTAAGCATGTCTAAATCCATTTATACTTTGAACACTATGATATACTCCTTTAAGTATGTCTTAGTTCATTATTAAGATAGACCCTATGAGATACAACCTTACGCATGTCTAAGTCCATTATTCTCTTGAACACAATGAGATACTTCTTCAAGCATGTCTTAGTTCAATAATGTTTTCGAACACTATGAGATACTTCTTTAAGTATGTCTTAGTTCATTGGATATGGAGATTGCTACTAGAAACCTTAACTCAACTATGTAAAGGCTTCCATCTCATGAGACCTAACTTTGGGAAAACCCATAATCTACTACATAAGAGTTCCCCCTTTAACTTGGATAGTCCTCACATCAACTAGTTGTGGTTCTCCTTTCAACTTGGAGCCTGGACTCTTTCTTGTGTGACACTCCATCTCATTGTCAATATCCACTTGGAGCCAAGAATACACCCCAAGATTTACTTGTGAAGCCTTGCTTAACACTCATGCCTCATGGAAGGATGTCCTTGACAATCAATCCACATTCAAGTGATTCTATCACTTTACACTTGCAAGAATTTATAAAGTAGGTTAGGTAAGTATAGGCCTTTCACCACAATTCTACCTATTAGACTTCTATTCTCATTTCGACTTTACTCTCAAAGCCTTAACACATCTAGTTCATCACATAGGCGTTACTCTCAAAACCTCTATGATTAAAATTCATGATTATATGCCTTACACTCAAAGCTTTACCTCTTATTATCATCTTTCATACCTAAATTCGAAGGTATTATAATCACATCCTTCATTAGTAGGTGATTCTAGTCATATTTGATAATAAAGGTTCAATTTCAACTTTACTAGTCATGATCCTTCATATTCAATAAAGTCTAGGTCAATTCATGATTATATGCTCCTAACCTTGAACAATTACTACACATGACATTGATTTTAGAAGATCAATTATAATTCTTCAATTTCACCTTTCATGGCATAAACCCACATAATATCACATTCATCAATTAGACTAGGGTTTACCATAGAAATCACATAAATTCATAATAACATCATAATTCAATGCTAATACTATCATAATTAGGTACTATCCACTAGATTGAAATCATACCTAAACACCACCCACAATGAAGGAAGAAAACCTAGCTATTGTTGGGTTTTGACTTCACAATTGGGGGAAAACCTAGGGGGCTCTATGGGTGGAAGAACCCATAGATGATTAAGCTAACATAACTTGATTCAAAGCCCTGGCCAAGCTTGCATTAATGGGGGAGAATCTGCCCTAACTTCCTTTCTTATCTTCTTCTTCTTCACTTCTAGAGAGAGAATTATTTGGAGAGAATTTGGGTTCTTTGAAGAATGAATTAAATCACTTAGTTTAGAGATCTATTAGGCTTATATATGTGGTTTAATAACTAACTATCTGACCTCCCTTAACCCCTATCTAATTACTAATTAACCCCTAAATCCCTAACTAAAAACTAAAACTTAAAACTTAAAAATCTGCTCACACCTACAACTCCTCCACCCACGGTTTGTGGCTGGATCTACTGAGTGTGTTGCACCCTCGGAGGTGAGGCATGGCATCCTCAACCTGAAGGGGAACTTCGGCCTTGACCCATGACCCAAACCGATGGAGTGTGGGTCCACCTGGTCAGTAGGTGCCAAGCATAAGTGTTGCCAATTGACAGCTTTTGGGGTTGTTTTGAGGTCCTCCTCAAGGAGCCCTTGGGAAGTCCTTGGGGGGGTTGTACCTCAACGTTTTGCCCCTTAAACCTCAATTCTAAGTACAAGAATCATTTTTGTGATTTTTAATCCTCATACCACACTCTAAAACTTTTACGAAAAGCTCTAGAACTCTCTAGTTCAACTTACTAGTTTTCGGGGGCATAATAAGTTCTCTCCGAGACATTGCAGTTCCCATTCTAGAGTTAGATTTTATCCCTTAGTTTTGGTTCTTATTGTATACATTGAGGATTTCTAAGCTTAAATTTGAGGTTTTGCAAGAGGGTTTCTAAATTTCTTCAATTTAGACCATTGTAAAGACTTAGGAACCTTTACCCAGATCATGGTGAATGTATTTGGTAATCGTTTCTCTATTTTTATTATGTTTGGCTAAAACCTCAATTTTTGGGGTGTGATCATGTGATTATGGGTTGAATTAACTTATGGGTATTGTTAATTACTGATTTAAATGCTATATTAATATGGGTTTAATAATTAGCGGTGTTTTAATCTATGAACTGTAATTGCAAAAGCAATTTAAATTTTGAGTTCTTAGCTTGCTTGAGAGAGATTTTTGAACCAAAGCTTTTGATTAATGGTTTGTAGGTATTGGTTTGATATGGGTTCAGCTCGTGAGAGTGAATCCTAAACTCAATTATACCCATCTACCTTGAGAGAGTTGATGTATTAAGGTTGTGAGTTGTTCCTTTTTGCTAAGCTTGTTGTTGTTCAGAAAAATCACTTGAAAACTTGATAGTTGTTCGAGAGCAAACTATTTCACTCATAGTCCAGCTTACCCACAAATATTTAGCTATTTATTAGTAGTTTTAATTACTGATATAGCTAAATATGCCTATAATTGATCACATCTCGAGAATTCCTCTCTATATCATTATTTCCTTAATGTTTGATTGTGCTGCAACTGATAATTGCAAATCGAAAACCCCCATCTGACATTCATGTCATCCCCTTAGACTTGTTAACATGTCTTTTTTAATAATTTCTATTCCTATACCTAATTAGACCACATTTGTACTTCATAACTGAATTTGAACACGTACCGCTCCTTGTAGGTTCGAGAGCGGTAACAAGCATAAAGTCAGAGGCACACTCGAATACAACATTTATGTCATCACTACGACATTTTATCTTCTTGCCTTAGACCACCACAAAATCCATCGGCTTGAAGGCATTAGCCTTCTTCTTCCCTTGAGGCACCAAGTAACTATAAGTTAAGTAAAACTCCTGGACCAAAGTAGGAATATATGAGCCACGGGGCTTGGTAAAGACCTTGAATCTGTGGAATCTAAAAGTGTCCCACACTGTTGGATGTCTGTCCACCACACCATTTGTGGACAATCTCTTCTCATCTTATATGGTTCCCAATCCCTTGGTCGTTAGTCTGTTGGGTGATCGGAGAAAAGGACCTTGTACTGGTGGTGTTAGGGCCACTGTCTGGTCTAGAGGAGGCAGTAGAGCTGAAGCTAAGAGAGGAGGAGTATGAGGCACCGATATCCTAGATGGATCATTCATCGTCTTGAAGTGAAGCTCTGCTCTCTGGACTTATAATAGCTGCTCATCCTCATGCTCAAAAATGGAAGCATAAGAATCCTGTGGATCTCCCTTGTTGTCTGATGAGGTGAGATGTGTCTCATAGACTCCCTTAGTATCAGAGCTGGCCTCCAATGTCATAACCATGGGCAGCTTGCTCTTGCCTTAGCCTTTTCCTCCCTTGGTAGGGAGTTTTGCTGCCTTTTATCAGCATGCAGTTGTATCCTCATCTATATTGACTCCTCGTGCCTACTTTGGGGTGGCATGTCTCTTCCGAAAACTTTTGGTCTAGCCATTCATGGAAACAACATAGCAAAACATTAGAAAAATTTCATAAAAACTATAGAAAATAAGGTGTAGAAAGACTCCCCGACCAGTCGGCGACTCGTTGAACAACTTTGGAGAGCTAGGCCGGGCTTGCCAAAAGTTTCGAAATAAAAATTTCAAAAATTTAAAGCTGGTCGGCGATGTCCAGGGCCTTTTGGCGAATTGCCAACACCAATCGGCGAGCTAGAAGTAGCTCACCGAAGTTACAATGTATCTCAAGGATTTAGGGGCACAGAAGTGCGATAATGAAGGACTTTCGACGAGTCACCAAGTTAACTCAGCGAGCTCAAGCATATTGACTAAAGTTACAAAACAAATACTCACAAATTAGGGAAATAAAGGGCGATCTAGGCGACATAGGCGAACCGCCGAACCACTGGTTAGCTCGACCCAGCTCGCCAAATGGCCCTTCATGCAAGTTTTCACCCCAATTCTTCAAACTCAAGCCTGCAGCCCACAAAATCAAAATTAAACACCTACACTATGAAATTAAAGCAAGCCCCATACTATTCATGTTCTCGGGGTACTCAGACTTCCCATGATTTGGAAAAAAATGGTCATTTAACTTCTTTTGCCCTTAAGAATGACGTCAACCGCTCTATCATTGGGCAAAACACGACATTTAGCAAAATTCGGGGCTACTTAGACTTCACCCCACTAGACCCAACACATATTCAACACAACCCAATAATTTAGACTCGATTTAAACAAGAAACGACAAGAGAATCGTGATTAAAGGCCGATTAATACTTATTTCAATTAAAATTAGGCAAACAAAAACTCATATGATGATTACCAAGCAATATTCTACAACAAAATATCAATTTCATTAGAGTTGAACCACATATGGAGTTCGGGGCTCGGAAAACCAACTTTTATGCCGAAAAGAATAGTTGAAATGTTAGGGGGCAAAGAATTCCACATTTTATCTGAGCAAAGATCCTAAGTAACACGAGAATACAAACACAAAATTATGAAAGATCGAATATTGGGTGAGAAAGTGAGAGAGTTAAAAAGTAGGAAAGTGAAAAGATTTTGAAATTTTAAATTGTTTGGCCTTTAAAACCTTTTAGTTTGCACTCTATTCTATAGAGTAATTTGCACCTGCCAAACCACTCGGCGATGCACCGAATGGTATTTTGGCTCGCCGAGTTTTACACAACTTCCAGAAACTTACAGGTTCATACGGCAGAAATAGTCGGGCTCGCCAATCTGTTCGGCAAGTCACCGACTAAGCTTTAAACTCGCCAAGTTTTACAAAGTTCCCCATCAAGCTACTTTGTTCCAATGGCGGTCCAAGTCAGGGCTCACTGACCTCTTCGCCGATTCGCCGACTGGTATTTTGGCTCGCCTAATTGCCCATTTTCTAACACTTTTCACTTTTCAACCTGCAAAATCAACACCCGTTATTCAAAAACAAAATTTAAGACATCATATACTTGGGTTTGCAACCAAAGAAGCGTGTTATTTAATGTCGTGGCACGACGTGGATACACTTTCAAGGATCATTATTTGGGTTGGCCAAAGGTGTCACTTGGTAGGCCCCCTTTTGGCCATGGGTTCAAATGAGAAGAAATTTGACCAATTTGCGTTTCAAATTTCTTGATTGACACTTAATGGGAGGTGACCGTTGGGAGGTGACCGTCTTATTAAGTGTAGAGACGTCTTCTTTCATTTCTTTCAAAACTTTGTCCGACCCTTCTAACTTATTAAGAATGTGTCAAGGCTTGTCTTTTGTACGAACAATTTCTGGTTCCTTGGGCTTTTGGAGCTCATGGGGTGGGACGTATATGTTCTTGTCACCCTTTCTTTCCTTCCAAGTAGCGTTACGATTAAGCCACTCTCTATCACAATCTCTCCTTCGATCATCTCTATTCCAACCTGAATTTCCACCCGGCCTTGGGTAGTTTGAACGAAAACCTCCTTGGTTTGCAAGGAAGTTTACCTCCTCATTGTACAATACATCAAAATGTGATTCATTGGGGTTTACTCCTCAAACACCCACAACATTTACACTCATCAAACCACTACCCATCACATTTTTTGAAAAGATATCTAGTTGGGCCTACATTTTGGCCATGTTTTGGTCTCTCTCTTGATCCTTCTCGATCTTCTCTTTTTTCATCCTAAATGTGAGAGGAGAGACTTGGTCTTCACGAGTGTACCATGCTCTATTTGTCTTGTTTATGCAATCATGGATTTGAGAAGCTACATAATAGGTTTTTGCATTATACCTCTGGGAACAAGTTGATCAGCAACTCCTTTGTTCACCGAGTCAAGACTTTTATAGAAGTATTCCTTCAATATATGGTTTGGCAGTCCATATGTTAGACATTGAATACCAACTTCTTAAATATCAATCACGTCTCATGAATTGGTTCACCTTTCAAGCATTTGAAACCTTGGATGCTATCTCTGAGTGACATCATCTTTGACGGGGGAAAGAATCTCACATTGAACTTTGATGCAAGTTCATCCCAAGAGGTAATGGAGTCCCTCAACAACTCAGCTAACCATTTGGTAGCTTCACCCATCAAAGAGAATGGAAATAACCTGAGAGGGACTAATTCTTGTGATACGTTCTTGAATGAGAACAGACCATAAACATCCATAAAGTTTTGAATATGCTCAGGGGGGTCTTCGTGGGCCAACCCTCCATATATTTTTGAGGAGTTGTAGCATCATGTTAGTAACATGGAAGACAACATTCCCCTCAATTGGAGGTAGACGTGTTGCACCAACATCACCCGATTGGATTGGGTAATTCACATCGTTCATATTCCCAAAATTGTCTTTGTGGCCCACTTGGCTACCATTACTCCCGTTCACGCTCATATCTTCTTCTATTCAACACAAACCAACACAAACACAAACCAAAGTAAGCCAATTCAACTGTAACACAAAAAGATCACAATCCAACTTCAATAATAGAATTCTAAACAACACAACTCTTCGGCAGCGATGCCATTTTAATTAATGTTTCAAGTACACCTCATCTGATTATAGGTGTAAACAATTGTTAGCTAGTATAAAACCCAACGAAGAGTTGGGGTCGAACCCACAGGGAGCGGTACGTGTGTAAATTCAGTTATGAAGTTATAAAGTGGTCTATTCAGTTATGGGAACAGAATTTATCGAAAAACATGTAAACAATTCTAAGGGGATAACAACGAATGTCGGGGGGGGGGGGGGGGGGGGGGGGGGTTGGATTATCAATTATCAATACAATACAATCAAACACGAAGGAAATAACAATAAAGAGAGGAGTTCTCGGATGTAATTGATTATAAGCAAATTTCACTATATGGGTAATTGAAACTACTAATAAATTAATATCAGTGGGTAGGCTAGACTATAAGAAAAATAGTTTTCTCTCGAACAACTATCACGATTCAAATGATTTCTTTCAAAAATTAACAAGATTAGCAAAAAGGAACAACCCACACCTAAATTCATCTACTCTCTCGAGCTAGATAGGTAGAATTGAGATAAGGATTTATTCTTTTGAGCTAAATCCATATCAACCCAATAACTACAATAATCAAATGAAAGCTTTGATTCTAAAACCTCTTTTTCAAGCAAGCCCAGAATTCAAAGTTTGAATTGCATTTGCAACTATAATTCTTATTTTAAAAAACAACTATCAATTAAACCCACTTTAGTTAAGCATTTAAATCAGTAATTAACATTACACATAAGCTAATAGATCCCATAATCACATGATCAAACCCCAAAATTGGGGTTTTAGCTGAACATCATAAAAGGGTAAAAACAATTACAAACTCGATTGGCCATCAGTTGGGTAATAGTCTCCAAGCCTTTACAAAGTTCTAGAATGGGTAAACATTGTAATTTAGTTACCCAAATCCCCCCATTTGACATTAATTGTCTAAACCTTGTCATTTACTTTATTGTTATGAAATGTCTGCATCTACAAATGATTAGAACACCATTAACTTCTTAATTGAATTCTTTATCGTATCACTCCTCATAGGATCGACCCCAACTCTTAGTTGGGTTTATACTTGTTAGCATTTGCCTACACTTAGAATCGGATGAAGTGTAGTTAAGTGTTATCAATAGGTCTTGTAGGTAAGTCCCAAACTTAGAGAAATCTAGGGTGAAAAGTTGAGACCCACGGCCCATCATTGGGACCACGACCGGTGGGTAGGTCTCATCATTCCAGGTCTAAAATTATTTGTATTTGATCTCATTCAACGTCCGGCAAGGACGATCTGTAAGTTGATCGATGGGCTGTAGGTCATGGTCACGGATTAGCGACAATTATTTTCTTAATGGTTTTTTGGCCTTTTCCTAATTTTTCTAGCCTAATACTATGCCGTTTTACCCTTCACCTAAACCTCTATATAAGTACATTTAACCCCAATTTTTCCCAATTGAAATCATTCTCTCAAATTCCTAAAACAAGAATAAGTCTTCCTCCCCAAAATATTTCTCCCTCTAGGAAGCTTGAAGAAAAAGGAGTCAAACCTAGGATTTCAAGTCAAGTCTCCAATTCCATCATTGAAGAGAAGCTCTTGGAATTGAGGTATGATAGTTTTCATCCACGAGGCCCTTTCCTTGATGGAGTTCCCAAATTCTCCAATTTACAAAGTTAGAAATATCCAATTGAGTTAGGGCTTTCTTCCATGTCATGGGTTCTTTTCAATGTTAATTTACTTTATTGATTTATGAACTCTTATGTATGAATTGATACAATATAATTATTTTAAGATTAATCCCCATGAACCCATGTCTAAACCATGTTTTCTAGATATTGATGATTGAAAGTGGGTTTTAACTATGAAAGGTCAATTATGGAATTTTGCATGTTCTTTGGCAAAAATTTAGATCCTTCTTTTTAAACATTTATTGTAAACTTTTGTGTTCGGTAAAGACATCAACATGAACAACATACAAGTAATGCCTCTAAATCTTTAAACCAAACACAACCGCCTCTAATTCTAGTTCATGCGTAGGATAGTTCTCTTCGTGCACGTTGTGTTGCCTTAAGGCATAGGAAATAACTTTCCCATTTTGCATAAGGAAAATCCTAACCCTATTCATGAAGCATCGCAGTAAACAACAAACCAATCAGTTCCGTCCACTAAAGTAAACACATAATCGAAAGTAAGTCAATATTTCAATTCCTGAAAATATTTTTTACATGCTTCCAACCATAAGAATTTGACTTTCTTTTGAGTCAATGTCGTCAATGGAGAGGCAATCAAGGAAAACTCCTGATGAGTAGGGGATTTGACTCATTTAGGGCTTAACATTCAGGAATTTAGTGTCCTCAATTCCTATTTTATGCTTATAATTGATGTTAGTATGCTAATATTCAACAATGAAGGCAAAATAGTAAAGCAATGACATTACAAGACAATAGGAGTGAAAAGCTAAAAAAAGTATAAGGAAAACAAAGATGGTACTCGCCAAAGCCACTTGATGATTTGCCGAGTGGAACTCTATCTCACAAAAAGATCCAGCATGCCAGCCCATCGACAAAATCAACTAGGTGATCAAACAAGTGATTCAGTGACACATTGAAGAGACCGGCGATGCCAATTTATCTCACCAAATGTTACAGAAAGAAGTGGTGAAAATCCATGACAAGGAGAGAAGAGCAGCACTTGGTGTATCACTGACCATTTCAGTGAAGCCCGACTCACTTCGTTGAAAGTTACAAAATGAATTAGTGAAAAGAAACTCCAAAAAGGTGAGAAGAGGAGCACTCGGTGCATCACTGACCAGTTCGGCAAGCCCGACTTACTTCGTCGAGTTGACTCTGTTGTCAAATTCTGGGAACGTATAAATGCAATTTTCAAAAGAATAGAAGGAGTTTCCATATTGTTCACTTTTGGGTTATTGAGATTTTACATTCTAGAACATTATTTTTACTTTTTTGAGTAGAGATTTATGGATTGTGAAACTTTTAGCCTAATTTCTAGCATATGGAGACTTGCAGATTGTTGTCTAAGCTAATAGAAAACATCACTAGTAACGATTTCTTGTTCTTTACTATATTTCGCTAAAACCCCTATTCTTTAGGGTGTGATTATGTAGTTGAATGCAATAATTAGCTAATGGGTGTTGTTAGTTGCTGCTTTTATTTTTTATTTGAAGTGGGTTCAATTAATTGAGGAATTATAGTTGCAAATGCAAATCTAGCTTATTAATCGATGTTTGCTTGAGAAATAAAAGTTAGGGTCAAATTATTAGTTGATGATTGTGTTGATGGCATTGTTATAAATTGATCTTGAGAAAGTTGGTTTGAATGAAATCATGCAAATCTAACTTGAAAAAGTGGATTAACAAAGGTATTGGGTTGTGCGATCGTGTTTTGACTGTTGAGGTTCGAAAGAACTCACTTGATTCTCAATAGTTGATTCAGAAATTGATATTGCACTCATAACCTAGCCTACCCACCAAGATTCAACATCTTTGAATAACTAGTAGTCACCCATTACATGAAATTAGCATTAAACTTATCACACTTCCAAGAAAATTTCTCTACTTGTTGACATCCTGTTTTACTAGTCATAAATTTATTATCCAAATCCGCCCATTTGTTATAATTGTCGGAACTTGTGATTTACTATAATGTTACGAAACTTCTCCCTCTATAAATGAGTAGGACACGATTTTACTTCTTGATCGAAATCTCTACTCTATCACTCCCTGTGGGATCAACCCCAACTGTTAGTTGGATTTATAATTGTTAGAGACAGTCTACAATTACAATTGGATGAAGTGTAGTTGAGCGTTATCAAAAATGGTGCCGCTTCTGAGGAGTGGTGTTTACAGTTCTTTTGTTGAAGTTTAGTCGTGAACTTATTTTGTTGTAGATGAAATATCTTATTTGTGCTCTTTCTTGGATTCTCTTAAATAGGTGAAGATACGAGTGTTAATAGGAGAAATGCTTGCCAACTTGGGAAAAACGATGACATTGGGAATTTACATGATGTCAGTAATGATCAATTAGGAAGTGTGGTTGTGATGAGTCCACAATTTGACCATATTTAGGGAAATATTTGATTGAATTAGTGTCCTCAAATGCATATTTTGTATCAATATTTGTTGTAAATTCTTAAGTTTCAGGTATTTGACTTGAGAGACAAAGCATGGACACTATTAAGCAAAAAGGAACAAAGCGGCTGAAATAAGGAAGAAAAGATGGCTTGAAGATTGCCTAATCCATTAGGCAATTCACTGAAAGGCCTCAAATCTTACCTAATGTTCCAGTGTGCTGAGCCCTGAAGGAAAAGATCAAGTCTGCGAGGAAAGGGAAAAGTCGGCACATCGCCAAGTAGTTCCACGAAGCAGTTCCCTACCGCCTAATGAATCAAAACACGAAGATGCTGAAGGCAAAACCTGAAAGGCGATGAACCAGACTAAAGGGCAGATCGCGGAGTGTATCTACGATCTCGATTAATTGCGTCGAGTGGTCCTTCGCAGCACAAATTTTCAAAAACTATAAATACTCATTTAATTTTGTAGCTTAATATCAAGTTGTAGAGAATTATTACTGAGACATAGAATATTTTCATTTTTTAGTTCTTAGAGTTTTTGGGAAACATTGTTCTTGTGCTTGAAGGTTTTGAGGGTTTTCAACTCGAAGAAATTGGAAGTGGGTATCCAAGAATCTTCATCATAGACGTGTTTAAAGACATTTTTTGTCGTACCCACTTGATGGAAACACTTGTTGGTATTGATTTCTATCTCTTTTTCACGTATAGCTAAAATCCCAATTCTTGGGGTGTGATTTTGTGAATATGGGTTAAATTTCCAGTTGGGTATTGCTTATTGTTAGTCTATTTGTTGTTTAAATGTGATTTCGTTTAGCAGTTGTGTTTGAACTTAATGGTATTATACTTGCAAATACGATTTCATCTTAGTGTTTTTTACTTGCTCAAGAGAGAGGTTTTAAAACTAAGACTACTAAATAGATAGCCTGTGGATATTGGGTCGTTGTGGGTTCAGCTCGAGAGAGTGAATCCTAGACCTTCTCCCACACTTTCAGCTCCAAAGAGTGAATGGGCTAAGGCGGAGGATGTGCTTAAATGTTGCAACTTGGTGTTCGAGAGAAACCGACTTGATTAGGGGTAAGTTGCTCGAGAGAGAATTTACCCCCACTAAAGTCTAGCCTAGTTACAAATATTCAACGATTTACTATCAATAGCATTTACCCAATAGTATATTTTATCCCATATTCCTTTAACATCCCAAGAATCGTATCTCCCTATCTCGTATCTTTATATTTTTGCTATTTTTGTCATTAGTTGAATACAAAAACCCCCATTGATAATTGGCATTCGTGTCACTATTAGATTTAGTATGTTTTTATTCGTTAATGTTTATAGCTATGACTAATTAGAACTTGATTTTACTTTTCTATTAATTCTTGCAACCACTCCCTCGGGACTCGACCTTAACCCATTCGGTTCGGTTATATTAATGAACGCGATCATTGACACCTAAATTGGAAGTCGTGTCTTTGATTACGTCAAACATAAAAAATGACGCCGCTGCCGGGGAGTGGTGTTAGTTGAGAATTTTTAGTTTAGTAAACAAAATTTTCTTGTTAGTTGTAGTCCTACTTACTTAATTTTTTGTTTTGTTTTGCTTGTTCGAGCTTTGAAACATAAAAGGTGAGTATGTGGAGCAATACTCGCGAGCAAATGGAGTTTCCTCCATTGGAAGTAATGATGTTTCGGGATAAAATTCTAACGTTCATGCAATTGGAAGGTGAACCCCTTCAGGAGTCATGGTTAAGGTTCAAAGCTCTTCTGACTCAATGCCCTACTCATGAAATTCCCGATGTAGTCCTTTTGGATTGTTTTTATAGAAGTCTGGGTCAACGAAAAAATGTTGTATACAACAGCATATACTCATTAAACAGTGATATACAGGTTGAAAATGTGAAAATACAGGGATGAGGCAAAATACAGGTGTTCGAAAGCAAGAAATATATGGAAAAATATTATATACATGCTGATATACAGTGATATACAGCCGATGTATACAAAAATGAGAATTGGTTTGAACCCCAAGAGTAGCAGCGAATTTAGCCCAAGAAAGACCCAAATTCAATCTCTCACTTACTCTCAAATTATTTAATTGTGATTATTTATTGTTTGTTGTTTATTAACTCTAACCTTAAAATTATTAATTAACTTAATTAGATTCCCCAAAAGATGAGTTATTTTCTTTGTGTTGGTTTACTTTAAACACATCTCTTTTTTTGTGTTCATTTATATTGATCAATTTTTCATATCTTTAATCAAGTTAAATCTTTTGTTTTGTTCATAAATATTCTTCTTAATTTAATCACATTTTACTCATTTTAAGATTGTTTCAAGTTAAGGTATTCTTCTCAAATAAACTTTAAAAATGTCTTTTTTTTTCTTTACCTAGTCATTTTCTCAAAAGGGTTAGGCAAAACTTTTTCAATTTATAAAAAATATTTTTCATGGTTTAATTGACCAAGTTGATTCGTATTATTATTTCTAAAAAAATAATTTAAATAAATTCTATTTAACCTAATTTTGTTTAAATCCTGATCACTTGTAATTCAATTCAAATGTTTCAATTAATGTCCTCTTTTCTTAAAAATTCGAAAATTGTTCTTTATTTAACTACTTTCTCAAAGTTAATGCATATTGTAAATTATTATTTCTATGTTAAAACATTTTTCCAACAAATAGTCAAATATTTGATCTAAGTCGTAGGATAACCGCATGTTAGCGGGCACTTCAAATGCCTAAAAAACCTTTTTGAAGCATAAATAAGAACCTCTTACCCATTTTCTCTAAATTTTTGAAGACTTAATCTGTTAGAGTCTTTTTAAATTATAAGTTTTCTTAATTTCTTAAAAAAATTAAGTGGCGACTCTTTTCTAAGTATTTTTCTCAAATTATTTTATACTTAGAACATTTCAAAAAGTAATTTTTCTAAAATTAGTCAAATTATGGCATAACAATGACTACCAACCAGTAAAGCATGACAAACATGGAGAATTTTGTTGACTTCCTCTTCCGACACACATCTACTAATGATATGGTCTGCACACACTCTGAATAACTATGGTTCATTCCAAAAGTATTTCTTGATGTCGAACAAAAACATCTTTTGTTGATAGAAGTTTAGTTCTTCCGGCATTAATCCACACACCACATAGTTAGCAAAATCAGCATACCAAGGAGTTTGTTAGAGAGTAACCGTGAATACATGTTCATCGGGAAAGGCATCATTTATGTCTACCTCAAGCTCGTCATTCTCCTTGCCTTCTAACCATGATAGGTGGCACCCACCTTGTTTACACAACCTTTTTTGTCTTTGACTTCAAAGTCAAATTCTTGCAACAACAGCACCCACCTTATTAATCTTGGCTTGGATTCTTTCTTTGCGATCAAATACCGAAGAACAGCGTGGTTTGTATGAATTATCACTTTGGTACCTAGCAAATATGAGTTTCTCAAATGCATATACCACCGCAAGTAATTCTTGTTCTATAAATGTGTACCTACATTGAGCACCATTCAGAGTTTTGCTTGCATAGTAGATGGCGTTGAATAGCTTATTGCGGTTTTGTCCCAACACCACACCTAGTGTCGAACCACTTGCATCACACATCACTTTGAAGGGTTCTGACAATTTAGGACTAATGAGGATCGGAGTGGAAATCAATTTCTCTTTCAAACACTCAAAAGTTATCATACAAGAATTGTCAAAGTTGAATTTTACTTCCTTCTCCAAAAGTTTGCACAAAAGGTGTGCAATTTTTGAAAAGTCTTTGATGAACCTCTGGTAGAAACCAGCATGCCCCAAGAAACTCTGAATGCCCTTCACCGAGATTGGTGGTGGTAACTTCTCAATGACTTCGATTTTTGCTTTATCGACTTTCAGCCCTTGTTGTGACACTTTGTGACCAAGTACTATCCTTTCTCTAACCATGAAGTGACATTTCTCCCAATTGAGGACCAAATTTTTCTCAACACATCTCTGAAAGACTTGCCCCATGTGTGCCAAGCATGCTTCCAAAGGGTCACCCGCAACCGAGAAGTCATCCATGAAGACTTCCATCGAATCCTCTACTATATCAGTGAAAATTGATAGCATACAATGTTGAAATGTTGTTGGAGCATTACACAACCCAAAAGGAATTCTTTTGAAGGCAAAGGCCTCATACGTACAAGTGAACGTGGTTTTCTCTTGGTCTTCCGGAGAAATAGATATTTGACTATATACGGAATACCCATCCAAAAAGCAATACCATCCTCTTTCTGAAAGTCGATCCAGCATCTGATCCATAAAGGTCATGGGAAAGTGATCTTTTTCGGTCCACGAGTTCAATTTCCAATAATCCATGCATACTCGCCATCCGATCACCGGTCTCATAGAAACAAGCTCTCCCTTTTCATTTTGGACTACCATGATGCCTCTCTTTTTTGGTACACATTGGACCGGACTCACCTACTTACTATTTGCAATAGGGTAAATCACCCCTGTATCCAACCACTTTATTATATCCTTTTTCACCAACTCTTGCATTGGTGGGTTCAATCTCCTTTGATGCTCAACACTCGGCTTACATTCGCTGCTGAATTTTATGAGTGCAAATGTCCGGTGGAATACCCACAATGTCAACTATTTTCCATCCAATGGCTTTGATGTATCTTCTCAATACTTCAAAGAGTAACTCCACTTTCCATTCAAGCAAGTCGGCCGCAATAATTACGGGTAAACTGTTATTTGCCCCTAAGAATGCATATCGAAAATGGGAGGGGAGAACTTTCAACTCAAGCTTTGGTGGTTCCTCCATTGATGGCTTTGCGGGAGGATTTTCCCGATATTTCTGATCAATGTCGAGTTTTAATGGAGTCTTTGAATATTCCCCCAAATCGAAATGGGCTGCTACTACCTTATCATAACCTTGGAATTCCAACCCATCATAGTTTGCAAACACCGCTTCAAGTGGTTCACTCATGCACATTAAATGTCTAACACTAGCCACGACTTCATCAAGCACATAAATAGTCGAAACCACATGAATATCGCTGGGGTGCTTCATAAATTTACACACATTAAAGGTTACTTCATCTTCATTCATCCGTAACATTAACTCTCCACTTTCAACATCCACTAACGCTCTCCCGATTGCTAGGAAGGACCTTCCCTAAATAATGGAAATTTCAGCATCAATCTCGCAATCACGGATGACAAAATAAACCGGAAAAATTAATCAGTCAACCTTTACCAAGATATCATAGAGTATTCCCACGGGGTGCTTGATAGATCGATCTGCCATCAAAAGCCTCATTGTTGTAGACTTCGGTTCACCCAATCCAAGTTGCTTATACATTGCATATGGCATTAAGTTTATACTTGATCCCAAATCACATAAGGCATTGGGGAATTGGAGCATACCGATAGTGCAAGGAATGGTGAAGGCTCCGGGATCCTTCTTTTTTTATCATCTCATTAGTCATAATTGCACTACAACTATGAGAGACTTTAATTGTTTCAAAGTCCAAGCTTATTTTCTTTGTGACTAACTCCTTCATATACTTGGCATAACCCAGCATCTCCAACAATGCCTCCACTAGAGGGAGATTATTTGATAATGTCTTAAACATCGATAAAAATTTCTTGAACTTCTCAATCCTCATTTTTCTTCTTAAGACGATGGGTAAAATGGAGAAGTTATTTTGGGAAGAGGTTTCACCACTTTTTGAATTGGAGGGATTTGTTGGATAGGTGTCTCTTCTTCCTTAATACCTTCATCTTCATCATGAGTTGATGTCTCATCATTGCCCTTCAGATCACCTACCACTACCTTCCCACTACGTGTAACCACAACCAGGTCTCTATCACCATTCTCCCCCAAATTTGTGATGTATGTAGTGTTGTTGTCCCTTATTATCTTTGGTTTCAATTGTGTTGAAAGTAGAGTCAACTGACCTTCAAGTAGCTTGATTGCATCAGCGTGAGAATTCACTCTATTGTTTAAAGATGAGAAATCGTCTTTCATCCCTTTTATTAAATCATCCAAACCCTCAACTTTGTCAAGGATACGCGACAATAGATCGTCCATTAGGGGACTACTTTCATTCCCCTTTGACTTTGGGCTCTCACTCGATTGAGCGTGATCTTCTTCAAATCATCCTCTCTTCTTTAAGGAGGGCTTTGCTCAGCCCATTCTTGATAGTATCTTCTCTACTCTTCTTCTTTGTGAGAGTTACAACCTTGGTTCCCACCCATTGTAAATAACATGGGTGGAAACCCTCCTCATATCTATTATAGTTCCAACCTTAATTCTCCCCCGGCCTTGAATAACTCAAAGAAGAATCCTCCTCAACTCTAAATACTCCCCTTGTTCCTTGGGGCTTTTTCACACTTTCTAAAACATGTACTTGTAGTAGCTCCATTTAAGCTATCATCTTCTTGATGTTCTCATATCTTTCTCTTTCCTTATCAAGTTTCTCTTGAGCCATTCTAAACAAAAAAGGTGAAACTTGATCTTCTTGAGTGTACCAAGCTTGATTTATTTTTGTCATGTCATGAAGAAGAAATGAAGCCACCTCAAACGATTGCAACATTATTCCCCCTCAGACCAACTGATCAGCCACTCATTTATTCACCGAATCAAGACTCCTGTAGAAGTATTGGAGTAGCAAATTTTTTGGTTGTCCATAAGTCGGGCATTGAAGTAGGAGTTTCTTAAACCTCAACCATGTTTCATGGATGGGTTCACCCTCCAATCCCTTGAAACCTTGAATGTTATCTCTGAGTTTCATCATCCTTGACCAGGGAAAGAACCTCGCATTGAAAGTCGTGGTAAGCTCATCCCACGGTGTAATAGAATTCTTTGTTAACTCAGCCAACCACTTGCTAGCTTCCCCCGTCAGATATGGTGGAAATAACCTAAGCCGGATTGACTCTTGTGACACATTCTTGAATGAAAATGGGCTGCAAACATCTATAAAATTCCTCACATGATCATGTGGGTCTTCATGAGTCAACCCTCCATAAAGGCCCTTCTTTTGGAGGAGATGAAGAGTTCTGCTCGTGACCTCAAATATAGCATCCTCATCGGTTGGTGGTAGGAAAATTACACCAATTCCACCCAATTGGGTTGGGTTGTACTCACTATTAATATCATCAATACCATCTCGGTGACCCGCTTGGCTCCCATTCATTTCTTCCTCACTCATTTCCTCTTCTACTCAATGCTACCAACACAAGCACAATACAACCTGAATCAATATAACTACAGCCAACAAATTCACAATTTAACTTAGACAAAGGAACTTTAAACAGCACTACTCCCCAGCAACGGCGCCATTTTGATTAACATATCAACCACACCTCATCCGATACTAGGTATAGACAGTCACTATGCAGTAAAATCCAACAAAAGAGTTGGAGTCAATCCCACAGAGAGTAGTTCTATTTTGAACTCAAAGGTGAAGTTATAGCAGTGACCTTTGCAGCTGAAAGAACAAAAGTTTTAGGAAGATATGAACCAAAATTGAATACGTAGCCACTATGCAGCGCGAACAACGTTTGGACTACGAATCCGCTTCAACAATCAACAAGAAACAATCAAATGAGGAGACAATTCTTGGGGGATTGACTAATCAACTGCAAAGTTCAACTCAACGGGTGCAAATCACTAACCAACAATGTTAATTCGGCATAGGTAGGATGCGCTTTAGATAAGACACTTTTCTCTCAAACAATTACCTTATTCCACTGAGTTCTTTCACACCTCGACGCGTTCCATAAGAGGACTATCCCACAATCTCATCGAATCTACTCTCTCGAGCTAGATGCAAAGGATGACTCTTGGATATTACTTTCGCAAGCTAAAATCGTCAAGACCCACTAGCTATGGATGCCAAGTACTACCTTAGCTCTACACTTCTCTCTCAAGCAAGCATAAAACACTGAGGTATATTGCAATAAACATACAATTAAGGAGTTAAACCATAGTAATAACTTAGACCCATTTCAAATTTAACAACGAAAATCAATAATTACTATCACCCATTAAATCATTCACAGCAATTGGTTACATTATCAAACCCCCAAGACTAGGGTATAGCCAATCATCGCAAAAGAAAGAAATTCACTACTTACCACAAACTCCATGGTTGGGTATTTGAAAATCGTAAGTCTAAGATGAATAATAACTTCTCTATTACAATACCCAATTGAAAACTCTTGCTAAAATTACTCAAAATCAACAATAGCAGTATTTTTGCTATCTTTCTTTTGTTCCTCAGAATTTCTGAGTGCTTTCTCTCTCTTCCAAAATCAATTTATACTAATCTGATTTGTGAAATTTTGGGGCCAATCAGCGAGGAAAGTTGGGCTTCACCAACCATTCGGCGACTGCTGATCATCCTTTTCATCTCGCCTTCTTTCTTCACATTTCCCTCATTCAAACACTGTAATTTTAGGCGATCCAGATCAAGATTGTCGTTCCATTCCATGATGCGCTCTTTAGTCTTTTGGCTCGCCAATCTGCATTCACCTTAATATTAATCAGTACTTTCGGCAACATGGTCATCCTTCGCCGATACAGTCAGCGAATCGTCGATAGGGAATGCAATTCGCCTAAGTTCTTCCTGTTTCAGGCTCAATGTTCTGTAAATTTAGGCAATCCAGGAGTGAGTTGGCAATTTTTCTAGTTCTCTTGGCGATCATCAGGCTTGTTTTTCTCTCTCTTTTTCAACTTGTGTCGTGGTTTTTGCCTATTAATGTCCTAGCTTTGTTTCTCAACCCATGTACCTAAAAATCAAGGATTTTTCATCAGTTCATGACACAAACTTAGCATTTAAGGACACTAAGCCTATATAATCAAAGCCCTAAATGAGTCCAAATCTCGGACTCATCATCCCTAGAACCCCCAAAACGGTGACAAGAAATTCAAAAATTTCAACTCAACTATAACTTGCACCTTACCCATAAAACCAAAAGTTAAAACCACCCCCCAACGTGCCTTGATTTTCCATTCATTCACTTTCCAATCATTACCTAATCATTAGCTAATAATTATCACCCATTAATTAACCGTTAATTCAACATTCTTCAGTAATTTGACTCTAACGCTAAAACTACAAATAGCAAGCAGTTATTAAATCTCTAATGTATTTCTTTTCACCAACAAATTAAATATATACCATTGTTAGTTAAAAAGAGAATTTAAAAGGAGGTACCTGAAGCTATCCTCAACTAAAACTGTAGGTTTTCTTTTGCTTCTATCCGTGACTGCTTTGTCAATTCTCTTCTCTTTTGTTCTAAATTTTTGATACTAATAACACTAAATCCCATTAACTTAATCTAATTATATGGGCCAAGTGGTAAAGTATATTAAATAATTTATGAGTCTAACCCATTAACTATTCAACTATATTAATTTTAATAAAAATTCATCAACTTGTCACGACCCAACCTACCGAGTGTGCGGGCAACTACTCTAATACCTAAGTTGGAGAACCCTCAATTCCCAAATAGTTAAATACATGAGGAAGATTAAGAAAACTAGAGATAAAATAGCATTTACGAGATTTTTGTAACATAATGATCTTTTTCAAAAACTCAAGTTAAGACTTGTAAAGTAATTAACTTCCCCAAGATTTTCTAAGATTACAAGGTAGAAATTACAGTAACAAATGACGCAGCTCCCGACACATGGAAGGAAAAATAGAAGTTGTTGGAGATTGTGTTCATTTTCACTTATGAAACATTACTGACCCTGCAACCAGACTATGCCAAAAAGTCATAGCAAGAGTATTATCAGTACAAACCACATGTACTAGTAGGCATCATTGATCAACTCGATACTCACCGCATAATACAAGAAAATTCACTTATAGGAAACATGCAATAGGATTGTTCATTCCTCCACAGCTATATTTTCCTACCCTTACCTTTCCCGGATACCCTAACATATACTAGTACATTTCAATTTAACGTCGTACTCACTCCGTGCTTGGTCATAACTTAACCATTTTACCTCTTGGAGGAGGTTCGGGATGTACCACCACCAACCCAGCCAAACACTCAGAACATACCCTTACTTATTCCACATCACCACTCAGCCCTTGACTCCATAGTACGTTCTAACAAGGCTTATTAATTGTCCCCATACAATTCCCCAACCCGAGTACTACCTAACTACTTAACACTTACAACATATCATCACCCCAATTCTCAATGATGAGAACACAGACCACCTTTCGAAGCAACACTTAGTAATACCTAAACCCTCAGTCTCCACTTGCCATATCATATTCCGGGTTGAGCTACCATTCATTGTTCATTCAATAACGAGATATATGAAAAATAAGCACACCACATTAATACAATTATACAAAATTATGGTTCAGCCAACCGTTTTAGAAGCAACGTACAACTCCACATTTTTCATAAAAAATAGATACGAAAATTCAATGATCCTCTCATGGAACCCATACCCAAATTGTTAGTGTGTCGGAATGTGACACCCAATCCTAATTAGTGTGTCGAAACGTGACACCCGCTCCCATATAAGTGTAGGAATGTAACACCCGATCTCAGTTAGTGTGTCATAACGTGACACCCGATCCATTCAACACAATAACAATAGCATGCATACATACATACTCATAATCATACCATCAAGTGTGGAATCATGGCATACATTTGTTCATTCATACTCATTTCATTAGGTTTGATCAACAAGGCTTCGTTCACATAAATACATGTATTACAATGAAGCAATTATTAGCATACATCACGGAAAACATGAAATCAACCATCACCTACACCTAGTTCACTGGATGGAACTTCCCCTATGGTAGACATCTCTCGTAACCACTAGGCATACATGTACAACCATCCCCTTTATAGGTGCACGAAGGCCTACGCATAAATTCTACCATCAATTATCAATATACTACGCAGTGAACATGGATTTAAGTATACTCAATCAAGTAAACCTAGCCTATTTGGGTGCTAAGCAGTTGAAGAGGGATTTTAGCATCAATCCTTGTTTCTGGACATCGAGACGGTGGTTTTGATCGAGAATCAGCAAGCTATCATCATCCTTGCTCTAGAAATCTCTTCCTATTTCTTTCCCAAGCCAAGAGCGGCATTTTGAGGGTTTCTAGGGATCCTCGCTCTTTCTGGTCTTTTGGAAAAGAGGAGAAAACAAGGCTTTGCGTTATTTAAGTTCTTCCCCCGACTATTCCGCCATGGCGCTCCTTGGTTTGCTAGAGTGCCGCCGCCCTGGCGGCAACATCCCGCTTTAGGGGGGATGGTGGGGTCAAGTTTTCCCAAAGTTTTGCCTTTCCTAAATAACGACGGTTCAGGTAGTTATAATAGATACTAATTTAACCCTCGTTCGTCCCCAAACGACTAGCAAAGGGATAAGCACGAGCCTTTTTGGAGTACTTCTAAACTAACGGATTGGCCTATTACGAAAACACAAAGGATGATGGTTTTTCAACATTTCAGCATGAGAGGTTTTATACTCGAGGGCCCTATTAGGGAAACGAGGCAACAAACGGAGAAAAGAACGTGTCCCACTACACATCCTGACCCCGCCAGAGCGGCAGCCTTCTCACCCAGGCGGGGCTGCTATGGTGAGGATACTCCCGTTGTAGCGAGAGATCGAAGGCAGTTTAAGGGGGAAAGGGGAATAGTTTCCCCATTTCCTCCTTCTATACTCAAAAATTCTCTTAATCACTTCGCTTCAAACGTCGAAATCAAGGTAATGATATTGCTTATTACTCTCTTTACTTCATTACTTACTTAACTACGATTGCAAGAAGATAAACAATTGATTAGAATAGCCTTAGGGTAGGTTTCAAAATTGTGAAAATAGGTTGCTTGATTTTCTAGAGAAACATAACATGGACACTAGCCTTACGTTCACAACGTCCCTACAACATTCTGACCGTAAGGATTTCACAAAAATATGATTGAAACAATGCCGAAATGGGTGGGGGAAGTTGAAAAGTTTCTTGATGTAAGACTCGGATTTGGACATCATTTAGGGGTTATTTTGCTAGAATAATTGCATATTTAGGTTCTAGGTTACTTTATAAACTCTGATCTGCTGAAATACCGTCAAAAATGAGCTTTTTTTGGGATGACGAGGCGCGAGAATAATTGCATATCTAGGTTCTAGGTTACTTTACTGAAATACCGTCAAAAATGAGCTTTTTTCTGGACGAAGAGGCGCCATGATCGCGCCTGAGGTTCGTCCTAGATGAAGGCTGCTCTGGTGTCCTTCATACCATTGTAGCGGCCTTCTTCATCCCGCTGCAGTCCTAGAAAACAGTGGCTCCTTGCCACTTTAAGAGTAGGAAATTTTTCTTTTTCCCCTTAGCCAGATATTGCCTAACCCAATGGAGTCCTAACGTATACCTTCATAATTTTTGCAGGCCTGTCTACTATGGCCGATATTAATGAGGAGTATCTACCTTTCATCTAGCTTCCTGATACTGCAAGTCGGGAGAAGCACCACAATCACCGGAGCACCAAGTTCTACTGTGAGAAGAGTTTCCATTTATTGAACTTAGAGGAGAAGGCACCCACCTTTTATGCCTGGCTGATGGAGTTCGGATGGGTCCCACTAATTGAGGCTCCTCCTGTTGTGCACTCCACGTGAGTGAGGGAGTTCTATGCCATCTTACCTACCATTTGTTGGGACAATCCTCACCCCCACCATCCGCATCTGGGGAGTTGACATCCCCTTAAACACTCAATTCATAAACGAGGTACCAGAGCTCCCCAAACACAGAGTTCGAGGATAAGTTGAGAGAGATGGACTTAGGCTGGTTGAGAGATGCACTGGTGTAGCCTACGCGCCGGGCTTGGGTTTACCGGCTACTATTGAGGGCATCACCAGCACTCACTGGTCCCATGATGCTAAGAGACAGCTGTACTTGGTTACTAGGGGGATCCGCTCATCGGGCAACCACACCGATGTGAAATTTCCTCGGGCTTTGGTGGTGGTGTGCACTATACAGGGCATTGTACTAAATATGGCACGCAAATCATCTCAGAATGAAAGGTGTTCTATTTGGGCAACAAAAAGGCGTTTTTCCTTTTTGGGTTGGTGACTGCAATGTGCAAGAGAGTGGGGTTTCAGTTTTGGACACCGATGAGGTACTTCCCATGGATCCTCATTTTCATCCTCTTTTGATTATGCAGGCTTCCATCTATGGGAGTAAGAGGAGGAAGACGGACAAGGCTAGTAGCATTCAAGCAACTGCTAAGGCAGATGACGAGGCTGACGATACTCTCCCTACCCAGTCCCAGCTCCCGCTATCCGGTGCTCATGTAGAGGAGGACCTGGCAGCCGTTCGAAGGAGATAGAGGTTCTTATCATAGTGCTTCGACTCCAGTTCCACCCTCCACTGCCCTCGAGGTTGAGATGCTTCGTCACCGGCTGTGGTTTGAGAGGAAGAAGGGTCTAGAGAGGGATCGTCTAGTGGTCCAGATGTTGAAGACCCTAAAAATCATTTTCTCTTGTGTCCCTAGCTGGAGCTTCCCACGCTCAAGCCAGAGGACTTTCGGGAGTTCCTTTAGTTGAGCGAGGCATGGGTTGGCGAGACTGCTCCAGAGGACCTAGAGTCCAGTAGAGACACTTCCCATTCCCGGGGTTCCTAATTTGGTTTTGCCTTTTTTGGGCATGTAATGAACAACACTTTATTTCTCTTTTGTTGTTCCTTATATTTTTGTAAGCACAGGGATGTTGGTTTTTGCTGTTTTTTCACAGCTAATAATTAAATGTTAGGTTTATGACTTACTGTTCTATTGGTGAGAACTGATTGAATTGCAGGGATTAACCTATGAACGACTTGGGGTCCATATGCGTGGCTTGGATTAACCACTCACAGCATACCCTTAATTATTCCACATCACCGCTCAACCCTTGACTCCATAGTACATTCTATCAAGGCTTATAACCTTCCCCATACAATTCCCCAACCTGAGTAGTACCTAACTACTTAACACTTGCAGCACATCATCACCCCAATTCTTAACGACGAGAACACAGACCATCTCTCGGAGCAACACCACCTGGATTGTCAGTCTCCACTTACCATATTTTCTTCCGGGTTGAGCCTGACCATTCACTGTTAATTCAATAACGAGATATATGACAAATAAGCACACCACTTTAATACAGTTATACAAAATTATGGTTCAGCCAACCGTTTTAGAAGCAATGTACAACTCCACATTATCCATAACATATAGATACGACAATTCAATGGTCCTCTCATAGAACCCAAACCCAAACTGTTAGTGTGCCGAACGTGACACTCGATCCCAATTAGTGTGTCAAAACGTGACACCCACTCCAATATAAGTGTCGAAACATGACACCTGATCCTAGTTAGTATGTCAAAACGTGACACCCGATCTATTCAACACAAACACAATCACAATAGCACTCATACTTACATACTCGTAATCATACCATCAAATGTGGAATCATAGCATACATTAGTTCATTCATACTCATTTCATTAGGTTTGATCAACAAGGCTTCATTCACATACATGCATGCATTAAAATGAAGAAATTACTAACATACATCACGCAAAACATGAAATCAAGCATCACCTACACCTAGTTCACAGGACAGGACTTCCTCTATGGTACACATCTCTCGTAACCACTAGGCATACATGTACAACCATCCCCTTTATAGGTGCACGAAGGCCTATGCATGAATTATATCCTCAATTATCAACATACTATGCAGTGAACACGGATTTAAGTAAACTCAGTCATATAAATGTAGCCTACCTGGAAGCAAAGCATTTGAAGAGGGATTTTAGCTTCAATCTTGGTTTCCAGACATCGAGACGGTGGATTTGATCGAGAATTCGCAAGCTATCGTCATCCTTGCGCTAAAAATCTCTTCCTCCTTCTTTCCCAAGCCTAAAGCAACATTTTGAGGGTTTCTGCGATGATCCTCGCCTCTTTTGGTGTTTTAGAAAAGATGAGAAAATAAGGTTTCGCATTCTTTAAGTTCTGCCCTCGACTATCCCGCCCTAGCGCTTCCTAGCCCGCTGGAGCGTCACCGCCTTGGCGGCAACATCCCGCTCTGGCAGGATGGTGGGGTCCAGTTTTCCCGAAGTTTTGTCTTTCCTAAATAACGATGGTTCGGATCGTTACACAACTAGATACTTGTAGTTACGAAATATTTCAAAGTTTCCATTTTAAATTCTACGGAAAGATTCCAAATAGTCCTAGTTCTCAAAAATGACCTAGCGGGCGTTACAGAGAAAAAATCAATCTATTTATGAAATTCGTATCAAATTTGGAGAAGAATAAGTATTCTTCTAATTTCTTTCTTTTTTTTATCTTGTCTTAATTTTTTTATGTGTCTTTACTAACAGTTTATTTTTATTTTTTTAATTAATTAAAATTTATTTCTGACATTATTTCCTTCTACTTCTTTATTTTATTAATTTCTTTCTTCTTTTATTTTATCTTTCTTTTGTGTCTTTAATTAAAGTTTATTTTATATTTATTTTTGATTAAATTTTATCAACATTTTCAAGATTTTCACTTTTATTTTTATTAAAATAATTTCTCAGAAATAAATTTATTCTTTCAAAGGAAATTAGGCTTCAAATTTTTATTTTATATTTTGGAGTTTTTTATTAAAATTTTAAAAAGACTGATTTTAAAAAAAAAAATAAGAAAAAAATCAAAGATGACAATATTTAATTCCTATCATAATCAATGTTATTAATTTAATTTACATTCTTCCCTTAATCTCATCAATATTAATTTTCTTTATATTGTTTCCTTAAATCACTTTTTTTTATTTATATTTTCTATTAAATTTTTTTTTTTGAATTAAATTTTATCAACATTTATGAAATTTTCCCTTATATTTTTATTAAAATAATTTCTCAAAAATAAAATTATTCTGCCCAAATAAAATATGGCTCAAATTTTTTATTTTTTTTTTTGGAGTTCTTTTTTTAATTTCTAGCGACTGATTTTTATTTTATTTTTTGAAAAAATAAGAAAATATATCAAGGATGACCATATTTAATTCCTATCATCATCTATGATATTGATTTCTTTTACTTCTTTCCTTAATCTCATCATTAATGTTATTCATATTATTTCCTTAATTCACTTCTTTTTCTTTTTTTGTTATTATTATAAATTCATAAAAATTGGAAAAAAAAAATACATAATTTATTTGCCTTTTTGAATTTTTAGATCATTTCTTTTGCTACTAGATTGTATTGGCCCGTGCAAGAAAGGGCCCAACACTAGTATGTTACCTTGTTTTCAAATACTTCTAGCATGTTTCCAAATGACTTGGTAATTGAGTATAGTTTTATTTGCATAAATTATAAGCCACTAAATTAAATAGAGGGTGCAATTTCACTTTTCATGTGATAAAATTTGGGGTAAGGGGTAAATTGATTCCACTGATGATTAACATATCAAATAAGCATATTTCAGGAACTAATAGAGGACTATACCGACACACTCTGAGCTTTGCAACATAGTTCCTATATTTCTCTAGAATCATGATCACATCCCAACAAAGAAACATTTTTTAACTAATGGAACCAATCATTTACAAAATGACATCTCAAACAAAAAGGTTTACATATATTCATCAAACATAACAATAATAAGATTCTATTCCTAAAAAAGTGTGATGGCCTAAAGTCAACAATTTTGCACAAAGCTCTACCCGTAGTTGTTGCCATGCTAGTATAGCTCCTCCTCTTCTTTGAGTTATTCTTTCAAGTGTTATGTCGTTTCATTGTCAATATCCTGCAAAAATAAAATGTCATCACAATTAAAAGTGAATAGATACAACATATCTCAACATGTATAATTTTCTCTCTTTTAAGAAAAACGAAAGTACATAGTCCTAAAGACTCAGCTTTGTCATTAGGTGGCATTACACATATACAAATAAACCATCAATTTAAGTTATTTTGAATTTTGTAAAAGGAAAACAAACTTGCAAACTACACAATCTAGTGACAAACGATATAAGAAAAATTCTAACCGTGTAAATTTTTAAATACCTAATTTTCAAGTGTAATAAAATGTCTTTACGACATATTTTGTGAACAAGAGGGATATCATCAAATTCTACTTATACTCCTAATAGAAGTACCTCAAAGGTTTAACTTTGTGAATCAAGTATTCTGGAGTAAAATCAAACAATGATAACATAATTTTGCAAAATGATAATTGAGTCAGTCTTTGACTATTTCTAAAGTTGTGTAGTAGTTGTAGTATCATCCTAATTGGCGTGGCTTGACCTTGTATTTGAGTGTAAAAGTTTGACCCCAATCGTGCATGTTCACTTATCTTTTGTGTTTATAGCAGTTACAATCATCTATTGTTGTCCAATTTTTGGGTGATAAATGTTGGAAACAATATATGCACAGCGGAAGCATATCAGAATCTTACTCCTTACATGAATAATAGATAACCAAATCATTTATGGTAGAACACATAAACTTGCTGAATTTAATTCGATAAAATACCTCTTGAAGCGTGAGCAGATACCTTCAAGCGAATCCCCGTGTTAGACGGACCTTCAAGCAAATCCACAAGATAGACAGCAGCTATGGTCTTCTACATGATCCCAAGTTTACATCTGAACTCTCTCAATACTTGGGTGGGCAAGTATCGAATAGAAAACTAATCAATCTTTTTCTAGGTTAGGAGAATCTCTATTTATAGAGATTTCTTCCTAATCCAAAAAGGAGAAGAAAATCCAGTTTTCTTGAAAAACAAGAAAACACACGCCTACTCCTTTTTTTCCCTCAGAAATAAGATTCTGAGTTCTAGTTAAATATGGGTACTATAGGGACCACAGAATTAATTACTGAGGCTTCCTATTATGGAAATAATTCCAAATAATTAATTTGAATTATTCTTACCATAATAAATTACAAATCATTTCACTAGAAATTAGTAATTGCACTCCTCTATTTATATTTTGTAATTCCCCATTAAACACTTATGTAATTCCCCATGTTAATATTACAGATACTAATCAATAAATTAAATTACTGTCGAATTTAATTTAATGATTAATTTCCTTTAGAGCACTGCTTAACTTATTTCATGTGTCGGATTCATAAATCCACTTGCAAGGTTTGACACGATTAAACTTATAAGTTTCTCAAAAAAGCCTATCAATCAATATCTATAACGAGACATGGATTCCATCAACTAACTTATTATTTCACCAATATATATTATTATCATTCAATCTACCAGGCATATTGACCCATATCAGAATCTCACATTTTAATAAATCAAAACGATAATTAATGTATACAGATCATAATAGTTAGATCAAGATTGAGAATATAAGTATATTTAATAGTTTAGAGATTATGTTTTTGTCAGTCAGTCTAAAACAAATATCTCTACTCGGTCCCGTTCAATACATACAAAATGCACTAGCACAAGAAGTTGGAACTATATCGTTCCCATAATCAAGATAAATTACATATAATCTTGTGCTACAATCGTACCGATGGCATGTCCAATTTCTATCCTAGATTGTGAATAAAAAATTTTATACTTATAAGAACCGATGATTTAATCCTCTGTGTATAAACTAAAACTCTACACACTAAATCATCTACTATATAAGTAAATAGACACCATAAACGAATATATGATCTATTAAAATTGAATAAATATTTATTCTCTAATAAATAGTATATCTTAGTATATATCCCAACAATCTCCCACATAGACTTTTAACCACACAATTGTTATAATGTACTATATCTAGATGCATGGTTAATAGTATATACCTTAACAATCTCCCACTTAGATATTTAATCTTGAAAATTGTTAGAATACTATGTCTAAACACATGATTAATAGTATACACCCTAACAATCTCCCAATTAGACTCTTAACTATGCAGTTACAACTTTCATAGACATTCATTTATTTCTTATCGAAATAAATTTATCAAGATATTTTCTAATGCAATTTTATTTAGTAATGCTTTCATCGTAACAAATCAATTTTGTACTAGATCTTAAGAGAGCTTCTCATGAAACCTTCCAAGAGTGTACTTCTTTTCAGGAAATCTATCATAAAAGTTCTCTCAAGCATACAAAACAAATCAATCTTCGCTATGATTCTCCCACTACGACTAAGCACTACTACATAATCACAATTTCATGATTTGGAGTCTTATTTCTTCAAAATCTTTCGATATTGAACTATTAACAACTTTTCATGTAGTGTTCTTTAATTTGCTCAACATCACTTCCACTACTTGAGGTAGTAGTTTTCTTATGTCTAGTAACGTTTCTCCCACTACTTAAATCCAATGGAACGTCATTTCTGACATACCGATTAGATGTTTTTGAGCGTTTGAATTTACAATTGACTTATTTGTTACTTCTTTGTTCAATTCCTGTAAAACTAGTTTACTTCTAGGAACATGGTTTACTAAATGATCCTTTTCTAGAAATCAGACAGTTGTGTTAACAATTGTCTTATTTTCTTTAGGACACCATAATAAACCTACTTTCATTCTTTAGGATATCCAATTAACACACACATTCAATTCTTACTTCCAATTTTCTTATTCTCCCACTTAGCACATGTGATGGACAATTCTATATCTAAACATGACACAGATTAGACAGATTAGACTTACATCAAATCCAACTAGTTCTATAGTTATTCAAGGTACTGATTTGAAAGAAATTGAATTCAAAATGTGATATGTAGTTATTAGAACCTATCCCAAAAGAAACAAAATAACTAACAATAAGTCAATAATTAATTTTATCATCTTCACAAGAGTCTACTTCTTTTCTCTTCCACACCAATCTATTATTATAGATTGTCTGGTTTAGACAATTGAAATGCAATTATTCTATAAGATAAGTGACTCATGAGCTCTGTAGAGAGTTTACGTCACTACAATCAGATTGCAATGACTTTATATATTTTTCATGATGCTATTTTCTTGTGTTTTAAATATTTTGAGTTTATCAAAACATTTAGACTTACAAAACATCAAAAAAGATTTGCATATCATGAGTAACCTTCTTAAAAACTCAAAATACTCAAATTCACCTCTTGCCCAAATGCTTATTTACTACACAAATCAGAATAGATTAATTATAACTTATCACTACCTCTTTTTCCTTTTTAAGAGGAAAGGTCTCTTAGTCATTTTTCCTTCTAAACAGGACTCACATGTTGGTAGTGACTTCACTTTCAATGAACCGTTATGTCCATCCATTAACAAACCTCGAAATTCTATTCAGAATAAATGACTTAGACGCTAATGTACAGATAAGTTTCATTCAATTTAAAATATATTTTACCTTATGAGACAGATTAATATAATTCAATTCATGAGAAATAATACTAATAAAAAAAATCATGCATCAATATACCACAAGAAATAAAAAAAATTCATCAAACTCAATGATAGGAAAGTTACAAACAAATATATTAAATACTCATCTCTTATCTAGTTAGAAACTGGAAATAATTCCTTCTAACATAAGGTACATGTACAATGCATTCTTTGAATTGATATCTTATCTCTATCAAAAGAAAAGCTTAAGTAGTACTAAGTGGGTGCGTAAAGTCTATTGAGAATATGAGATATAATACATTAAATAGATCATAATACTTCGAATAATCCTAAATAGCAAAATTTAGGGCTCATTTATACATATATATCCATGCATCTCGAATAGCCAATCGATGGGATTGGAGAACTACCCATGCAATACACATGTACAATGACCGATTATTCACTCCATAAACTTATACATAACTCAGATGGAGAATCTACTGTTAGTTTAAGTCAAGTGAAAATCCTCTAGTTACATTGATTCAATCATATATTACTCAGTTTAGGAGAGTTAATATAGATTATCAAACTAGACAATTAAATACATAGTGACTTGTATCAATTTCATCCGATAGGGAGGAAGGTCTAAGCCAGCACATAAAACTAATACTTCACTACTATTTAATCAAATATGACCAAAAACTCATATAACGATCCAAAAAAAAATTAATTTCTTACTAGGTCATTCTAATGACACTACCAAATTTCAGATCAATCAAAGTTCCTTTTTTTTCGAATTTCAAAACTATGATCAATTTGGTTGAAAACGTTATATGGTCAAAACAGAATTTAAAATTTTTCCATTCAAAAATTCTTATCGCATGACACATATCATCATTTGTGAAATAGATACACGAATCAAGAACAAAGAACAAAATCCTAAAAACTATTTACTTTATCTGAATACTACTTTACAAAAATCAGCATGTTTGTGAATGCATTGAATACGAAAATTCAAAACACACCTCATAGATATCCATGCATCTTGAACAATAAATTTTGATGAAAAAATGACTACTCATGTAACATACATATGTGGTGTCAGATATTTACTTCAACAAATTTAGAACAAAAACTAACTCAGATGGAGAGTATATGTTAATTTAAGCCATGTGAATATCATTATCTCTAGATACCTTGATCCAATAAATTATTACTCAGTTTAGGAGAGTCAATACAAACAATCAAAACTAGAGATTAAACTTTAATGACTTGTATTAATTTCATCCTATATGGAGGAAGGTCTAAGCCAACACATGAACTTAATACTTCACTAAAATTTAGTTATGAAGACCATAGAGAACAAACTTTATCACCACTATATCATAGTCGAGTAATTTTTCGATAAAATTAATTTTTCAAGATATAAAAATTATCTAAAACATCTTCTAAACGACCTCAAATTACCAAATCACTACATAACAATGAGTATTTTAAATTTGATCATTTCTGATGAACCTACCGAATTTCAGATCAATCAGAGTTTAAAATCAATATTTATCTCTAAAGATATGATCAAATTCAGATTGAAACGATTTAAGGAAAAAATAATCAGATCTACATCCTTATCATATATCAATTCATGTTAACTCATCACGTGTAATCATACCACATATAACATAAATAAAATTGATATAACGGATGTCATTCATACTAAATCACATTTTAATTCCAAAGAACAATTTTAAAATTATTTTAACGACCTCAAAGAAACATAACCACATAGTAATGAGTACTTCTTACTAGGCCGTTATCAATGAACTTACCAAATTTCAGGTCAAATGGAGCATATAAAGAATCTTTATTTCCAAAGTTATGACCAAATTCAAATTCAAGTAATTTAAGTATCTTTAGGAATCAAATCAATATGGCATACATTCTTATCACATATCAATTCATGTTAAATAATCATGTTCCAAATTTAACATAAACATAATTAACATAAAGAATGATCTTATCATATTCAAATCAAATTTTTAATCCGAAAAACTATCTAAAACCCATCAAAATGATCTTCGATGGAACCATCAAATTTCAAGTCAATCAAAGATCAGAATGATTCATAACCTTCAAACTATGACCAAATATGAAAACTAACCATTTTAGGCATAGTTAAAGATTCAAAATTTCATTCTCTTTCAATAATTATCTCATGAGCATAAGGCATACATTGTGTCCTGTCTTTCAGCTAAGACACATAACTAACATTTTTACAATATATATTGTTCTCTCAATTAATACACTTGAGAATTCAAGATATTATATTTCTTCCTTTAAACCAGTGAAAATCTTTAATATCTCTTCTCATAAATTAATTTAATTGTTACTAGTATCTAAATATAAATCTCCTTTCGAGTAAACAAACCTTTACTAGTATACATTTATGAAGAACAATCCATACATGATACATTGAGGATATTCTAACAACTCAAATAAATAGACCACTTTCATAGATCCTATTTATTTATCATAATTCTCAATTCATATATTGTAGTCTCACATATATAAAAAAAAAAATCAAAAACTTCTAATAAATTCAAATAAACAAACCACTTAATGGTAACAATTTATTAATTATAAAATCTTGATTTTTATCTTTTTATGCAAAATTACAAAAACAATGCCCACATAACAAACTCTTTCTAGTAAAACAGAAATCAAGCAACATTGAACGACGGCACCATCTTTTAAACAAAATAAAAAGACAAAGGATACTATGTACAGCCGCCATTAATTTAGTACCAAAGTGATGCCTTTTTCAATAAATAATTACCATATATAATAATAATATACTAATAATCACAAAATAAATTTCATTGTGGGAAATTATTTTGTTATGCCTTATTCGACCGATTACTGTCCAAATCCTTGTACAGCTAATGCATAAGGTATCAGAATTTTAGTGGAACAATTACAACACCCAAACCAAGCTCACGATGAATTTAAACGAAAATTCTAAAGGCCTATACTTATTTAGGATCTTGCCTTTTAGTTTCTGCCCGGCAGCTTACGTTCAAACCTCTTGAAACAAAAGTTGACAGAATAAAGAATTGTTATTCCCACTTTTCAAGAAGCTATATTCGCTAAACGATCTAGCAATCACAGAAAACTTCCGAACGACTTTCTTTGTTTCTCACGATTCATTTATATTTTACAAATATATATTTCATATTAGTTATCTATTTAGATGCAACCGTGGCTCTTGATTTCAATTGTTGGAACATATATATGCACAGCAGAAACATATCAGGATCTTACTACTTACATGAATAATAGATAATCAAATCGTTTATGCTAGAACACATAATCATGTTAGAACACAGAAACTTGCTGAATTAATTCGATAAATACCTCTTGAAGCGTGAGCAGATACCTTCAGGCGAATCCCTAAGTTAAACAGACCTTCAAGCGAATCCACAAAATAGACAGCAGTTATGGTCTTCTACAGTGATTCCAAGTTCACAGCTCTCTCAATACTTGAATGGGCAAGCATCGAATAAAAAACAAATCAATCTCCAAAAAGGAGAAGAAAATCCAGTTTTCTTGAAAAACAAGAAAACACACGCCTACTCTTTTTTTTTCCCTAAGAAATAGGATTCTGAATTCTAGTTAAATATGGACACTATAGGGATCAAAGAATTAATTACTGAGACTTCCTATTATGGAAATAATTCCAAATAATTAATTTGAATTATTCTTACAATAATAAATTACAAATCATTCCACTAGAAATTAGTAATTGCACTCCTCTATTTATATTTCGTAATTCCCCATTAAACACTTATGTAATTCCCCATGTTAACATTTCAGATACTAATAAATAAATTAAATTGCTGACGAACTTAATTTAATGATTAATTTCCTTTAGAGCACCGCTTAACTTATTTCATGTGTCAGATTCATAAATCCACTTACAAGGTTTGACACGATGAAAACTTATAAGTTTCTCAAAAAGGCATATCAAATCAATCTCTATAATGAGACATGAATTTCATCAACTAACTTATTATTTCACCAATATATATTATTATCATTCAATCTACCAAGCGTATTGACTCATCTCAAAATCTCACATTTTAATAAATCAAATCGATAATTAATATATACAGATTATAATAGTTATATCAGGATTGAGAATATAAGTATATTTAATAGTTTAGAGAATATGTTTTTGTCAGTCAGTCTAAAACAAATATCTCTACTCGGTCCCGTTCAATACATACAAAATGCACTAGCACAAGAAGTTGGAACTATACCGTTCCCATAATCAAGATAAATTACATATAATCTTGTGCTACAATCGTACCGATGGCATGTCTAATTTTCATCTTAGATTGTGAACAAAAAACTTTATACTTATAAGAACCGATGATTTAATCATCTGTATATAAGCTAAAACTCTACACATTAAATGATCTACTATATAAGTAAATAAACACCATAAAAGAATATATGATCTATTAAAATTGAATAAATATTTATTCTATAATAAATATTATATCTTAGTATATATCCCAACAATAAAATCTTTTCAATATTTAATAAGAAAAATTATTTAAATTTTAAAAATACTTATTATACATTAGGCTCTCATCAATCCTTGGCTGAAAAGAATCATGTTTCCTAAAAGCACCATAATTCACAGATGAAAAAGCATAACCTAAAAGTTTAGATTCGACAAAATTGATACCATTAAAACAAAGATTAAATCAAAATTGTTATCTTAAGGAAAAGAGATTCAATCAAATAATTAATAATTTGAAAAATAATGTTATTAGAGAAATGTACCTCCATTGAGCCACACAATAAGGGGGGTGATAGTGATGCTTCATTTTCTGAATCTGTACAACAAAATAATACAATAGAATTCTAAAATGCATCTCCTAGCAAACATTTATAAATTGATATTAGGTGTTGGCCTATATTAAAAAAATAACTCTTAATGAACTTACTAATGCGTCCCTGTCATGCCTTTCTATCACTATACGAAATACAACCTTGCATAAATATTAATAGTTAAAAAAATTCACGTATTAGCACCAACTTACCAGAGTTGAAAACCTCAACAAATAGATCCAAAAAATGAAGATGGAAGAAATTAAAAGGAGATAGAAAGAGAAAACATATTTTTTTCAGAACCGGAAAAAAGAAGTAAAAATTAGATTGGAAATACAATTACAATTATGCTATGTTTTACCCAAAAATTGCAATTCCAGTCTCTCTTACAGTATCATAAGTATTACAATATGAGTCTAGAGGTAAGATAACCTAAATGTCTATTGAAATGGATCCATGGTCTGCAATTTGCCCAGTGCAAAATATCATGACTCAACATAAATGTTCTTTTACTTATATTTGGTCAAGATGAGTGTCTGTATATTGCACAAATAATATCTATTACGAAAAAAATGGAGAAAGAGTAAAAGGCACAAATCTTTTTTTTTTAAAAAAAAAAAAAAGAGCAAAGATTATAATACATGTTGATGTTAGTTTTTGCAAATTGGGCGTTACCCTGCAACCATCCAGGTTACCTGGAGAAGATACGGGTCCGATTTCTTTCCTACACTATCGATTTGTTCAGAGAAAGAAGAAAACCATCATCATAACCTCATAATTTTTAATTTGCACCAATTATTAGTATTATTACTATTACTATTAATTCTCACTTTGGGGATGAGAATTTCGAGAGAACAAACAAAGATTAGGTGGCCGTTTGATAGTTGAATTAACTTAAAAGAGTTGTTCAATCTATATTTTTCACAGCAAAAATTTAAATCACAAACATTGTAGAGAGGAGCAACAAACCTTTGAAGTGTTTCCCTCTACTTTCTACAACTCTTTCTTCGTCTCTGAGATAAGCTTTCTTTCTTTAACAGATAAATTTGTATGTGTTTATCGACCTGCGAAGTTCACAGCTGCAACAACAATAACAAGAAGTCAACAACAACAACAACAACAAGACCAGTGTAAACTCACCCCTACCTTGTGGGGGTAACAAGAATGTTATCGACACTTCATCAGCAAACAAAACACTGAGGCTCAGATCTGTAATACTTACCACACGCAAGAGAGACTAGAATCACTGTGGCGTGCCATGGATGCAAGCACCAGTTGCAGGTTCATCTTCTATCTGGGTTGCCCGGCCAGGATACGGGTTCAATTTCTCTCCTACACTATTCATTTGGTCAGAGAAAGAAAATCATCATAGCATTGAAATTTTTGCAACAATTATTAGTATTATTATTATTATTAGTATCCTCACTTTTGGGTTGAGAATTTCGAGAGACCAAGCAAAGATAATTAAGGATCGTTTGGTATATGTTTAATGTAAAAAGGCTGTTGAATTTTTATTTATTTTTCATAGTAAAATTAAAATTACAAGCATAGATGACAGGAAGTAGCAATAGCGCCCTTTCAACTTTCTCCTTTACATTTGTGTTGTGTGATGAAGAGAATCAGAAGAAAAGAGAAACAATTGTTGTTACTATTCCAGTTCAAAGATGTAGAAGATCTAGGAACTCTTTTTGGAAGAAGATAAACCTAGCTTTATGTGTGGTAAAAACTACATGTCCATTTAGTTATAGGATGAAAGACATGTATAACAAAATGTTTGAAAAGTCAATTATACCCTTAACTTGAAATTTATTGACTTTAAGCTGCCATGTTGAAATAGATCTTCTCTAATATAGCAGAAAAAGATATTTATCTCTTATATATATATATATATATATATACTAGGTTTAATGCACGTGCGTTGCACATGATTGCCTCATCTTGAGGTTGATTCATCCATTAAAATGTATTCCTACTCTATTTGTCACAATCAGCTTTGGGCTTCACTATTGCCCGTTAGCTATTGTGGCAGTGTTTTAGTTGTAAGTGTGAACTTCTATGTGGGAACCGTTTCTTTGCAGGTGCAAGGATATATTATTATTTGACTTTTGCAAGGGCGGCTCTATTTTTGGAAATGTGGGATCGTATAAAGTAGTAGGCACATATTGTCATGTTGTGTTTGACAACCCATGTGGCGCTGCTGGGAGTGTTTCAGGACCATTTGAATATTTGTTATTGAATTTCACAAATGCGAGCGTGAAAGTCTAATATTTTAAGGCAGTAACAGGGCCTAGAGAATGTAACAGGGCATAAATATTTGTTTATTGGTGAATTTGGATGTTTGTTGTGATACCAGCAGTTTGTTTATTGTTGAATCTGCGCTGGTTCGTTTTAAAGAAAGGTTAGCGAGTAGGTACGTTTGTTGGTGGATGGTCGCTGGTGACTGTCCATGATGTGATTGTTGGAAGCCATATCTGTTGTGAAATATTTTGTTAATGGGCAAAGGTGTTTGGTAATGTGAGGTGGTCGTGCATTCGATGTGTATGCCAAGTCTTGACATCCCTATACATGGAGAAGTTTATTGATAATGTGTATTTCAATTGTACATAATATGACTTTGTATTTTATTATTCAGTATGCCATATTTAGTGATAGGTCACACAACTTTGTGTTGTGTTGTAATACATGTATGGGTGAGGGTTGTATTATAAATTTTTGTTTGCAAATAATTTTGTTGGACTTAACAGTTTGGGTTGTTAGTTATGTTATGTCATGAAAATCACGTCCCCTTGAAATAGTGTATAATAATTTAATTGTATATTTACATAATTGAATCTACACAATAGTAATGTCATATTTGGTAGTTCTCTGTGTTGTTCATATAGTCTCTTCTTCCACCAAATTTTTGAATACATCCAATTAATCTTTCATTTGCTTCAATTTGTGTGTATGCTTTTCCATGTTTGATTTTTTCCAATTCTTAGTAATAATCTAATCTCGTCTAAAACTTCCTTGTACACAATATTTCTTGTGTACGTCCCTTTGTGCCGATCTGGTTGTTCAATCATGACCAATACTTTTATTTTAGCCATAGATATTCCTCTAGATCGTGCTATGCACAGTTGGTCATGTGAGAAAACATGTTGTGGTAGGTACAATCCAACATTCGGTATTGTTTGGCCTTGTGCTTTATTTATTGCCATCGCAAAACATAGACATATTGGAAATTGTTTCCGAATAAATTTGAAAGGATATCCTTCATTCTCGGGTGGTGATAGTTGTATCCTTGGAATAAACACTTGCTTTGTGGCATATTGTCCTGATGTTATTTTGGCATGCATGACATTCTTGTCAAAACATCTACAAATTAATCGTGTCCCATTGCACAAATCATTTGAGGGGTCTAGATTTCTCAGCATCATGATGGGCACATTTTCTTTCAGCACTAACCTCATTTGTACAATGTAAATATTCATTAATTGTTATGTATTTGTAAGCACAAAATTGTTGACTTCTCTTTTGTGCTATGAAGTAACATAATAAGACATCTATAAAAGTTTAGAAGGATTTGATAATGCACCTATGCGTTGGGAGTCCATTTGGTGTTAAGGTGTTGAGGTATTCTTCTTGATAGTAGTTGTTGGTATCATCTTTCGCCGAGTCAAAACTAATATATGTTTTGGTTTCTTCAGGAAATTTTCCAATCATCATTTCATTTAGGTTATCTACAAATTCATTTCTACTTGCTAAGATTGCCCGTTCTATTATAAAGTTAGCAGATCTATAATTTTTTTGAAGCGATGGAAATATTTTCCTGACCAATGATTCTTCTGGATTACTGTCCTGACTTAGTTGGATGGTCATTTGTTCTGAAAGTGCTATTAAATTATCATTTATTGTGGTTTCTACTCCATTTTCAATACGAAGCAAGAAGTCACTGAAATTTGTATCTGCTCTTGCTCACATATTTAATGAAAATATATATCTCATCAAAATTAGCTATTAAATAAATAATAAAAATTAAACTAATACAAACTACAACTGGCATTGTTAGAAGTCATATGAACTTTTCTTCATCGAAAATACTGAAATATTAAGAAATGGTAAATTAGTAAAATAAAAGGGCAATGTTTACATAGTAATAATTATTTTAAAGCAAACTTCCTAACAATCTAAATCACATAAGTATCATTGATAAATAAAGTCATTCTTTTGTCTTGAAGATCAAAAAAAAAAAAATCATGACAATTCTCTAACTCTTGAGAAGTTTAATAATTTTGGGAAAAGATATTCAGAAATATATATTTACATCACAAGAGAAATTGTTTACAAAAACTAATGAATTTATACTACAATAAAAATTAAACTTATACAAACTTCAACTGGCGTTAATACAAGTCAAATGAACTTTTCTGTATTGAAAATACTGAAATATTAAGAAATAGTAAATCAGTAAAACAAAAGAGCAATGTTTATATAGTAATAAATATTTTGAAGCAAACTTCCTGATAATCTAAAGCACATAAGTAACATTGATTAATAGAGTCATTCTTTTGTCATGGGCATCAAAAAAACAAATAGTGACAATTCTCTAACTCTTGAGAAGTTTAATAATTTTGGAAAAAGATATTTAGAAGAGCGTATATCTACATCACAAGAGAAATGTTAACAAAAACAAATGCATTTAGACTACAATAAAAATTAAACTAATACAAATTTCAATTGGCATTATTACAAGTCATATAAACTTTTCTTCGTCGAAAATACTTAAATACTAAGAAATAGTAAATCATTAGAACAAAATGACAATGTTTATATAGTAATAACTATTTTGAAGCAAACATTCTGACAATCTAAATCACATAAATAACATTGATAAATAAAGTTACTCTTTGTATGGAGCATCAAAAAACAATTCGTGACAATTGTCTAACTCTTGAGAAGTTTAATATTTTTTTATAAAGATAGTCAGAAACATATATCTACATCACAAGAGAAATTGTTAACAAAAACAAATGAATTTAAACCATCATGTTAACTTTATATATTGGAACATTACATACTCATGTATATACTAAGTGAAAAAATAATTATTATATCATCAGAATTATTTTTCTCAAATACTCAAGGTTAAATAATATACTCTCTTAGGATAGAACAAGTTACTTCATCAGAATAGTGATACCTCATATTCCGCTAAACTACGAACTCACTCAACGATAATAAATCACATGAAATTTTTTAAAATGCAAGAAGAAGAAGAGTAGAAGATTTTTAAAAAATGTGGTTGAAAAATGAGAGGAAACCCCTCTATATATAGTCAATGAAGGGTAGTATGAACAAATGTTTTTTGTGTCTTATCTGAAAAATAATGACCTTTCCAAGAAGTCACAACCTTTAGGAAAAATCACAACTTTTTGAAAAAGTCACAACTCTTTGAAAAATGTTACTCTTTGAAAAATCACAACCCTTTGAAAAAAGTTACAACTTATTAGAAAAGTCGCAACTCATCGAAAAAGTCACCACTCATTGAAAAATCACAACCCTTTGAAAAAAATCACAACTTATCAGAAAAGTCACAACTCATCGAAAAAGTCACAACTTAAGTTAGAGATATTATAGTAATTTAACATTCAAATTAGGAGTTCGTGCTTTTAAGATAATATATATATATATATATATATATATATGGAATTGATATCAAATAAGGAGGAGAATAAGTATTCTACAAATTTCTTTCTTTTTAAATTTTATCTTTTTTTATGTTTCTTTATTTAAATTTTATTTTATTTTCTTTATCTTCAATTAATTAAAATAATTTACGGATGACATTATTTCTTTCAACTTATTTATTCCACTAAATTCTTTCTTCTTTTACTTTGTCTTATCTTTTGTGTCTCTAATTAAAATTTATTTTATTTTTAATTTATCAATATTTTGACATTTTTATTAAATAATTTCTCAGAAATAAAGTTCTTCCAAAAAAGAATATGCCTCAAATTTTATTTTATTTATTGAAGTTTTTTAAAAAAATAAAAAGACTCAATATTTTTTAAAATAAGAAATATCAAAGATGGTCATATTTAATTCCCTCATCATCAATGCTATTAATTGATTTTACTTCCCTCCTTTAAATCTCATTATTAATGTTATTTATATGATTTCGTCAAATTACTTTTTTTTTTTGTTCATTACATTTTCTTTTATTTTTTTATTCATATGAACTAATTATTATGATTTCATAAAAATTGCAATTTTTTTTTTATAGAATTTCATTTGCCCTTTTGAATTCTTAAATTATTTCTTTTGCTAAAAGATCTCTCTCTCATATTTCTTTCAGATCCTATTTGTTTGATTACACAAATGACGCTATTATTGTTGTTATTGATCAATACTTCTGTCCAGTTTATATTCTTTATTTCTGTGAAAGTAGGGACATAGTAGTGTGTTCGGTCAATCAAATAACTTTGATCTCTATAAATTTCGTTGAATAAATACACATAGCTAATTTTAAATTCAATAACATAAAAGACTAAAGCTTAAAATTAATCAAAGTTAAATTTTAACTTTACCTCTCCGAAGTAAAAAGAGATTAGAAAAATGATAAATTTTCATCAACAATATTTTATAATATTAAAAAATCCTGAAAGCGCCGCCCCTGATGTGATTTTCTGTGTGGTCTCCATTTGCATTTTTTTTTCAAGATCTTAAAAACAAATCATTAAAAGCTAAATAACCTCATTCACTTGTCAACCCACATAGCAGCATGTTGTGCTAATCACAATGACACTTTTCACATATTTAATTTTCTACTCAATATATTGATTAATCGTTGCTTTATCCTCATCACGTGTAGTTAATACATTTTAATGTGTATTAATTTTTGAATAAATTAATTTTGTGCGGTTTTCATCATTTACTTTTTGTGTTATATATAACTATTGAATTTGTCTGCACAAATGATCGTTTTATAAATTTGTTAGTAATTAAAAACTTGAAACTTATTTTTACTATTACAGTTCTTATAACCATCTCCATCCTTCGTCGGAAAATTACGTTGTATATGTATGTTAAATTTTGTATTTAAATGATATAAATTTAAAGTTGAACATCCTTGACAAAAGTTATGCCTTTAGCGCAATGATAATGAGTGTCTATTCAAATGAAAAGGTTTTGAGTTCAAACCCCAACTAGCACAATGTGTTTTTATTTTAAAAAACATAGAACGAAAAACAAAGAAATTAAAAATACAAAAAGAAATTCCATCGGTTAAACTCCAACTTGTTTTCATAATTGTTTTTCCTTTTATTGATCTTCTTTTTCCTTCTTTGTCATTCCCTAACCCTAATCTCTTTTCAATTTATCTTTATTTTTTCTCTCTATTCCAACCTTATACTTCCTTTATAATCCTTTTCTTTCTCTTTTCTATGACTATTTTTCCACATGCCTTATTAAACTTATTTTTTGGCAATTACTATATGCAAAAATCATAAAAAAGAATATAAATTTAGATTACTTACCTCACTCAATTTTTGAAGCTATTTATATATACCTTAAATAAAAAGAGAGAAAATATTAAAATTGTTATATACTTTAGTTGGAAAATAATAAGAGAAAAATGCCAAAAGAAAAATATAATTAAAAAAATTGATCGTTCTAGTATTGAACAAGTGTTACGTTATATTTCTATAAATTAAACACATATAGTATTCTCCACACAATGATAAGTAATCTCTTAGTAAAATCTAGCTAAATATAAGAACTTCTTCACCATATTTTTTTTATAAAATTAAAAAAAAAATAGTTATATCAAACAATTTCATTACAATACCTATGATCCATATACAACATACACAAAAACAAAACAATAAAAATGACTTGAAAGTGAAAATTTTATATAAACTACAAAATAATATTGAATCAACTTTTAAGTTTGCAAAACTTCTCCACACGCTGTGTAACATTTGATATTTACCCTATTTCAACATATAATTGGGAAAGAATTTTGAAGCCATCACATTTTAGTTATATGTAACCAGAGATACAATAAATTAGATACAATTTAATACTCGTAATGGTATAATTATTTCTAAAAATGGTTTGAAAAAACAATACAAAGAGCTTTTATTCAATTTGGGAAGAAATATAAAAGTGGGAATATTCACCAAAGCAGACGTTTCTGATTTAAAATACCAGCATTCTTTTATACCTTTGTTTCTTTAAGTCATTAAAATAGTTTATTTTATTCAATTAATTGAATCTCTCTCTTTCTCTCTTATTAATTAAACATCGTTTAAAGATTATTATACTAATAAAGATAGGTAGCTCAAAAGATTTGAGTTATTATGATGTAGTTTTTAGTCTTACTAAAAGTTTTTAATGAAAAAATTGCAATTAAAAATCATGATAAATTTATACTTAGATATTTTTTAGCAAGAAAAATGTCAATTAAAAGATAATTATTTTTTTTTGTTGGTTATAGAGAGGTGTCACATTACCTTAGCTATGTTTTGTCTTTTACTATATAAAGGTATAAAGTAAATATTAAAGAAAAAAAATACTTAAAATATTAAAATATATTATAACTTTATAATTGAAAGAAGGTTAAAAAAAGAGAAATCTTGTTTTTTAATTAAAAGTAGATATTAGAGAGGCGTGAGTTATAAAATGAATTATTACTCTTTGTAAATTGATATATGAAGAGTCTTTGTTGTAAATGTCTTCCATTAATATATTTATTTGTAATAAATTACGTAATTCAATTTTACAATGAAATAATTAATTTAAATAAAAAAAAATTCCTAAAAGGAGAAAAAAAGAAGATAAATATGAATGGAGACTATAGAGAGGTGTCAGATTAACTTGTCTATGTTTCTCATTTATATTATATATAGATTGTAACTTACAATTAAAAACTACATGTATTTTAGAGTACATTATGTATTTTTCAGTTGACTAAATGAGAGAATGAGGACTAAGTTTATATTGTTAGATAGGGGTGAATAAAATTGAATCACAAACCACATCAAATAGCAAATCGAGTTAAATGAAGGAAAAAAAAACTCAATTTGTAGTTTGATTTGAAATGCTTTGATATTGGAAATAATAATCGTTAGTAGTTGGATTGATTTGAAATAAACTAACAAAAGCCAACTCAAGAATATATTATTTAAAATTTAATTAACAATATATGCATATATTCCTTTTTATTTATAAATTTAAATTTTTTTTAATTACAAACATGACAAAATATTTAATTTTCATTTTTTATTTATATATATTATTTTCTGGTTTATTTCTTTTCTTTTTTTTTGTGTGTGTGGGGGGGGGGGGGGGGTTATGTGCTAAATTTATGGGATTGATTGATAATTATTGTCTACTTTTTGGCTTTTCAACCATAATTAAACTCTTTTATATATATTTTTTTCCTATATATTGAATTTATGATTTTTTTTTAAAAATATTTTAGTATCCGATTTATTTCCTATTTTGGAGGGTTATGTGCTAAATTTGTGGGATTGATAATTATTGTTTACTTTTTGACTTTTCAACTATAATTATACTCTTTTATATTTTTTTCCCCATATATTGAATTTTTGATATATATATATATATATATATATATATATATATATATATATATATATATATATCAATTTATTTTTTATTTTTTATTTTGGGGTGGGGGGGGGGGGGGTTGGAATTGATAATTATTGTTTACTTTTTGGCTTTCCAACCATAATATACTCTTTTTATATTATATATTTTTGCTCATATATTGACTTTTTTCCTCTCCTAAGTTTTTACTCAATCAAATCAACTTATTGATTATAGCCTTCTTTCACCACTTTAATATTGTTTTCATACAAATATCGTTTTCCTTTATTGTGACGAAATTTTATATTTTTTCTGAAATTTTGAAAGTTATCTACGTCATTTTTTTGACAAAATATTTTAATTTATTATGGTATGACTTAAATAACCATTTGAATCTAGAAAGTTTAATAACATTATAAAAAACTTGCATATTATATAGATTTTCTACAACTTTAGTGTTAAGCCTTGCATAATATATTAATATTATATTACACCTCAGTATATACCATATAATATATTAAATTTGTGTAAAAAAATATATGTACCGTATAATATATATACCAATATTGTATAATCTAAACTATCAGAATTATATCAACATTGTATCATCTAAAATATCAAAATTATACCATGATTGTATCATTTAAAATACAAAACTATATCAATATTATATCATGTGAAATACAAATATTATAGCAACATATGCACCATCTAATAAACTGAACTTATTGATATTTTGTCATATTTTTTTCTCAATTTATAACATAATGAAAATTATTTTTCTAATAATATTATATTTTAAAATCAACACTAGTACAAACTTGAAAACTTGAAATTACACTGGAACGATGTGACACCATGCATGAGTAACATTGAAAAATTCTAATATAAAAATTGTACCATATAATAAAACTAGCATTGTCCATATAATATACCTATAATTATTAAATTCTACCCCATATAATATACCAATCTAGTTGATATTTCATGTCATTCTATTTTTTTTTTCTTAAATGACATTTATACCACAAGGGAAACCAACATAAATAATAGGACTAATTATATCATATGATTAAATATGATTATGAATTTTTTAAAATAAAAATGGAGAAAATTCAAATCGCTTCCAGCATTAAATTAGATTCTAGAGAAAAAAAAACGTATAACAAACAAAAAATTAACTCAACAATATTAATTCTCATATAGTTATTTGGTACAAGTTTTCTTGGTATGGTCATCTATAGGCTATAACACATTTTCTAAAATTTACTTCAAACCTTTAGAATTTTTTTCTTTTCATTGTATTTGTGTCATATAGTACTCCTTCAATCTTGAAATCCACATACCTGCAATACATTTCAACAAAAATAAATTAAAGAACCTATTAAACAGCCATTATCAAAATTAAATTTAAAACACACAATCATATTTTTTCTTTCACCAAACAAAAGTTATATATAAAATTGTTTATGATATGGTTAAAAATTGGTGTTCACTTCATTATTTTAATAATGAAATTCGAAGACCAATTTGTAACTAACTATATGTATAACATTGATTTATAAAGATTGATAAAGTTAAACCTGATTATATATAACATCATAATTTAATCAAAAAAATACATCAACTATGACATAGAAGTATATGAAATAAATATAGAATGATGGTGTTGATGTAATGACCCTCTTAGTCGTTTTAGGAATTTTACCCATTTTTCTGAGTTAACCCCTTTTAATAGTTTTTATAAATGATTTATGACTTGTAAGAATGAGTGATATAACTTTTAAATTTAATAAATGATTATTTTTGTTGTTAATAATAAAGGAAAAGAAAATAAATGGGTCAAGCCCAAAATAATAATAATAATAATAAAAATAAAAATAGTTTAAAGGTTGTTGGGGCTATTCGCAGCAGCATTACGCACGAACAAACCAAAAAAATATAACAAGAAGAAGGAAAAGTCGATGGAAAATTTTGGTGCGGTGCAAAAAGGTACGAATCAATTTCTATTAAATATAATGGATTATAAATATTGGAAGATTAGGGGCAATTGTTGATATCATTAATGCTGGACAGAACATAAGGAAATTGGGTTGAAATTATTGATGATTTAACGTGATTTTTCTATAATTATTATGAAATTACTAATAGCAACTGGGTGGGGACAAGCAATCATTGGCTAACGATGCCAACTTTCACAATTTGAAGACTTTATCAGCGTATTATATTATATATATTTGTAATACATTGTTACAGAGGTTAATTCTGCACATAGTTAATCGTTCTTTTCCATTGGTGAGATTTCAGTGTTAACTTTGGTTTCGTGTTGGATTCGTATGGTATTGTATTTAGATCCAAATTTGATATATTGAGACATTGTAATTAAATATTGGGTATATTATATTATATTAAAACTAATAGGATTGTAGTGTTTGGAGAAATTATGACATGAAATTTAAGAAATATGAGATTTGACCTATTGGTTGGAATCAAGATTTAGAAACTTTATTGTAAATTTAGGTGAATTTTGGGTCTAAGCTACACATATAGTAATATGAGTGTAGTTAGTTTCAAAAGCTTATTGTGATTATTTATTTGAATAGATTGAATTGATTTAGAAGTCTAACAAAAAGGGAAGGCTCAAGTTCTAGAGTCATTGTTCGACTATTTGAGGCAAGTGGATTTCTAAACCTTTGTTAAGTGCATAGAATCGTGTATTTTCTTATGGTATGTGTTGGGGAATAATGGGACTTGGTGATGGGTTGACTTGTCCATATTGAATAATCCTAATGATGAAAAAGGGGTAAATAAAGGCAATGTGATCAATCGTTGGTGTATGATGTGTTGAGAATGATTTGAAAAGCTTTTTGACTCATTGTTGATGTTATATCACGATTGTGTCGTTGTGAATTGTACCTTGTTCTGAAAATGGTTGTGATAAGTGTTATGTGATAAAAGGATGTACCATTTTGAGGGACGTGTCGCGCACCACGACAGATACCATAATTTGAGAGACGTATTGCACGCCGCGATGGATAGTATATATATCGAGGGACGTATCGTGCACCGCAATGGATAGATGAACATATATGTTCCCCATGGGTCCCGGATTGTGTGACAGCGGGTGTGTATCATTAGGTCAGAATGCATCACTATACTTGACATTGCATTCCATTGCATTGTACATCTTTATCATTAGTGAATTTGACATTGTGTTTTGCTATTCTTGTGAGTGCCTTTCTGTGGAACTTGTGATTGATGAATAATGAGCTTGTTGTTGAGGATATGTAATTGTTAGAGTGTTGTTGTTGAGATGTGTGCTTTGTAAATTGTGAACTTAAAGGTTGAGCTGATTTTTATGCAAGTTGTAGTTTTGGAGGTTTGGTTGGGGTGGTAGGAGTACCCGTATTCTATTCCCCTAGCTTGTGTTTAGAGGTTTACTTACTGAGTACCGTGTGGTTTGGTAGTCACCCCTTGCTTCTACAATTTTTATAAGTTACGAGCCTGGATTTTGTGATACTTTCCATTCTCTTATTTTTCGAGGCTTTTTGGAGATTTGTGAGGTAGCTGTTTGTCATCTCAGCGGACTTTCTTATTCTATTTATGATCTTGTTCTATTCTAGAAATAAGGTCGTTTGAGACTTGTGTTTTTCTTTTGAATCAATTGTAATACTTTAGAGGCTTGTACATGTGACAACCAAATTTTGGGGGTATATTTGAGTTGATTATAAGATTTCCACATTTTAATTTATTGTAATGGTTGAGTTTTAGGTTGACTTGTCTTGGTGGGATAAGACGAGTGTCAGCACGTCCATTTTTGGGATAGTGACAGTTGATTTAAAACCTAATATACAATATTGATTACATATATCATTTACAACAAATAAAGTATCAATTTGACCAACTAATCTACCAAAACACTATCCATAATAGATGGTCAAGCTCAACTTTATGGTGTTTAAAAAAGACCTAAAAATAACAATTACTTCAATATATATACCAAATAATACATCTATTACACCATCAAAATTTACCAAATAAATAAAGAATGTTGATATTCATTAAAAACTTACTACAAAAATCTAGTTACACCTGATCACTTACCAAAATATATTCACAGAATATGCAGTTAATACATGACTTTAAATATACCTTCACTTTCACCAAATAATCTACCAATATACAATCACTAATACACATAAAAAAAAACACGGAGATTACACTAAAACAGAAGCGAATAACCAAACACGAATTGAAAGACTAACAACAAGTTAATATAAACTATCAATTACTTCAATACATGTACCACAAAATATATCAACTACGCCGGCAAATTATATATAAAAAAAATAAAGATTGTTGGTGTTGATTTAAAACCTAATATACAATATTTATTACACTATATAATTCACAACAACTACACTATCAATATCACCAAATTATCTCACATGTCACTATTAATAATATATCGTCATAATCAACTTTAACAACCCTCACAATTACTTCATAACAATGCCACAAACAATCTACCCAATTTTAATTTAGATCTAGATGTTATCAAACGACTTAAAATACACCGTCTTATACAATCATATAATCCTAAGATCGTCAGATTTCAAATTAAATTTCAAGAAATAAACATCAATTTCCGAAAACAAAAAAACAGATACCAACCAAATAGTTATAAGATAACGATCACACAAATTAAAAATGCCAAATATAGTTATCAACTTACCTGATGTGTCCCATCGTCCGTTGTGTTCCTAAAAAGAAAAGTCCTCGTTTGAAAAATCAAGTTTTTAATTCCTTAGAAAAATAGAATTGAAACACTATTGGTATCCATTATTGATTAAGCTTATGGAATATGGATATACATAGGTTTATTTTGGTTAACCCCCCCCCCCCCCCCCCCCCTTTTTTTTTTTAATGGGAGAGAACATATAACTAAATTTGAGTAAATCGTGGATCCTTATTATTATATTTTTTTTACTTTTTGTTTTTTATAATTCATTTGCTATATTTTTAAAAAAGCTATTGTTATGTAGATGAAAAATAAAATTATTGTTATATAATGGTTATTAAGGTTAAATATTTATATACTTTAGTTTTATTGTCCTTTCTTTAACTGCCTCGTAGTTTTTTATGTTTAATATCAAATTTGGAATTGCAAAATTAAATCCATTACTTGTTATCAGGGTAAACAAAAGCCCCAATAACTAAGCTATATTTGTAACACCTCAAATTCAAGAAAAGGTAAAAATTTCAATTTTTAAGAATCTGGTGCCAGTTCCTACGGTGCCATCCATGGCTCGTGGATTGACCCACGGACCATAGGTGGTGTCTATGGTTTGCCAGATAGTTTTCCCCAAAAAGGTCTAGATCCATGGTCAGGATCAACGAACCGTCGAGGACCCACGGTCCGTGGACGAGGTCCGTCGATCACGACCTCAAATTTTAGTTTTTGACGCCAAGACGACAAACTAAGAGGACGGATTGTTGATTGAACCATGGTCCGTAGGTTGCCACTATCGTTGGTATAGACAATTAAATTATTAGGGGCTTTTTGGGTCTTTTCCTAATTATTCTATCCTAATACTATGTCATTTTGCGCTTCACTTAAAGACCTATATAAGTATTTTAATCCCCAAATTTTTCCAATTCAAATCATTCTCTCAAATTTACAAAAGAAGAACAAGTCTTCCTTTCAAAATATTTCTCAATATAAACCTTGAAGAAGAAGGGATCAACCTAGTTTCAAGTCAAGTCTCCAATTCCTCCATTGAAGTTAAGCAATTAGCATTAAGGTATGATAGTTTTCATCCATGGATCTCTTCCATTCATGGACTTCCTAAATTCTCCAATTTATAAAGCTAGAATTCCCTAATTGAGTTAGGGTTTTATTCCATGTCATGGTTTTCTGTAAATATTGATGTAATTGATTGATCCATGATATTTTATGCATGAATTGAGTTAATTTCATCTTTTATGATGATCCTCCGTGAACCCATGTAATTTTCATGTTTTCCAAGTTATGATCATATGTTGTGGGTTTTGGATTATGAAAGAGAAGTTTATGAAATCAAGCATGTTCTCATGAAATTTATGTGTAAATATTTTAAGGGTGCTTTCAGAGTAAAGTATCAATGTTGTTGTTGTTTTATTGAAAGGATTTCTCATATACACATGTAAGCATGAATTGTGAAAGGTTTTCTCACATGATAAGGGCTCTTAGGGTTGAAAGGTTTTCTCACCTAAAACAAACCAATGTTAAGGAGCTATTCTAATGATAAGGCAAGAGGAGATTACCCATGCTCTCTAATTGAATGACAAGAGGCGACCACCCATGTCACATGATGTAAGGACAGGAGGCGATTACCCATATTCTTTTAAGAGCTAAGATGAATATGAATAAGAACTATTCCATGAAAGTTAGGCTTAGAACCGAATGGAGAAGTGGAGATTACTTGTGTCCCATAACTATGTGCCAACATAGGATTGTCTAGATAGACATTAGCGAGTGGATCAACATAAGCTAGAAGTTCATGGTCCTTACCGTGGAAAGTAGGACAACTCTTTTCAATGTGGAAGACACTGGATTCCATAATGATAGCTCTCATGGTCTTATTTATCGTTTAAGGCTACTTCCCACAAGTGAGTTATGATGAACTAAGGTTACTTCAAGGAAGTATCTCATGCATGTTTAAGATGGTGATTATGTGCATTGACCATGTTTTCTAACTTTTATCACATGTTTAGCTTAGTCATTGCATCTTATGAAGGTATCTCCATTTTAGCATGTTTTCATACATTTATGTATGGCTATCATACTTGGGACATATTTTGTACTAATGCATACTCTTTCCTACATTTTTTCCAAATGTAGGGTCCGACTGTCAAGGTTCCCATTTCATGGCTAGAGTTCGTTGAAGAGATTCCTAGCTTTGGTGAGTCCTTATGCTTTGAGGACAGACATTTATTGTTTTCAGTCTTTCCTTATTTTCAGTTTTGAACATGATGTATGGGCTTCACCCATATTCATTCTTATGTACTAGATAGCTTTTAGACAATGTTTTAGACTCCGCTTTACTTTTATAAAATGATTTGGTCTTAAAATGTTCCTTTTTATCTCTTTTATTCTATATTTTGTATGATGAAAGCTAAGTGGCTTTTATGGGGCCTTTCGGAGTCTTATACGCCATGTTACGCCTAGGGGCTAACTTGGGTCGTAACAAACTTGGTATCAAAGCACAAGGTTTAGAAAGGTACTAGGATGTGTCATAAGTTATGTCGAGTAGAGTCTTGTCCATGAGTGTGAAGCGCGTCATACTTATGAATAAGAAAGCTGCAAGATGTTTAAGAAACTCCACTTCTTTCATTACTCTAAAGTTGTGCGATAGAGTTTAACTCTATAAGGTCTCTCTCCTAATCTTAACCCGATGCTCTACAGGAAATGGCTACTCGAAGAGCTTATGCTAGAAGGAATGTGGGAGAATGCGGAACAAGAAGCTTTTCCTCAAGTTCCCCAAGTTTCGATCGATCCTTTGGCCGAAAAAGTGACTAATGCGGAGTTTAGGGTTGCTTTTCAAGTGTTGGCCCAAGCCAATAGGAGGTTGCTATTCCCGTAAGCCCAAATATAGGTACAACGACATCTAGAGTGAGGAAATTCACTAGAACGAATCCTCTGGAGGTTCATGGTTCTAAGGTTGAGGAAGATCCTCAAGAGTGCATTGATGAGGTTTACAAGGTGTTGATGATCATGGAAGTGACACCGGTGGAAAAGGCGAAGTTGGCTGCTTATCAACTTAAGGGTGTTGCTCAAATATGGCACAACCAATGGAAGGGAGGAGGCCGAAAAATGCGGGTCATCTCGATTCGGAAAAGTTTAAGGTTGCTTGCCTTGATAGGTTCTTTCCCCTTGAGATAAGGGAGGCAAAGGTGATTGAGTTCATCAACCTTCATCAGTGAAGTAAGAGTGTGAATGAATATGATTTGAAGTTCATACAATTGTCTCGATATGTCTCCTACTATGATTGTCGATCCTAGAGCAAGGATGAGTAAGTTTGTTTCGGGTGTATTTGAAATGGTGGTTAAGGAATGTTGTATCGCTATGCTTGTTAATGATATGGATATCTCTCGTCTCATGGTTCACTCTCAACAAATTGAAGAGGAGAAACTTAAGAAAAAGTCTAAGGAGGCAAAGAGGGCTTAAGATCGGTGATGGTAACTTCTCTCATTCAAGGTCAGATGGATATGGTCGTTCTAAGTTTGGACTAAGGTTTTTCGGTCAAGGTTACTCTAATACTCTTTCTAAGTTCAACAAAGATAGGGTGTCTTAACCCTAAATCTCAAGGAGGAAGTAGTAGTGGGTCTTTAATGCATACTTGTGCTTAGCGTGGAAGGAAGCATGAGGGAAAGTGTCTAGCGGGTTCCAATGTTTGCTTTGGTTGTGGTAAGATGGACCACAAGATAAGGGATTGCCCTTCAGTTGCTAAGAATGAAGGAGATAATCGTCGAAGGGCTCAAGCTAACCCTTCATTCGGTCCTAGTGGTTCGGGTCCAAATGCTTCCAAGCAAAATAGATTCTATGCACTTCAAACTCGTGGTGAACAAGAGGCTTCTCCCGATGTGGTTATCAGTATGTTGAAAGTCTTTCAACTTGATATCTATACTTTACTTGATCCCGGTGCTACCTTATCTTTTGTGACGCCATATGTGGCTATGAGGTTTCCTATTCTTCCGAATGTGTTGTTCGATCCCTTTTCTGTCTCTACACCTGTTAGTGATTCTATTGTTGCTAAGAGGGTTTATAGAAAGTATTTCGTCTCTTTGTCCCATAGAGTTACTCTTGTTGATCTGGTAGGGCTGGATATGTTAGATTTTGATGTCATCTTTGGTGTGGATTGGCTGCACTCATGTTATGCTTCTATTGATTGTAGAACTCGTGTAATCAAGTTTCAATTTCCAGATGAGTCTGTCCTAGAGTTGAAAGGGGGAAATTCTATGCCTAAGTGTCAGTTTGTCTCTTGTCTTAAAGCTACAAAAATGATTTATAAGTGTTGCATTTACCATCTAGTTGGGGTGAGGGCTGTAGATTATGAAACCCGTACTCTCGAGTCGGTCCCCGTAGTTAATGAGTTTCTGGAAGTGTTTCTAGATGATTTATCCGATATTCCTCTCGAAAGAAAAATATACTTTGGTATCGATCTTCTCCCAGTACGTAACCTATCTCTATTCCTCTTTAGCGAATAGCTCCGGCAGAACTTAAGGAATAAATGAGCAATTAAAAGATTTGTTGGATAAGGGTTTCACCTGACCGAGTATCTCTCCATGGGGTCCAATTTTCTTTATTAGAAAGAAGGATGGTTCTCTCCGTATGTGTATAGACTATCGGCAGTTGAACAAAGTTACCATTAAAAATAAGTATCCTCTCCCAAGGATAGATAATTTGTTTGACCAACATTTAGGAGCGAGTTACTTCTCCAAAATTGACCTCTAGTTGGGTTATCACCAGTTGAGGGTGAAAGAAGATGATATTTCGAAAGCGTTCTTTCAGACTCAGTATGGTCATTTTGAGTTTTTGGTGATGTCTTTTGGTTTGACTAATGCTTTAGCGGCATTTATGGATTTGATGAATAGGGTGTTTAGACAATACCTTGACATGTTTGTGACTGTGTTCATTGATGACATATTGATTTATTCGAGGAGTAAGGATAATCACATCAATTATTTGAGGATTTTGTTGCAAATTATCAAGGACAAACAACTCTTTGCAAAGTTTAGCAAGTGTGAGTTTTGTCTAAGGTCTGTAGCCTTTCTTGGTCACATTGTTTCAAGTAAGGGTATTGAGGTAGACCCTAAGAAGAAGGATGCGGTTAAGAGTTGGCCTAGACCTCTATCCCCTTTCGACATTAGAAGTTTCTTGGGTTTAGCTGGTTACTACAGAAGGTTTGTTGAGGGCTTTTCTTCGATTGCCGCTCCTTTGACAACATTAACTCAAAAAAGGATAAGTTTATATGGTCCGAAGCGTGTGAAAAGAGTTTTCAAGAATTGAAAGATAGACTTATTTCTGCTCCGATGTTGACATTACCAGAAGGGACTGATGGTTTTGTTTTTTATTATGATGCCTCAAGAATTGGGCAAGGATGTGTGCTTAAGAAAAATGGAAAATCTATTGCATATGCTTCAAGGCAACCTAAGATTCATGAGAAGAATTATCCTACCCATGACCTTGAGCTAGCGGCGGTTTTTTTTTTTTGCCTTAAAGATTTGGAGGCACTATTTGTATGGTGTCCATGTCTGACCATAGGAGTTTGCAATATGTGTTTAATCAGAAGGATCTAAATCTTCGCCAAAGAAGATGGCTTGAGTTATTAAAGGATTATGATATGAGCGTTCTCTATCATCCCGATAAGGCAAATGTGGTGGCGGACGCTCCTAGTCGGTTATCTATGAATAGTGTTGCTCACATCAAAAATGATAAAAAGGAGTTAGTTCGAGATATTCCAGATGTGAAAGCCAAGCAAGGTCTGGATCCGACTTTGGTAGAATTGAAGGAACGATGCTTAAGAAATTCGTAGAGGCTTTCTCCCAAGGGGGAGATGGAGTACTTAGATATCAAGGTCATTTGTGTGTTCCTAATGTTGATGACTTGAGGGAGCAGATCTTGTCAGAAGCCCATAGTTCTCGGTATTCCATTACCCCGAAAGCCACCAAGATGTACCGTGATTTGTGGGAGGTCTATTAGTGGAATGGGATGAAGAAGGATATTGCAGAATTTGTGGCTAAGTGTCCTAATTGTCAACAAGTGAGAGTTGAGCATCACAAACCGAGAGGTTTATCCCAAGACATTAGCATTCCTACTTGAAAGTGGGAAGATTTGAATATGGACTTTGTTGTTGGGTTGTCTCGCACCCGGCGATAACATGACTCGATCTAGGTTATAGTAGATTAGATAATGAAATCAACTCATTTCATTTCCGTCAAGGTTTCTTATTCAGAGGAGGACTACGTTAAGTTGTACTTGAGGGAAATGGTAAAGTTGCACTGAGTGCCTTTATCCATTATCTTCGATTGCGGTACCCAATTCACTTCTCAGTATTGGAGATTTTTTAAAAAGGGTCTTGGTACTTGTGTTAATCTTAGTACGATCTTTCATCCACTAACTGATGGGCAAGCAGAGCCTACTATCCAAACTTTGGAAGATATGTTGAGAGTTTGTGTGATAGATTTCAAGGGTAATTGGGATGACCACTTGCCTTTGATTGAGTTCGCCTATAACAATAGTTATTACTCAAGTATTGGTATGTCTCTATTTGAGGCCTTATATGGTAGGAGGTGTAAATCTCCTATGGGTTGGTTTGAGGTAGGTAAAGTTGCCCTAATAGGTCCCAAGTTGGTACATGAGGATATTGAAAAAGTTCAACTTATTAGAGAAAGGTTGAAAACGGCTTAAAGTCGCCAAAATTCATATGATGATGTAAGAAGAAGAGATCTTGAGTTTGTTATTAATAATTGGGTCTATTTGAAAATTTCACTCATGAAGGGTGTAATGAGGTTTGGTAAGAAAGGGAAGCTTAGTCCCCGATATGTAGGCCCATATCAGATTTTGAGGCATATTGGTAAGGTTGCTTATGAACTTAGGTTACCTAATAAATTGGCGTCGGTGCATCCAGTTTTCTATGTCTCCATGTTAAAGAAATGTGTTGGTTATCCGACATCTAAATTTCCCTTAGAAGATTTGGGAATTAAGGAGAACCTTTTTTATAAGGAAGTACCAGGTGAGATTTTTGATCAGCAATTCAAGAAATTGAGAAATAAAGAAGTTGCTTCCGTGAAAGTGTTGTGGAAGAATCAGTTAGTTTAGGGTGCTACTTGGGAGGCCGTGGCTGATATGATGTCCCATGATTTCCTCATTTATGCATGTTCATGAAAAAACTTAAGTTTTGATAAAATGAGTAAACTTGATATGTCTTGAATCTCATTCGAGGACGAATGATCCCAAGGGGGAGATAATGTAACACCTTAGATTCGAGAAAGGGTAAAAATTTCAGTTTTTAAGAATCTTGTGTTAGTTCCTACGGTGTCATCCACGGTCCGTGGAACGATCCACGGACCGAGGTGGTGTCCGTGGTTGGCCAGATAGTTTTCCCCAAAAAGGTCTATATCCACGGCCAGGATCAACGGACTGTCGATGGACCCACGGTCTGTGGATGAGGGCCGTCGATCAAGGCCTTAGATTTTAGCTTCTGACGCCAGACGACGGACTAACAAGATGGACCATCGGTTGAACCACGGTCCGTAGGTCGTTACCATCGTCGGTGTCGGCAGTTAAATTGTTAGGGTTTTTTGGGTGGGTCTTTTCCTAATTATTTTATCCTAATACTATGTTGTTTTGCCCTTCACTTAATTACCTATATAAGTGTTTTAACCCCCAAATTTCCCCAATTGAAATCATTGTCTCAAATTTACAAAAGAAGAACAAGTCTTCCTTTCAAAATATTTCTCTCTAGAAACCTTGAAGAAGAAGGGATCAACCTAGGGTTTCAAATCAAGTCTCCAATTCCTCCATTGAAGTTAAGCAATTGGCATTAAGGTATGATAGTTTTCATCCATGGATCTCTTCCATTCATGGAGTCCTAAATTCTCCAACTTATAAAGCTAGAATTCCCCAAATGAGTTAGAGTTTTCTTCCATGTCATGGGTTCCTTTAAATATTTGATGTACTTGATTGATCCATGATCTTTTATGCATGAATTGAGTTAATCTCATGTTTTATGATGATCACCCATGAACCCATGCAATTTCCATTTTTTTCCAAGTTATGATCATATGATGTGGGTTTTGAATTATGAAAGAGAAGTCTATGAAATCAAGCATGTTCTCATGAAATATATGTAAATGTTTTAAGGATACTTTGAGAGTGAAGTATCATGTTGTTGCTATTGTTGTTGAAATGATTTCTCATATACATATGTAAGCATGAATTGTGAAAGGTTTTCTCACATGATAAGGGTTCTTAGGGTTGAAAGGTTGTCTCACCTAAATCAAACCAATGTTAATGAGCTACTCTAATGATGAGGCAAGAGGTGATTACCCATGCTCTTTAATTGAATGACAAGAGACGATTGCCCATGTCACATGATGTAAGGAGAAAAGGCGATTACTCATGTTCCTTTAAGAGCTAAGATGAATATGAATAAGAACTATTCTGTGGACATTAAGCTTAGAACCGAGTGGACAAGTAACGATTATCCGTGTCCCATAACTATGTGCCAACATAGGATTGTCTAGATAGACATTAGCATAGTGGATCTACATAAGTTAGAAGTTCATGGTCCTTACCGTGGCAAGTAGGACAACTCTTTTCGGTGTGGAAGACAACTGATTCCATGATGATAACTCTCATGGTCATATATATTGGTTGAGGCTACTTCCCACAAGTGAGTTATGATGAACTAAGGTTACTTCAAGGAAGTATCTCATGCATGTTTAAGATGGCTATTATGTGCATTGACCATGTTTTATGACTCATATTTTATAACTCTTATCACATGTTTAGCTTGGTCATTGCATCTTATGAAGGTATCTCCCTTTTAGATGTTTTCATACGTTTTATGCATGTCTATCATACTTGGTACATATTTTGTACTAACGCATACTCTTGCCTACATTTTTTCCAAATGTAGGGTCCAACAGTCAAGGTTCCTAGTTTCGTGGCTAGAGTTTGTTGAGGAGATTCCTAGCTTTGGTTAGTCCTTATGCTTCGAGGATGAATATTTATTGTTTTCGGTCTTTCTTTACTTTCATTTTTGAACATGAGGTACGGGTTTCGCCCAGATTCATTCTTTTGTATTAGATGACTTTGAGACAATGTTTTAGACTTTCGCTTTACTTTTATAAAATGGTTTGGACTTGAAATGTTCCGTTATCTCTTTTATTCTATCTCTTGTATGATGAAAGCTAAGTGGCTTGTATGGGGTCTTTCAATGTCTTATACACCATGTTACGCCTAGGGGTTACCTTGAATCATGACAATATTTCTCTCATGTTTAATAATATCATGTTATTGATTTTCAATTTACTTGAAATTGCACAGCTTTTCGGGGAGAGAAAATAAAGTTTAGCATTCAACGCTTTCTTTAGAACCACGGGAAGAAAATTGGCTCTTCAAAAACCAAAAAAAGAGATTTAAAACGCCAACTATTATTTATTTGATTTGATTTATAGATTTTAAAAGATAACACAAATAATTTGATTTGGTATTTAAAAATCCAAACTAACCCAGTTGATGTGTTAATAGAGAAAAACTTGGCCCTACCCCAATTGACATCTCTATTGTAGGCTGTTCAACCTCATAAAGGAAAATATAGAGAATCAAAAAATATGTGTAAAATGGAGTGGCAAACAATATCAACATCCAGGGAGAAGTAGCAAAAATGGCAGAGACACAAAACGTAACTAAAAGAAAAACTAACCTATAAACACATCTCCCCTGATTTTGTGTGCGCGCATAAATAAATTAAGGGAAATCCTTTACATGTTTGTTTTTACACCTAGCACTCTTCCATAACTGCCATTTACAGTAGCAATAAGCAGATTGGTACCATTCGATGCCTCCTGCCAGATTTTCATCACCAATTCTGATAATCTTGACTACTCATATTCAACTGCATCAAACAGGAGGAGAACCATGTCAATTAAGCTTAAAATTTTTATGACAAAAACCCCCCATCAAACCATGTTACTTCCCCTCTCTTCAAAGGATGAAAATTATTGCAAGAAGTATTCAAGAGGAATTTCAAGAAAGTTTTTTGAAGGGGACCAGCTAATCATATCATATCATATGTATGTGAAGTAATAACATCAGGTAAGCTGGAGTTTACTTCATTTTTTTCAATTAATACTATTCTTCTTGTATGGTCAGGAAGCTTGGTTGGTTTCCTTTATCTGAGAATTGAGATTGATAGCTGTTCGAGTCAGCAGTTTCTACATATACAAATGAGCAGACATGTCTTTCTAGAAGAAAAATAAGCCCTGTAAGAAAATAATGCACACAAAAAACACAAGAGGGAGGAAAAGGGGGGGAGAGAGCAAACTTACAATTAGCTGTAGGAAGAGTATAGCAACCCACAAATATGGTCATATTCACCAAACTCGGCAAAGGGTGAATTACATTTTACGGGCACTAAGGCATCACCACTTTGAACGATGCATCAAAAAGGAGATTGACACAATGGACAAGTTGACTTGTGAGAAGTAGAGAACCACTTGTAGAGGCAGGCTGAATGGAACTTGTGTTTGCAGGTTTTGCAAGCTAGCCGTGGGAGGCTATGATTTGAAGTGTGAATGACACTGTAACATATGGGGCATTCCTCCACACCTTCAAATTCCTTGTCAAAATTGCGCTTCCATATGCAAATGGCTTCAGCTAAGGCACCATTCTGCATTGTAGGAAAAATAGGTCATCAACTTTGCCCGCAAAGTGTATGCAGGATCATTGAGAATTATCCAAGTGCTGGCAGGTCATTCAAGAAACACAACTTACACTAAGCAGTTAATTGACATCAAAGATGGTAAAATACCAATACCTAAAAAATTGGTAGATATAAAAGTGAAGGGTGACATTTTAAAGTTAAAAGGTGCACCTCAGAAAGAAACATATGCATGATCAAAGAGCAGAATATTAAATGTAACAGCTATGTATGTCGAGGGCAATAAATTCAAATATTGTTAGGAGACTGACAGATTACAGTAATGAGCAGAGACATAGAGGAAATGATCAGGGTGGGATGGGAGAATAATAATGCACAGATCCAAAGTCAGTGGGAGACACCTGATTACGAAGAAATGACATCATTGACATTAACCACTTTCTCTGCTTAACCTCACTAATGCCAAGGCTCTTGGTACAATCTACATCCACAGGTCGCAGAGGGTAAGATCCCGGAAGACGAATTACTAGGTCCATTCCTGTTTCGTCTTTTGTGTAGGTAGCCACCACTTCACTAGCAGATTTGCTCACGGTGACAGAGAAATTATCATCAGCAAAATTGGCTTTTTTAATCTGCATTTTAATGAAGGTCAGCAAGGCATTTTATGGTCACAAAGAACATAAGTCTTATGCTGGAAGTAAGATTACAAACACAAGCAAGTACAGGTACTTTATATTCATCCAGACTGGATTATTTAAACTGAGAGTATAAGATTCTATAACTGCCAGTTTGCCAGTCAAACTTCCACTTGGCTAGCAAACATCAGGAACTGAAAGAAATATATGACCCTACCACATTCAAAATAAAAATGATTCAGATTTTCAGGAAAACCCCTGGAATTCCCTTTATTTTGGCAAGTGTTTCATGAATTCATTTGAATAAATGTTCAAGTATCTCAAGTGCGTAAGGACGACATTTGTACCTGAGAGAGTTCATTCATAATCAGAGGGGGGCTACAATATGCCCTAGTGAAAAATTCAACGGCAGACGAAGTAGAACGGTCACGTATATCGCTAAACCACCCTCGAACATAAGCGGGAAGAACACAAAGCATGAGGCCAAAAATTGCACCAGCAAGTGAAGCAACTTTTTCTGGTCCGACAGGCCAAAGCGATTCCAAGCAAAATAATACAGAACTAGAAGTGATGGCACGGGTTGCAGATTTTGCTGCTTCTGACACTGAAGCTGGAAGTTGTGAATCCTTCTTTTTCAAGCTTGATGGTACACAAAATTCCAAAGGGATATGCTGGAAAAGGCAATCTAACACTGTTGAAGTAGCAAATTCTTGAATGTATTGAACCATTCTCTCCCTCAGGGGTGATGATGATGGTAGTGATACTACATGTGAAAGTAACAAAGACCAAGCTAGAAAGACCTTTATCTGCAAAATTTAAGGATATTTAGCAAACAGAAGTGGTTTATTCATGCTTCTCCATTAGCTTTGAAGAAGCAAAAAAAGCCCAAAGGGCAGGGGAACAAAAAGCGAACCCGTTCAAATGCAAGCAAGTCCATTTGCAGAGCATCATATGGTAGCTTTTCCAGTATGGAAGAAACTTCTGCCCTAAGATGGAGACTTTCTTCCGCAGAACCATCAGTATCCTGGTTGTTGGAGGCATCTCCACCAGAGGAACATGTCTTCTCGACAGTGTACAAAGATAAGTCAGACACAGGTTCAGTTGAAAGAATAACATAAGCAGCACATCTTAGGGAAGGAAGTGTCTTGGCAGAAAACAGCATTGCATACAAAGAGCTAACTGGCCCTTTACTTAGGCCCCAGATTTCAACTGATTTTACTGCCTTCTCTCTTGCAGTTGAAGAGGACTCGACAACAAGTGAAGCCACTAAGTCCCAGAACTGAGAATGATCAAGAATAGACGATGCTAAAATGGAAGAAGCTTCACTACTATAAGAACTTGCCAAAGCCTGGGTAGCAGCAGTAGAAAAGAACAACCGAAGAACAGCTTCTATAATTCGGTGTTTGGCCATCTCCCGTCTGTCAATTTTCAAGGGATTAGAAGCATCAACTGGCCCTTTTGCTTCAATACCACTTAAATTGCAAAATGAAGAAAATCCAATTAGAGCATTGCTTCCGAGTTTTATTGGAGAAGAGTCCACTAAAACGGTATCGTTGATCCTCTTCAGCATAACTTCCAAATGTTCACAACTAGAACCATCCGTAATAACACCATTCACATTCTCAGCAACTTCCTCCATCACAACAACTGCTGCTTCAATCCACCACCTAAAACGGAATAGAACAAACTCCCAATCATCCTCACTAAAGTCTTCCCAGCAATAAGCAACTGCAACCAGAATCATTTTTGATAACAAAATCTGCACAACCGGCAGCTTGTTTATAACAGATAATGCTGAATTCTTTCTCTGCTTCTGAAATAATTCAAACAGTAACATTCTCTCAGTAGAGCTGACATATCTTTCTGGTCTTAGCCCTTTCGCTCCTTCAATTTGCCGTACAGGATAGCAGGATATAACAAGGTGAAACCAATCTTCCATATCTGAAAATACCAAATTCCCTTACACTTACAACGGAGAAGTTGCAGATTTTGTGAAATATGTTTAAGTCAAATGGATTGGAAAAAGAAATCAGATATTAGATGCATAAGCCAACATATATCTCTGCTACAAATCAAGCCACTAATTTGACTACTTCTTATGTTGTTTAAATCCTTTAGAAAATTGACACATTGTAGAGAGCAGTAATTTACCTTCTGTCGTTTGCCATGCATTTAAGGGTGGAAAAGATTGTGTTCGCTGGAGCCAGTCCATGATAGCCTGTTGCACTTCACAACAGTCAGAAGAAGCAGACTGCAATTTTGCAGAGTCTTGGCCGAATGAAACACTCAAGTGTCTAATGATTACGTCCATAACTGAAGGAAGTATCCTCAAACAATTTATATTTATTGTTCCACCAATATGGAGTTTATTCAAAAGCTGATTGAAAAGAAATACTGCCTTGTCTTTTCCCCATACATCATCTTCAAAAAGTTTAGACACTAATGATACAACAGCTCTCAGGAAGGGTTCTCTAATATTTTCCGCGTTTGTAACAGGAGATAAATTTGAAAGCCTCAGTTCTGCAACTCCCCCATGAATAAGTGCACCATCGAGCAAAATGGTGACAATAGAATCTAACAACTCATCCTCAGGCGTATAACATTCACTGTTTAAATATTCACAGAGATAAGGTAAGAAGGAGCACAAGGCGTTGCCGCCATTCCATTTCCAAGTGCACAAAATTTCAGCTGCCAGCCAGGCACGGGAATACTGACATTGCAGAGTTGTGGTAGGTTGATTACTATGATCCTCAGTTAAAGATGGAGACACATTAGAAACAGCACCAGCAATGATTTTATCAAACCCCATCTTTGGTATAAGTCTGTCTATCAGAGCAACAAACCTGGTACCTTTTGGGGTCTGCAAAAAGTTAAAAGTACAAAACTATGAGATCTTATAATATAGATCTAATGTGAATGCATAACATGATGTAACTCACCTTGGGAAAAGCTAAAACAATGCCACAAAATGTTATAAAACTAAATAGTTGAACAAGAAAGTTAACATAAAAAAAAGGAAACAAGAATGTGTCAAAAAATAAAACCTCACTGTAACTCCCTCTTTTCCAACAAGAACATAGCAGTGAATAGAAATGTAGGTGCACAAGATCATCCCAAAACTGCTCAATATAAATTACTTAAGCGGGAAGGGCACTCACATCAATTGAAGCACTCTCAGTTTTCACCAAAGCTGCTCCTTTCCCATCTTTAATATCTGGTGCAACCAAAGCAGGCCAAGAATCATCCTGGCTTAGAAATCTGTCTAACAGCTTTTGTTCCTCAAACTGATCTTGACAGAGACATTCAAGAAGTTCAAGGACCCAGTGAGAGCATAAAGATGTGACTTCTGCAGTATCCATATTTTCATCCTTAAGCACAGCACTCCTTACAGTCTGGACCAAGATGCTTTCCAGGATCTTTCGACTATCTAGGTTGATACTAAATAGGAACTGGTTACAAATTTTGCGATGGAGAGCATGCACTAGCTCACAAGAAGCCAACCTTGACTTTATTTTTTCTGTGGATTCTTCACCAAGTTCATTGTTGAAGACAGTAGCCATGCTGCATTCCCATTTAATTACAAACATTGCAGCTAAGATTCCTGAAAGCAGCTCAACTTCATGATGCAAACATTTCAATGCAGAAAAGCCACCATCAAGCACTTGTAAAGCAAAATCGGCCATCTCATTCACATCCATAGAAGGTTCAAATCCCAGTTCAGTGTTATTGTCTCTGACAGGTATTGCAGAACACATGTCCTTGACCCATATGAAGGGAGAATCCATCATGAAAACTGTCAACTTCTTAAGAACCTCCTCAAATACTAGTACTAGTGTACTTTGGGACAGAAATTTTGTTTCATCATCTCCTGCTATGCCACCCAGAACAGCACTGCAACAGAACAACAAAACAACCCAAAATAAAACAATAACAAAAAATTAGGGTTTGTCAGTGCTACTAACTGTAGTCTTAAGCAAATGAACAACACCTCCATGCCACTGAAGCCTAGATATTGAGATGGGAAACAAAACAGACTATAACCACAGGTTCCAAATTACAGAAGAGAAACACGTCATCATCCTAGAGAATAAAGTCTTTAAACTTAATAAGAGTGCTATTGTTCCCCATATTGGTTGAGGAAATGGGCTGTTGTCTCCTTATATGGTAGTGGACAATCCTCATACAATGAGTTAATTTTTGTGGTCAAGTTAACCCTCACAGCATCAACACCATGCTCATCCTATCCTTGATGTATAGGACGCTGGGGCCCATGTTCTTTTAATCATGCTCAACTCTAGCACGTAGAGATATGTTGCTTGGACTCTTCAAAAATATCGATGGGTATGTGTCGGATCCTCAAAAAATAGTGTATACATGATATCCAATTCCGGTACGGCAACATTTCTGGAGAGTCCGAGCAACTTAGATGTAGAGTAGGGGTGTTCGTTGGCCAGTTTGGATGGCTTTTAGACTTTTCAGTTTGTCAATTTGGTTTCTTGAAATGCTATATCAATACCAATACTTACTAAAGTTGGTATGGTTTTATTTTTTATCTTTTTGGTTTGGTAACTTCGATTGTTCAGCTTGGATAGAGAATTATACTTTCTTTTTTGTCATTAAGAGATAAATCTTGGACAAAACACTAAAGAAAGTGCTTTTCGGAGCTTCCCATCTTCTAGACTAAGAGGAAAGATCTACCTAATCATATATGAACTTTGGAACTGGACTACCATCAGTTCTGAAATAAATATAGTATATAGGAATTGCAAAACAAAAACAGTTGAAGTGGTGGTAATGATCCGAACTGGATTGGATCTCTTACATTGAGGAAACAGAAAATTAAAGATCAGTGGAAATTTTGAATTTAATTCTCATCATAACAATATTCCATCTGCAATTCATCAAGCAATGACATAAGAATGACACTATCTATTTCTGGTAAAAGGCAGGTAACCAAAAAAAGGTGGGAAAGGTTAAAACAGTGTTGTAGAATGTGTCTGCTTCCTCGCTTAAAGCAAGAAGCGACACGAGGCAGGGGGTATATCGCTACACAGGTATGAATCACAGCGACATGAAAGAAGCGCCCACTTTAGGGGTAAAAGTGTGAAGCTGTAGGAAGCGTATCCTTTTAACTTCTATCTAAAAAGCTGGACAGTTTAAGGAGAAGTAGTACTATTTCTAAAGTGACTTTCTTCTGCAACTGCAATTAGGGTGGCAACCTTCTGCTCTGGTTGCAACTTAGTGCTTCTTTTCTTCTTCAAGCTCCAAGTATGGCCTTCTCTTCTTTTTCATCTCCTCTTCTTCATTTCTCTCGTTGTTGTTGTGGCTCTTTTTCATTCTCTTCTTCTCTTATTTTTCTCAGCTTCATTACTTCTTCAGCCTATATGTTCTTTATTAGTTTTTCCTTTTTTCTTTGCTGATTTATAATTGAAATTTAAATCATTTTATTTCTTCTACTCAGTATTTTAATTCAATTGAATCTATTTTTATTTTTTTGTCTTCTTCTCTCTTTTTTTGTCATGTGCTCTACTTTTCTCCCAGGTTCTCTACTTTTTCATTTTTTCACTTCGTCAATTTGATCGACATTTTAAGTTATTCTGCTTCATTTTTGAGTTTGTTAATTTTATAATCTATTTGTCCTTTTCTCTTTGTGTTTTCTTGTGTTGTGAGATTTATTTTGGTCTTTTTAAAAAAGAAAATGTTTTTACTTTGAATGAAGCGAGCACTTCGCTTCACGGCTCACGCTCTAAGCAAAGCGGGGCCTTGTCATTGTTTGCCACTTCACGCTCTCAAAAACACTGGATTAAAGAATCTAAGGATAAAGGAAGTAAAATATTAGGCCTTTTATACTAGTGTTATAATCTAAAATATGTGTATTGTATAAGTTAGCATGTATTTCGATACGGTCTTGGTACACTGCATTTTTTCCTAAATACCATATACCATACAGAATTTTTCAAAAACTTAAGCCAAATAGCATATCAAAATCTGGAAATTTTGTTTCGATTCGATATGCAATCTCCCACCCCCACCCTCATGCAGAGGGTGTTATAGTGTATGGGTTAGTGTCTCCTTATATAATGTTGGCCAATGTTCATCTCAAGAGTTATTTTTTTGGATCTTTTGGGATTGAGTTAGGGCAAAGATTTTATCTTCTTATCAAGGAGCCCAAAGATTTGATATGTAGCATAAAATTTAGGTTAGAATATTCTGATATCAATTATTAACTCAAGCTTTTACTTGTCGTATAGCACATTGAGATGTTCATTATACAATTTTGAGACAGGAGACAATTACTAAGATTTCAAAGCAAAAGATAATCATTCTTAGTCCCAATAATACAAACAACAACATACCGAGTGTAGTCCTACAAAGTGGAGTCTGAGAGGGTAGAGTGTACACAGACCTTACCCCTAACTCAGAGGTAGAGAGGTGGTTTCCAATAAGACCCTCGGCTCAAGGAAAAATAGTTCAAAGCAGTCCAGAAGAAGTAACAAAAGTATAAGAAATGACGGATATAGTAAAAAACAATAGATAGTAGATAGTAACAGAACAGAACTACAGTAGAATAATATGGTAGACCCAATCATTGTTTTCAAACATTTTCGGGGCGAGTCTCGAGGCGTACCGAAAATGCTCTAGGGCGCAAATTGAAAACGTAGATCTATAGGATATAAGTCCTAAAATTGGGCCATCAGTCCCGAGCGTAAAAGCATACGCCCCAGGTGTACTTTATTTTTTTTGGTTTTTAAGTTTTTGCTTTATATCATATTTTTTTATTATTAATGTAATGATATTTTATATTTTATGGTATCATGTTTTTTCAGGTTGTAGTGATTTTTTCTAAAATGTACAAATTAACTTCCATAGAAAATGACATTGCTAAAAATAATTTTTTAGATAATCGTGTCAGAAATTGATAAGATAGAGCTTTCATAGCACTATGTTCCTGAGACAACTTTATTCATTTTTGTCTTTACTCTTAACACTTTTTATCCTATTTCTTCTTTAAAATATACGAAAAATAATCCGTACAAATATTACTTGAGGGTGGGAAGGACTAGTAAATGTGAAGATGAATGATGGTTCCATTTTAAAGATTATTTTGGCTATTATCATATTTTGTGTTGTTAGTTATTACCTTTCTCAAATAGTAACTGTAATACTTTTCTATATTATTGGTTATTAATATCTTTCCCAGGTAAGAATTACAATATTTTTTTTTGTATATTATTGGTTATTTATTAAATTTTATTTGTAAAATCATTGAAAGTTTTACTTTTTCTTATTTTCTTAGTAATAAAATTATAAAATTGAATATACATAAGATGTACGCTCTGCGTCACGCCCCTGCATTTTAAAATACTGGATCCAACAATAGTTCAAATGATTTTTAAAATATATGGAAATGACACCCACAACATAACTTATTAGATATCAAAGTTAAAATGGGAAAATGCAACCACTTTATCACTATATAATCACTATCTAGTAAATTGAAGGAGTTAGAGCTAGACATGTGTGAAGAAAATAATTCAGGTCTTTTTCACATACCGCATATACGAAACATTGGAAGTTCCAAAAGGTGGAAAAGCTTGAACAACAGAAACGGCAGCAGAATCCAACAGATGATGGTGCCAATGGGCTGCATAGGGAACTTGTACAGTGCTTCTATTGCTAGTTCTTGTTCTTGCTTTTTCAATGAGCATAGTCAATAGAGAAAGGCAATCAGAATTCACAATCCCATCGGCAGATTTCAGTTCTTCCAAATTTGTTGCATGCATAATGATGCTAGCCCACTGTTCCGCTAAGTATTCATCATCAAGTAACGAAAGCAAGAGATCTAGCCGCATGCTAGTAGTGGGACTGTTAGCCTGCAAGCACCATGGGAGAAAGGTTTCCTTGAAGACATGCAAGAATTGTCTTCCTTCGGGTTCAATGCAAAAGATCTCTTGAATTATCTTCCGCGGACTAAATATAGAGACAGCAGCCACCATAAATCTCACTGCATTAGGGGAATCCTAGAATTGACAACCAACATGAGAATGAAAGTGAAACTGAAAGCATTTGATAAAAGCCATAGTAATTCCCACTGCAGGAATTCTAGAATCATTTTATACTAAAGAATGGAATCCTAGATAATACAACTCATATGAGAGAATCAAAGTGAAACTGAAAGATATTGGTAAAAAGAATCATCAAAGCAACTTTTGCTAGGGTCAGGTGTTAGAGTATTTTATTTACCTATTCCCGAAGGAGCAAATACAAATGCATACATATCACTGATCAGGCAGGATTCAGGAATATGGTGAAAACCACAAAAGAATCAATTGTGGATAAGATGAGTTTGGATTTGGGCTTAACCTTATTCAGGGAACTCAGTAGTGAATCATAAACAAGCCAACAATATGCAGCTACAGAAATCTTGGGTCTTTCCTTAAAAGCAATTAATTCCCAAAACATAATGTTCTAAAAAGAAGGCTAAGCTATGAATATTCACTAAAATAAGTGGTCAGCAAGTTTTTGTCTTCAAGGGTTAAAATGAAGAGAGAGAAAAATAGTGTTAGATAGGAACAGGCTTGTCAAACATATCCAAATTTCCTTTTTCCATCTCACACTCTGTCCTCTGTTTTATGGGTTTACAGCCCAAACTATTTTCTACTCACAAAAAAACTATCAAAAGAAAACATTACCAAGGAATAACTTACAAGTGTTCTAATCAAGGGGAATGACTTCGACAATGTTGGTCCCACCAAATAAACTAGAGGCCAAGTTTCACCTTTCCTTGCTGCTTGTTGATTCACTACTGACAAGAACTCAGTCACCCCTTCACCATTCTCAATAGAACTGTCTGTTTCTTGAAATACACCAAGGCAGGTCTCTTGGAATGTTGAACAGAACTGCAAAAGCAAATTAGGTTCCAGAAAAAAGATATCCGAAAGGATTTCAACAATACATTTCCCAAGATCTTGCACATAACCCTCTGTAACTTTGACATTAAGTTGTCTTGATGCCTGATGAGAAGGTTGAATACCACCAGAAGAAAAATCCATAGAAGAAAAGACCCTCTCCTGGTTCTTTGAGCTGACAGAGAATAGGTATTCATGCCACAGCAGCTTTAAGAGAATCTGATCTGTTAGTGTCTGCTGAAATCTGTAGGAATCTGCTGCATCAGAATACCTGAAAGAAGGAATACACGTCTGAGCACAGAACAATTCTCAACATAACAATACAATGCTGACTTAGCTGAGATTTTCTTTGGCATGGCTGCAAAGAGAACAAAGGATACAATTTGGTCAAGTGGGCGACAGTTTTGCAACGAAATGATAAAGGTGGCTTGGGCATCAGAGATTTGAGGAAGCATAACAACAGAAAGGCATGCTTGACACATGAAGTCTTGAGGAAAGGAAAGATCATACTTCCTTGGTGCTCTTTATGTGGGAAGACATGGGAAACTAATAGTCACCTATTCTTACATTGTACTTTCACAACACAAATGGTCCATGTTTCTCAACTTTTCAAAAGCAATATGGACTATGCCAGAACATACAGCTGATATACCAAGTTGTTAGATCAGAAGAGGAGGTAGCAAGAGACGGAAGACCTGGTGTAATTTAATTCCACATAGCATTTGGTGGACAGTGTGGAAGGAGAGCAATAGTAGGAATTTTGAAGATATATCCAATTCATTCACAAGGTTAAATCGAATTGCATTGTATCACTATATTTTTGGTGTAAAGAGATAGGATTAGAGAATTCAGATCAACTTTTAGAATTCTTAGGATCCTTGTAATTATTATGCTTTTTGTTCTTTTCTGATTTTCTAAAGGTCCCCGGCATATCCTTAATGCTGAAGAATACAATGTTACCAATTCTCAAAAAAAACAGCTGACGGGACCACAGAAGTTCAAAGGGAAAAGTTCAGTCGACTCTTCACCTATCAGTGTTTTTCAGGCTAAATAGAAAACATTCTTTTATTGCTTTAAAAAGTGCAAGACGGTCTAGCTGTGATGAATAACTCAAGCTTCTTCCTGCCCACAGATTCACGAAAACTTCAAGAAGAAACTTCTGTGCTTCAACTGCTTGTGCAGGTACAACATCCAAAAATAACACGAGAGCAGGATATGATACTTGCTGCGATCCAAAACAGCCGTTTCGAAGAAAATGCCAGAATCTACTTAAAGCAGATTTTTTTATCTTCAAGCTACTCCAACTCTCTGGAAATTTTCGTGAAAACAGTAAGATCACATCCCACATTGATGGATGGCATGAGGGATCCATTTCTCGAAAAGCTCCAAGTATTGCATCTGCAAGATGTATCATGTCTGTTTCCTTGATAGCATGAGGAATATTTTTTATGAGACTTCTCATGACTGAATATGTTGCTGAGCGAATAGCAGAGCTCTGAGATTTCAGAAATTCCAGAAATAACTTATGAGTAGATAACAAGTTCTCAGCACATGAAATAGCTACGGTCTTGGCTTTAGAAGCACGCTTTGACTCGGCTTCCGAAACAGGCCGTTCAGATTGTGCGGTGACCACAACATCAAGAAGGGTGGCCAACGCCAGTAATGATGAAGAAACTACCTGGGATCAATTAGAGTAGAAAATAAATCAAGACCAACGTGGAGTGGGAAAAAAAAGATAGTAAGAATCTTATGTGAGAAGCAGCGAGAAGTCTAAATTGTTTGACAAGTAAGCAGGTATCTCCATCTGTCAGCACCAAGGAGAAATTCAGGCAATCACTAAATGTTAACAGATATTACCTGCTTGTGCATCTCTTCCAGTTCATCTGATGCCACATTCTTGTCTGACATGCTCTGGGGAGTAAGCTTTAGATTTTCCTCAATGTACCTGAATATCTCTGATGTGTATAAAATCAAGACATCTAGTCTCTTATCTTGTGCTGGAAAAGCAGCCTGATAATATTCACATATGGCAGTAAGGCTGTGATGAAGACTGAACAGCGGAAAGTTTTACTTTATTTTGGTGTATGTTAACACACAACTAAGTCAAGAAGTTCATCAACAAAACAGAGAGAATATAGTAGAACTAATAGCATCTCCTTGATCATTCAGATCATGCCAATTGATTATAAATTCCACAGATTACATAAAATGCCATTGGATTCCTAAAGTGTAGATCACAACACCAAACCATTCAGAAAAAGATTCAAATGGTGCATATTAACAGAGTAGGTACTCTACATATATGTTTTTTTTATAACGAGGTACTCTACATATATGTTTTTTATGCCATGATGAGCAATGCAGAGCTGGTCAAACATAAACAAAGTCTAACCAGTACAAGTTATTATGAAGAAACTGTTACATGTAATTTGTTTATAATTTCACTTCACCACACTCATACGCTTGCACATTGATCTTCAATTTAATTTTGGTGCATAGTACAATTAGAAGAAGTTTATTTGATCTTCATGTTCCATGTGAGGAAGTAGTAAATTTACGGTTAAGTTACTTTCTGAGAAACTCATGAACCTGAAATGATCTTTTTGCAGCTTGGGAAACTTCATAGGCAGAATCAAATTGGGAAAACCACCATGGTCCCATCAAAGACTTCAAATATGGAGCAACGTCTCTTCTGCAAAAAGAGGAAAAGGAAAAGACCACGAAAATCACCTAGAGCAAAGGACAGGAAGCAACCAAATGTTTAAAAGATATCGATGGTATGAATTGTGACAAAAGATTGTAAAAGATACTCCATCCATTTCAAAGTAAATGGATTGATTTGACTTGGGCAGTTTAAATATGCTAGAGGTTGGAACAGAAGAAAAATTCCAAATTATGAATCAAGCTTCAACTAATGGAGAAGAAAGAACTATTTCTAACACAGGTATCATTTGCATCACCCAATCACTAAATGATTTAGGAGTTAATTTTGATAAAATGCAAGTGTTTGTCAACACGTTGCTTAACTAATAACAAGCTAACAAGCAGCTCAAAAACCATCCAGTTTTCATCAAAATAAAGAAAAAAGAGGATAAATTAAGAAACTGTAGACAAGTCATCATAGCTAATTTACTCCGATGTTAGACTTTTGTCCATGTAGCAGAACCAAGAAACTAACTATATCTAGTTCTGACTTATACAAGATAAGTACATACCCAACAACACCAACAAGGTTTGTCATGGTGTCATGAGTTGCTCGTCGAACCTCTCTGTTGTAATCCAGTAGCAGCTTCTTGTATTCAAATGCCTAACAGGAAGAACAGAGGAGTAAGGGCCACTTAAGTGAGTGATAACTAGCAAATATGCCACCGAAACCAGGAAAAAAATATAGTAAGACACTCCGTACTTTCAACAATCCAACACTCTGATGGATGCACCTAACTTCTCATGGACTCATCTCTTCCAGAGCAGCAACATAAATGAGTGAGCATATGTTTTTTGATAACCACTATACAAGTGATCATATTTACAAATTCAAGTTGTATTCATCTGAAATAGAAATTTAAAATGAATTTTTAACTTAATTGATCTGGATCCTTTTTTCATTTTTTGGATAAGGTAAATAATTTTATTCACATATTGGGAAAAGCTTTTGTAAACAAAAAGTAGAGAATCTACATCATAACAGGATTCTCTACAAAATAGACTCAATCATCAAGGAGTCTCAAGGGTGCACCAAAAAGCAATCAAAGACAAAAGGCTATCTCTCAAATGTAAAAAATCATTTTCAGTCCCCTCAAATGCTCTTCTAGTTTTCTCCCTCAATACGTCCCACATGAGCTAGCGAGCAACCTCCAATTGCCTGTCCTCTATGCAACACATCTCTGACAATACCTGACATCACCCACTGTTGACCAAAACAGTTCAAGACCACCCTCCACAAAACCAACGCCATCTCACAATGCAACAAAAGATGATCACCTTCTTCGCCCGAACACTTGCACATATAACACCAACTAGCATAAGTAATATTCTCTTCGTAAGATTCTTAGCCATCAGAATCACTCCCCTCGTTAACATTCATGCAAAAAAAAAACTTCTTCCTCGGAACCCAAACCGTAACTGCAGCTACTTCTGGTAAAATGATTTAACTGTGATGTTATCACTCCTCATCGCCGGCACCCGTCTCCTTGAACCCTCATTAGTGGGAACTATGATATGCTTTATCGTACCTCCTGCAACCTTTGAAACTCCTTGATTCCCAATCTTGTAGATTTCTACTAAACCTGAGATTGTGGATTCCCACTTGTTGAAGAGAGGCGTGAAGTTTGTGGGTCGAGGATTGTAAGTAAGTTTGATGTTTCCTTTTTTCTTATTCTTGAGTTGAATGAGTTCTCAGATGATAACGTGCTAGAATATAAATTTTGTTGTGTAAAGGAATGTAATAATCCTTCAAGTCTTGGTGATTAAGACGTTAAAAAGGTGTTTGCTATTAGTGATGAGGAGATACATATCCTAACTTATTAGATATAGCCATATTTCAGGACCAAAAACGGTTGAATTCTTCAAAATTTTGGAAGGACTCAAAGCTAAATCTTACCACATTGAAATTTAACATTCCATCATTCAGTTTTAAAAGGTAAAATTTCTTCCTATGAGTTGCTTAAAAGCTGAAGGGAACAAGCATGAAACCCAAATATTGCAATCTTATACCATAGGGCATGTTCTTTAAAAGGAGCACCAAATGTGCAAAATCTGTAATATAGATATAGCATGTCCAATCGCCTAGAGATTTCCCTATTTGGCTATTGACTAGCATCAAGGAAAGAGAAGTGAGCATACCCATTGTGGGATTATCGGTATTATCTCCTTCGCAGTCTTTTGTTGGAATAATTGAGATAGTGATGCCAATGCTTTTAGCTGTTAGAAAAAGAAGAATTTTAATGAGCCTTGTCAAATATGAAAAATAAAGAATCTGTGGAATATGGGAAGTTGAGCATATACAAAAATAAGCATAAAGTGTGATACTTAAAACCAGCTGTTCCTAGTTGCTTCTAATTGACATCTCTCATATTCTCCTAACTGGACATGATATCCATTCTATTCTAACAATGAATAATGAAATTACTTTAGTAGTAGGGTCCTTTCTGGCAAGCCTCTTGAGGTGTTGTGTCACTTCACTGTCAATATCCTGACAAAGAAAATAATTAGGTCAGGCGTGAACACATAATTCTATGGTTGCCAGATGAATAGTAGTACCAAGAAAGGGGGAGAATCTTCAGTTGAGTCAACACGGGAACAACCCATATAGCCTCCAAATCCGACAGGCGTAGAACCTTGGGGCAGTAAAGAAGCAGCAAGACTGCAATACCAATATGACAAATATTACAAAAAAAAAAAAAAACACAAACGAAAACTGCAAGAAAGATTGAAAAAACAAAGAAAATAGACCTGCTGCTAGAGGGACGAGACTTGCTTCTAGCTCCATCTCCTTTCGGTCTCCCCATTATTCCGCTTCGGCTTCTGCCTTATTCAAGAAAAAAATTGATTACAGTGCGAACCCCGACTACAATTTATATGTTTGCCAAATTCACGGTTTTGCCTCTTCCAAATTTCAATCATAAACTTTTTTTCTTTCTATTTATATTTATATTTTCACAACAAACAACCCTAATATATTTGTTTATTAGACATAAAAAGTTGAATAATAAAGCAATTGTCTTAATATATAAGCAATATAATATAATATAATATATAATCCTATATTTATATAAAAGAGAACCGTAGGCCCGCCTACGTGGCGTTACCATAAATCAGAATCTCCTTTTAATTTATTTTATTTCTAAAACTAGTCTTTCTCTTTTATAAAAAAGTTGCGACTTTTATGAAAGTTGCGACGTTTATGAAAAGTTGTGACTTTTATGAAAGGTTATGACCTTTTCGAAGTGTTATGAAAAGTTGTGACTTTTATGAAAGGTTGTGACCTTTTCGAAGGGTTGTAACTTTTCCCAAAGATTTGTGACCTTTCCGCAAGACACAATAAACATTTGTTCACACTACCCTTTGTTGTCTATAAATAGAGGAATTTTCTCTTATTTAAGAACAACAAAAATTCTGAACTTTTTCTTCTTCTTCTTCTGGACAGTTAAATATTTGTGTACTTTGCTCCTATTGAGTGGCTCACTGACACCATTATTTTTGTATCAATACACTGGTATGCTTTTTACAGTGATTAATTTATGCTTATATTATTAATTGTTGTTTTTGAGTATATGCTTTAAAATTTGTTGTTTATGTTTCTGCAATGTTATTGTTATAAGTATCTGTTAGTGCAGATTAACAAACATTAATTGAGTATTCAGACAAGTTTTCTCTACTAGAAGTATTGAAGGTACAATAAAAAAATCTCTGACAAATCTCTAATTTATTCATCAACAACGTCATTCCTTCACATACAAGGATGAGAATTTTGTTCATTAAAAAATAATTTGAGAGTTAATTACTTTGCATGCCCATATTTTTTGAATTTTATATTGTAAGTTATCTATTTTTACTAAATTTTATCAGTGTATATTATGAGTACTTTAAGGATTGAAAGTTGATTGAAGTATTAGTCAATTTTTTGAGGTATGCTATTTCAAAATATAGGAAGTTTTTTGGTTAGAATGACTTGTTATTATCATTCAATATTTAATAGTTTACTCCATTTAATGTATGTTTTTCTCTATTTTGTTGTCCACTTAAAATTGTATTGGCATTTTTCGTTTGGTATGTATATGATCTCACTTGGACAAAACTTTCGTCATTTTAATGTTTTTCTTTTTTCCTTCTCATTCGACTCTTTTAAATATTTTTGGTGTGAGTAATGACTATTTTCGGCAAGCTTAATTTGAAGAATATGAAATAAAACCTACCATAAATAAAAGTCATATCTTAAGCTACAAAATATATGTCTATTAACATAGATTTGTTGGTCTTCATGTGTTGAGCATTTGAGTTATCTAGGTTAGACCCATTTTTAATTTTTTTTCATGTTCGAAATATTTCTTTAACATGAATCTAGAAACATTTGATCCACTTGTACTTTCCTAATGCAAAAATTATACGTACATATTTCTGAAAAAGTCGTAAAGTTTCATTGATGAAGCATTTAGAAAGGCCTTCAGAGCAACAGTTTGATGAAGAATGAATTTCTAAAAGGGTCAACAATATTATTTTGTTGTTGTTTCAAATTTATTTTTATCCTTTTATAAATTTTGTTAGAGTAACAAAGTAACAATAACGAAAAGTGCTAAACGTTGGATCTCAGACAAGTAAATTGTCTCTAAAAAAATTATATATGTTGTTGTGGTGTACATTTATTCTAACCATAAAATTATTAGATTCTATATTTTTCATGTACAAAAAAATAGAAAAAGTGATACATCATCGATACATAAAAACATCACTCAATTTTAATAAGACAATTATATCAACAAACATATATTATGATAAATTATGTAAAAGATAAAAATGATTAGATATCAAAATATTTTTAATTATTCATTTAATATTTACAATTCTTGAGATATGTGATAATGTCAAATCATTTAATTTATGTTGAAATGTTCTTAAAATCTACTAAAATTCACTTTTTTTTCTTTCTTATAATAGTCCATAATTGAAAAGGTTGTTCAAAAACTTAGAAAGATTATCGCACGGGTAAATTTCCTTGTATAATATAGTATAATATATAATATTACCTTAAAAGAATGAACTCCTAACTTGAATGTTAAGTTACTATAATATCCCTAACTTAAGTTGTGCCTTTTTTCGATGAGTTGAGACTTTTTCGATAAGTTGTGACTTTTTTCAAAGGGTTGTGATTTTTCAATGAGTTGTGCCTTTTCCTATGAGTTGTGACTGTTCTGATAAGTTGTAACTTTTTTCAAAGGGTTGTGATTTTTCGATAAGTTGTGACTTTTCAAAGAGTTGTGACTTTTTTAATAGATTGTGACTTGTCCAAAGGGTTGTGACTTATCTGAAAGGTTATTACTTTTCAAATAAAACACAAAAACACTTGTTCAACTACCCTTTGTTGACTATAAATAGAGGGATTTCCGCTCATTTTTGAACAACAATTTTTTTTTTTAATCTTCTTCTCTTCTTCTTCTTGTATTTTATAAAAGTTTCATGTTATTTATTGACGTTGAGTGAGTCCGATGTTTAACGGAATATGAGGTACCACTATTCTAATGAAGTAAATCGTTTTATCCTATGAAGACATATTCCATAACCTCGAGTGCTTGAGGTAAATAATTTTAATGATATAATAATTATTTTTTTACTGAATATATACATTAGTATGTAATGTTCCAATATATGAAGTTAACATGATGTAGTCTAATTTCATTTGTTTTTGTTAATAATTTCTCTTGTGATGTAGATATATTCTTTTGAATAACTTTTTCCAAAATTATTAAACTTTCTCAAGAGTTAGATAATTGTTACAATTTGTGTTTTTGATACTCAAGACAAAAAAATTAACTTTATTTATCAATGCTACTTATATGATTTGAATTGTCACGAAGTTTGCTTCAAAATAGTTATTACTATATAAACATTGCACTTTTGTTTTACTTATTTACTATTTCTAAAAATTTCAGTATTTTACATGAAGAAAAGTTCATATGACTTGTAATAATGTTAATTGAAGTTTGTATTAGTTTAATTTTTATTATTTATTAAGTAATTAATTCTTATGAGATAAATATTTTCATTAATGCAAATACATACATATTTATATATATATGGGTAGGTATCTATATTTAAATTAAAGTATTAAATATGTCATGAATGTATTATAAAGATAACAAGATCGTCTAACTTCAAAATATATTATTTTATAATGTTCTGAATTCTTTTTTTTTTTAAAAAAAACAACTCACAACAAATTTGAAAATATGTGGATCTAAACGAATCATTTAAAATTTATCATTTACAAAATAAAATTTATATTTAGTAATATAGAATAAAGATTTTCATGTGGTCCCTGCACTAAATTAAAATCTAATAACTATAAAAAATGAGAACATTAATTAAAAGTCCCATTTATTTATGTAAGTATAAAATTTATTAGAAACGTTGTTATTGCACATTAATTCTTTAGTTATAATATTATAAATTCTCTTAGTTATTACTAATTATTGCAAACGTTATTCACACTCTTTTACATCTTTAGTTATAATATTATGAATTCTTATAATTATTACATTAATTATATCTATCTTTCATCTTTCCTTATATTAACCTTTGACCAATAATTTTTCATATTATTATACCACCCCTATATATGTTATAACAGGGGGTTGAAGTATATGAACTATATCTTTTTTGGGTGTAAGATAGACATGTGATTATATATATGATTTCACAGAAAGAATATATATACTTTAATTTTAACTTTTAGTTTTTTTGATAAAAAAGGTATATCTTTCTCAATTAACTATGAGTAGTCATATAACTATCTTTGACTTATGTACACAGTCAATAGAGAAGCCAAATATGAGAGCCAACAACAAGAATGACATCTATTATGTTATAAGTTATAAAATAAAATTAATATACAAAAATAGTACTAAAAAAATACATCTAAATAGTTTAACGTGTAATACACCTTCAAAGCACATCTGGTTAGATGACAAGAAAAATGCACAACAAATATCGTCTATAAGATAATATTAGTAAGATACAACTAATTATATGATTGACTCTCATCAAATTGAAATAAGTATATGCATTATTGCATTTAACTAATAAAATATTGCATTGACCATCTTCATTGATTTGTGTAAATAAGAGATATATATGACGATCCAGATTAAACATTTACAAAAGAATCTGCAATATTCAAATCTACATTTGAATAAGCAATACTATTTACTGTAACATATATTTTCTGAATTCGTAATCATGTGCAACGCACGTGTTGAAAAACTAATAAGAAATATAAACAAGATATATGGGGAGTAGAATCTAGAGATCCTCTTATTCAAATGTCTTCAAGTCTCTCGGTGTATCTTAGAACGGTGAATGAAAAACCTTATTTATAGGTTGAGAAATCACTCCAAAAGTCACTGTATTAAGTGTCATAATAAATACATACATTCTTATCCAAAAAGGTTCATAGAACCTAAGGAATACACATAGATTTAAGTATAAGTTTATGGATAAACTCGATAAAATTAAATGAAAGGTGTCAATTAAGTTTGAGTTTTGTTTTTGGTGACACTTTGACCAAGAAATGGTCAAATCCACTTTAAAATGCAATTAAGTAAATCTGGGACCAAATTAACATTTTCAAAACTTTCTAATCTTTTATAAAATACAAAAAAAACACTTCATTTTTCAACTTTTATAATTCTATCCAAACCATTTAAAAAAAGTAAAAGAAAATAGATTTTTCTCTTCTTCTTCTTCTTCTTCTCCCAACGTTCTCTTCTCTCTTCTCTTCTTCTTCTTTCTTAGAAAATTCAAAAATCCTACTTTCAACACAAATATTCTCCCCATTATTTTATCTTCTTCCTCATCTCCGGTCGTGATTTTCTCCTCTTTCTGAACTGAAGATCGTGTTCGACTTAAAATGTGTAAGTCATTTTTTTGAAAGATTTTATAATTTCGAAGAACACACTCTTGATACGAAGTTCTTTTCTTGGGTTAATGAACAAGAAATCGCTCTATAGATGTGAAAATTGAATAATGGTGTAATGGTACCTATTATTTTTAGTTTTCAAAGAAAATCGACAAATCCAAAAAAACCCTAATTTTTAGGAAATGTATATGTGAAGAGTCATTTTTGTTGTTGTTCAGTGAAGAGTAATTTTTATTGCTTTTGTTCTTCTTTTTGTGACCATTTTGTTCATATGATTGTAGAAATTTTGTTTTGTTCAGTTGCCCAACATTTTATTCATCTTGTGTCGTATGTTGCAACATATTAGTGATATGTTGGTACATATTTCAACATACTTGTCATATGTTGGAACATGGTGCCTATGTGTTAGAGCAACAAGATGATCGTCTGTGGTAACAGAAGATTCATTTGTGTTAACAAAAGGTACAATTGTGGCAATATAATGTTCATCTGTGTCAACATAAGTATAAATTCTTACCTTTATTATTTTATTTACCTTGTAGATAAAATGTCACAAGGAGCTTCATCTGTGGCAATAGCTCAATCTTTTGCTAGTGCTGCTTCCTCATCTAACATTAAATGTTCTTCTTGTCGATGCGAAGGATGTGAGCAGCAACATAATATTTTATTAATCGTGTTAAATAACTCACTAATATTTTTAAGAAAATGACATATAATATTGACGTCCATACATCCAAGAATATTTCACAGCCTTTGAAGTGTAGAAGGTTGAAAAAATCAATTTCTCGATCACTATCTATAATTAGTAAAAGAATAAAAATCAGTGGCTACTGCTACAGTATCTTCCTCAATCGAAAAAGGGAAGGGGAAAGAGAAAGAGAAAGAGAAAAAGGAAGAGAAAGAGGAAGATAAAGAGAAGAAAGTTGTCAGTTGTGATGTGAAGAATCAACAATATCCATTTGAAGGTTTTAACATTGACGGTGAGGGTCCAACTGAACTAATGTCATCCTTCTCACAATGGATAAATGAGGATCTTTACAAGCATCATGTAAAAAAGTAAAGTCATTCAACTATTATTAGTACTTTTTGATGTCCACTAAATATATTATTTTTAATGTTTACACAATTACAGAAGAGACAAGGATGATCACTACTCAGTCAATTGCTCGAAACTTGAATTCGATCGACTTGATTTTGTAGTTGAATTTCCCAAGAAAAAGGATTTGTTCTACGTAATGTCTCAACCCAATGGGTGTTGGACTGATGAGGTAAATCCATGCCCACTTATGTTTTGATTAAGACATGAATACATACAAATAATTGATACAAAAATACACTTGTTAATGCATTTGTGTAGCATGTAGATGTAATTTTGTACTATTTGCGGAAGAAGTCGAAACAACAGTCATTCTAAATATCGATATACCACCACTAATTGTTTTTTCAAAACATACATTGACAAGGGCCAGTGTTGTTCCTGAATATGAGAATAGAATTGCTTACACTATCAAAGGGTTTAATGTACCTGCTGGACTGCCTTGACACCTCACAAATGAGGTTTATGTCCTAGTAAATTGTAATGAAGAGTTTCATGGGGTCTTGGTTGTCGTTGTATTGAAGGAATGGTGCATAATGGTGTATGATTCGATGTCCTCATCAAGGACTAACAGAAAATTGTGCGACGAGATTCAAAAGTTGTCTACAATGTTGCCAAAAAACCTTGAATCTAGCGGGTTTTTTGAGCAAAAAGATTGAACCAATTGACCAGTTCTTGAATCTTACCAGGGCAAGAATAAATCTTACCCATTCGAAGTCAAACATGTTACTGGTATTGCCCAACAAGCAAACAATAGTCCGTAAGTAGTATCACATTATTATTTTTGTCTTACCACTATCGAAATGTGATCTTAATATTAGGTTTATTATATTTTCTAATTGATGGTATACCATGCACTGATTGTGGACTTTTTGTTGCTGCATACGCTGAGTTTTTGAGTGATGGACTACAAGTACCATCTTATGAAATTATTTCTCAATCCCTTCGCTTGAGATAGGCTTCACTCCTATGGAATTATAAGATTTTAAAGGCTTAGAGTTGTTATGTTAGTAACAATGAAGACCCACGGAGGCCTAGACCTGAAAAAACAAAGTTCATATGTCCAAATGAAAATGTTATGGTTACCACCATTGATTAGATTTAGTTTTGATGGTTATGTATACCATTGACATTTTTTGTTGATAAGTTGTAAAAAACAATTAGTGAAGTGTTCATTTTTGCTGATAAGAGTAATGATTATTATTATTTTTACTTTGTTGAAACATATATAGCCTTTGTGGTAAAAAAAAAAAAATCACATAATTATCTGCATGGGCTCCAATAGGAAGGTCATATATGGCAACATATATAACAGTTGTGGTAAAAAAACTACAAGATTATCTGTATGTGCCCCAATAGGAAGGTCATATGTGGCAACATATATAACATTTGTGGTAAAAAAAAAAACCAGAGAAATATCTGCATGTGCCCCAACATGAAGGCCATATGTGGCAACGTGTATAACATTTGTGGTTAAAAAGCTACAGAATTATCTACATATGCGCTAGCAGGAAGGTCATATGTGGCAACATATGTAACATTTGTGGTAAAAAAATAACATAATTAGCTGTATGGGCTCCAACAGAAAGGTCATATGTGGCAACATATGTCACTTTGAATTGTCATATGTTGCAACATTATACTGTCAAAATTCAAAAAAAATTCAAAAGGCAGAACACGGTACCATCCTTTTTTCCTCTCTCCTCTATAAAAGGATTATTCATATTCCAAACTTGTTTCTTATTCTTTCTTCCTTCATCTCTCAACCCTTATTGTTTCTCCATTTTTCTTCTTCAAAGATCCAGTTGTTTTTGCAATATTTTCTACCACTAAGTGTAATTTGTTGTGATATTTTCTACAAGAAGTCGTTGTTGCCCTCTTCATTCTTAATTTATCGTCGATATTCTCAGGTATAATTTAATTAGGGTTTTGAAATATTTTTACCTGTATTAAATCAGGACCTTTTTAGCAGTTTATCACTTATTTGTTTGTAGGATGGTTGGTTTGGTTTGGTTGGTTGGTTGTTATTCCTTTTGAAATATTATCTATTTTCAAAAAGCTTCAATTTGTAGTTGGTTTTGGTTAGGATTTAGGGTTTTGTGGTTGCTTCATTTGTGGTATTTGGGTGATGTTTTGTTGTTTGTGTGTTGTTGTGTGTCGTGTTGTTTTGTTTGGTTGTTGTTGCTTTTGTTAAGAAATATTTAATTTTATGGTTGCAGATACAAATATAATGCCTGTCAAAAGAAAAACAGTATTAAAAACTGAAACAACCGACACAAAGATTCAGAAGAAGCCTAAGACTAGTAGGAAGAATAAGAATGAAAATTTCAGTTCCACTATTTTAGAAGAACTTGCATTTGAAGCCGTTTTTTCTTTTCAAGTAGAGTTGGGAGCTCCTTCTCAAGTAGAACCAGAAGTTTCTCCATGAAGTTTTTGTAGATGAAGAAATAAGTGAAGAAGAAAAAAATGAAGTTGAGGAGAAAGAAGAGAAAAAAAAAAAGAAGTTGAGGAAGAAGAACAAAAAAAAAAAAAGTAGTTGAGGAAGAAGAAGATAAAAAAGAAAAAGTTGAGGAAGAAGAAGATAAAAAAAAAAAAAAGAAGTTTAGGAAGAAGACGAAGAAAAAAAAGAAGTTGAGGAAGAAAAAGGAAAAATAAAGAAATTGAGGAAGAAGAAGAAGAAGAAAAATGAAGTTGAAGATGATGAGATCAAAATTGTCAATGCACACACTTTTCTTGTGCATTTCCAGACTAATGCTATTGGTGATAGCATTATGAGGTTAGCCATGGGAAAAACTTTCGACTCCTTCAGGATCATGCTCCAGGAGAATGGTTTCGAAGATTTTTTTAGGAATAGTTCTTTTGGTCATTTTCTTGATTTGCCAAAGAAAAATAATGCACGTTTTCAAATGTCCATTGTCTATGAACTTTTGAAAAAAAGGTTCATTTTTCGAAATCCTGAAAAGAAGGATGAAGTTTTGATTAATTATTGTGGCATGCCACTATTCTTTGGCATAAGAGAGTTTTCCATAGTTTCAGGCTTAAAATGCCATCCTCCTTTTGAGCCAATCCCTCAATTCACAGTAAAAAAACAACCACGAAGACAAAAGAAAGGAGAAAAAGAAAACAAGTAAGGAACAATCAACTAATGAGCAGGACTTGGTGTCCCTTGTTGGCCCAAGCTTCAAAAATCCTGATTTGATATATTTGTTGAATAACAAGGATACATCAAAGAAGCACAAGGAGTCATTGTGCTACTTTGGTTTGTACATAATGTACTTTTGGCCAAAGATGTCAACAACAACATACCCCTTAAATTGGTGAAGTTATCTGAGGATATTGAGGCTTTCAACAACTATCCGTGGGGTCATGACAACTTTGAATTAACTATCAAATACTTGTTGAAACCTTTATCTCCAAAGGCCAATAAATTATTTGGTTTTCCATGAGCTTTCATTGTAAACATAAATGTTCTTTATCTTTTTATATTTTATTGAATAATTCAATATTTGATTTGTGACATGTTTTCCTTTCTTATAGGCTTGGGCATTTGAAGCCATTCCTCATTTGATGTATCAAGTAACTGCAGAAGAAGGGATTTCATCTCCAAGGATATTGAGATGGTTGAGAGCAAAAAATACGAAAAATCCTCCAGATCTTTTTAATCCTCCTTAGGATGCAGTAAGTTGAAGTTGTTATATTACAAATTTGAAATTGTCATATGTATCAATTGTTGCTACAGATTAGGAATATGTTGCTACAGATAAGTCATCAGTTGCTGCAGATGCCCCATATGTTGCAATAGATGCATCATCTCTAGTAATATTTTACCCTATCTGCAATAACATGTGACCCATATGTTGCTACAGATGATGCATATGTTGTAATATGTGACATAAATGTTACTACAGATGTCCATATGTTGCAACATATGGCCCCATCTATAGCAGCATATGACCCCATCTGTAGCAACATATGACCCCACATGTTACAACATCTCACCCAAATATTCCGACATATGACTTATTTTTATAATTTTAGGTTGTGCATCTATGACTTGTTCCAACAAAAAAGAAATTACAAATGCCATATCTAATTATTCTAGGGTTGGTTGAAACCTTATTTAATACTGTAGTGGATAGAGTTAAAATGGAATTGGCTGGAGCAACAACCATAAAAAATAAAAGAGTTGATAATGAATTAGTTGTTTTTTATGGTGTTGATATTGGTGGTGGTATTGATGCTGGTGCTGGTGTTGATGTTGGTGGTGGTATTGGTGCTGGTGTTATTGGACAAGACGAAGGGGCTACCTTTTGTAGAAAATGCTCTGGCTTTCTATGTGAAACGTGCAAGAAACAAGATGAAGATTCTATCATGTATCTTCAAACATTGAGTCAGACTGTGAATGAATTTTAAAAACAAGAGGGGGTCAAGGTCATTCCATCAAAGAATGTTAGGGATCCATATACTCCACAGGCCAGGAGGCGAAAGAAATCCTTTATCAAGGCAATATAGAATTTGAAGAAGAAAATATTTAGAGAATGGCCAATAGATGTAGGAGAGAAACTGTTGGAGCTCAAGCAAGTGAATGTTTATAAGTTTGTGCCTATAGCTAAAATGACCAAACTGGTGGAACTGATGAGAGTAATGCCTCATGCGGGAGAGGCAGTTAAGATATCTTGAACACTATGATTCCACAGATAGAATTATGGATCTCAACTTCTATACCAACTTAAAACAAAGGTATGACAGTATCAGCAAGGAGGCAACAAGAGTTGGTGGCAAAAGCTTTACATAGTTACTTAATGAGTTTGTATGGAATGACGATATGATTGACTGCATCAAGGGCATTAGACCATATCCCGGAGGCATAGATTAGATTTGTACAAAAAGGATTCTGGTAGTCATGAACTCTAACAATACTAATTTTGTGACTCTTGAGATCCTCTTGCATAGGGTCGCTTGAATGTTTATGACTGCAACCTGATGTATATGGAACATGATAAGTTTTTGTCATTCATACAACCCGTGTTCGACTTGTTGCTAATCTTGTTGAGGCAAAGTGGAATAATGAAGCATTTGCCAGATAAGTTCCTCAATGAACCACGAGAATTTGAAGGTCAATTGGAATCCATGGTAAAAAATCTCACCAGTGCCACGTGCGGGTCATATTTGCTTGCATTTATTGAGCCTTTGATTACCAACACACCAATTCAACCTCCCAACACCTTGTTGTGTGACAATACAGTTGGTCAATTGCAATGGAATTGGGTTGTTGGGATAGTAGATAACAACTTGATGCCTTGACAATGTGTTTGTAAATTAAAGACAATGTTTTATTTTATCTGTGTTGTTATATGTTATGTTGCTTGCTTCAACCAATTCCCTTTTAACTCTATCTATCCACTACATGGTCAAATGCTGCACATAAGGGTGATCTGTAGCAATAAATGAGTCATCTTAGAGAAATATATGCCTAAAATGAGTCATTTGTAGCAACATATGCCTAAAATATTACAACATTTGACTCATATGCAGCAACACATGGGTTATTTGTAGCAACATATGCCTCAAATGTTGCAATATTTGACTCATATGTAGCAACACATGGTTTATCTGTAGTATTATATTCCTCTTATGTTGCAATATTTGACTAATATGTAGCAACATATGTGTGATCTGTAACAACATATGCCTCAAATGTTGCAACATTTGACTCATATGTAGCAACACATGGGTGTTCTGTTAAGAACAAGTAAAAATGTTAAAAATGTTGGAACATAAGTGCAAAACTAAACATAGTTTATTTATTTCGACAACTATGATAATTTTAATGGTTGTACACAACTACAAAAGAATTTTCCATCCTCCACAATATTCTCCTTTTTGGTAATGCTGAAAAATAGAAAAAAAAACCACAACAATCAACATGAAAATTAGCTTCCAGTTGTTACAACATTTGGTCTTCTTCTTCTCCTTCATCACCCATTTGTTTCTTCTTTTAATATGACTTTGACTTTCATCATCAATTTCCAACTCCTTAATTCTCTTCGCCAATCTCAAAATAACGAAATTGGATCGTATATCAACATCTTCATGGTCCCTCCATCTAAAGAAGTTGCATGCATTCTCCTAAAATACACGACAAAGAAATATTAATTAAACAAAAACCAAAATAAAGACAAACAACCGATCTCCAGACCAGGATGTAGAAATATACATACACGATAGCGTGGACAAGACTAAAATCTTCGACCTGGATTGTTCTTTGACCATGACGTTTGCATTGAAAGTAAGTCTCCATGTTTGCAATAGATTTTCACACTCAACATGGGATCATTCTCATCATTACAAATACGCTTCAATATTGCATTAGACATTATATCAAAAGTAACAAAAACACACAAAACTCATCATGAGATCTCTAGTACTGAGCTATATTTAAAGAAATTCATTCTTACCCAACAGTTATATTGCAAAATAAATGATTTTATTATTTGACAATACATGACAATTCAGAGATTATTTATTATTTGATTTAACTAAACCCAAATCAATTAGTTGCATGTGAAAAACAAAGAACAAAAAAGACTGATGAAATAAATAACATCATTATATCCCATGCACTCTAGATATTTGAGATCCATGCAAAAAGAGAGAGACAAGAGAGAGAAAGCGAAGCGAAGCAGCGAGGAAGAAAATGAAAACCCTATTCTTGAATGAAAATGAAAACATTTATATACATCCCTTCTAGAAATGAAATAATGGGATGATTGGGTCAATTTTAGAGGTTGGTCTTACTAATGGCTTTTATGAAGTACTTACGTGTTTAAAGCTGCTGCAACATATGTTGCCACATATGGCATTTTTACTGCAAAATTCAACATTTTATCCAACCGAACGTGCATATGTTACCACATATGACATTTGACGGATGGGTTAATTGATAAATTGAGCAATTTAACATTGAAAAAAAAATCTTAAATTGGACCATATTTTAGTACTTTAGACTATAACTAAGCAATAAAAAATGCTATAACACTTGGAACAACGATTTACAAGGGTGTTATATAACTATCATATGGAATTACTTAGTCATTGTATGATGAACTAGTGGTATGATAGTATTTGTAAAAATAATTGATAGAGTTGATGATGGTTGTTGTATTAGACCATAATTTTGTACTTAGACATGTTGTAGGACTATATATTAGTGTTACATGTTGTGTTAGGTCACAATTTAATTGAATTAATACCAAAAACCACATTCTAGGATATACATATGTTGCCACATATGACATTTCTTTGCAACTTCTGTTGCAAAATTCAACATTTTATCCTACAGAATGTGCATATGTTGCCACAGATGACATTTGACAGATGGGTTAATCGATAAATTGAGCAATGAAAAAAAAATCTTAAATTGGACCATATTTTAGTACTTTGGACTATAACTAAGCAATAAAAAAATGCTATAACACTTGGAACAACAATTTACAAGGTTGTTATATAACTATCATATAAAATTACTTAGTCATTGTATAATGAATTAGTGGTATGATAGTATTTGTAAAATAATTGATAGAATTGATGAAGGTTGTTGTATTAGACCATAATTTTATACTTAGACATGTTGTAGGACTATATATTAGTGTTACATGTTGCATTAAGTCACAATTTAATTGAATTAATACCAAAAACCACATTTTAGGATATACATATGTTGTCACATACTACATATCTATTGCAATTTCTGCTGCATAAGTCAACATTTTATCCAACAGAACGTGCATATGTTGCCACAGATGACATTTGATGGATGGTCAAAATGAGAACACTAAGAAAAAATAAAAAATAATTTTTTTCAGATTAAATATTTTAAAAAGAACAAATTCAAAAATCAGTACAAAATACAAAACGATCACTTTTTCCCCATGAATTTGTTGCAAGTAATGTACATATGTTGCCACAGATGATTAATTAATACCGCACAATAGTATAAGACAAAATTTTAACTACATAATCTAGTTCATATCACAACTGCATAATTCACAATGAATATCATATTCATCGTCACTTTCCTTGGGCCAACCATTCTTGCGAACGCTTGCTCATGTTGATGAACAATGTAACAAATGAGTTCTTTCTCCCAACAAATGAGATTCTGACACCCACATTCCATGTAAAACATAGCGCAACTTGTGTTGACATCTCCTAATTTTTAGTGGCTCCATCTTTTTCATGTTGGCAATGAACATTAAGCCTTCTCTCATGAATTCACTGCCCTTGAAGATTGAAATTATGGCGAGCACATAGGATGCACCCATATGGCCTCCGTCTACTTCTAGATTAATCATTCCCAATGCATTTGGATCATTATGGTTGAAAAAATCAAACTACAGAAGAAATAACACATTTACAAGGCATAATACATTGACAAAACTGTGAATACATACGTAAAACATTAAAAATTACCACATTTTTTCTATATAAGACTTCTAAATCCCCCGATGCTCTGCACATTTTCAAGAAAGAAATGGATTTTCAAACTTCTGACCAATGGTTTACCGGCCATCTACAATAAGGAAAGTCGACCAATGTTACCTTTTGATATACAAAAGATTCATTACCGACTTGATTAAGGACCCTGGAACTGAGAAATCAAATCAAATAGTTAGGAAATCAAATTAAAGAGAGGGAAAAATTGATTACTATACATATATACCTTAATTTAACATTCATTAAATCTTTGAGGGAGTCGGAAGTAATTCTTTCAACGATATCAATTAGTAGACACCTCATAAATGATTCAATGTAGTTTTTACTCCTAGACATTTTTGAATTTTTTTGAAAAGTTGCAAAAGTCTTGTGTGTACTTCTTGCTATATTATATAAGTTATGTAATGGATGTGATGTGAAAAGTTGCAACTTATGAAGAAGAAGAGTTTGCAACTTTCGACTTTTCAAATGCAAGTACTTATTTTTTTTAAAAAAGGGTAAAATATGAAGAGTTGTAATTAATTTTTTTCTTGAAAGTTGTTCCAATGACAGTAATGATTGATTGTTCACACACGTTACACGTAATTATTTATTAGAAATATTTTGGAATGGATGTGTTATTCTGTTGTAAGATCTAACAAATAATTGACATATGTTGGAGCATATGCAATATTATAATGTAAGATCTAACATATAATTGATATATGTTGGAACAGATGCGTTATTATGTTGTACTTGTAGCACATAATTGACATATGTTGGAACATATGCAATATTCTATTGCAAAATCTAACACATAATTGTTATATGTTGGAGCAGATGCAATGTTCTGTAGTAAGTAGCAACACATAATTGACATATTCTGTAATAAATGCATCAGTTCAAAATAAATCACACATTTTATATAAATAACATAACATAAGTTAATTCAAATTAAGATAAGAAGATAGGAAACATCATCCTCAAATAAAAAAGAACATTCATTAAAATTCAACAACACTTATGGAGCATTTCGATTTGGGTTTGTAGTTCTTTTGTGGCCAAAGTCCTTACATACGAAGCATTTATTTTTTCTTATTGCAAATGATTCACCAACTCCACACCGTCTGTTATATCTTTTTCTTCTAGGTTTTCTTGGATCAACATATGGAGGAGGTATTTCTATCTCCATGATATCCAAAGGGACAATCCAGGAATCTTCAGGTGGCACCGGGAAGGGAAGAGAGGTCTAGCGCATCTTGCCACGCATGAGAATCTATGAAGTAATGATCATCCTAGATTAATTTGCTCTAGTGTAATGATTGCACCAAGCAAGCTGCCTTATAGTGGCGCAAAATGGACTCATTCTGGGATGGCATTACAGTGTTGCTGATAAATTCATACCAGTACCTTGCAGCTATATGCAAGTCCCTTTTCATTATCGGGACCCCTACCTCTAACAACTTTGGAGTGCCATCACAGATAATAGGAGCCAGCCAATTTTTTATTTCCTCGAACGACTTAGTCTTCATCCTGTACTGGTGAGGGTCGGCAATATTATTGGTGCATTCCAAGACTGCATTTATCGTAGTGCTATCACACAATACTTTCCTGCCCGGGACTACCACGTGATTGACTTGTTTGAATTCAACTGCTTGCTTCTTTCTTTGTGGTATCAAGGTTGCATAAGAGACATAGAACTCCCGAATCTAATTTGGAATGTAAGGGCCACGGGGTTTGGTTAAGATTTGGAACTTGTGAGACTTCAAGAAATCCAATATTTCTGGGTACCTGTCGATAACCCCATTCGTAGACAGACATTTTTTCCTCAAGAATTGTTCTCAATCCCTCTTTAATCTGTTCATTGACTTTGGCGGAGGACCCTGAATTGGAGGTGCCAGCACCATTGCTTATTTAGGGACTGGAGGAGTAGAAGTGGCAGGCTGAGAAGTTTTGATCCTGGACGGATCATTTAACTTTTAGATCGTAGCTCTGCCTTTTGCGTTAATACCAGCTCATTATCATCTGATGCTACAGTTTGAGGTTCTTGGTGCTCACTCTTACAAAGAAGCAATGAGGTAAGTTTCATATATGCTTTTGCTGTCGGAGCTGACCTCTGGTGATGTCGGTGCTGTAACACTCCGAAAAATGCTAGGTTTATCTAGAGACTAAGCATGTGAGCTAATGTTGAGGTTAAAGGAGGTTAGTGAGTTAACGTCAAGATTCGAGTCATAAAATAAGTTCCCTAACCTAGTACTAAGGTCCTAGAGCTTATACGTCAAGGCAAGGCTCCCATAAGGACCCCCTAAAGGTCCTTGATGAGAGCCAAGAGGCTGCTCCAAAATCTTCCACGAGGCGTGGACTGAATCATGCCCTGTAGATGGGAGCGGTGAGTCCAGCCTTATCCTCCACCAAAATCTCCCAAAAAAAAAAATTCCATGTCTCAGCCCCATTCCACAGACGTGCAACACGGTCTGTGGACCAGCTCACACTTCATAGATAGGCCTTATGAGTTGACTCCCTCTCTGATCCAAACGACGGAAGCACATCACGCTCCTTAGACCCACCTACGATCCGAAGATGGGGGAGTCGTGAACGTGGCCTGCACATCTATCAAGGACTCGGCCTAGGTGAGGATACTTTGGTAATTTACTAATTAATTAAGTTAGGGTGTGGGATGGTTATATTTAGTTGCTTTAAGTATATTAAAGTATTAAACAAGTATTTTAACTCTCATAACTCCAAAAACATTTTCCAAATTTTCTCTTCTCTCTCTAAGAAGTTCCTCCATTGAAGGACAAAGGAGAAGGTCAATATTATGGTTCAAGCGTCAAGATCCTCAATCAAATTTCGTGGGTTAACATCAAACAAGGTATGAGAACCTTGATTCATGAATACTTCCTCCATGAAGCCCTCTCAACTCAATTTGAAAAATGGGTTTTGATTGTTCAAAAACTAGGGTTTTCATTCTAGTCATGGGTTCTTCCTAAAAATGTTTTCATTATGGATGATTTGACGTTTTAATGGTGATTTTATAGTAAAACTCCCCATGAACCCATGAACTACCCCCATGATCCCAATTTCATGAAGTTCACTAAAGGTATTGATGCTAGGTGATTTCTACTATGTATTGTAGTTATGTTAATTTGGTTGTGAAACCTTGCCTTGTTCATGTTGATGATAGTATATCCTAATGTAAGTGTGAGACTTGGTTCATGACCTTGCAATGGGTAAATTGTGAAGGATTGTTCATGATTATTGATAGTTTTTGAGGAACTTATAAACTCATTTGAAAGATGAGAATCCTATGACTATTGTGTGAACTGAGGTGTTGTTGGAAGACTAATTTCCTCTATCCTTACACATATTTATGTATAAATTGTCTAGGATGATGTTGATGTTGTTGTGTTGATTTAAGGGCTAGTTCTCATGAAAACACTATGAATAATGAGGTGAAAGTTACTCAGCCTAAAATGATGATTCTAATGTGAAAGGTAGTTCTCACTTAAATGAATCTATGAGCTATTTTGTGAGTTGTATTGAATGAGGAGTAAAGTATGCCTTCACATATGTAGATACCATTCCATACTAATTATGTATAATTGGGAAATAATGCTTAGTACCCCGTGGATATGGACAATGAGGAAAAGGCCTCTCCGCTAATGCAATAGGTTGGGTCATCTATAGTAAACTTATGAGATGGAATCTCCTCCGCTAATGCAATAGGTTGGGTTTCTAGTAGAAATATCCCTATCCTATAACTATGTGCCAAACATAGTACTTAGCCAGTGGATCGACTTAGAAGCTAAATATAAGTAGTTCTACCTTCGGCAAGTAAGAACGCCTTCTTTTGGTGTAGGATTATATGACACCGGATTCCATGTAGCTCACATGGTCTATGTCAGTTATGGCTAATATTCTCTAATAATAATAAGATAATGAATATGATAGGAACTATACTATGACTTCTTAATGTGTTTACTTGGTAGGAGTGGAGGTATGTGACTTCACTTTTACGTTGCATAATGAAACTTATTAGGATGTTGTGGAATGGTTTCCTTATGGTTTGATAAGATATGAATAGATGACCTTCCTTATGTTTAGTTCATGTACTTGTATAATTTCTTCATTAAGACTATGGATTATGGTAAGCTTGAGGATTATGGTAATGAATATGTGGCTTCAAGGAATGCTTAGTAAGGTTGGTATTATGGGATGCCAACCATACATTGCACAAGTGTTCTTAGAGGTTACTAAGGTATTTATATCACTATATTATGAGTGTATTATGACTATAGCTTGTCTTCTATGTGAAATTGCATATTGGCTTTCCAAACTTGATAAGTGCATACTCTCACGAAAAATGTCCTATTTAGCATATTTAAATGTTTTTATGCATGTTTCCATACTTAGTACATATTTGTGCTAACCCCTTCTTTTCTACATACTATGAGTGTAGGTCCTGGACGTTGATTCATTACTTCCTACTACAGAGTAAAGCTTGGGTCGACTATTCCCTAAGTTTTGGTGAGTCCTCCAGTTCGAGGACTAGATTTTCTATTTCAGTCTTAGTTTTATTAGTACTTTCTTATATTAAGTAAAGGGTTAAGTCCCTAATTTCCTACTCTTATGTTAGATGGTTTCTAATGAGACAAGTCTAGTATTTCCACGACTATTTATTTTTGGAAGGTGAAGTTTGACTTCTGTTTAGAAAAGTTTTAATTTTCCGCATTATTTCTTATGACATTTTGTGTATGATTATGCTAAGGGCTTGTATGCGACCCCTTCGGGGTCAACTACACCATGTTACGTCTAGGGGGTAACCCCTAGTCATGACAGGTGCCTTGCCTTTTCCTTTGCCCTTTCCACTAGTTGTGCGGAGTTTTGTGGTCTTGCCCTTGGATGTAGCTGCATCATCATTCAGTGTAATCCCCTTTGCTTTCCCTCGGGGTGGCATGTTTCACCCTGCAACTTTAGGTCTGGCCATGCCTGCAAAACATTTGGAAAAAGTTAGTCAATATTCATATCAAAGCACAAAAAGCTTACTGCAGGTAGACTCGCCGATCAACTTAGCGAGTCACCTAATCTCTTTGGCGAGCTAAGTCGGGTTCGCCTAAAGGATTGGCTTAATATTCTCAGTAAGTTGGTGATGGGAGGTCACTTTCGGTGATTCGCCGATAATTTCAGCGAGCCGAGGCTAGCCTGCCAAAAGTTCCAGTGCAGTAAGGGTTCATGGGTACTAACAAAGGGCAAAACAAAAGATGATCGGCGAGTCGCCGAGTGCCTTTTGCGACATGAAGCATCTCACCAAAAGTTACAGTAGCCAACAACATATACAACTTGAAATTAAAGGTGATGCAGGGATATTAGGTGAACTGCTGAGTCATTTGGCGAGCTCGACCCAGCTCGCCAAACGACCCAACGTGCCTATTTTCTACCCCACTTCTCTATTTCAACCCCGCGACCCTTGAAAACAAAATTGAAACATAGACTAGGTAAATTAAGTTTAGAAGCATAGCACCCATCACCCCGAGATATTCATATTTTTTCCTGTTTTGCTAAATTTGGCCATTTGACGACTTTTGCCCTTAAGAATGGTGTCACCCACTCTATCATTGTACAATTTACGCCATTTGGCACATATATGGGCTACTCAGGCTTCACCCTACCAATATAGCCAACATGCAAGCATACCCCACAAGATTTTACTCAATTTAAGACAAAAATTTATGGGCATTCGACGATAAAAACAATACGGGCAAGATTGTCAAGTTTACAAATAGGCATATTCAAAACAACTAAGATCAGAGAGGCCCAACACACATCACTTAGATACGATCATTTGCGAATGAGTACAAAATGCGATAAAAATAAACATGGGATTCGAAAAACCAACCTCTTATGCTGAATAATATAAATTTGAGATGCTAGGCAGCAATGTTTTCCAACTCCGAGCACAAATCAACAACCAAAATACTTATGGAATGCAAGAATGGTGAAAATACTAACTTGGGTGCGAGTTTGTGAAGTTTAAAAGTGAGGGAAAGTGAAGAGTTTGAAATTCTAAACCCTTTTGCCATATATAACTATTCAGTTCACATCCATTCGATGATATTAGTATTGCTTGCCGATCTACTCGGCGACACATCTTGTGGTCACTTACCTTACCGAGTTTGATAGGACCTTCAGTCAAAGTGAGGGTCCAAATGGCAGTTTATATTGGGATCGCCGACATAGGCGGCAATTCGCTGAATGGAACTTTTAGCTCGCCAAATGCAATTTCCATACACTTTCCACACTTTAACCTGTACATTCAACACATCATTATTTTTAAAATAACAATTTAAAATATTAAAGGGTTTTAGGTTGCCTTCTAAATAGCCCCTTCGTGGCACGACGTACGTCCATTCTCAAGTTCCACTAGTATGGTTTGCCTCTATTTCATCAGGCAACCCCTTTTTCGAATCTTTATAGTGCTCATTTAGCACTTTGTCCATTTGGGACCCTAATAGATGAATGAGCATGGCATGGGAGGTTGACATCTGGTTCAACAACAATACATTCTCCCTGAGTACCTCCAATACCCTGTCCTGCATATTGGTTTTTCGGAGAAGATGTGTGAACATTGCTTCAGTTTGTCCATCCCCCTTATTCTTTGATTTTCTTCGCTCATGGGGAGGGACATAGCGGTCTTTCTTGATGCATTGGATGCCAAGATCTCTAACCTTTTTGCCCAACTCATCCATCTGAGTTAGTGCGACAATCATGAAGTCCTTTTCTACTTCTTGGTTTTTGTCAGCCATGTGATCAAAAAGTTGGACTGCTATCGCTATGGCTATTTTGCAATGCCACCCGGAATGAGTTGATCTGCCAACACCTTGTTTTCTAGACCAAGACTTCTATAGAGATAGTCAAGGAGGACTATATCGGGAATTTCATGACTTGGGCATTGAGTTTCCAGTTCTTTATACCTTGCCCTTGTCTTATGGATCCGTTCACCTTCTAATTGTTTGAAGGTTAGGATGCAATCCCTGAACAACATTACTTCCAATAGAGGAAACTCCATTTGCTCTTGAGTACTGCTCGACCTACTCACTCCTGTGTTTCTAAGCTCAAACCAACAAAACAAAACTAAAAATTAATTTAGGAAAATACAATTAAGAAGAACAAAAATTTTCCTAAACTACCAATTCTCAACTAATACCACTCCCCGGCAGCGGCGCCATTTTGATGTTTGACATAATCAACTGACGCTATTTTGGTTCAAGCGCCAACGATCACGTGTAGTGATATAACCCAACCAAGGGTTGGGATCGTTCCCACTGGGTGTTGTTTTGAGAATTAATAGAAAAGTAAAAACAAGTTCTAATTAGTCATAACTATAAATATTAACGAATAAAAACATACTAAATCAAGGGGTGACAGACGCGTCAATTATCAAGGGGGTTTGTATTAATTAACAACAAAAAAGAGCAAAAATATAAGGAAACGAGATATGGAGACGGGATTCTTGGGATGTAATAGGAATACAGGATAAACTAGACTATCAAGTACATGTTTTTGATAGTAAATTGTTGAACATTTGTGACTAGGCTAGACTATAGTGGGGGTAAATTATCTCTCAAGCAACTTACCCCACTCAACTCGGTTTCTCTCAAACACCGAGTATTTGCATTAAGCACAACCTCCTTCTTAGCCCATTCACTCTCTCGGGCTGAATGCGTGTGAGAAAGACTAGGATTCTCTCTCTCGAGCTGAACCCATGTCGACCCAATACCACCGGCTATCAATTTAGTAGTCTTAGTTTTACGACCTCTCTCTCGAGCAAACAAAAAAAACTAAGTTGAAATCATATTTGCAACTACAATCCCATTAAGTTCATACAAAACTACTAAACAAAATCACATGTAAACAACAAATAAACCATCAACAATCAAGACCCAATAGATAATTTTGCCTATATTCACAAAATCACACCCCAAGAATTGGGGTTTTAGCTAGACATGTAAAAGAGATAAAAATTGATACCAATATGAGTTTCCATCAACTGGATGTGAAGAATTTAGTCTTAAAACACGTTAAGAGTAAAGAATCTCAAAACCTACGTCCAATTTCTTGGAGTTGAAACCCTTTGAATCTTCAAGGTCTTCGAACAAAGTCTCCAAAACCCTCTAAAACTTACACTCTCTAAAAAACTGTACAAAGTTCGAATAATAGAAGTGAAACTAAGGTAGAAATTTGAAACAAGTATTTATAGTGTTTGAAAATTTGTACTGTGGAGGACCATTTGGCACAGTTAGTGAGGATTACAAATATGCTCGGCGATCCGCCTTTTGGTCGATTTCATCACCTTCCTGCTTTTACCTTCAGCATTCTCACATTTTGAGGCATTGGGCAATAGAAGTAATGCTTCGTGAAACTGCTCGGTGATGTACCGACTATTCCTTTTCATCCTAGACTTGACCTTCTCCTTTAGGGATCTACACATTAGAACAAAAGGTGATCTCCAGGATGATCGGTGACTCGCCAACAAGGCTCGGCGATCTTCAAGTCTTCATTTCTTCGTTCTTTTCATCCGCTTTGTTCCTTCTTGCCATGTAGTGTCCATTTTTGCCTCAAACTCCAAATACCTGAAACTTAAGGATTTTCATCAGATATTGAGACAAAATATGCATTTGAGGACACTAATTCTATCAAAATATAACCCTAAATGAGTCCAATTTGTGGACTCATCATTATTTCATCAAATAGAGTGACAATGGGAAATTATCTTCCAAAATCAAACATAGCATGCACCGACTCCGCGATGTTTGACATCATAATGTTATATCTACACGACAAAAAATAAAAATCAATCAAAACACATAAAATTACAATAAACTCAAACGAGATAATATATACAATAATGTACCTATTTCTCGGGATAAATGCCCTGCTCCATCTGTGGAATCCAATATGTTCAAGAGTTTCAGCCGCCTTTGGTACCATATCTCTTACTTGATTGAAATCATCAATGAACTCACATCTATCGTACGCCTTTGCTGCTTTATAAAAATGGGACACTACCTTTGAATTGTGAAAGTTATTTTGAATATTTTCCCCAAGGTTTCTCATGCAACAACCATAATTAGATGCAGGGTAGATAGTCGAAACCATCTTTCGAATACATGGATGCCTATCAGAAATAATGCACAACTCATCAGTATCATCTACAAAGCTTCTCATATTTTGAAAAAAATACTCATATGAGGCAACGCATTCCTTGTACACAACACAAAAAGCAATTTGAAATATATGATTCTCAGCATCTTGTGCCACCGCCGATAGCAAACTCCTTCATACTTGCTCCTTAGGAATGTCCCATCAATGACTATTATCTTTCTTATTTTTGGAAAATCAATTATCCAAGTGGCCTGTGATACAAAGAAGTACTTAAACCTCCCGTTTTCATCGAGTGACAATGCCATCTTACTTCTTGGATTTGCAACTTCTAGCATATAACAGTACGCATTAAGCACTGCATACCCGTGCTCACGTGTTCCCCTAACCGAAGACTTAGAATGCTCCATGCCCTTATAAATCTTCCAATAGCTTACCTTACAACCCAATTCTGTGCGGAGTTGATTTGACATGCCTCTTGTGGATGGACCTTTACCATTGGGAAGCCTATTTTCAAAGTACTTACCTATGAATTTTGCCGTGGCATGCGGATTATGGCTCGTAAGATGATTTGAACCACATATTTGGTACTTTTCATTGATTCTAATGAAAAAAACTATCGCTTCTTGTAAATTTCACAGCCCTTAGCCACTAATTGCACTCCGGATATGAACATTTAAAATAAAACACATTACGAGAATTGATTACCTTTTTCAGTCTAAATTTTTTTTCAAGCAAGCAATTTTCAATGAATTTGCTAGTTCTTCCTTGTTCTCGAATGTCATTCCCTTATAAAAACCGGTTTCATCATCTCAAACATTATTCACACGTGATGATTGAGAAAAAGCTAGATTCTTACTACCAATAATAGGTGTAGGAGGATTATTGCTCTCAAGGTCCGACACTTCATCTTTTATAATTCTATCATGGTGATTATTCATGTCCACAACATCAAATTCATCATTAAACATATCTTGTTGGTCTTCTTCTAACTTATGATCCTCCTCGATAGGATTTTCAACCACGTAGACTCTTAATATAGGCCTCACTACTCCTCCCAAATAAACAAGCAAACTAGGCTTATCAGTTATTTTAAAAATTAAGACCTTCTCATTATAAAAAAACTAGGAATGTAACTCATGCCAACATTTTTCGGTTGATAATTGAGTCCACATTCTTGGATGACTAAATTCACAAAATTATCATACAAAATATTTCTTTCGACAGCCATCCCTACCGCCCTTTCCCTTTCTTACCATGCTTCCAATGCCAAATATATCATTTTTCTTCTCGATCCATTCACCACGACAATCAATCCCTACAAAGATGTATGTTATATGTTGCCACATATGATTATTCTGTTAGAACATGTAAGTGACATGTTCTAACACATGACTATTCTGTTGCGACATGTAAGTCATATGTTGCTACATATAACTATTCTGTTGCGAGACATAAATCACATGTTGTAACAAAATGTGTAAGTTATATGTTGCAACATATGACTATTCTGTTGAGATATGTAAGTCATATATTGCTACATATAACTATTCTGTTGTGACAAATAAATCACATGTTGCGACACATTAAGTTATATGTTCCAACACATGACTATTTTGTTGCGACATGTAAGTCATATGTTACTACATATAACTATTATGTTGCGACACATAAATCACATATTGTAACAACATGTGTAAGTTATATGTTGTAACATATGACTATTCTGTTGCGGCATGTAAGTCATGTGTTGCTACATATAACTACTATGTTGTGACAAATAAATCACATATTGGAACACATTAAGTTATATGTTGCAACATATGACTATTCTGTTGTGACATGTAAGTCATATGTTGCTACATATAACTATTCTGTTGTGACAAATAAATCACATGTTGGTACACATTAAGTTATATGTTGCAACATATGACTATTCTGTTGCGACATATAAGTCATATGTTGCCATATATAACTATTCTGTTGCAACACATAAATCAGATGTTGTAACAAAATGTGTAAGTTATATGTTGCAACATATGACTATTCTGTTGCGACATGTAAGTCATATGTTGCTACATATAACTATTTTGTTGTGAAATATAAATCACATGTTTCAACATATGGCTATTCTGTTGCGACATGTCAGAGCCCGTTTGGATTGGTTTAAAAGTCGGACAAACCTACTTTTAAGTCAGTGTTTGACTTATGGAAGCGTTTGACAAATATAAAAAATGACTTAAAATAAGTTACGAAGTGTTTGAGAAGGTAAAAAATGACTTAAAATAAGTAAAAAATGACTTAAAATAAGTCAGAAACTAAAAGTAGGTATCCCTCAACTTTTTATTTTTGCCTTAAAAGTCATTTCAGTTTGACTTTTTATTTTTGACTTAAAATCTACTTTTTTAAAGCCAATCAAAACATGCTCTAAGTCATATGTTGCTGCATATAACTATTCTGTTGCAACACATAAATCATATGTGGTAACTTGTATAAGTTATATGTTGCAACTTGTGCAAGTTATATGTTGCAACATATTTCTATATTGAAATAACCTTTCTATTGCAACACAAGACTATAATCTATTCCAATAGTTAACTATTGCAACATATATAGCCATATGTTAGAAATGCGAATGTAAATTATTGAAAAATTACAGGTTATGCCCAGATGATGATGAATGATTCAAAGAACTATTAATCTTTACTTACCAAACAATGGTGTATGAACACAATCACTTATGAAGTAATTCCAATTAATAAATAATGAAATCTTGTCCACTGATTAGCTAAATCTGATTCAAGAAGAAGGAAAGAAGAAGAAAAAGCATAAGGAGTACGGCGGCAAGAAGAAGCACAATGACTACAACAATGTACGAACAAGAAAAAGAAGAAGAAGACGAAGAGAACGGGAAGAAAGGCAAGCAAGCAAGAAGAAGAAGAATACGACGGGAGGTGGGGGGAATCTGGTCCGCTCGTTGGCTTCCCTCCAGGTTTGGTTAAATTAGGTTTTAGTCATTTACACTTTTACCCCTCATTTAATACAATGGACCAAACATCCAACTAAGAGAGTTGAGGCCAACTCCACAATCCTTAATTACATAATTGTCACCTACACTCAATAATTTAGACTTTTGTCACCGCCATTTTATTTTGACAATTTTTTTTCAACCTTAATTTAAAATCCCGATAAACACAAAATACAATCCACTTAGTTCAATGGATTTATAACACTCCCCTAGGATGTCCATAGATAATGTGTCTCGTTAAAATCTTACTAGGAAATACCTTGTGGGAAAAATGCCTTATGAAGGAAAAAGAGTACACACATCTCATAATATGCCTTGAGTGCTGCCTCATTAAAAACCTTACAAGGTTAACCAATAGGGAAAAAACCATGGTTAAGGAAAAAATTACAACAAATACTTCACTCCCCCTGATGAAAGCTTAACTTGATATCTCGGAGATGTCACATTTCAATCTTATATCTCAACTTCTGAAATGTTTATGTTGGCAATGCATTAGTGAATAAATCTGTAAGATTATCACTTTTAGAAATCTTTTGAACTTCTATCTCACCATTTTGTTAAAATCACGTATGAAGAAGAAATTTGGTGAAATGTATTCTATGCAATGTTCTTTGATGTATCTTTCCTTCAATCGAGGTATACATGCATCATTATCTTCATATATGGCAACTGTAATATCTCTTTTCAAAGAAAAATCACATAGTTCTCGATATCTACATACTCAATAATCTGTATGTGCATCAATTGCACTAATACGTGATATTTTTCAATCATTGTCATTATATCGAAATTGATCTTTCTTTATGTTAAGACATCTCACAACCACTGGGGTACTCAATGGAATTGCTTTAAGATCTTTTAAATCCTTCAAGGATTTTCCATATAACTTTCATTGTTTACCTAGACATGACAATCATTCACTACACATATTCAAGTATTTCATATATTGCCAGACTGAAACAATCCTCATTGTATCCACCACAGGATATTATATCTCCATTTAATAATGTCAGGACTTTTGCGAAAAACCTTGTATGCCCCAAGGTATAGACCGTACTTTATATCTTATGGTTATACTTTCGCACAATGATTTGTTTGTACCCCACTGACTATATCTTGATCTATGGATTTTAAGTCCAAAACATCACTTTTCAAAGTGAAACATAATATACTTGAATTGTGCATTTCATTTGACCAATCATTTATTTGTCCACATTATATGACAACTTTGAATTCAAGATCCTCGTCATAATATGTAGCATTGAGCTCTACTTCATAACAAAGATATCGCCGATGGTCTTTTGACTCGATTCCAATACGATATAACTTATCAAAATCTCTTCATATTTCATCATTCTAGGTTCCTCTACCTCTGCCAAGGTTTAATGAAGTGTTATGTCATCGTGCTCCTTTTAAAATACTTGCCTCATTATCATGACCATCTCGATCATTTGCTCCTCTCTTTCCTGAAGAAGATTTCATTTGGAATCGATTGGTCTATCATGCTTCAGGCATACCATAGACTCTATCCTTTAAGAACTTCTCATTAAAGCATTTGCAGTTGAATTTAACATAGGGTCAGCAAATTCATCTGACAAATAATTTGTTACATCATGCAAATGAATTATCTTTTGAACTTCAAGATCACATTTTTTAACGAGGATCTAGATAATTCATATCATAATTTTCAAATGTCAATTATCTCTCCTTAATATTAGAAAATCTAACATTCACCCCAACCTCATTTGGGGATCATCTTTGTGCTTGGTGGAGCAATTAAATCAAATACTGCACATTCAAACTTTAGATTGAAATTATTTAGTCCTAACCCTGAACCTGTCACGACCCAGGGGTACCCCTAGATGTAACATGGAGTATAGAATCCTGAAGGACTCCATATAAGCCACTTAGTCCTCATAACATAAGAAATAGAGCAATAAGAGTAAAAACACATTTCATGTCCAAATTTTTCATAAATGAAAGCGGAAGTTTAGACATTAAGTCGCATCATAGCCATCTATTACAATGTTTGAACGAAATAGGTCATAGCCTATAAACCATGTACAAAAAAAAGGAAATACATGGAGGGAACTACAACATAGAAAAAAAGGGTTGTCCTCGAACCATGAGGACTCACCAACAAGCTCGGAAGATACTCAAGTCTAAGCTCTAGCCACTAGAATGATCACCTCAAGAACTGGACCCTACACTTAGGAGAAAATATAGGAAAAGTAAGTGTTAGTACAAAAATGCACTAAGTATGATAGCCATGCATAAAAACATTGAAAACATGCAAAAAGAGATATTTCATTTGAAAGCATGCAATTTACCAAGTCTAAATATCATCATAACGAGAGTGGAAAAACATGTAAGTCATAAATATAGTCATCATAGTCATCATCATCTTTAAAACCTTGAAAACTTATATAAAAGATTCTTGAGTAACCATAGTTCATAATTCATATTCTTGTTCTTGTTGTTGTGTGAATAAGCTTTAACCAACATGAGACCATGTGAGCTATACATGGTCCCCCGGTGTTACCCACATCGAAAAGGAATGTTCTACTTGCCTAAGGTAAAATAGTACTTTTAGCTTAGGTGGATTCACTAGCTATATAACCTATGGGGGCACATAGTTTATTGGATAAGAAGATTGCTAATAGAAACCCGGACTAAACTTGCGTAAAAGGACTCCATATCATGAGACATACTTTGGGAACCCGGACTCAACTAGTGTAAAAGAATCCTATTGGGAAACTGGACTCACCTAGTGTAAAAACTTCCATCTCGTATTTTATATCCACTTGGTGCTAAGCACTAATTCCCACAGAGTACATATTAAGTCTTGAATTAATTCATATTCATGGAAGAATTTCTTGACTCTCAATCCATGCTTAATTCATAAGATAGCTCTTAGATCATGCGTGAGAATAACCTTTCACCGTCCATGTATACATATAGGTTCAATATGTGAGAAAACCTTTCAACCTTAGAACCTTCATATTGTGAAAAAATCTTTCACATCATATCATATTCATACATAAGTGTGTATATGAGAATATCCTTTCAATAACTCAACAACTACGTCAGACACTTCACTCTCAAAATGTTCTTAAAACATATACATATATTCCATAAAAACATGCATCATTCTCATACTTTACCCTTTCAAGGTTCAAAGCTCATATCAAATCAACACATCTAGAAATCAATAAATTAGACATGAATATCATCATAATTCAAGTAACCCAATCACTACATGCATAATTTCATAACTTTTTCTTCTACCATCAACAAAGACCCACATCATGAATTACAATTGAGTAATATGGGGATATCATGGGTTCTTGGGGATTCATCATAAAAACCATATGAAATCATCAATTAATACTTAATATAACATAATTCAATCATTAGAATTGATTTTGAAAGGAACCTATGACTTTGGAATCAAACCCTAACTTTTGGGAATTTTCTATCTTCGAAATTGGGATTTTGAAGGGACTCCATGGATGAAAGCTATCCATGGATGGAAGACTACCATATGTTGATCACAAAGCCCAATGCTAAGCTTCAATGGAAGAGGTGAACCTTGACCTTGAACCTAGACGAACTTCCTTCTTCTTCTTCGTCTAACTTATAAAGAGAGGAGAGCTTTTGGGAATTGATTTGGGTTTCGGAAATAATTAGTTGAATGGGTTGGTTTTTGAGTAAAAATGACTTATATAGTGACCCTAAGTTAAGGCAAAACGACCTCACTTAAGTTAGACTAAAACTTGAATTACCCAAAACACCCTTCATTTTAAGTAGGCTGCCCAGGTACCACGTGGGGTCCTACGAGCCGTGGTCATGACTATGAGTCGTGTCCCCTTCGTGGACCTTGAGGGAGTGGCTTGGAAACATGTGCCTTTAGCCAACAAGCCTAAGGTACCTTCACGAGGGGCTCCATGAGCTTTGGTGCTTTCCACGAGCTGTGGTCGCTTTTGTGGGCCTTGAGGCAGTGCTAAGCCACCTTCTTCAACCCTCACACTACCAACTGCCCTCCACGAGGCTTCCCACGAGATGTGGTATTCACCACAAGCCGTGAAATGGCTCGTGAAAAGGAGGTTCATTTTTGGTAGATTTAAGGAGGCTACTGCCTTGCCCACCACTAGCCTCACTAAGGGCTGTGGTCTTGACCACGAGCCATGGTGGTGGGTGTGGTAGGTGGGGTAGTGCCTACTCTAAGGTAGGTAGCTTTAGCCCACTTCCTTGGCCCTAGCCCTTCGTCCGTGATGCTAACCCTTATGTTTAGCTCTATTTTAGCCTACTAATTTCTGGGGTTTTACAATATCTCCTCCTTGGGAACATTCATCCTCGTAATGACGCTCTGGAGACCTTATGGAAGTAAAGACTCAAGACTCGCAGCCCATCATGCATGCAACATCATAACAATGCACAAAACGAAGGAGGAAACATCAACTCCATCTCAAACATATTAAATGCATCACAAGGAAGTAGGAACTACATCTAACAACCCATTATGCCTGAAATTTTCTCATGTTCTTAAGAGGAATTACCTTCTCCAAGCTATAATTATGCTCAACAAAATCTCATGGAGCCAATATGCAATTTACTCTAAAAAAGCATACCAAAGCATGTTCAATAATTCATCACATGAAGTCAATAGGCAACTCATACTCAATGCACAACAATATGAGGAACATCAATCATAAAAAAACACTCATTTTATTTCTAAAGGTAAGCTTTCATGAACATGCATATCATAGGGAAATCATGGAAAAATACATATAACACACATGACTTCCAAAACAAGAAAAACTTAAGAGGAACTACTTACCTCAAGCTAGAATAGGAGTAGAAGGAAAAAATGAGGAAATCGAGACTTTATATTGGCCTCGGCCTCCCAAGTAGCACCCTCAACTAAGTGATTTCTCCATAAAACCTTTATGGAAGCTATTTCCCTGTTTCTAAATCTCTTATCTTGCGGGTCTAGGATCTCTACCAAAACCTCGTCATATGAAAGACATTCGTCAACTCTCAACCCTTATAGGGGAATTATGGATGGTCGGGTCTCCAACATACTTCTTAAGCATAGAAACATGGAATACCAGATGCACCCATGCCAACTCATTTGGCAAATCTAACTCATAGGCAACTTTACCAACACACCTCAAAATTTAGTATGGGCCTACATATCGGGGACTAAGTTTCCCCTTCTTTCCAAACCTCATTACACCCTTTATGGGTGAGATTTTCAAATAGACCCAATCGTTAACCTTAAATTCTAGGTCTCTTCTTCTCACATTGACATAAGACTTTTGACGACTTTGAGCCGTTCTCAACCTCTCTCTGATAAGCCTAACTTTCTCAATAGCTTCATGAACTAGCTCGGGACCTATTAGAGAAACTTCACCCACTTCAAACCAACTAACGGGAGACCTATATCTCCTACCATACAAGGCTTCAAAGGGAGCCAGACCAATACTTGAGTGACAGGTATTATTGTAGGCAAACTCTATTAATGGCAAGTGGTCATCCCAATTACCCTTGAAGTCTATTATACATGCCCTTAACATATCTTCTAATGTTCGGATGGTATGCTCCGCTTGCCCATTGGTGTGGGGATGAAAAGACGTGGTAAGCTTAACCTTAGTGCGAAGGCCTTTTTGGAATGACTTCCAAAATTGAGAAGTAAATTGGGTACCCCGATAGGAAATAATGGATAAATGAACCCCATGCAACTTCACCATTTCTTTTATGTATAGCTTAGCATATTCTTCTGCCGAAAATGAAACCTTGACGGGAATAAAGTGAGCTGATTTTGTCATCCAATCTATAATGACCCAAATAGAATTATGTTGTCTCGGGGTGCAAGGCAAACCAACAATAAAGTCCATGTTTACATCTTCTCACTTCTAAGTTGGAATACCTATATCTTGGGATAAGCCTCCCAGCCTTTGATGCTCGACCTTAACTTGTTGCCAATTAGAACACTTGGCCACAAATCCAGCAATATCTTTCTTCTTCCCTTTCCACCAATAGACTTTCCGTAGATCATGGTACATCTTGGTGGCTCTCGGGTGTATAGAATATCGAGAACTATGGGCTTCCTCTAAATTTTTTTCCTTCTAGTCATCAACATTCGGAACACATAAGCGACCTTGATACCTAAGCAATCTATCTTCCTCTAGGGAGAAAGCCTCAACAGACTTCTTAAGTAATACCTCTTTCAATTCGACTAACATAGGGTCAAGACCTTGCTTGGCCTTCACATCCACCATAAAGGACGATTTGGAACCATGGACCATGAAACCACCCTTGGTGGAGAATCCACTAGTTGAACACCTAGTCGGGCCAACCTATGCACATCATGAACCAACTCTTTCTTTTCATCCTCTACATGAGCCACACTACCTATCGATAATCGGCTAAGAGCATCTGCTACCACATTAGCTTTACCAGGGTGATAAAGGACACTCATGTCATAATCCTTCAATAGTTCTAACCACCTTGTTTGGAGGAGATTCAAGTCATTTTGACTAAACACATATTGTAGACACTTATGATCGGTGAAAACATCCACATGGACTCCATACAAATAATGCCTCCATATTTGTAACGTAGGTAGGATAAACACGACCGCTGCTAAATCAAGATCATAGGTAGGATAATTTTTCTCATGGAATTTAAGTTGCCTTGAAGCATAGGAAATCACCTTACCATTTTTCATAAGCACATATCCCAATCAAACCTAGAGGCATTACAATACACCACAAAACCATTTGTACCTTCCGGTAAGGTCAACACCGGAGCTGAAGTAAGTCTATCTTTCAACTCTTGGAAACTTTTCTCACAAGCTTCCGACCACACAAACTTAGCTTTCATTTGAGTCAAAGCCGTCAAAGGATAAGAAATGGAAGAAAATCCCTCAACAAACCTTCTATAGTAACCGACCAAACCCAAAAAGCTTCTAATATCGGGAGGAGTTAAAGGTCTAGGCTAACTCTTGACCGCATTCGTCTTCTTAGGATCTACCTCAAACCCCTTGCTTGACAAAATATGACCAAGGAAAGCTATAGACCTTAACAAAAATTCACACTTGCTAAACTTTGCAAAAAGTTGTTGGCTCCTTAAAAACTTACAACACAATCAAATGGTCCACATGTTCATTCTCACTCCTATAATATATCAAAATATCATCGGTAAACACAATTACGAACATATCAAGGTATTGTCTAAACACCCTATTCATCAAATCCATGAATGCAGCTGGAGCATTCGTTAACCTAAACGACATTACAAAAAACTCATAATGACCGTATCGGGTTCGAAACGCCGTCTTTGGAATGTAATCCCCTCTCACCCTCAATTGGTGATAACCCAAACAAACATCAATCTTAGAGAAATAACTAGCCCCTTGAAGTTGGTCAAATAAGTCATCAATTCTTGGAAGAGGATACTTGTTCTTAATGGTTACTTTATTCAACTAACAATAATCGATGCACATTCTAAGAGACCTATATTTCTTTCTAACAAACAACATGGGACCACCCATTGAGAGATACTCGGTCGGATGAAACCCTTATCCAACAAATCCTTTAATTGTTCCTTAAACTCTATTAACTTGGCTAGAGCCATTCTATAAGGAGGAATAGAGATAGGTTGCATATCCAGAAGAAGGTCAATACCAAAATCTATTTCCTGCTCGGGAGGAATACCAGGCAAATTATCGGGGAAAAATTTTGGGAATTCATTAACCATGGGAACCGAATTAAGAGAAGGGGTTTCAGAATCTACATTCCTCACCCTAACAATGTGGTAAAAGCAACCTTTCAAGATCATCTTTCTAGCTTTAAGTAGGACACAAATTGAACTCTAAGCATATAATTTCCCCCTTTCCATTCTAAGATAGACTCATTCTGAAATTGGAATCTAACCACCCGAGTTCTTCGATCAATAGAGGCATAACATGCATACAACCGATTCATACCAAGAATCACATCAAAGTCTAACATGTCAAGCTCTATCAAGTCAAAAAGAGTAACTCTATGGGATAAGGAAATGAGACATCTTCTATAAACTCTCTTAGCCACCACAAAATTACCAAATGGAGTAGAGACAAAAAAAAGGTTCTAAGAACACTTCTGGAGGAACATCAAACCTCATCACCACATAGGGAATCATAAAAGATAAAGTAGCACCAGGATCCAACAAGGCATACACATTAATAAGAAAGACTTTTAACATATCAGTCATTTCATTTGGGGAACTTTCTTGGTCACCTCGGGTTTGGAGAGCATAGAAGCGGTTTTGCTTGGGAGCATTAGAGTTTGAACTGCTAGGAGGAGATTGCTTTCCCTCTCTTTCTTGAACCTTAAGCAACAGACAATCTCTCATCTTGTGACCACTCTTTCCACAGCCAAAGCATCCATCCATGCTAACTAGCCACTTACCATCATGCTTCCTTTCGCACTTCACAAATAAGCCTAGTCACATAAGAGCCACTACCATTACCTCTTTGAGGTTTAGGGTTGGACATCCTATCCTTGTTGTCCCTTGGAGGAGCGTTAGATGAACCTTGGTTGGAAAACCTTTGTGTAAACCTTGGTCGACCTTGTCCATCGGACCTAGTATTGGAGAAGTTCCCATCATTGGTGCTAGCTCTTTTGGTCTCCCTATTTTTTTTCTTGAGCTTTGATTCCTCAATTTGTTGGGCATACACCATGAGACATGAGATGTCCGTATCATGGTGGAGCATTGCCATACGACATTCTTGTTCTACCATGTCGGACACACCTGACAAAAACCTACTCATCTCAGCCCTCGAATCCACCACCATAGTTGGAGTATACTTGGACAATTGAGTGAACTTTAGAGCATACTCCTTCACACTCATACTTCCTTGGTGAAGGTTAATGAACTCTTGCACCTTTGCTTCCCTCAAGTCTAGGGGAAAGAACTTATCAAGAAATGCTGATTTAAATAATTTCCACTCTATGGGACCTGCTCCTACCAGTGTCTCTCGCTTTCATTGATCATACCACACTTGAGAAACATCTTTCAATTGGTTAGAAGCTAAATCCGCCTTCTCCTCCGGAGTCACCCTCATAATAGCAAGTACCTCATATACCTTGTTGATAAACCTTTGAGGATCCTCTTTCACTTTGGAGCCATGAAATTTTGGGGGTTTATTCTTGCAAAATCCCTCCGCTGAATTCATATCAGGATTCATCAGAGCTAAAACCTCTCTATTGGCTTGAGCCTTCACGGCTTGAGCTAATACTTAAAGAGTTGACCTAAACTCTGCATTAGTAACATTCTCGACCAAAGGATCAACTAGAGCTTGAGGAGGAGCTCTTTATTCCACATTGTCACCCTCCATCCTTCTAGCACTAACCCATCTAATATTCATATCCTAAAGAACATAGGGAAAGGATTAGGAGAGAGATCTTATAGAGTTAAACTCTATGGCACGACTTAGAGTAATGAAGAAGTGAAGTTTCCTAATCATCTTATAGCCTCTCATTCATAAATGTGGCGCACTACACATTTATGAACAAGACTCTACTAAACGTGGCTTGTGAGACATCATATTAGGATCATTCTAAACCTTGTGCTCTGATTACTAAGTTTGTCATGACCTAGGGGTACCCCCTAGACATAACATGGCGTATACAACCCCAAAGGACTCCATACAAGCCACTTAGTCCTCATAACCTAAAAAATAGAACAATAAGAGTAAAAACATATTTCAAGTCCAAATATTTTATAAATAAAACTGAAAGTCTAGACTTTAAGTCTCATCATAACCATCTATTACAATGTTTGAATGAAATAGGGCCTAGCCCATACAACATGTCCCGAAGAAAAGGAAATACATGAAGAGAACTATAACATAGAAAGAAAAGGCCGCCTCAAACCATGAGGACTCACCAACAAGCTCAAAAGATAGTCAAGTCCAAGCTATATCCACTAGAATGATCATCTCGAGAACCGAACCCTACACTTGGGGGAAAATGTAGGAAAAGTAGGCGTTAGTACAAAAATGCACTAAGTATGATGGCCATGCATAAAAGTATTGAAAACATGCAAAAAGGGAAATGTCATTTGAAAGCATACAATTTACCAAGTTTAAACATCATCATAAAGAGAGTGGAAAAGCATAAGTCATAAACATACTCAACATTGTTATCATCATCTTTAAAACCTTGAAAACTCATATAAAATCTTCTTGAGTAACCATAGTTCATAATTCATATTCTTGTTCTTGTTATTGTGGGAATAAGCCTTAATCGACATGAGACCATGTGAGCTATAGATGGTCCCCCGGTGTTACCCACACCGAAAAAGGATGTTCTACTTACCTAAGGTAGAACCATACTTTTAGCTTAGGTGGATCCACTAGCTAAATAATCTATGGGGGCACATAGTATAAGGGATAAAGAGATTGTTACTAGAAACCAGGACTCAACTTGCGTAAAAGGTCTCCATCTCTGAACATACTTTGGGAAGCCAGACTCAACTATTGTAAAAGGATCTCATTGGGAAGCTGGACTCAACTAGTGTAAAAGTTTCCATCTCATATTCAATATCCACTTGGTGCTAATCATTAATTCCCACGGAGTACATATTAAGTCTTGACTTAATTCACATTCATGGAAAAATGTCTTGACTCTTAATCCATGCTTAATTCATAAGATAGCTCTTAGATCATGTGTGAGAATAACTTTTCACCATCCATGTCTACTTATAGGTTCAATATGTGAAAAAGCCTTTCTACTTTAGAACCTTCATATTGTGAGAAAACCTTTCACATCATATCATATTTACGCATAAGTGTGTATATGGGAATATCCTTTCAACAACATAACAACTACGTCATAATCATAGACACTTCACTCTCAAAATGTTCTTAAAACATATACATAGATTTCATAAAAACGTGCATCATTCTCGTACTTTACCCTTTCAAGGTTCAAAACTCATATCAAATAAAAACATCTAAAATTCAATACATTAGACTTCTATATCATCATAATTCAAGTAACCCAATCACTACATGCATAATTTCATAACATTCTTCTTTCATCAACAAAGACCTACATCATAAATTACAATTGAGTAATATGGGGATTTCATGGGTTATTGGGGATTCATCATAAAAAACATAGGAATCATCAATTCATACTTATTATAACATAATTCAATCATTAGAATCGATTTTGAAAGGAACCCATGAATTTGGAATCACACCCTAACTTTTGGGGTTTTCTATCTTTGAAATTGGGATTTTGAAGGGACTCCATGGATGAAAGACCACTATACCTTGATCACAAAGCCCAATGCTAAGATTCAATGGAAGAGTTGAACCTTAACCTTGAACCTAGATGGACTTCCTTCTTCTTATAACTTCTAGAGAGAGATGGAAAACTTTTGGGAATTGATTTGGGTTTTGGAAATAATGAGTTGAATGGGTTGGTTTTTGAGTAAAAATGACTTATATAGTGACCCTAAGTTAAGGAAAAATGACCTCACTTAAGCTGGACTAAAACCAGAATTACCCAAAACACCTTTCATTTTAAGTAGGCTTCCAAGGTACCATTCGGGATCCCACGAGCCATGGTCCCTTTTGTGGACCTTGAGGAAATGGCTTAGCAACAAATGCCTTTAGCCCACATGCCTAAGGCACCTTCACGATGGGCTCCATGAGTCGTGGTGCTTGCCACGAGCCATGGTCCCTCTCGTGGGCCTTGAGGTAGTGGCTAAGCCATCTTCCTCAACCCTTACACCATTAACTCCCCTCCATGAGCCTTGGTCTTCACCACGAGCCGTGAAGTGGCTAGTGAAGAGCAGGCTCATTTTTGGCATATTTGGGGAGGTTACTGCCTAGCCCACCACGAGCCTCACTAAGGGTCGTGGTCTTGACCACGAGCAGTGGTGGTGGGTTTGGTAGGTGGGGCAGTGCCTACTCCAAGGTAGGATGCATTAGCCCACTCCCTTGGCCATAGCCCCTCATCCTTGACACTACCCTCATGTTTAGCTCTAGTTTAGTCTACTAATTTCCGGGGTGTTACAAAACCAATTATGATGGGGAAACCTTGTTAGCTTGATGCATACATGTATTATTACATGTTAAACAAATTCATCTCATACCAAATTTTACTTGGGAGTTTTGTTCCCATACCCATGGTTTAGCTATAATTGGAGGCATACAATTTCTGCTTAACCAACCAACACTATCAATATAATTTTATAGTTTCGAACTGTGCTCTTAATTTAATAATTTGAGAAAACAACCTTAGAAAAACCAATTTGTAAGTTGACAATAAAACACATGTGACCATCCTGGCCCATAGATGCAATTATCATATAGTTGCAAGCGGTCCAAACGAAAGGTGAACGGGTCCATATTCACCTTTTTATATGTTCCAAAATCTCAGGGAATAAAATCCCAACCTTAGCTGGTATAATGATAAAATGAAAATTTTATAATGAGAATAATCAACACGAGAATTCTTGAAGAGTTATTAATTTCTTCATCATATAAGCTACATGAATTCTCTACTATTTTTGCATCTTATTGGACCGGAATTGCCAACCAGTCATGCCAACTAATCTTTATTTTTCTCAAACCTCCTGTAGAGGTGAGTTGTGACATATGTCATTTTTCTCAAACCTCCTATAGAGATGAGTGGTGACATAGATCCAACCCATAATGATTTTATCACATCTTGACCCATTCTCTTTTAGAATGGTCAAGCATTCATGATGCTTATCACACGTCATATACTCTTTAATAAATGGACTAATCATTTATATGGGCTTCATAAATTTGCATTATAAGCACATTGTCATGTCTTTAAAATTTATCAGTTCTGCATGACTCACCTCAATATCACTTTGAAAAGTTAATTATACTATCAGTTTATCTTCCTTTCTTTTGATGTAGGATTTTTATAATATTAGGTCTCACAACAACAACAAGTTCAATGACCTTTAATACCATTATGATGATAAAAATTACATTTACATTTTGAAGGCTTAATTGGAGAAACCATAATGTTTTTCATTTTATAATTACCACAATGATGATTATTGTAATTTTGTCCATCTACTCCCTTATTCATACATTCAATCACTTGTCATTTTTCAGACTTATTATTCACTGCTACCACATTTATATGATAGAATGAAGCAATTTCAAACTTATCATGTACTGCTACCACATTCGCTTTAGGGAATGGAGAAAATTTAGTGGGACGAATTTCATGACTTTTCATCAAAGCCTTAGTCATCATTATATAATCACTATGGTGAATTGAGACTCAAGCTCAATGTTTTACCCATATAAGGCGTGTTAGGCCATAATTTTATGGGACTCAAACCCAATTCTTATCACCATGGTGCATCAAAACTCAAATTGATGTCTTTCCCTCTTGGTGCGATAAAGCATGAATCTACCGTCTTACCCTCAAATATTTTTTATTATGGTGCATCCAGAAAAACATGATGTCTTACCCTTTTGGTGCGATTGGACTTAAATCCGCCGTTTTACCCTTAACCAACAGTATAATAGACCAAAGTACAACATTACTCACCCTTTGAGTCTTTCAAAATAATTAAAATAATATTCAAACTCATGCTACTAAAAATTTATACCTTCTTACATTTAAGAAATTTTGTAGAGCATGTCATAGTCAACCAATAATTGTATATGTTTTTTGTTCCTAGCTAATGTTAGTGTTCGAACACTATTGTATTCTAAAACAAGAAACAAATCTAGAAAATGCATACATGATTTTATGCATATAATTCCTTGATTGTAGTAACAATTTTTCCTTCGTGATTCTCATGACAAGATCAACCATAACATGAGCTACAGAAAAACTAAAACTCAATCTCAATTGGTTAGAGTCTTGTACTGATAACGTGTTGTAAAATATAAGAAATATACTACAAGAAATATAGACAAGATATATGAGGAGTAGAATGTAGAGATCCTCTTATTCAAATGTCTTCAAGTCTCTCTGTGTATCTTACAATGGTAAATGAACAATCCTATTTATAAGTTGAGAAATCACTCCAATAGTCACCATATTAAGTTTCATAATAAATAGATACATTCTTATCCAAAAAGGTTCATAGAACCTAGGAAATACATATAGATTATAAATATAAGTTTATGGATAAACTCAATGGACAATCCACTTAGTTTAATGAATTTATAACAACAATAATATAAATTACAAAAACCCAAATAACCTTATGTAATAATGAGAAAACCTTATGTTACAACATGTTTGGCTAAATTGTGTGCTAGCATATTTCAAGATAGAGGAATATGTACAGAAAGGACTATATATAACAGAACTATTGTAACAGTTCGGGTGTTTACGGCTATCCTTTGTTTCATTTTAAGGAGCTTCAATTTGTGAAGTTTATTGAAACATTGCTACTGTTCGGAAATATTGATTTTTACATTGATAAAAATATATTTTAAATTTCTTGCTAAAATGTCTTAAATATTTATGAAAAATAAAATAAAATCTGTAGTTATGATATATTTGCATATGTATTTATTTTAATTAGAGTTCTATAAATTATTAGTATTATAACAAAGACAGTAAGATTAGTTATGTCAAGAGATTATTATTATTATTGTTATTATATGAAGTAGAATTTATTTAAAATAGTTGTCCATTAATTGTGATACATGGAAAAAGATATATTTATTTTGTCACGGACCTACAAAATATATGGGTGCATATGTGTTACGAAATGAATAAGAAAAAGTATGATATTGGCATCAAGGATTTCATGTGAATATAAGGGAGATGACAATACTTGTCTTCATTACATGTTCCCACTATTTTATTTCAACTTACAACTTTTGGAAAATGTTTAATTAATGAAGTTCTTGTGAGATTTTTTCCCCATGACCGCCTCTTCTCTATCCATAAATGTGCATACTTTTACAGTTCATGCCTCTTAACCTTGTTCTTGACAAAAATCCTCCTGGTAGGTTTAGAAATGTCAATTTAACAAAAGTATCCCAATATCTTTAGTAGTAACTTAGAAAAAATGCTTGCTATGAATGACATCTTAGTGTACTTATCTCTTGGGACTTCGTAATTTTATTGGTTTGTAGTTAGGGGTGTTGTTACTGTCTATTAAGTATACATTAGAGATGAATTTTGGGGGACAAAGATTTTGATGATTTATTTGTTCACCCAATAGAAAATCAATTAGCCATATCAAGTTATTCAAGCCTATATTTAAGGTATGTTAAGGCAATACTTTTTTTGCATACTGCATGAATCCTAAAAATCATAAATTATTGACTGAGTGTTTTTTACTACCCTATTGCTAGAAAGACCCTCTGTGAAGGGCATTGAGATCTCAGCTGATATTATTTCTTGAGTTTATCGTATCATTATCGTTCTTGTATTATTGTGAAGTATGCTTGACAAATAAAATTATATTTCATAGAGTTTCTTATTCCTTATGTCTATTCGCGAGCTATGGTCCTAAGTGTGAGGCTAAAATGATGAAGATTTATTATGTTGTATCTAAGGGGTTGTTAAACCATTCTTTTTTGTGAGAAGTTCTTACGAAAATGTTATTTGAAAATTATATTCCACTAAAGCTTGTACCCTATTCTTGTGGTTAAATACTTGTCAAACAACCTTGTCTCTAAACAAGCCCATATTATTACCAAGTTACAGCTTTTCTAAGTCAAAATCATGTCAAGTACTTCAAATTTATTATGTGTTTTATAGGCCTAAATGGTCATATGAATGTTTAACGAAGTTAAGAGGAGATTCTTTAATCACCTTAAGCTGTTTATGAACATCCTCATATATAAGTTACCTTTCTAAAGCCGAGTTAACTGTTTCAATTTATTGTACAAGTATATGATGTTCTACGAGATATTTACATGTTATACGAAAGTGATTACTGGATTGTGAGAGCAAGAGTACCAATGTGCCAAGTTTGACAACATGATTATGGTAACATATATGCATTACGAATTCATGACATGACCTGATATACATTTACTCCCGAGCTATAATTGGAATGTATGGGGCCTATTGCCTATATTTATACTTATGAGACACATAGCCACCATTTGGAAAATATGATGTCGGTTAGCTACCAGAAGGCACCGCTAGCATTTGGTTGAGTATGTCATGCATTTGCATCTATATATAGGTATTGACGACATATAATTACATAAGCATATCATACATATTTGATTACTAGGAGGTCCGATGTCAGCCTTGGAGTCTATCAGAGTTTCAGTTTCATGTGATATATCTTTTACCCTTTTTATCACAACTATTTATGACTTTGCTTTCTGCCTTACATACCAGTACATTTTTATTCGTACTGACGTCCCATTTCTTGGGGACGTTGCATATCGTGCTATAGGTTTAGGCATATCTCTTAATTGGCCTTTGCAATAGGTGTGTTATCTCAGTTGAGGATTTGTAAGCTCTATTCTTCCTAGAGATTTTGGTTGTCTATAGATTTTGTATATAGTTGTTGGCATCATTGGGACTTTTCCCAACCAGTTGAGTTGTATTATTCGTAGAGACTTGTGGACATACTTTATTGGGTCTTCTCAACTTCCATTTATATCCTTGTCGGCTTATTGTATTTATGATTTCAGTTGCAACCTTGTCTGCTTGCTAGTTCCTTTTTCAATTAAGTTGGTCTTTCCGGCCTATTTTATGTCTTTAATGTTGTTGTGACCTTGCTGGTCTAGTTATCTTGTTTCAACAGGTTATTGTGGTGGCCTTATCAACCCTCATTGTTTCATATGCTTTATGTTTCAATTGGTTCTCTTGGTCAAGTGAGGCACCAGGTGCCTATTGAGCCTCTCCTATATCGAGGCGTGACAACTATCTAATCAAAATACTAAATTCATAGACAATACAAAATTATTTAAGTGTTTCAAATATATCATTTCTAGATAAAAACATGTCAAAAACAAATTTCGTGCGCATGAATGCATACCAACCACTATCAAACCATTCTCAAAATCAATCACATCATACAAAAATTGGGTAACCACCTGTCATAGTACAGTCATACTAACCTAGAACTCCAGCTAGTCTAAGTCTAAGGCCTCGGACACACAAGCACCATAATAATGCGATAAAGCTAAAAATAACTAAAAATATCCGCATTCATACAAAGTCAAAACAATGCGCATAGATCTACGTTTTAACCACCTATAAGCATTATAAGGACTCTATAATTCCAACCAAGACTAAGGATTAGCCTAAACTAAGGCTACTAATAAACCAAAAGGCCAAAAGAGGAACGAGGGATCAAACAACCTAAATTTCTCAACCAAAAATCTCTCTAATGATCAATACTACTAGAATATATGAATAAGCTAGCTAAGTTAAGTCTCAAAGAATAAATGTAACCTACCTCAAGGTTGAAATCACACTCGAACCTCTACTCGGATGCTTTTCCCTTCCGACGAGCCTTTGATTGGTGTCATGCTATCAAATTAGCGAAGAGAACATCAAAACAAGTAAAACGATACCTAATTTGTAATAAACAATTTGGACCCAAAAATCAGGTCCAAATAAGATTGTGGGACCTGCGATGAAATCACAAAATTGACTAAGTCACAAGGTCCCAACTAGCTTAATGAACTTGTGCCTCAAAAATGTCTACAATCCAAGAACTAACAAGCTCAAAGCTATTACATCCCATTCAAGCTCAAGAATGATCAAGAGTGGCAATGAAGAGAATAATTGGACGAAACTTACAATGTAAATAAAAAATTAATGACCCACAAATCTATTCCTCGTGATGAACAGTAATTTCCTATGATTCCACACTAATTCCCTTCAAGAATTGAGATCCAAATCACCTCAAGAAGTTGGTTCTTTTGGAAAATGAATGTTGAAAAAGTAAAGAATTGATTTATAACTATTGGTCTTCGCGAACGTGGGAGCTAGTTCGAGAACGCGATCAACTAACCTGGCCTCCACTAATGTAGGAGCTAGTTCGCAAATGCAATAGCCAACGACCTCATTGCCCACAAACATGACGTCTAGCTCACAAACATGATGGTCAATTGCCTAGACCTTTGCGAACGCATAGAACAATCCATGATGCACTAGGAAAGGTTGCATCAGCCGCATTTTGAGTAAAGAACCCAGTGAATGTAAAACAATTAGGCTACCCTACCATAAACAACATTATGTACTTAACAGAATCCATCAATCAACCAATAGAGGTTATCTCGATAAATTGTTAACCTAAGTCAATACTTGCACAAAAATAGCCAAAATGCAAAACTCCACAAACTCATCCTGATCACCTTGGGGTCCTATCAAAAGGTCATTCTAGACCAAACATGGTATTCTAAAGCTAACCATGTTAACAAAATTCTCATCCAAGAACGTTTACCAACAATGTTGACTTCCTCAAATATCTTGCCTAATGGATCAATTGCGGTTAATATTTCCCAATCTGCATTAAGTAAATATTAGGTCATTTATTGTTTAAGTAACAAAAGTTGAATTTAGTTTCACAGTTAACCGAAGCAACAATTGTTCCAAATCCAAGATTTTTGTAGTTTGATTTAACGAAACTAGGATTATGTGCTTTATAACCTTTAGTTCATTATCAAATTTTATACTAGCAATTATCCGTTGTTAATACTTCATGTTCCTAGCAAGTTAGATGCATCTAAATGCTTCTCAGCCCTATTAGATGACTTTCACTCTATTCCTCTCAGTCTTAGAGTGTTTTGACCCTTGCATACTTGTTAAGGAGATTCTCTTTTCTCGAACTCAAATCTTTATAACAAGCTAATGGAATATGATTCTAACTTTTTCCTAATTATCATTTTTCTCTCTAGCAAGTGGTAAATACAGAAAGATTCTAATGCGTGCACTCATTAGAAAGAACTCATGATGAAAGCAGAATAAACACGTACAACTAACAACAAAACGTTACTCATATTTTGAATTCGAAATTATGTTTTAGTCATTGTCCCCACAACCCTCATTGTGGTAGTTAGCCTCTCATTCTTTCAAGAAAACAAGTCATAGATATTATCGGAAGCATTGTATAAGAAACTTATAATAAACAGCAAGCCAAAATATTCTTGATTATCAACACTAAATCACGATCACCAATTTTTGATTCCAAAAAGCTGAGAATTCAAAGTGTTTGGAATTGGAAACTATCATTTTCCTTGCTCTCAATGTCACAATATTCAAATGATAAAAGATAATATCCAAAAATAAACCCTAAAAAATTAAAATAGTCTGTGAAAACAAGTCCTACTCGAAGTAGGATTGCATTGTTGCGAGGCTTCATGGGTAGGCTAATAGCTCGTCTAAGGCTAGACTATTTGTAAAGCCTTCTGTGGTCCCACACTAAGAGAGTGTGGGACTTCCTTCATTACCCCATGGGCAACTAAACGGTCCGTCTTAAACAACATGACCCTTTTAGTGCTCTGTGGAGTTGTGCCCTCACTTGGGTAGCCACTGACTTTCCTGCCTTCATTCCATAAGTATTTGCACGATTTGTCACCTCAACCATGACCCGTCTGGGATTCTGTGGCCTTCAGTCTGAACTTAGTCCACTTCAGCTATTATCGCGTCTCTTTTCATGAGCACTATTATGACTCGTTAAGTGGACCTCAGCCCATTTAGATCTCCATGGTCTTTATTCTTCACATATGTAGTTTGAAGGGTTTCACTTCCTCCCTTCCACGAGCCCTCAGATGGCTCGTCAACATGACCAAGGTCGGTCTGGGGCTCTGTGATGTTGGCTTCAGTTCACTTTCCTTTCCTTTTCCCTATCTTTCGTATCCAAGTGTTTTACCTGTTCAACATCAAAGAAAACATTATATCCATATGATCACACTAGATTTCTCATACTAATCCTTAGTTTTGAGCATCAAATGTACTATAATTTCATGGCACATCAACACCCTTAGCTTAAAGCCATTACTTGTCCTCAAGCAATGAGAAGGAAAACACTCGACACTCAAATACAAAGGAACACATAAAAAATATGCAATATCTATCTCCACAAAAATCTTATCCAAAATCATCTACCTAACATGCAAGGATCAATGGATGACATCCCATTACATACAGTCTATCATGCTTATGCTAGTACTAATTATCAACTACCATATCAACTATCACATGCAAACAAAGTGCCCTCACAATGAAAACGTCCATCACACATGATAATTTGGGACTAACAAGTACTATCACTCTCCAAAAGAACTTCAAACACTGGAATTATATAGACCATAGGCTTGCTCTTGTTTTCTACGCTTCAACTTATCAATCAATCAAAATAGCATCACTATAGGGTTTTTATTGGCTTGTAGCGTTGGCTCGGGCTAGGAAGTGGAACATTTGGTTTATGAGTGACTAGATTACCCTTGGTCCTCCAAAGTGCTTATTATCACACAACTTTTCTTCGAGTGGTTACAAATTTTCTTTATTTAGTACATCCCGGCATCCACATCATTTTTGTTGTTTTTTAAAATTTCTTTTTGGTATTTTGACCTTTTTTTGTAACTACTATTTTCTTGAACCATTCAAACCCTTTCAAACATGAATTCTGTTTTAGTGCCTTTGGAATAATCAAGGATACGACTTCTAAGCTATTTCTCTTTATTCAGGCCATGACCGCCCTCAACTTAGGATTTTGGCTTGATTTGTGGTATTGTGCCTTTAGAGAACCAAGGATATGATATCAAGGGTGATAATAAAATCAGCTTCAAGGCTCAAATAGAGTTTAAGGGTTCATGATTTCCTTTGGTACTTGTTTTTGGTTAAAGTGGACTTAATTCAAAAATGGCCTATGATCCTTTCCTATCCAATTATTCAACTATTTCAATAAGACTACTTGGGCAAGTTCTAGCTTCTACCTACAACGTTAGACTTCAAACAAACCTCACACTCACACTGCACATGCTTACACTTTCAGTCTTTAAGTCAACTAATTTATGTTTCTAGCTAGCAATGATCAACACACAATTAGATGAGATGTCGGGCAGAGAGCCTAAAAAGGTCAACTATCATATTAAGGATCGGTTTCTTATCATTTCACACCACACAAAATTTAGTTGCTGTTATCAATTTGAGTTCCAACTATCCACACCACAAAAAAAAAAAAAAAAAAAACAACACAACAATTTTCTAACATAAGAGCTAACGTCCATGACTACATAATATTATTGCTAATGAATCTAAACAAGTACCGGGCCATAAAATTCTAGTCCTTCGTCTCTATTCTCTCACCATCAGTTATCCAAGGAGGAGAAATGTCGGAGATAAGCAGTACCAAAAAACACTTGAGAGATTTAAGGTCATGAAGCATATACAACGTAAATATATTAGTCTTATTTGTAGGGTGCGTAAAGCACTCTTGATGGCACCTGCGTGACATTGTACCATCTTGACACGTACTTCAACTTCCTACTTCTTAGGCAGAGTTTGTGCATATTCAGTGTAGAATTCCATCACCCAAGCCAAAACATGTTAACTTCGATGCTTGGCTAACCCCTCAAACCTCTGAAATTGGATGGTATCCCAGATAGAAGGGTAGTCACTTATAAAACCATTATTGTAGAGTTGTCTCTCCTAAAGGATTGTGCGCTCTCCCATATCCTTTAAGCCTTTTGAGGGCCATTAGATCAATCACCTATAGAACACAAGATGAAGGTGGCTGAGTAGAAAAGGGTTGCACCAACTTGGACCTGATGTTCATTCTTTTCCTAGAAACCCCTTTTTTAGGTTGATTCCCCACATGCATAGAGGAGCACGAAATGGTTAGTTATGGGTGAGGAGCCTCTGATGGCTCATTGATAGTGATTCCCCTATGCCTTTTCAATGGGGGAGGGGAGTCTCTATTTTAATGCGAATCAGAAGTCACAACCTCCTTCCTTTTAGTCTTAGCCATATAATGCAAAGCATAATCATTCAAACATAGATGTGGTGATGTTTACTTGAAATGAAAACCCCAAAGAAAACATAGTTCAAAAAAGCTTTGAGGCTCGCCTACTAGGAAAGCAATCTGCCTAATAGGTTAGGCAAGATCATGTGAGCTCGTCGAAATGGAAAGTACACATTTTCAAAGAACTCAGGCTTGATGGGTGGATTCAAATCAAACTCGGTGATTCGGTGAATAGGTTTCGGCAGGCTAAGAAAAGTCTGCTGAAAGTGAGAGGGAAAAATCAAATGAAACATGTATAAAGGGCGATGTCTAATCCTACTTGGCCATTCACTAAGTTGGTTTTGGGTGACAAAGACAAGTCAACGAAATGGGACAGTACCCAAGTCACATATTGAAACAAGAAAGGTGAGCTGGGATTTAATTTCCAATTTGCCTAACTGCCTCGGCGAGCTATAACAAGTTGACCGAAAAAATAGTGTTCAGCCCAATGCCTATTTTAACAAAACAAATCATAATATGCAACTATAACACCCCGTAGCCTAATCATGGAAACAAGAAAATTTTTAAAAATTTCCAGGTGCCACCTACGAGGGCTAACCATGCCACATGGTTAGACCCACACCATGTGGGTTCGTCTCGTAGATGGGTACCATGGGAGGTAGTAGGAGGCAAAGAACCACAACCAGGACCCACGCCCCGTGAATGGGTCCACAGTCTGTGGTTTGGGCTCCATATGTCCATGGTCCAAAAAACAAGTCCCAGACCATAAACCATGATTAGGTCCATCCACGGTCCATCAAGCGTGGTCTCGTGGGTCAGGGGCTGGACAGTTATTTAGGTACTTAAGGGTCTTTTCTGGTTTTAATTAAATATAAGTAATGTAGTTTTGCCTAATTTTAGACCACCTATATAAGTATTTTGAACCCCAAATTAGACCCATTTAATTCATTCTCACAAATCCCAAATGAATACCCGAAACTCCTCTAAAAAATTCTCTCTCTAGAAGTTGGAAGAAGTAGGAAGAAGAAGAAGCTAGGTCAAGTTCAAGGTCTCAATATTCAAGATTTTGTGGGTAATTGGACTAAGGTATGATGGATTTTCATCCATGGGATCCTTCCTCCCATGGAATCCCTAGAATTTTCCAATTCGATAAAGAATTCCGCATGTCTAGCTAGGGTTTCTTCCAATATTGTGGGTTACGATGTATGTTGATCCAATTGAGTGGATTGTGATTTTTTATGATTGAATTAGTGTACTTACATGTTATTAGACTGAAATTACATGTATCCATACCTATTCCATGATTATACACTAGAATTGATATAATTGGGTTGGTACTATGAAGGGAAACTTTTGTGGGTTTAGGCTGTCCTTATAGGATTAATGAATTATTACTAGAATTGCTTAAGACTGAAGCTTTGGTCATAATCATGAGATCTAGGGCTTGAGAGTGAATCTTATGAGGTGAATTGTGGGTAATTGATATTATTATTGAGGAATGGATACTTTCTACATGAATGGCTTAATTATGAATGCATGAATGTGAAAGGCTTTCTCATATTAGTGATTCTAGGTTGAAAGGATTGGTCACCTAAAATTAATCTCGACTGAAAGACTATGTAATGATGAGGCTTGAGGTGACTACCCTTGACCTCCATATGTGAAGGATATGAGGTGATTTTCGATACTCCTTATAATTGAACAAGAGGTGATTCCCTATGTTTCTATATGATTGAATGGTCATGGAGGCGAGTACCCATGCTCCTTATAAAATGATGTGGAGGCGAGTAGCCATGTCATATGATGAGGTTGTGGAGGTGAGTACGCACATTCTAAAAGCAAGTAAGGCAAGAGGCGAATACCCCTTAGCCTTTTGAAGTTAGGCAATGAGGCGAATCACCATGTCTTTAAAAGTAAGTATAAACTATGTAAATAAACTTATGAAGAATGAATAGCTAGGATTATTTTTTGAAGTACCTTCCATGAGGTGAGTTTACTAAAAGGTGATGACCCAAGTCTTGACTATAGATAAGTAAGGTTGCTTGATATGTATTCCTTTCTTATTATGATATTGATATATCTGCATGATTATGCTTATGGTTTATATTGACTAACCATGATGTTTTGTTGTTTATTCTAGTTATCATATTTAGTACTTAAATGTACTAACACATACTCTTTCCTACATTCTTATCAAATGTAGGGTCTGGCGACATAGATTCTCACACTTGTGGCTAGCTCTCATGTTGATCAAGGAAGTAAAGATTTGGTGAGTCCTCATTGTGTTTGAGGATGTGATCACCATTTCTCTTTTTACTTTCATTCTATGTCTTAGACTATTATATGGGCTGCATCCCAAGATCTTTTATTTCTTATGCTAGATGGTTTGAGACAATGATAGTAGACTTCCGCTCGTTTTATAAAGACTTTTATTGTATTGAAATGTTTTACATTTTCACACCATTTTCTATTGATTTATGTTATGATATGCTAAGTGTCTTGCATGAGGCCTCTCGAGGTCTTGTACGCCTTGTTACATCTAGGGGGTACCCTTGGGTAGCGACAAACTTGGTAATCAGAGCACAAGGTTTAGAATGGCTCTAGGATGCCTCAAACCACGTCAAGTAGAGTCTTGTTCATAAGTGTGAAGTAAATTTATGAATGAGAGGCTACTAGATGTTTAGGAAACTTCACCTCTTTACTTCTCTAAGTTGTGCCTTGTAGTTTTAACTCTATAATTCTTTTCTTCTAATCGTTACCCGATGGTTTTCAGGATATGACTACTAGAAGGGCTAATGTTAAAAGGATGGAGGGAGACAATGTGAATCAAGAGGTTCCACCCAAAGCTTCTCCTCAAGCTCCGATTGATCCTTTGACTGACAATGTGATGAATGCGGACTTTAGGTCAGCTTTTCAAGTTCTGGCTCAAGCCATGATGGCACAAGACAATAGAGAGGTGATAGCTTTCGTGAGCCGAAATGTGGGTACGGCGGCAGCAAGAGTGAAGGACTTTACAAGGATTAACTCTCCTAAGTTTTATGTCTCCAAAGTTTAGGAAGACCCTCAAGAGTTTATCAATAAGGTTTATGAGATACTTGTTATCATGGGAGTGACTCCGGTAGAGAAGGTAGAGTTAACCTCTTACTAACTCAAATAAGTTGGTCAGAGTTGGTTCAATCAGTGGAAAGAGGCAAGGCCGGAAGGAGCGAGTCCCATAGAATGGGAAAGGTTCAAAAATGCTTTTCTTGATCAATTTTTCCCTCTTGAGATGAGAGAGGCCAAGGTGCTCGAGTTCACTAAACTTAGGCAAGGAAATTTGAGTGTAAGGAAATATGCTTTGAGGTTCACTCAACTATTTAAGTATGCCCTTTCTATTGTGGCGGATTGTAAAACCAAGATGAGTATGTTTGTGTTAGAAATGTCTGACTTAGTTGTCAAAAATGCCTCACCGCTATGTTTGTTCATGACATGCACATTTCTTGCCTTATAGTTCATGCCCACCAAATTGAGGAATAAAATCTCAAGGAAATATCTAGATAGGCAAAGAGAGCAAGAGGCAATGATGGTAACTATTCACATTCTAGGTCTGATGGATGGGTTCGTTCAAGGTTTCAGCAAAAGTTCTCCGAGCAAGGTACTTCAAGTGCTCCACCAAGATCTAACAATTAAAGGGTGTCTAACACTAACCCTCAAGGTGATGGTGGTAAACCCTCCATGTCTAGTTTTACCAAATATGGAAGAAATCATGAGGGTAAGTGTCTAGTGGGCTCCAATGCTTGCTTTGGGTGTGGTAAGACGGATCACAAGATAAGGAATGGTCCTTCGGTTGCTAAGAATGAGGGAGATACTTGTCGTAGGGCTCATCCCTACCCTTCATCCTGTCCAAGTGGTTCAGGTGCAAGTGCTCCTAAGCAAAACAATTGCTATGCTCTCTAAACAAGAGGTGATCAAGAGAACTCCCCGATGTGGTGGCTGGTATGTAAAAAGTTTTTAAATTAGATGTGTATGCTTTGCTTAATCCAGGAGCTACTTTGTCCTTTGTGACTCCTTATATAGTTATGAGATTTGATGTGCTCCCCGATGTGTTATTAGAATCTTTTTCTGTGTGTACCCATGTTGGTGATTCTATGGTGGCTAAGGGGGTTTATAAGAGATGTCCTATTTACTTATCCCATAGAGTTACCCTTGTTGATTTATTAGAGCTTGATATGTTAGACTTTGATGTCATACTCGGGATGGATTGGTTTCATTCATGTTATGCCTCAATTGATTGTAGGACTAGAGTAGTCAACTTTCAATATCCACATAAGACTATCCAAGAGTGGAAGGGGGGAAATTCTATGCCTATAGGTCAATTTGTTTCTTACCTTAAAGCTAGGAAAATATTTTCCAAGAGTTGTATTTACCATATAGTTAGGCTGAGGGATGTGGATTCTAAAGTACCATATCTTGAGTCGGTCTCCATTGTTAATGAGTTTCTGGAAGTGTTTCCAGATGATTTACCACTACTAAAAAAATTTCAAAAAAAGACGCCAAAAAGTGACGGACTGCGTCGCTTTTCGCGTCAAAATCGATGAAAAAGCGACGCAATCAGTTCCATCGCTTTTTAGCTCGACGCTTTTCGAAAAGTGCCGGACTACATCGCTAAAAAGCGACGGACTCTATCACTTTTAAAAGCGACGGACAGCGTTGCAAAAATGCGACGGACAACGTCGCAAAAAAGCGACGGACAGCGTCTATTTTTGGAAATTTGATTTTTTTAATTTTTTCAAAAAAGCGACAGACTCCATCTCTTTTGGTTTAATTTTTTTTACTTCTAAATTGAGACGCTGTCTGTTGCTTTTCTGATTTTTTTTTTTAAATTCCAGAAAAGCAACGAACTGTGTGGTTTTGTCCGTAGCTTTTCGGGGAATTTTTTAAAAAAATTCAGTAAAGCGACGGACATAACCACGCAGTCCGTCACTTTTCTGGATTTTTAAAAAATAAAATCCAGAAATGTGACGGACAAAACCACGTTGTCCGTCGCTTTTCTGAAATTTTTAAAAAATAAAACCCAGAAAAGCGACAGACAAAACCACGCAGTCCGTCGCTTTTCCTGCTTTATTTTTGACAGAAGAAACTTTCCAGTTTCTGCTACCCACCTGCAAATAAAATTGAATTGAATTGAATTGAATTCAATACTACAGTATTCAGCCCAATCAAACACACAATTATAACAATCTAAACAAAATATAAAATAACATTCAAAAGTACATAAATCATAAAATTATAAAATCTTTCAATATTTGTTTAAAAAAGTTTATAAATGTCCAAAGATATAAACTAGGAGTGAGATCTACATAATCATCCTCATCACTCTCGTCGTCGGTGTCATCAGGAGTCGAAGTATTAGGTCGACGAGCGAGGTTCATCACTTGTTCTTTGATTTGCTGAACAGTCTCATTCATGCTTTTTTGTTTAGCTACTCTTCTTCTCCCCGACTCTGTTAGTGCTGCTGTAAGTTTAGCTATTTGATTCGACATAGCAACAATTTGAATAGCGTCAAGTGCCTCGGCTTGACGTGACGATCCAATACCTTCTAAGCCTGACAGGAGTTGTCTAACATCATTTCGAGAGCCTAGACCATAGCATCTACCCTTGTGTGTCCCCCCTACCACTTTTTATTTCCAAATCTGGGTGGACAGTGCAGGGGTCAATTGGACTGAATTATCTAGATTCTCAGCGATGTAGTGCTGAAAGTCATTCTGCATATTAAATATAAAAATTGACATTAATATATATACATATTATATATTCACTATATATATATATATATATATATATATATATATTATTCATATTAAATAACTTACAAAAGTTCGTTCGACCCTTTCCTCCACCCACACATTCGGATCCGACTCATTTTCTTTCTTTCTTACATGAGTCTTCTTGAAAACCTCTGGTTCAATGGGAGGGCGTCTCAATTCTTTTTCCTATAAAAAAAAAATTGAAATTTATAAAGATATATGTGAATCAACTAATTATTTATTTAAAAGTTTAAATAAGAACTTACCATTTCTCGTGCAATTGTTCCAACCGACTTTGCACCTCCGGTGTTCAATGAGCCACCTTTAAGACTGCCTCTAGCCTTTGTGGCTTGATCTGATATTGCCTTAAACTCATCTGTTTTCCAATACACACTCAATTCATCAAAAACATTAGGCAACATCCAATCGGGACGTACAACACTATCCTAAACACTCTTTAGCCAGGCAGACAGTCTGGTGGATTCCTTCCTCTCAAATGTGGTCGTAATGACCAAATTGTACCTCGACTCCCAAGTACACATAGTCTGAAAAAAAATTAAATAACGTTAATTATATCGATAGTAAAAAAAAGTAAAGTATACTAAACTTAACTAAAAAATATATACCTTAAAGTTATTAAACATCGCCTGGCGTATATTGTTTGGAATCTCAGTCCAAGAGTGATAAGCCTGTGTATAGAGTCTTCTAACACATTCTTTTAAAGCCCAGGCAGCATCCTTTGCAGGATACCACCTGCAAAACACATAATAAATATGTTAGTTCATGAATAATATATTAAAGTATAAGGAATAAATAAAATAAACTAACAAATAGATAACAAAACAAACTTACGATGATCCATCGGGCTCAATCATGACTCTACCAAGTCTGTCCTTTTGGCCAGGAGCTAGAGCAGACATCGTATCATGTGGTGTAGCACTAGGTGTAGTTGTAGATGAGGGTCGTACGTCAGGATGCACAAAACGCTGAGTCAATGGAGGGGTATAGACCATAGCATCTGACTGCTCGCTACTAGAATCTCCAAGCCTCATGGCAGATAACTGAGAAGATGTACCTGTGGGAGATGGAGTACCGGCCGATAAGGGTCATGCTCGACGAATAGCCTATAAAGGTAGGTCCTCGTAGCGTCGTGCAGGCAATGGTTGTGAAGTAGATGAAGTACCGAGTTGTCGATGGTAATTAGGATAATATTGCCGAGGATCAGCCGTAACAAACGGAACAACAAATAAATGAGTATCATGGCTGATGCACTCTGGCGCAGAAGAAATATATCCTGCAATATCCTCGGGATCTATTGGCTTCCTAGACTTCTTCTTCTTAGCCTATTTAATCTGGCTAACTCGAAGATTCTTCTGATGTCTATCATTGTCACCGCTTGATGACATATGTATGCAAATTTACATGTATAATATATATAAAAATGATAAATTAAATAAAATTAGCAAAATACACTTACATATATACTAGCTAGCTTTCATTCTACACTATTCCTCCTCGCTTGTTTCAATTCCATCATTTTCCCATTCTTCCTCCTCAGTTGTTTCATTTTCATTATCATCCCATTCTTCGTCATCAAATGATTCATTTTCCTCATTCTCGAATATTTCTTACCCAACATTTAGTATGTCATTATCAGATACTTCTTCTAATATGTGTTGAGGATGTTGTAGTGTGGTTTCCAATTCAACATCAACTTCTTGTTGAACAATTGCAACATCATTTTGATATGCCACATCTAAGACATTGTCAGTTTCAATTCTTCCGATAGGCTTACTTTTAATAACAACCTACCAATCAGCTTTTTCTCTACGCAATGGATATGAAGCGTAATACACTTGTTTAGCATTTTGTGCAATAATAAAAGGATCATAACTTCTGTATTTCCTAGTGTGCTTAACTTCAATTATATTATGTTGATGGTCCATCTTTGTGCCTCTATTTGATGGCTCAAACCACTCACGCCGAAACAATACAATCTTCTTATTAGGCCAACCTGAATACCTCAGTTCAATAATCTCTTGAATGACACCATAATATTCAATAGTTTGACCAGTACTATCAGCATCACCTTGTATGTAGACACCGCTATTATTTGTTTTCTTGTTCCTAGAAAATTCTTCAGTTTGAAAGTTTAAACCATTGACACAATACTTATTCATTGTCAGTACTTGAGATTCAGGTCCAAGTGCTACTTTTTTCACTAATTGCAAATGTTGGACACTTGAGTATTCATCGTAAACCTATGTGATTGTTATTTCAAGTAATATAATTTAGTATAACATGAATATATTATTAAATACTTAGTGATTGCACACTTACATAGTTCCTCAGCCATTTGGAAAATTCTGTATAGATGGCTTCATTACCCCATGTGTTTACGAATAAGCTGATCATTTTACATTCAAGTGTTTTGTTAATTAATGATCACTTATTAGTATGTAATTTAATAACATATTTTTAACACTTACTTGGCATATGATTGAATCTCTGGACAATAAAGCAAAACATGTGTCACAGCTGATTGCATTTCCATATCAGTGAAGCCTCGCTTTCCACTCTTTTTAGATCCTCTACCATTTTGATTAAAAATTGATATCGGTGGAAATAAAGGATCACTATAGCCTTCATCATTGCAATTGGGCCTGTTTCTCCTACATAAAACATCATGACCAAAGTAATAAGAATAAAAATCAGTAGTTGCTCTCCCAATATGACCTTGAACAAATGATCCTTCGATCCTTCCCTTTTGTTTAATCGTTTGCTTCGAACTACCAATTTTTCTGCATGTATATATGTATATATATGTTAATATATAAAAGACTTGGTGAATATATATAACTTAGTGAATATTTCAAATGGATACCTCTCAAATGGATACATCCATCTTGTTTGAACCGGACCTCCGAGGCGAGCCTCTTGTACAAGGTGAATTGGAAGATGCTCCATCACATCAAAGAAACCACATGGAAATATCTTCTCCAATTTAGTAGTAGTAAAAAGAATATTTTCCTCCATCCTATCTAAACTACTCTCCAACAACTTTCCATAACATAAATCTTTTAAAAAAAATACTTATTTCTGTGATTGGTTTCCATATCCTTTCGGGTTGATGGCTAAAAGCGATAGGAATTAAAGTTTCCATGAACACATGACAATCATGACTTTTCATACCTATCAATTTTCCTTCATTCATATCTGCCCGCTTTCCTAAATTCGAAGCATAGCCCTCGGGCATCCTCAAATTTTTAACCCACTGAATAATTTCACATTTCTCATCCAATGTGAATGAAAAGCTGGCTTTGGGCTTAACTATTTTACCATTCTGTAATTCCTGCAACCATAACTCTTTTCTCCGAAAATATTCCTTTATGTCCATTTTAGCTTTTGGATTGTCTTTTGTCTTACCCTTAACATCCATCACCGTGTTAAACAAATTGTCAAAGTAATTTTTTTCAATATGCATTACATCTAGATTATGTCGTAGCAGATTGTCCTTCCAATACGACAACTCCCAAAATATTCTTTGTTTGGTCCAATTATGTTGAACACCATATCTAGGAAGTCTAGAAAGTGGAGGTTCTGTAACTTTAGGTAATTGAGAAACTCTCTCCCAAATTTGATGCCCTGTGAGTACTAGAGGTGGGGGGTCACTTTCAACCTTATTTTTCCTAAATGCATTTTTCATCTTTCTAAAGTCATGGTCCATTGGCAAGAACTGGTGATGACAATCAAACCATGTATTTTTTCTGCCATGCTTTAAAGTGAATGCCTTGCTATTTTCCATGCAATATGGACATGCTAGCTTTCCAGCTGTCTCCAACCAGACAACATCCCGTATGCAGGAAAATAATTAATAGTCCACATTAAAGAAGCACACATAAAGAAATTCTACTTAGTTGATATATCATAAGTCAAAACGCCTTCAAACCACAATTGTTTGAGCTCATCTATCAATGGTTGTAGATAGACATCAATCAAACTTTTTGGATTACGGGGACCTGGAATAACACAACTTAGAAAGATGTAGGGACTGGTCATGCACATTTCAGGAGGAAGATTATACGGAGTAAGAAATACCGGCCAGCATGAATAAGGCGAAGCATTATTAGAGAATGGTGTAAAGCCATCTGAACACAACCCCAATCTAACATTTCTTGGTTCACTAGCAAAATCAGGATATATATTATCAAAATGCTTCCATGCTTCACCATCAGATGGATGAGACAAGACACCCGACGGCCTTCTATATTCACGATGCCATCTCATATGTGGGGCAGACCTCATCGATGCATACAACCTCTTTAACCTAGGAATGAGAGGTAGATAATGCATCGCTTGAACTGGGACCATCTTTCCAGCCGGAGTCCTCTTATAACGAGCATGTCCACAAAACTTACAATTTTCTAATTCATTATCAGTCTTGTAAAACAACATGCAGCCACTAACACAATAGTGAATTCTATCATACGTCAATCCTAACTTGGACACCAAACGCTTTGCCTGATAGAAGTTCTTTGGTATGTTAAACTCCGGATTAACAAGTTCACCCAAAAGATCAACCATTTAGTCCATAGCAGCATTAGGAACATTCCAATCTGATTTAATATTTATTAATCTAACTGCAATTGACAAAGCAGAATGCGGACTCCCTTCGCATAGTGGACGACTAGACTCTTCTAATTGATCATAAAAGCGTCTTGCTTCTTCATTAGGAGCTTCATCAAAATATTGTTCCGGTTCCATCCCACCTTGAACTCCGAAAGCATCATTAATCATTTCATGAACCCTATCACGTTCAACCCTATCGTGTTCAACCCTAACCTGTTCAACCCTAATTTGGCCATTTGGTGCAACCATATTATATACATCCACAGGCATCGAATTATAAAACATACCATCCAATCCATCACTTTCTCCATGATCAATCCATACAAAATATCTAGGCTTAAATCCATTACAGTACAGATGAACCATAATTGTATCTGGTTTAAAAAATTTTAAGCACTTACATGCACTACAAGGACACCTAACCAATCCATTATTATTGAAAATGTCAAGTGTCATTGTATGTTCAATAAAATTTCTAACATCGTTAATAAACTCAGGTTTCAATCCAGCACCATTTTCATAATGCATATTATACATCCACAAATGATGATCCATCTACAAAAATATAATTATTCAATTATATTATAAATAATTATTTAGTTTAACTTGTTTAAACAATATAACAATTTACTATCTTAGTTTAGACTTAAACCAACAACCAATCCACCAACTAAAACACATTATTTATCTTAGCATATTCACACAACTTAACAACCTAAACTAGTTTAGTTTAGACTTAAAACAACAACCAATCCACCAACTAAACAACATCATTTATCTTAGCATATTCACACGACTTAACAACCTAAAATAGTTTAGTTTAGACTTAAAACAACAACCAATCCACCAACTAAACCACATTATTTATCTTAGCATATTCACACAACTTAACAACCTAAACTAGTTTAGTTTAGACTTAAACCAACAACCAATCCACCAACTAAACCACATTATATATCTTAGCATATTCACACAACTTAAAAACCTAAACTAGTTTAGTTTATACTTAAAACAACAACCAATCCACCAACTAAACCACATTATTTATCTTAGCATATTCACACAACTTAACAACCTAAACTAATTTAGTTTAGACTTAAAACAACAACCAATCCACCAACTAAACCACATTATTTATCTTAGCATATTCACACAACTTAACAACCTAAACTAGTTTAGTTTAGACTTAAACCAACAACCAATCCACCAACTAAACCACATTATTTATCTTAACATATTCACACAACTGAACAGCCTAAACTAGTTTAGTTTAAACTTAAAACAAAAACCAATCCCCCAACTAAACCACATTATTTATCTTAACATATTCACACAACTTAACAAACACATTATCACAAAATTAAAGCTAAGTGTCAACACTAGATGGATGCAAATCGATTTTGCAATAAAATCAATTTTGTCATCAATAGGATCAACTAGTGTTGGTACTTATGCTTAACAAACACATTATCACAAAATTAAAGCTAAGTGTTAACACTAGATGGACACAAATCGATCTTGCAAGAAAATCAATTTTGTCATCAATAGGATCAACTAGTGTTGGTACTTATGCTTAACAAACACATTATCACAAAATTAAAGCTAAGTGTCAACACTAGATGTACACAAATCGATCTTGTAAGAAAATATATTTTGTCATCAATAGGATCAACTAGTGTTGGTACTTATGCTTAACAAACACATTATCACAAAATTAAAGCTAAGTGTCAACACTAGATGGACACAAATCGATCTTGCAAGAAAATCAATTTTGTCATCAATAGGATCAACTAGTGTTGGTACTTATGCTTAACAAACACATTATCACAAAATTAAAGCTAAGTGTCAACACTAGATGGACACAAATCGATCTTGCAAGAAAAACAATTTTTGTCATCAATAGGATCAACTAGTGTTGGTACTTATGCTTAACAAACACATTATCACAAAATTAAAGCTAAGTGTCAACACTAGATGGACACAAATCGATCTTGCAAGAAAATCAATTTTGTCATCAATAGGATCAACTAGTGTTGGTACTTATGCGTAACAAACACATTATCACAAAATTAAAGCTAAGTATTAATACTAGAGGGACACAAACACATTATTGAAAACATGCAATTGTAGTTGAACTTAAAAAACTTAGAAGCACCAACCTTATCTCCACTTTGTGAAAGAAGCAATATAGTCTTGTATCAACTTTTTTTGATGTTGAGCTTCCTCAGTTGCCTAGCACAAAAAGTTCTTAAATTAGTTAAATATAAACTTCAAATTCAAGAATATTAGTTATATATATATATATATATGTTTTAATAAGTTGAAGTTTCAATTCAAGTTCATATCTAATTTCTAATTAAACTTAATTAGTTATATAGTCATGCTAATTAGTTCCAACTACCCCAATCTAATTTCAAGTTCATATTCCTAATTAAGTTCAATTTCAAGTAAATTCAAGTTCTAATTAATTATAAGTTTTAATTAAGTTGTAATTCAAATATCTAAAATTTCAAATTCAAACTATAGTGCTAAAATCCCAAATTCAAACTATTAGTAGTCCTAAAATCTCAATAATAAATTCAAACTAGTCCTAAATTCAAAATTCAAACTAGTCTTAAAATCACAAATTCAAACTAGTCCTAAAATCGCAAAATCTAACTAGTGTTAAAATCCTAAATTCAACTAGCTAGCTATTCCTAATCCCAAATTCAAACTATTAGTCCTAAAATCTCAATAATAATTCAAACTAACTCAAATAATACCCCAATTCAAACAACTCCTTAAATACCCTAATTCAATCTAATCTTACATGCAATTCCAAAATCAACTAATTAACTCAAGAAATACCAAATTTCAAACAAATTCTAAGATACCCTAATTTAAACTAACCCTAACATTAAAATTTCAATTCACAATCAACAAACACAAACTAACAATCAAATAATCCCTAATTCAAACTAACAATCAAAAACCCTAAATCATTCCCTTACTAACTTACAATGAATCAATTAAAAACTAATTCAATATACTAATTAACAAATTAAGTACTCAAATTGAAAGAAATTAAAAATAATATTATGAAACCCTAACCTTGAATTAAAGGAAAAGGACAATGGGTCGGGATGGAGGCAGCGCCGGCGTGGTCGACCTGCTGTTGGTGCGAGCTGCGCTGCCACGGCTGATCGATCTGCTGCGTGCTCGCGAACTTCTGCTGCTGGGCTGGTGGCATGGCGCCGGTCAGAATTGCGAGAGTGAGAGTGAGAGTGAGTGCGGAAGAGAGAGAGAGTGAGAGAGAAGTGAGAGAAATTAGTTTTATTAAATAATATTATATATATATATATATATATATATATATATATATATATATATATATATATATATATATATATATATATATAATTACACGTCAATAGAAGTTTAATTTGATAAATTAAATTTATCGATCAAGTTAATATATATATATATAATTTAACTACATATCAATAGAAGTTAAATTTAATAAATTTAATTTATCAAGGTTGATTTTATTAATTAAAATTACATACATACATACATACATATATATACATACATATATATATATATATATATATAGACACACACACATACATGTATATGTAATATAACTACACGTCAACAGAAGTTTAATTTAATCAATTCAATTTTTCGAGGTTTATATATATATATTAACTTGATTGATAAATTATAGTATATATATATATATGCGCACGTATATATATATATATATAATTAAACTTCTGTTGATGTGTAGTTAAATTACATATATATATATATGTGTGTGTGTGTGTGTGTAAGTGTGTAATTTAACTACACGTCAACAAAAGTTTAATTTAATCAATTCAATTTATCGAGGTTTATATATATATATATATATAGAGAGATGTATATGTAATTTAACTACACGTCAACATAAGTTTAATTTAATCAATTCAATGTTTTGAGGTTTATATATATATAATTTAACTACACGTCAACAAAAGTTTAATTTAATCAATTCAATTTATCGAGGTTTATATATATATATATATATATATAACTTAACTACACGTCAACAAAATTTTAATTTAATAAATTTAATTAATTTATCCATCAAGTTAATTTTCTCCTAATTCATATCAACGTAGTTTCATATTCTAAATATGGATTATAGATATTTTTTTATTTATTCCACGAATTCTAACTTTTTTTTATAAATTATGTATACAAAATTGTTACACTTCTTGAACAATTAATTATAAGTGTAAATGAAATTTTAGTATTATGCACAATAGCAAAATTATGATTTATAGGAATATCTTAAACAAATCGACCTCCGAATGTCACTTTTATTAAAAGTAATTAGATTTAATAAAATATACCGATCTCATGAGGTCGGACCTCAGAGTCTCTATGTCCATCGCTTTTTTTGAAAAAAGTTTGATGACCTTTTTACCAAAAAGCGACTGACAAAGAGACATTGTCCGTTGCTCTTTTAAAATATTTTACCACATATTTCGACCAAGAAGCAACATACATAAAGATGCTATTCATCGATAATTTAAAAAATAGTTAAACAATTAAAATTAATAAAAAGCGACGGACTGCATAATGGTAAAAAAATTATTCAAAAAGCGATGGACTCAGTGATATAGTCCGTCGCTTTTAAAAAAATAAATTAAAAAGTAAAAAAAATAAATTAAAAAGCGACGGACTTTGCGATGCAATCCGTCTCTTTTAAAAAATAAAAAAAATAAAAATTAAAAATAAAAACATTTAAAAGCAACAAACTCTGCAATGCCATCCGTCGCTTTTAAAAAAATAAAAAAATTTAAAAAGCGACGGACTCAGCGATGCCGTCCGTCGCTTTTAAAAAAAAATAAAAAAAATTAAATTTTAATTTAGGAAGCGACGGACGATATCGCTGAGTCCGTCGCATTTTGGAGCGACTCCGTCCATCGCTTTTTCTTCCGTCGTTTTTTTGTTTTGTTTTAGTAATGTACCCAGTGTTCCTCCCGAAAGAGAAATAGACCTCGGTATTGACCTTCTCCTGGAGACACAACCTATCTCTATTCGTCCATATAGAATGGCTTCGGCGGAACTTAAGGAGTTGAAAGACCAATTGAAGGATCTATTGGATAAAGGTTTCATGCGACCAAGTATCTATCCTTAGGGTACTTCGGTATTATTTGTTATGAAGAAAGATGGGTCCCTTCATATGTGTATTGATTATCGACAATTGAACAAGGTGACTATTGAGAATAAGTATCTGATTAACGTTTCAAGGAAACATAATCCAATTCTAAGAGTTGGGGTTGAATCCTACAGGGAGTGGTACATGTTTAAGATTCAAGGGTAAATTGCGAATAAGTTCAAGTGAATCATAGGAATAGATATTTAAGAATAAAAACATAATTCAAATTAAGGGGTGACACGAATGTCAAATAAGGGGATTTTGGTTTTAACTATCAGCTACAACAATAACAAATTATACAAAGATGACAATAATGAATGGGTTCTTGGGATGTGATTGGATTACAGGCTAAGGTAGACAAGTGGGTAATTTCGACTTTCAGTAAATAGTTATAAATTAGTGAATAAGCTAGACTTTAGAGGGGATAAACTTTCTCTCAAACTATCTACCCCGAATCAAGTTGGTTTCTCTCGAACACCAACAAGCTTGCAAATAAGGACAACCTACGCTTTAGTTTGTTCACTCTCTCTAGCTGAATGTGTGTAAAAGGGTTTAGGATTCACTCTCTCGAGCTGAACCCATGAAACCCAATACCCATAGACCATCAATTCTGTAATCTTGGTTTTAAAACTTCTCTCTCGAGCAAGCCAAAAACACGAAGGTAGAACTATATTTGAATCTACAATTCTTTAAATTGAACCACAATTACTAATCAAAATCACTTCTAAACAACATTTAAATTAACAATTAGCAATACCCACACGCTAAATCAACCTAGAATCACATAATCACATCCCAAGAATTGGGTTTTTTGCTAGACATCATAAAAAGATAAAAATCATTACCAAATTGTATTTTCATCAATTGGGTCAGACTAATTTCATCTTTACAAAGGTCCAAAGTGAAGAATTTCAAAGACCCACTTTCGATTTCTCAAAAATGGAATACTTCAATTTTTCAAAGCTAAGGAAAAATGTCTCAAAAACTAAGAGTTCAAAAACAAGGTACTTGAGAATGATTAAACTCAGAAAAATCTTGAAAGATAAGATATTAAACTTAATGTTCAAAAATGTATTTATAGTCGCCAAAAATATGATACAAAGGACCATTGGGTGCAGTAAGTCGGGCTCGCCGATCAACTCGGTGATCCACCCTTTGGTCCATTCTAACGCTTTCTTGCCTTGGCCTTCAGCATCATGTAGGTCTGTAACTTTAGGTGATCTAATACTGCATTACGAAACCACTCGGCGATCCGCTGACTATTCTTTTCTCTCGCCAACTTGATTTTCTCCTTTAGGGCTTTGCACACTGGAACTTTAGGTGAGGTAATGGACATTCGGCGAATCGCCAAAGTGACTTGGCAATCACCATGCTTTCATTTCTTCGTTATTTTTGCTCGCTTTGTTCCTTTTTGCAAATTAGTGTCCATGCTTTGTTCCTCATTCCATATAACAGGAAATTAAGGGTTTTACATCAGTTATTGGCATAAAAAAGCATTTGAAGACATTAAATTTATCCAAATAAAGCCCTGAATGAGTCCAAATCTCGGACTCATCAACACCCCAACTTTAACTTTTACTTGTCCTCAAGTAAAACTCAATTTCAGCAGTTCAAAAAGGATGTCTCAAAACTGCTACATAAGACTCAATCCTGAATGCACAAAACAAGACTCAATTTACTTATGCAAGGTTCAATTGTGCACTCAAAGATTCAAGTTGTGACTCACCATTTTCAAAGATTCTCAAGTTTGCAATACTTGTTTCAAATGCAAGTTCAAGCTCAACAAAGGTACTCAATGCCCTTACACAAAGATGATTCTATATTCATACACAAAAGATCAACAATTTATAGCTCCAAAATCACAAACAACTCTCACACTCAAAATGATGAACACATCTATGACTCTAACCATAGGTTTGCCCTTATTTTCCAATCAACCATGGTTTCAGCTCACTCAAGATTAAAAAGGTCTTTTCAAGGCTTGTAAAGGGGTTGAATGTAAAGGTATGGTCATTTAGGCTCAGTGGCTTCTATCCTCATGAAATGTGGTGTGAATAAAACTTTCTTTCCTTTTATTCTTCATTCTCATTCATGCTCAAAATTCACCCCATTATTCATTTTCCATGAAACTTTGGACACCCCATTTCTTTTTTTTCTTTTGCAACTTTATTTTAAAACTTTTTCATTCTTTTTCTTTTTCCTTCTTATTTTTGAACGGGTTCCATCTTTTTTTTTTCTCAAAACCATGGGTAGAGGGGAATTTCTTCACATTTCTTGATATACTTTCTCTTTTCACCACACCCCAAATTAGGCTTTTGGCCTAAGTTGTCATTCAAGCAAACAACACCTTATAAGGATTAAGGGTGAAGGGACAAAGAAAGGTCACAATTTCATCAAGTTTCATCCAAGAAAAGGATAAGGCTCAAAGGTTGTTCGAACAAGGATCACACACTCACAAGGTAGTCCACAAAAGAGGTACAATGTCAAATTGTTTCACTCTTTAAAATTGTTGCCTAAGATCATTTCAATAGCTCACATCACTTGGTCAACTGGACCAACGGGGAAAATTCTAGGTGTCATTCGCATGGTTCATGGTAAGTTCCACACACAAGGCATTGACATCAATGTCAAACAAGACTCCACACTTTTGCTAGTGTGCAATGTTCATCACAAGAGACTCAATTTGATAATCGTCTAGTCACAACGAGATGCAAAGAGTTCACATATTGCCTATGCAAATTCATTTGGCCTCATCATAGCCGCACAATCATGTTTGTTTGATTGAGAGCACTATTCAAGTCATTTGTATTGATCACAACTGACATTCAAATTTGCACAAGAAGAGCCACAATTACATACACAAGAGGTGGAAAAAATTTATGGACGGGTCTTAAAATTATTTATATTCAAAATAACGAGCCACAAGCTCAAACATCCACAAAAACAGTGTCAAAACACAATATATACAGAAAATATCATCAACACATAAGGTAGGTATGTAAATACCTCACCCCACCACAAATAAAAAACAATTTGTCCTCAAATGCAATAAAACACTAAAAATCAGTAAAAATGACAAAGAGGGAGGTAAAAAGGGATCTTTTCTACACATTCGCTCAATCTGTTGGGGCATCAGTACCCGATGTAACACGATGAACTTGGGCATCAGTGCTAGAAGTCACCTCAGAAGTACCAACTCCACTGGACTCACCCATGGTGGTGTCTCTCAAAGAAGTCTGGTGCGAAATCTCAAACATAGCATCCTCAAGATAAGCCAGATCATCAAAAACCTGAACATCCCACAAATCTATCTGCTCCTCATCGATCTCTACCTTTGACTCATCAGCTGCCATATCATCCCGATATATGCCTCCGATTGTGGCTGGAGGATTCTCAAAAGTCATCGGGGCATCAACATCATCAGCTACCTCGAATAGTAATGTAAAGTCTGTAAACTTGAGATAGTCTACTTCTTTCCTCAAATCTGCAACCTTGGCTTTCAAAGCTGTCACCTTAGAAAAATCCCCCTGTCGATGCTCACAAGTCGAGACCCTCACAGAAAAATCATCAACACAAGTACGGAGAGGGGTTAATGCAGTAAGGATGACACTCTCAATCATCCATGGGACTGATGCCTCCAGTCAAGTTGCCCTCATATCAGCCGAATGAGCCTGGTGCCCCATCTTTAGGATCATAGCCTGAGTAATCCTAGTGGGCTGGGAGGAGGTAGAATTACCAAGAGCTTGGGAGGAAAAAGTGGAAGCAGATGTACTTGAAGGCCCGAAGGCCAGGGTAGACATAGATGTCTTTGCTGGTATAGAGTCAATGTCCAACTCCGAAGATGTATCCACAAGAGTTAATCTCCTCCTATCGGCCTCCTCTCGAGTGTACTCGACCTCTATATGCTAGATATCAGTGGAGAGTGTAAGGGTTATCTAAAAATCTCTTGTCTCATCACGAGGAATTCCTGCATGCCGACACAACTCTATAATCAGTACTGGGAATGATAGTGAGGTGGCTTTTCTTGGCCCTCATGGCCATCTCCTGCTCATTGAGGAGTCCCAAGTTAATGCTCCTCCTGGATATAATCGTCCCAAGGCAGGCAGCCTTGGGGTGGCAGAGGATAGATTCGTTCTGGGATGGCATGATGGTGCTGCTGATAAAGCTAAACCAGAACAGAGTAGCAATATTCAAGTCTTTCTTCTTGATGAGGACCCCTTCCTCTATCCACCTCGAGGTGGTATCGAAAATCAACAGTGCAAGCTAGCCCATTAAGTCATCCAAGGACTTAGTAATAGGCAAGCCCTCTTATGCCATTGTCGCACCTAGAGACCTGTCAGGTACAGTGTTAATGTATTCACTACGGCACCCGACTTCCTTCCCTCGGACCATGACCGACTTCACTGGTCTGAAGGCACTGGCCTTCTTTTTCCCCTTGGGCACCAGCTCTCCATATGCTGTATAAATCTCCCTGACATATATAAGATTGTAAGGGCCTCAGGGGGTAAACTGGTCAAACCGATGAAATTGGAAGGTGTCTCTCACTGTGGAGTATCTGCCCTCAAGGCCCTTTGAAGAAAGTAGCTTCTTCTCCAGAATAGTTCGCAACCCTTAGACTTTCAATCTGTTAAATAGTCAGGGAGGAGGAACCACTGGTGGCACTGGAGCCATAGGAGGTGCCAGAGCTGGCACTATATCTGTTGGAGAGGAGGCTACTGGGGCTCTAACTGAGTCAGGACGAGATCTAGCACAAATCTCTATTCTCTGGGACTGTAATGTCTAATAATCCTCTGGCTCAAATAATATAGCTCACGAGTTAAAGGCCTCTCCCTTGCTACTAGAGTTGTGCTCCGGAACCTTAGATGCTAGCCTTTTGCCTTTGCCCTTGCCTCCCTTAAGAGGTTTTGTTCTTCCCTTTTTAGGAGGATTGGCTCACCCTTTCATTTATCACCATACCCTTTGTTCTTCTACGAGGTGGCATTTCAAGGTTGGTTCTATTCATATCTGCAAAAACATCAAATAGTGTTAGAAATAGTTCAAGAAAATATACAGGAAAACTGCTGCAGGGAGACTCGCTGAACCGGTCGGCGAGTCTCCACATCACTTTGGCGAGCAAGATCAGGATGGCCGAAAGGATTGACTCATAATTTCTTATAAAAACTTGCATGTCAGTGATGGGACGGGCCTTTCGGTGAATCATCGACATCATTCGGTGAGCAAGGACTAGCCCGCCAAAAGTTACCATGCATTTTACAGGTTTGGGAGCAGAAAGGGCGATCAAGAAGGACATTCAGCGAGTCGCTGAGTGCACTCGGCGAACTAAGGCGTCTCGCTGAAATTCAAAGACCCCAAACTCGATTAGGCATAAAATTAAAGGCGAACAAGGGGGATTTGGCATACCATTGAGTTGTTCGGCGAGCTCGACCCAGCTCACCAAATGACCCAACATCCCTACTTTCAACCCAACTTCCAAAATTCAACCCTATAGCCCCTGAAAAATAAAACAAAACATGCACTCCTTCAATTAGGCTTAGATCCATTACATACTTGCCCTCCGGATACTTAGATTTCTCCTGGTTTGGCAATAGTTGGCCATTTGACAACTTTTTACCTTAAAAATGACATCAACCGCTCCATCATTGGGCAAATTACATCATTTGGCACAAATTCGGGTTATGTAGACTTCACCCGACTAGACCCAAAAACATTTTAGCACAACCCAACAACTTTAATCAATTTTAAGGAACAAAATATCGGGAAATCAACAATATAGGCAACATATTCAAATTAAAATAGGTATTCAAGAATACAAGTACAATAAGATAGGCCCAACACACATCACTAAGATAAGAACAATTGCAAATGAGTAAAAATTAGTAACTACAAGTTCAAGGTTCGGAAAACCAATATTTAATGCTAAATAGAAAAGTTGTAAAGCTAGAAGGCAATGATATCCAACTCCGAACACACAATTGATGACTAATACAAGATAAAAACACACAAATATGGGAAAAACTAGTTCAGGTGTGAGTTTGGAAAGTTGAAAAATGAGGGAATGTGAAAGATTTTGAACTTTTGAACTATTGGCCTTTAAAACGGTTTAGTTCTCACCCATTCGGCGATATTAGTATTGCTCGCTGACCCACTCGGCGACACGCCGAGTGGGTACTTACCTCACTGAGTTTTATAGGACCTTTAGTTAAACTGAGGGTCCAAACGGCGGATAAAGTCGTGATCGTTGACTTGTTCGGTGACGCACCAATTTGTTCATGGGCTGGCCGAGTTTTACAAATTTAACCCTTAGGGTTTCTTGAATCCAATGATGGTCCTAATCGAGCTCTCCGACCTCTTCGGTGGGTCACTGACTAGACATTTAGCTCGCCAATCTGCAATTTTCAAACACATCTTACACTTCAACCTACAAAATCAACACACAATTATTTCTAAAACAAAACAAAAGAAGTAAACTTGGGTTGCCTCCCAAGAAGCGCCTTAGTTCTATAGTGGTACGACACAATTCCCTACTAAGGTTTCATTCTTTGGGTTTGCTTCATTGTCACTAGGCAACCCTCTTTCATGATGTGAATAGACACAAGACAACACTTGACCCATTTGGGACTGCAGTAGTTGAATAAACATGGAGTGAGAGGTTGTCATTTGATTCAGCATCGAGACATTTTCTCTTATCTCTCTCAACACTCTATCGTGTTCTTCGACTTTGCAATGAATGAGTAAGAGTACCTTATTTATCTACCCACCCTCAAACTTCTTTGTCCTTCGACACTCGTGAGGGGGAATGTACCTATCTTTTATTTGGTACATTACTTCTAGTTCCTTGACCTTTCTGGCCAAGAGATCCAGCTAACCTAACAATGTGGCCAAGCTTTGGTCCTTTTATGTCTTCTTGTTGGTCTTGGCCACACAATCAAGGAGTTGGGTTGCTTTTTCATAGGGTTGTCGAGCCAGAAAACCTCAAGAGAGTTCGTCATCTATGATTCTATTTTCGGGACCAAGACCCCTATAGATGCATTCCAGAAGCATCTTATCTAGAATTCCATGAATTGGGCACTGCTACAATAAGGCCTCAAATCTGTTCCACAACTCATAAATGGTCTTATCCTCTAATTGCTTAAAAGATCGGATGTCATCCCTATAAATCATCAATCCTGAAGGAGAGTGATATATTGGGTTACTGTTGCTACAAGATATGCTCAATTTCTCAGCTCAACAAGCAACAAACAAACCAAAACTTAAAGCAAGTAGATTGAACTATAACTAATAAGAATAAAATTCAACATAACTAAAGAATCTTAACCAACACCACTACTCAACAGTAGTACCATTTTAATTAATGTTTCAAGGACACTTAATCTAGTTCTAAGCGTCAACGATTGTTAGTTTAAATAATAACCCAACTAAATGAGCTGGGGGGTCGAACCCCACAGGGAGTGGTACACGTTTAAGAATCAAGAGTAAAGTATGAATATTTTCCAGTCAATCATAGGAATAGACAGTAATAATAAAAATATAATTCAAATTGAGGGGTGACACGAATTTCAAAAAAGGGGGTTTTGGTTTTAACTATAAGGTACAATAATAACAAATAATACGAAGATGACAATAATGAGACGGGTTCTTGGGATGTGATTGAAGTATAGGCTAAGATAGACAAGTGGGTAATTGCAACGGTTAATAATATCTATAAATTACTAAATAAGCTAGACTTTATAGGGGTTAAACTTTCTCTCAAACTATTTACCCCGAATCAAGTTGGTTTCTCTCGAACACCAACAAGCATGCAAATAAGAACAACCTACACTTTAGTCCATTCACTTTCTCGAGCTGAATGTGTGGAAAAGGGTTTAGGATTCACTCTCTCAAGATGAACCTATGACAACCCAATACCTATAGACCATCAATTCAGTAATCTTGCTTTTAAAACCTCTGTCTCGAGCAAGCCAAAAACACAAAGGTAGAACTACATTTGCAACTACAATTCTTTAAATTGAATCACAATTACTGATTGAAATCACTTCTAAACAACATTTAAACTAACAATTAGCAATACCCACAAGCTAAATCAAATCATAATCACATAATTACACCCCAAGAATTGGGGTTTTAGTTAGACATCATAAAAAAGATAAAAATCGTTACCAAATTGTGTTTCCATCAACTAGGTAAGATTAATTTCATCTTTACAAAGGTCTAAATTGAGGAATCTCAAAGATCCACTTCCAATTTCTCAAAAATAGAGAACTTCAATTCTTCAAAGCTATGGAAAAATGTCTCCAAAACTCATAGTTCAAAAATAAGATACTTGATAATGATAAAACTCAGAAAAAACTAGAAAGATAAGATATTAAACTTAATGTTCAAAATCATATTTATAGTTGCCAAAAATATTCTATGAAGGACCATTCGGCTTAGTAAGTCTTTCTCACTGATCAACTTGGCGATCCACCCTTTGATCCATTCTATCGCCTTCTTGCCTTGGCCTTCAGCATCGTCCAGGTTTGTAACTTTAGGCAATCTAACACTATATCGCGGAACCACTCGGCGATCCGCTGACTACTCCTTTCTCTCGCCAAATTGATTTTCTCCTTCAGGGCTTGGCACTATGGAACTTTAGGCGAGGTAATGGCCATTCGGCTAATTGCCAAAGGGACTTGGTGATCACCGGCCTTTCATTTCATCATTCTTTCATCTCTCTTTGTTCCTTTTTACAATTTAGTGTCCATGATTTGTTCCTTAATCAATATACCTAGAAATCAAGGGTTTTACATCAATTATTAGCACAAAACAAGCATTTGAGGACACTAAATCTATCCGAATAAAGCCCTAAATGAGTCCAAAACTCGTACTCATCAGTATCCTCTATCAAGGATAGATGATTTATTTGACCAACTTCAAGGGGCAAGTTATTTCTCTATGATTGATCTACGGTCGGGTTATCACCAAATGAGGGTGAAAGCGGAAGATATTCCAAAAAACAACTTTTAGAACCTGATATGGCCACTATGAATCATTAGTTATGTCCTTTGGTTTAACTAACGATCCGGTGGTGTTTATGGACTTGATGAATAGAATATTCTGGCATTACCTTGACATGTTTATGATCGTGTTTATAAATGATATTTTGATCTATTCAAGAAGTAAGAATGAACATATTGATCATTTGAGGATTGTATTGCAAATACTCTAGGACCTACAACATTTTGCAAAGTTTAGCAAATGTGAATTTTGGTTAAGGTCCATGGCTTTCTTAGGCCATATCACTTTAGGCAAGGATATTTACGAGGATCAGATTAAGACGAATGTGGTCAAGAGTTGGCTTAGACCTTTATCACTGACATATATTAGAAGCTTCTTGGGTTTGGCCGGTTAATATGGAAGGTTTATTGAGGGATTTTCCTCTATTGATTCTCCTTTGAAAGCCTTGAGTCAAAAGAAGGCTAAGTTTATATGGTTGGATGCTTGTGAGAAATGTTCATAAGAGTTGAAATCTAGACTTACTTCCATCCAGGTGTTGACTTTACCGGAAGGTATGAATGGTTTTGTGGTAGTGATGTGTGCTTATGCAAAATGGTAAGGTGATTGTCTATGCTTCAAGGAAACTTAAAGTCCATGATAAGAATTATCCTACTCGCAACCTTAAATTAGCGGCAATAGTATTTGCCTTAAAGATTTAGAGGCATTATTTGTTTGGGGTTCAAGTATATGTTTTCACTAACCATAAGAGTTTACAATATGTGTTTACGCTAAAAGATCTAAAGCGTCCCCAAAGATGGTAGTTGGAATTATTGAAGGACAATGATATGCGTGTTCTTTATCACCCTAGAAAGGCGAATGTAGTACCATATGCTCTTAGTAGATTGTTTATGGGTAGTGTTTCACATGTTGATAATGATAGAAAAGAGTTTGGTTGGTAGATTCTGACAAGGCCCGATTGGGTGTTTAGTTGGTAGATTCTGACAAGGGTGGTGTAGTGGTTCATAATGGTTCTGAATCATCTTTTGTGAGTGATGTGAAAGTTAAACAATGTCTAGATCCAATTTTGGTAGAATTGAAATAAGTGGTACTCAAGAAGTTCGTTGACGCTTTCTCCCAAGGGGAAGATGGGGTACATAGGTACCAAGATCGATTATGTGTTGCAAATTTTGATGAGCTAAGGGAACAAATTTTGGCGGAAGCCCATTGTTCTCAATATTCTATTCACGTAGGCGCCACCAGGATATACCGTGATCTATGGGAGGCTGGTTGGTGGAATGGGATGAAGAAGGATATTGTGGCATTTGTGGCCAAATCTCTGAATTATCAACAAGTAAAGGTGGAGCATCAGCAACCGGAAGGTTTAGCTCAAGATATTAGCATTCCCACTTTGAAGTGGGAAGATGTAAATATGGACTTTATAGTTGGTTTGCCTTGCACCCAGCGCCAACGTGATTCTATTTGGGTAGTTGTAGATTAAATGATGAAGTCGGCACATTTCCTTCCCATCAAGGTTTCTTATTCGATAGAAGACTATGCAAAGTTGTATTTGACAGAAATGGTAAGATTACATGGTGCACCTTTCTCCATTATCTCCGATATAGGTGCTCATTTTACGTCATAGTTTTGGAAGTCATTCCAAAAGGGACTTGGTACCAAGGTTATGCTTAGTAGAACTTTTCACCAACAAACTAATGGGCAAGTAGAGAGAACATTCAAAACTTTAGAGGATATGTTGAGAGAATGTGTCATCGATTTCAAGAGAAGTTGGGATGATCACTTGTCATTCATAGAGTTTGCTTATAATAATAGTTACCATTCTAGTATTTGTATGGCCCCTTTTGAAGCTATGTATTATAGGAAGTGTAGATCTCCTATAGGGTGGTTTGAAGTGGGTGAAGTTGCTTTGATTGGTCCCGAATTAGTTCATGAGGCTATGGAAAAAGTCTGACTCATTAGAGAGAGGTTGAAAATAGCCCAAAGCTGACAAAAGTCCTATGCTGATGTTAGAAGAAGAGATTTAGAGTATGAGGTTAGTGATTGGTCCTATTTGAAAATCTCACCCATGAAGGGTGTGAAAAGATATGTCAAGAAGGGAAAGCTTAGTCCCCGTTACGTGGGCCCATATCAAATCTTGAGACATGTTAGTAAGGTTGCTTATGAGTTGGAGTTGACAAATAAGTTGGCCATGGTGCATCTCATTTTCCATGTCTCAATGCTTAAGAAGTGTGTTGGAGATCTAATATCCATAGTTTCCCTTGAAGGGTTGGGAGATGATGAAAATCTCTCTTATGAAGAAGTTCCGGTTGAGATTCTAGACTGGCAAGTCAAGAGATTGAGAAAGAAGGAAATAGGTTCCGTGAAGGTTTTGTGGAGAAACCACTTAGTTGATGGTGCTACTTGGGAGGCAGAGGCCGATATGAAGTCCCATTATCTTCATCTTTTTCCTTCCACTCTAGCTTGAGGTAATGAATTTCCTCTTGGTTTGCTTATGTTGAAGTCATATGTGCTTTATGTGTTTCCATGATTTCCTTATGATTATACATGTTCATGAATTACTTAGGTTGTGAAAAAAATGACACAGGTAAATGATTTTTCCTCATGCTGTAGTGCATTGATTATGAGTTGCCTATAGACTTAATCAGACATTGACTCGGAGTGGAGATTTCCTACTAGAATATGTGATTTTTGAGATTGAATTGCATATGAGCTCCATGAGATTGTGTTGAATATGTTTTTAATTTGGAGATGATAGTACCTCTTTGAATGTAAGAAATCTAAACTTTCATGCACATTGGGTTGTTAGATGTAGTTCCTACCTTCGTAAGGTGTATTAGGTATGGTTGTCTTGGAATTGATGTTTCCTCCTTAGTTGTGTGCATTTAGATGTGTTGCATGCATGACAGGCTGCTAGTCTTGAGTCTTTTCATTTAGAAACGTGCTTAGAACCTCCTTCGAGGATGAATGATCCCAAGGGGATGATGTTGTAACACCCCGTAGCCTAAATAGGGAAACTAGCCAAATTTTCAAAACTTTCAGGTGCCACCCACGAGGGCTAACCATGCCCAGTGGTCATACCTAGGCCCCGTGGTTAGACCCAGGCCCCGTGGGTCAGCCTCGTGGATGGGTGCAATGGGAGGCAGTAGGAGGCAATGAACCACTACCAGGACCCATACTCCGTGGATGGGTCCACGATACATGGTTTGGGCTCCATAGGTCCATGGTCTAAAAATCAAGTCCCAGACCATGAACCACGATTGAGCAGGATGGACCGTAGGTCCATCCACAGTCCGCCTGTCATGGTCTCATGAGTCAGGGGCTAGACGGTTGTTTAGGGACTTAAAGGTCTTTTCTGATTTTAATTAAATTGAAGTGATTTCATTTTTCCTAAGTCTAGACCACCTATATAAGTATTTTGAAACCCCAAATTAGACCCATTTAGTTCATTATCTCATATCCCGAAAGAAAAACTAAAACTCCTTTCAAACATTTTCTCTGTAGAAGTTGGAAGAAGAAGGAACAAGAGGAAGCTAGGTCAAGTTCAAGGTCTCGAATCTTTAAGCTTTTGTGGGTAATTGGAATAGGGTATGATGACTTTTAATCCATGCGATCCTTCCTCCCATGGAGTCCCCTAGAATTCCCCAATTTGATGAAGTATTCCCTAAGTCTAACTATGGTTTCTTCCAATGTTATGGGTTATAATGTATGTTGATCCAATAAAGTGTATTGTGATTGTTTATGATTGAATTAGTATAATTACTTATTATTAGAGTGATATTACATGTATCTATTCCTATTCCATGATTATACCCGAGAATTGGTATAATTGGGTGGTTACCATTAAGGGAAACTTTGTGGGTTTAGGCTTGTACTTATAGGATTGATGAATTATGATTAGAATTTCATGAGAATGAAGCTTTGTTGATGAGCATGAGATCTAGGTCTTCCAAGTAAAAGCTTCTAAGATTAATTGTTGGTAATTGATATTATTGTTGAGGAAAGGATACTTCCCACATGAATGGCTTAATTTTGAATGTATGCATGTGAAAGGATTTCTAATATTAGTGATTCTAGGTTGAAAGGATTGCTCACCTAAAATGAATCTATTCTAAAAGGCTATGTAATGATGAGGCTAGAGCGACTACCCTTGACTTTCATATGTAAAGGATATGAGGTGATTTCTCATACTCCTTAGAATTGAACAAGAGGTGATTCCCTATGTTCTTATTATGATTGAATGGTCATGGAGGCAAGTACCCATGATCCTTATGAAATGATCTGGAGGTGAATACCTATGTCATATGATGTGGAGGCGAGTACCCGCAACCGAAAAGTATGTAAGGCAAGAGGCGAATACCCATTAGCCTTTGGAAGTTAGGCGTTGAGGCGAATCCCCATTTCTTTAAAAGTAAGTATAAACTATATAAATAAGATTATGAAGAATGAATAGATTGGATTGTTGTTTGAAGTACCTTCCATGAGGTGATTTGACTAAGAGGTGATACCCAAGTCTTGACTAAGGATAAGAAAGGTTGCTTGATAAGTATTCCTTTATTATTATGATATTGATATATGTGCATGATTATGCTTATGATTTATATTGACTAACCATTATGTTTATGTTTTTTATGCTAGCTATCTTATTTAGTACTTAATTTTACTAACACATACTACTTCCTTCATTCCTATCAAATGTAGGGTCCGACAACATAGATTCTCACACTCGTGGCTAGCTTTCTTATTGATCAAGGAAGTGAAGATTTGGTAAGTCTTCATTGTGTTCGAGGATGTGATCACCCATTTCTCTTTGTTCTTTCATTTTATATCTCGGACTATTGTATGGGCTGCGTCCCAATATCTTTTATCTATTATGTTAGATGGTTTGAGACAATGATGTTAGACTTCTGCTCATTTTATAAAGACTTTGATTGAGTTGAAATGTTTTAAATTTTTACACCATTTTCTATTGCTATATGTTATGAAATGCTAAGTGGCTTGTATGAGGCTTCTCGGGGTCTTGTATGCCTTGTTACATCTAGGAGGTACCCCTGGGTCGTAACAACAACAATACCCAATTTCCCATTAACTTTACAATATACCCACATGTTTTTTATACCCTTGGATACTCATAATTTCCCTTAATATCACAACTTATTTCTCAAATTTATGATTTGCTCTTAAGAAAGTCATCACTACATCTATCATTGGGACAAATCATGCAATCAAAGCAACATTGGGCTAATTAGACTTCACTCACATGAAATTCAACCAAGACCCAATATATATCAGGATTCAATTTCAACTTTTAACAAAGAAAATCAATTAAAAAAAATTTAGGTACAAACTTAAATGTCTAACACGTGGCACATTTTAATACGATCTATTAAGCAATACCCAATGAAATCAACCAACAACATTCTTTAAAGTAGGGTTGGGTTGCAAATGCAAGCAAGCCAATGCACTCAAGTACTCAAAAGTACACAAACGAGGTACTCACACACTAATACATGGTATGGAATCTTAGGGAAGAAAATGAGCTCAAAGATATCAAAAGGTTTCTTTTTGAAAATGAAAAGATCCCTGGCTTTTTTATATTAGGCCCGTTTAACGAGCTGCAAATAACGGCCCCGAGTGCATTCGTCTTATATGAATACCAAACCTAAAGGATTATTCGGTGAAATTGATGAAGTATGTGTAGTGTAGTTTGACAAATCACCATTTGATGCTAATATTACCTATGTTGACAATACATTTTTCACTGTTTCCAGCTAAAAAGACAGAAAAGAATGAGTCCACACAATGTCATTGGTGGATTGTCGACATTATTTTGGCATTGCCTAATTTTACCTTGGCAACACTTTGAATTAAATTCAACCTGTACCTCAAAAAACATGTTATTAAAATAAATAAAACAAAAGTAAGACTTGCGTTGCCTATTAAAAAACATTTTATTTAACGTCGTGGGACGACATAGTTCTCAATTCTTCAACAATCATTTTTGTGGTTTGTTATAGTATCACTAGGCAATGTTCCCTTTTAACTAAGATTGAAATGGGTGGAGACCTGGAAAATTTGAGTCTCCAACTATTTAATTGACACCGAACAAGAGTTCACTGTTTAAGATATGGTGAGAAGTCATTTTTTGATTCTTTCAACACCTAGTCAGATACTTCAATCTTGATGAGATACTTGTCAAAATTTCCTCAATTTGGTTCACTTTCGGACCAGCTGGTTCCTTTGGTTTTGGATGATACAGGAAAGGAATATACGTATCCTTTTCATTCTTCCTATCTCTCCAATTTCCACCACTCCACTATTTCCAACCACTATCGTTTTCCTTGTTCCAACCTTGGTTTTCACCTTGTTTTTAGTAATTTAGGTGAGAACCCCCCATTTTGTTTCCTAATTAACGTTTCAAAGACACTTCATCCAATTCTACGGGTCAACGATCGTAAATCAGTAAAAATTCAACTAAATAAGTTGGGGTTGATCCCACAGAGAGTAGCTTTCTTTTGAATTCAAATATGAAAGTATGACGGTAACCTTTGCAGCTAAACATACACAACACTTAAAGAGTGTAAAAGTCAAACTCCAGGATGTCATTACCAACCCACTTCAACAATCAACAAGGAGCAATCAAATAACGAGATAACACTTGGGGTTTTGACTAACCAACTATTGAATTCAACTTAACGGGTGTACATAATTACCAATAATGTTAATTCATCGTGAGTAGAATGGACTATAGGTAAAGCAATTTTCGCTCGAACAATTACCTTATTTCTGATGAGTTCTCTCGAACCTCAACACTATCCATAAGACAACCAGCCCACTTTCTCACCAAATATACTCTTTCGAGCTAGATATAAAGGCTGAATTTCAAGTTTCACTTTCTCAAGCTGAAATCATCATGACCCACTAATAAGGATGCCAAATTACTACGTTGGCTCTATACTTCTCTCTCGAGCAAGCACATAACTCTGAACTATATTACACTAATCATGGAATAATGAAGTTAAACCACAATAATAATCAGACCAACTTCAAATTAACACAAAAATTCACTAATTAATAACACACATCTTGTCAAACGCAACAATTGGTCACATTGTCAAACTCCCAAGGTTAGGGTTTAAGTCAATCATAGTAAAAAGATGAAATTCAATACCTTCCACCTTTTCCATAGCTGGGTAAATGAAATTCGAAAGTTAAAATTGAATACTATTTTCTCTATTAAAAGACCCAAATGAAAAACCTTGCTAAAATCACTTGAAATCAACATTAGAAATGTTTTTGCTCACTATCTTTTGTTCCTCACAATTTCTGAACACTTTCTCTCTCTTACAAAAAACAATTTATACAAGTTTGAGGTATGGCTTTTTGGGACCAATCAGCGAGGAATGTTGGACTTTTTTGACCGGGTGGGGACTCGCTGATCATCCTTCGTCTTGCATTCATTCTTCACATCTTCTTTGTCCAACCACTGCAATTTTAGACGAGCTAGATCAAGATCACCGTTTCATTTTGTGATGTGCCCTTTTGTCTTTTAACTCGCTCATCAGCATTTATCTAGATCTCCATCAGTACCTTCGGTGACAAGGTCGTCCTTCACCGATTTGAACGGCATCACGCCTAATGGAACTGCTGCTCGCCGAAGTTACTCCTAATCTAGTCTCAGTGTTCTGTAAATTTAGGCGATAGGGGAGAAACATGGTGATTCGCTGAGTGATCTCAGCAATCATTAGGCTTGTTTTTCCTTTTCTCTATTTTAGCTTGTGTTGTCCTTGTTGCCATTTCTATCCTAGCTTTGTTCCTCAATCCATATATCTAAAAATCAAGGGTTTTACATTAGTTATTGGCATAAATTGAGCATTTGAGGACACTAATTCTATACAAACAAAGCCCTAAATGAGTCGAAATCTCGGATTCATCAACACACCCAACTTAAACTTTTGCTTGTCCTCAAGTAAAACTTAAGTTCAGCAGTTTAAGAAGGATGTCTCAAACAGTGCTACAAAAGACTCAATCATGAATGCACATAAAAAGACTCAACTTACTTATACAAGGATCAATTGTGCACTCAAATATTCAAGTTGTGACTCACTATTTTCAATTATTCTCAAGTTCATAATGCTTGCTTCAAATGCAAGTTCAAGCTCAACAAAGGTACTCCAATACCCTAACAACAAAGATGATTCCATATTCACACAATTGTTCAACAATTTATAGTTTTGGAATTACATACAACTCTCACACTCACAAAAAAGAACACATGCATGACTTCACCATAGGTTTGCCCTTATTTTCCAATAAACATTCACTTTAACTCACTTAAGATCAAAAAGGTCTTTTCAAGGATTAACGGGGCTGAGTGTAAATCTATAGTCATTTAGACTCACTGGCTTCTATCCTCGTGAAAAGTGGTATGAACATCACTTTCTTTCCTTTTCTTCAACATTCTCACTCATGTTCAAAATTCACCCCATTGTTCACTTCTCATAGAATATCGGACACCCCATTTCTTTTGCACCTTTCAGAACTTTATTTCACAACTTCTTCATTATTTATTTATTTATTTTCATTTTTTTTGTATGGCGGGGTATCGTCTCTTTCAAATCCATGGATAAAGGGGGGCTTCTTCACACTTCTTGATTTTCTTGCTCTTTTCACCACACCCCCAACTTAGGCTTTTGGCCTAAGTTAACTATTCAAACACACCACACTTCATGATGTTTATGGGTGAATGGATAAAGAGGGGTTACAACTTGCATCATGTTTCTTCCAAGAAAAGGACAAGGCTCAAAGGGGTTCAACAAAGTTCACACACTTACAAGGTTGGCCATAAAATAGGTATATTGTCAGAATGTTTCACTCTTCAAAATTTTTGCCTAAGATCATTTCAAAGCTTGCATCAATTAGACAATCGGACCAACGGGGCAAATTCTAGGTGTCATCACACAAGGTTCACGGTAAGCTCATCACAAAAGTCATTGGCACCAAAATCAAACAAGATTCCACACTTTTGCTAGTGTGCAATGTTCATCACAAGAGACTCCATTCAATAATCGGTTAGTCATAACGAGATCCAAAGAGTTCACATATTGTCTATGAAACTTCATTTGGCCTCATCGTAGCCGCACATTCATTTTTGTTCGATTAAGAGCATTATTCAAGTCATCGATATTGATCATAACTGATACTCAAATAAATAACTTTTTCGAACGAGCAAGGGACTCACTAACCAAACACACACACCCACCAAAAGCATTCAACATTGTCTCCAATGTGAGTAGAGAACAGATAATACAAAAAATGAAAAATAAAGAGAAACAATTGGTATGTAAACACGTAGAGCAAGGTGAAAAGGAATCTTCACTAGGTGCCCATTTGGCGAAAATGTATTAGTTGCCGAACTGCTCGACGATTCACCCAACAGTCTGGATATAGCCATTATTTCCAATATGCAAAACATTCAGAAAGACGGCAAAAAGGTAGAATTAAAGTAGTTTGCCGAACAGGTCGGTACTTCGCATAATGGGCTTGCAACCTTGATGAATGATCCATTGGATCAGACTATCAAAGCTGGGGCAGAAGGGAAGGGAAAGTCGGGTCGCCAAATCACTTTGGTGAGTCACCGAGTGATACAGATCCCCACCTAATGTTCTAGTATCTCAGCCTTATTTGAAAAGTCCAAAAGGCGGACTATGTTGGGCTTGCCAAACAGATTCAGTGATCAGCCAATGGTGTCTTCACCTTGTACAATTGCTTGCACCTACACAATCAATGCACATTATTTGAAATACTAACACTTACGTTGCCTCCATAGAAGCTCCTTATTTAACGTCGAGGCATGATGTGGAAATTCTCTCAAGCATCTTCTAGAAACACCACTTCAATAAGAGAAATATCTTGGCATTTGTCGAAGTAAAACTTCAAACGTTGCAATTCACTTTGAATGGAGGTCCCTCTTTACCTTCAACTTCAATGGCACAATTTGTGAACACCCATGTTACTCTAAATGGACCTAACCATTTGGATTTGAGCTTTCTCGGAAATATTCTGAGTTGAGAATTATATAGTAACACCCAATGTCCTACTGAGAAATCCCTCTTAAGGATTCTAGAATCATGCCACCTCATCATCTTTTCTTTGTAAAGTGTTGAACTTTCATAAGTCTTGAACCTTAATTCGTCCAACTCATTTAGTTGATCTACTCTATCTTTTAAAGTCTTTGCCCAATCTTGATTTGGAGCTTTCAATGCCCATGATGCTTTGTGTTCTAATTCAACCGGTAAATGGCAAGATTTTTCGAAGACTAGCTGATACTGAGAGATACCAATTGTTGTTTTGTATGCGGTGCGATACACCCATAGAGCATCATCAAGCTTGCGATACCAATCAATCCTATTTGCATTCACTATCTTGGCCAAGATACTCTTGATCTCCCGATTCGACGCTTGAACTTGGCCACTTGTTTGGGGAAGATACTGAGTTGCTACATTGTGTTTCACTCTATATTTATTCAATGGGGATGGAAAAAAGTTGTTGCAAAAATAGGATCCCCCGTCACTAATAATAACCCGAGGAGTACCAAATCTAGCAAAGATGTAGCGTTTTAGGAATTGAACAACACTTCTCCCTTCATGGTTCAGTAGTGCGACAACCTCCACCCATTAATAAACATAATCTACTCCCACCAAAATGTCTTTATTACCAAACAAACTCACAAATGGGCACATGAAATCTATTCCCTAAACATCAAATAGCTGAACCTCTAAAATGGATGTGAGAGGTAGGTAGTAACAACTTGAAAGAACTTTAGCAGCTATACGTACCCCACCATAATGATGCAATACGGATTACATCAAGGCCATTCACTAGAAGCCACACTCAAGACCTTTAAAAAATTCAAGGGTTCTTAATTAAGATGGAGGTTCTCGAGATGGTATTGATGACAAACAAGGTATTCCATGCCTTGAAGATTGCTTGGGGAGATACTGCTACATTTGGAAAGAAGGAGTCGATCGGCGCACCGCCTAATGTCTTGGGTGATTACCCCAGGTCGCCTAATGTTCATGAACATGGCTAATAACAGGCCCCAAAAAATAACCACTGTCGAACTAGTTAGCGCACTGCCGAGTTCACTAGGCGAGCCTAACCTGGCTCACCCTTTATCCTTTTCGGTCAGTTTTGGGCCTCTTTCACCTAGGACTATAAATAGCTAGATTGGGTTCATTTTAGATTTAGATTATTTTGAATGTTGAAAACTAAAAACTCATATTTGAGTGTTGAGAGCTTGGTTAAGCTTTTGTTGCCTTTTGTTAGAAACGTTGGTTTCTTGGGATATCAATTCCCTTGAGGTCTTCGTAAAATTTAGTTGCTTTTTGTTGGATTAACGTATTGAGGTCATTGGGTTTAATATACCCTTTGGTTGCTTTTTGTTTCCTATTTTTGTGTCTCTCTATATTTATTTTCTTGTCTTTTGATTTCTGCATTATATTGTAGTTTCTTTTGTGCGAATTACATCATTTGGTATTAGAGCTAAGTCTAGCTTTTTCCTACAAATCTAGTCTTGGGGTTTTGTTACAAAAAAAGTGTTCAAATTCATTTTTATGAAATTGCTGAAATGGGTCTTGTAGATTTGAGTCTTGTTTGAGTTTCTAAAGTTGGAATAGTGTTTTCCAACTCAATTTGAGTCTAGGGCTGAGATTGGAAGGATTTTGGTGCCTTGTTGAAGATTCCACCATTGGAGACTTAAAGAAGCTTGAAGAAGATGCAAATGGGTTTTAAAATTTGAAGGTTTTGGTTGGAAATTGAGGGCTAAAAAGTATTGGGTAAGAATTTTGAGGGTTTAATTTTGGGTTCATCTTGTTCTTGATGTTCTTAAAGAACATTCAAATCTTCAAGGAATGGAATATTTGAAAAGGAAGAGTTTGATTCTAAAAATAAAGAAAGAGAAGGTGTAAAAGTGTTTGTAAAGAGGGAATTTACCAAAAGGGGTAAGTATTAAAGGACAAATGCAGGGTGGACCACATGAGTTCAAAATTCAAAAGTTTGCAGTTGCAGTAGTGGTCCATTCGGTGAGCCCTGACTTAGCTTTTCTAACCAACTCGATGCCTCGTCCTTTGGGCAGGTTGGTTGCCGAAGTGGTTCCCAATTTGTGGGAGCTACTAGAAATTTCGGCGAGATCAACCCCGTTCGCCGAGTCCAATCGGCGCATAGCGGAACTTCCACCTATATCGCCGAGTTGCCTTGGCAGATTGTAGAGTTTGGCGAACCCATCTAAACCTTGGCGAGCTGAACTTCACTTTTGGTGAAGAAATCTGGTCATTCGCCGATTGAAAACTCATGTTACACTCCTCTTCTCTGGTTCTAATTCCTATTTTCTTTTCTATTGATTCTCAAATGTTCTGAAGATTCCTAAACTGATTTTCAACTTGTAAGTACTCTACTTGTTAACTATTGGTTATTGAATTCACTTCTTTGTTAGTGCCTTTTCTTTTCCTGCTTTTTATTCATTCGTAGTAATCTCTTGAAAGTCCTCTTGTTTTTTATCGAGTCGTCCGTTCTTCCAAAAAAAAAGAATCCATTCTGACCAAGAGTAGAAATTGGTACCTTGTGATCGACCGAGTACAAACAATTGTCAACATTAGCTGCGCCAATTTAGAGGCAATCAAAGGTGTGTAAACAAGAGTGATTATGAGTTGAATTTATTAACGCTAATGTTGTTTATTGTTTTTGTGAGTTGTCTTATTTCTAGGTACAACGAAAATCGGAGATGAAACTCAAGCACCTACCAAAAGTATTACCTTGGAATCTATAATGGAGGTGTTAAACAATGTGAGGGGTGATATCACAAAGATGGAAGATGGTTGATCAACGTGTAAGGTTGGGTTAATTCTACAAACTCTACACCCCAAGTGACCTTTCGTGCTTCCACAAGTGAGCACGATCACACTAATTCTCCTGCTATTACACCCGAAACCCTCCACCAAGCCTTGCACCCAACCTTTAATCAGTTGGGTTCAAATAGCTAAAGTACCAATCGAATGTTCCATTTCCCGCTTAGTCAAGAAGCTCAACAAAATAAAAACCAACATTACCAAACCCCACTTAACAAAAATATCCCTTACCAAAGACCGCAACCACAACAGAATCCTGTGAATGAGGTGAGGAATAGTGAGAACCAAGAAGGGTATGAAGGTGAAGGTGAATAAGTACCGTGGAATGAGTCACCAAGGAATTGACCACGAGTTCAAGTGTTGCAAAGAGGACCAAGAGGTAGGCTGGGTCCAATGCCATATGGCGGGAGACAACATGGGAACAACCCTCAAAGTGTAGAACAATGGGAAGCCAATGTCAATCAAGAAGTTGGTTAAGAAGCTAGAGAAGAACATGGTAACCGCTATCAAGGAGGGCATCAAAGGGGTTACTTCCACAATGACCAAGGTGTCCATGGAGGCCGAGATGTTGGGATCAACTCTATCAAAACGACTCTTTCGTAATTCAAAGGGGAATTTTATCCCAATGCTTATCTAGAATGGGAATCGCAATGTGACCGGCTTTTCAATGTCACTGACATGACGAAGGTCAAAAGTAGTTGTTATGCTATCACTCAATTTGAAGGGTATGCGTTCACATGGTGGGAATACATGAAGAGGTATCACTTAGTCATTCAAGGAGGTCATCCTCTACCATGGACAAAATTAAAAAGATTGATGAGAGCCAAGTATGTGCCAGAGAGATACCGCCAAGGGTTACTTGCCAAGTTGTACAATTTGAGGTAAGGAAGTAGAAGTGTTGAAGCTTAACATGATGAGTTCCAAATCATTGTCATGAAGCTAGAATATCAAGAGATCAAAGAGCATACCGTTATTCACTTCAAAGTAGGGTTGAACAAAGAGATTTCTTCAAAGATGAACATTCATAGGTTTGCTACCTTGAATGATGTCTTTGAGGCAGTCCATGAGATAGAGATGGAATTCAAGGAGGAGAAAGTGTCTAGGTACAAGAATTCATTTTCAAATTCTTAGAGTAAGAACAAAAGGGGAGCTCAAACATCATCGGGTTAGAACAAAGGTATGGATGTCAAGAAATATTATGAGAAGAAGCCCTTCGAAGGAAACACTCCAAAGTACCGGCCAAGATAAAAAGGCAGTAATGACCCAACCAAATTGCCTAAAGGTATCAAATGTCATAAATGTAGAGGATGGGGTCATAAACTGCATGAATTTCCTAATTGGTTGAATATTCTAGTTCAAGGAAGGGAAATGTATCTTGGTGTAGAAGAGGATAAAGAAGAGGACTATGAAGAAGATTCTCAAAAAGAGGATGAGTTTGAAGATGCGGAGGACGAGGAACCAGACCCTTGTTTCAAAGAAAGAGAGAACATTGTTCCTCTATATGTGGTGAGGCGAGCAATTATTAGCAAGACCATGGATGACCCAAGAAAAAGAAAGAATCTACTTCACTCCAAATGATTCATCAAGGATAATGTGTTTTCCTTGATCATTGATAATGGGATTTGTGCGAATGTTGCTAGTACTGCTTTAGTAGAATTCTTGAAGATTCCTACAACTAAGAATGCTACACCTTACAAGATTCAATGGTTGAGTGAGTGTGGAGATTTGAGGGTGCATCGACAAGTGTTGATCAAGCTCAAGATTGGGAAGTATCAAGATGAGGTTCTATGTGATGTGGTCCCAATGCAAGCTTGTCATGTGCTACTCAGGAGACCTTGGCAATTTGATCGTTCAACCAAAGATGATGGGAGGACCAATAAGTACTAACTTGTGTTGAATGATCATAAGTATATTCTTCATCCTATGTCACCCTCTCAAGTCAATGAAGCATATAAAATAATGAGTGAGTTGAAGGAGAAAAGAAGGGCTGAGGAGGAACATGTGGAGGCAGAGGACAAGGAAGAGGAGGAGAGGAAGAAGTTGTAAAGACAGGCCTAAGCATTGTTGGTAAATTACAAAGAGATAAGGGAGGAAATTAAGTCCGAAAGTTCTTTGATCCTTATCACACATAGGGATCATGTGCTACAAACTAACCAATCTCATTCTTCTCTTCTCAATTCTATTTCCTTTTTTTTGCAGGACTATGAGGATGCATTCCCTAAGGATCCTCTAAGTGGATTGCTCCCTCTTCGGGGAATTGAGTACCAAATTGATTTTTTTCCGCGATCACAATTGCCAAATAAGCCGGCTTATCAAAGCAATCCAGAGGACACCAAGGAGCTATAAAGGAAAATTGAGGAAATCCTCAACAAAGGTCATGTGAAGGAGACCATTAGTCCATGTGCCGTGCCGATCCTATTGGTTCCAAAGAAATATGGAACATGGCGCATATGTGTTGATTGTCGAGCCATCAACAAGATTATGATAAAGTATCATCATCCTATCCCTAGGTCAGATGATATGCCTGATGAATTAAATGGCTCTTGTGTGTTTTCAAACATTGATCTTAGGAGTGGTTATCATCGAATCCGGAGGAACCCCGATGATGAATGGAAAACCGCATTAATGGTTTGGTCTATATGAATGGTTGGTGATGCCATTTGATCTCACTAATGCTCCTAGTACTTTTATGTGTCTCATAAATCATGTGATGAAACCCTTTATTGGGAAATTTGTTGTTTTCTATTTTTATGATATCTTGATTTATAGCAAGACTATGCATAACCATGTTGAGCATTTGAAGTGTCTATTTGATGTGCTTAGGAAAGAATAACTTTATGCTAATCCCGATAAGCGTTCATTCTATGTTGATAAGTTTGTTTTCCTAGTCTTTGTTGTGAGTTCAAGAGGGGTTGAAGTTGATAAGTCTAAGATAGACGTAATTAAGAATTGGCCAACTCTGAAATCCATAAGCGATGTTAGAATCTTTCATGGGATGGATAGCTTTTATAGGCAATTTGTCAAAGGTTTTAGTACCATAGCGGCCCCCATGACTGACGTAATCCGAAAGGATAAACCTTTTAAGTTGGGAGAGGAACAAGCCAAAGATTTTGAGGCTTTAAAATCCATGCTTAGTTCCACTCCTTTGTTGCAATTACCTGATTTTGATAAAATGTTTGAAGTGGAATGTGATTCTAGTAAAGTAGGCATTGGAGCCGTCTTGATGCAAGACAAAAATCCCATTGCTTATTTTAGTGAAAAGCTAAAAGGTACTACTTTGAATTGTTCTACTTATGATCTTGAATTGTATGCCTTGATTAGGGCTTTGGGTAATTGGAAACACTACTTATGGCCTAAGGAATTTTTCATTAGGACTGACCATGAGTCCCTAAAACATATGCGGGCCCAAGGAAAGTTGAATAAGAAGCACGGAAATGGATTGAATTCCTTGAACTTTCCCTTATGTAATCCAAGACAAAAAGGGAAAGGAAAATGTGATGTCTAATGCCTTGTCTAGAAAACACGTGTTGATAAATACTTTGTCTTCTAAATTGATTGGCTTTGAATGCTTGAACGCATTGTATCCCAAAGATCCCGTGTTTGCTCAAATCTTCAGAGATTGTGAGGAATGGGAGAGGGAAAAGTGGATGAGGGATAGTTATTCTACTCCCTATTCCAAGTTGGATGGCTTCTTGTTCGAAGGCAAGAGACTTTGTGTGCCTATAAGCTCTTGGAGAGAACTTTTTGTGAGGGAGGCACGCGATGGGGGTTTGATGGGTCATTTCGGTATTGAGAAAACAAGGGGAATTCTTGAGGAACAATTTTATTGGCCTAAAAAGCATAAGGATTTTGTGCGAATTTGTGGTCAATGTGTTGAATGTCGACGTACTAAGTCACGCCTCCTTCCTCATGATTTATACACTCCACTCCCCACCCTTCAAAGACTTTGGCTTAATATTTCAATGGACTTCATTTTGGGTTTGCCAAGGACAAAAAGAGGTAGAGATATCATATTTTTGTTGTGGATCAATTTTCAAAGATGGCTCATTTCGTTCCATGTCATAAATGTTATGATGCTTCCAATGTAGCATCTTTGTTTGTTGAGCATGTTGTTAAATTGCATGGAATTCCTCAAACCATCGTGAATGATATGGATCCAAAAATCCTTAGTCACTTTTGGAATGAACTGTGAGGTACACTTGGTACTAAGTTGTTGTTCTCAACTTCTTGTCACCCACAAACTGACTGCCAAACTGAAGTTGTGAATAGGACCTTGGGTTTTATGCTTCATGGCGTCATGCATGGAAAGTTGGCCTCGCGGGAGGAACATTTTCCTTTGGTTGAATTTTATTATAATTGAGTTATTTATAGAACTATTGGCATGACTCCATTTGGAGTGGTTTATGGATTTAACCCACTAACCCCTTTAGATCTCACTACTCTTTGTCAAGATGTTGTGTGAAGCTTAGATGGGAGTAAACGAGCTAAAGCAATGAAGAAGCTTCATGAAAAGGTGCGGCTGCAATTAGAGAAGAAGAACCAAGAAGTAGCCAAAAGGGCTAACAGGCTGCAAGAGGATTGTGTTTGAACCAGGTGATTGGGTATGGGTGCATTTTCGCAAGGAGGGATTCCTCACCCATCGCAACACGAACCTGATGCAGAGAGGTGATGGACCATTTCCACTGCTTGAGAGACTCAACGACACACCTACAAGGTTGCCCTTCCTCCTGAGTATCAAGTGCTTAACACTTTCAATATGTGCAACCTGTCACGATTGCCAACTGTTGATGATGATGATCCATCGAATTTGAGGACAAATTCTATTCAAGAAGGAGAGAATGATGCAATGATTACATCAAGGCCATTCATTAGAAACCAGGCTCAAGACCTTTAAAGGATACAAGGGTTATTCTTGAAGATAGAGGTGCTCGATATGATATTGTTGACAAACAAGGGATTCCATGCCTTGAAGATTGCTTTGGGAGATGCTGCTACTTTTGGCAAGCAGAGTCGGTTAGCACACTGCCCAATGGCTTGGGCGATGACCCCAGCTCACCTAATATTCTAGAACGTGGCTAAGAACTGACCCCAAGTAGGAACCACCATTGAATCGATCTGCGCACTGTCGAGTTTACTAGGGGAGCCTGACTTGGCTCGCCCTTTATCCTTTTAGGTCACTTTTGGGCCTTTTTCACCTAAGACTATAAATAGCTAGCTTAGGTTCATTTTAGACATAGATTATTTTTAATGTTGAAAACTGAAAACTAATGTTTGAGTGTTGAGAGTTATGTTAAGCCTTTGTTTCCTTTTGTTAGAAACGTTAGTTGCTTGGGATGTCTATTCCCTTGAGGTCTTCACAAGAGTTAGGTGCTCATTGTTGGATTAACGAATTGAGGTCATTGGGTTTAATATACCCTTTGGTTGCCTTTTGTTTCCTCTTTTAATGTCTATATATCTATCTTTATTTTCTTGTCTTTTGATTTCCGCATTATATTGTTGTTTCTCTTGTAAGAATTACATCAATGATGACACCCAACCAGTGAAACGTGACAAGCATGGAGAATTTCAATGGTTTCTTCCTCCGGAACACATTTCCTAATGATATGGTCTACACACTCTTTGAATAAATATGGTTCATCCCAAAAGTACTTCTTAACATCGAGAAAGAACCTCTTTTGTTTGTAGAAGTTCAGTTATTCCGGCATTAATCCACACACCACATATTTATAAAAATCAGCATACCAAGGGGATTGTTAGAGAGTTACCTTGAATACCTATTCATCGGGAAAGACATCAGCACATCATTTTCCTTTCCTTTCAATCTTGATAACTGGTCAGCCACCTGATTTTCATAACCTCCTATCATTGACTTCAAAGTCAAATTCTTGCAACAATAACACCAAACCTTATCAATCTTGGCTTGGCATCCTTCTTTGCCATCAGATAATGCAATGCAGCATGATCAGTGTGAACAACCACTTTAGTGCCTAGCAAGTATGCCCGATATTTCTAAAATGCATGTACAACCGTAATTAATTTTTGTTCTATAATTGTGTAGTTGCGCTGAGCACCTTTTAGAGTTTTTCTTGCTTAGTAAATGGGGAGAAATAGTTTGTTGCATTTTTTCCCCAACACGACACTTAATGCCGTACCATTTGCATCACACATCACTTTGAAGGGTTCTGACCAATCAAGACTAATGATAACTGCATCATTAGAGTAGAATTTCACCTTCTTCTCCAAGAGTTTACATAGAGGATGTGCGATTTTTGAGAAGTCTTTGAAGAACCTCTGGTAGAAGCCGATGTGTCCCAAGAAACTATGAATACCCTTCACCGAAATTGGTGGTGGAAACTTCTCAATCGCTTGATTCTTTGCTTTATCAACCTCCATCCCTTTTTGGGACACTTTGTGACCAAGAATTATAATTTCCTTAACCATGAAGTGGCATTTTTCCCAATTTACAACCAAATTTGTCTCCACACATCTTTTGAGAACTTGTCCCAATGATGCTAAACATGCTTCAAAAGTTTCACCCATAACCGAGAAGTCATCCACGAAGACATCCATTGAATCCTCCACCATATCAGCAAAAATAGATAGCATGCAACGTTGAAATGTTGCCAGAGAATTACCTAACCGGAACGACATTTGTTTGAATGCAAAAGTTCCATATGGGCAGGTGAAGGTAGTTTTGTCTTGGTCTTCTGGAGCAATGGAGATTTTATTATAACCGGAGTACCCATCGAAAAAGCAATACCATCCACTCTCTGAAAGTCGATCAAGCATTTGATCCATGGAAGGCTTCGGAAAGTGATCTTTTTTGGTCCACAAGTTTAACTTCTAGTAATCTATGCATACTCTCCATCCGATCACCGGTCTCATATATATAAGCTCCTCTTTTTCATTTAGGACTACTATGATGCCTCCCTTTTTCGATACATATTGCACTGGACTTACCCATTTGCTATCCACAATAGAGTAGATCACACATGCGTCCAACCATTTTATCGTCTCCTTTTTGACCACCTCTTACATCAGTGGTTTCAATCTTCGCCGATGTTCAATACTCATTTTACAATCACTATCAAGCTGAATTTTGTGAGTGCAAATGTCGAGAGGAATGCCCACTATGTCAGTGATAGTCCAACCTATAGCTTTGATATGCCTTTTCAACATCTGAAGGAGCAATTTTACCTATTATTAAAGCAAATTAGCTGAAATGGTCAGCAGTAAGGTGTTATTTGCCCCCAAGAAATCATATTGGAGATGGGAGGGAAGTACTTTCAACTCCAGATTTGGTGGTTCTTCTTTTGATGGCTTTGCGGGAGGACTTTCTCTATTTTTTAGATCAATGTCCAACTTCAATGGAGTTGGTGAATATTCCCCCATGCTTGAAAGGACATCTACTACTCCTTCGTAGCCATGAATTTCAAATTCATCATAGGTAGCAAGTACGACCTTAAGTGGTTCACTAATACACATAATATGGCTCACACTAGGCACCGGCTCATCAATAACATCAATAGTAGAAACCACACGAATATTGCTTGGGTGTTTCATTGACTTACAAACATTAAAGGTTACTTCATCTTCGTTTACTCGAAACATCAATTCTCCGCTTTCAACATCCACCAACGCTCTCTCGGTTGCCAAGAATGGTCTTCCCAAAATGATGAAAATTTCAGCATCTATTTCACAATTGAGAATGACAAAATCATCCAAGAAAAAGAATTTGTCAACCTTTACCAAGATGTCATATAGTATCCCCACAGGATGTTTAATTGATTGGTCCGCCATCAAGAGTCTCATTGTTTTGGCTTTCGTTTCACCCAACCCCAGTTGTTTATACATTGCATATGGCATTAGGTTGATGCTTGCTCCTAAATCGCATAGGGCTTCGGCAAATTGAAGCATGCCAATGGTGCAAGGGATGGTGAATGCTCCGAGATCTTCTTTTTTTATGATCAAATCCTTGGGCAAAATTGTTTCAAAATCCAAGCTCCTTTTTTTCTGTGACTAACTCCTTCATCAACTTGGCATATCTCAGCATCTCCAACAATGCTTCCACTAGAGGGAGATTAATAGATAATGTCTTGAACACCGATAAAATTTCTTGAACTTTTCATCATCATTCTTCATCTTGAGGCATTGGGGAAATGGAGGAGATATTTTTGGTAGAGGTTGCACAACTTTTTGGATTTGATTGTGTTTTTCCACATCTTTTTGTGGCCCTTTTATAATGCTTTGATTAATGTACGTTTTTTCTCCTCCATACCTTTGTCTTTTTCATGCACTTAAGCTTCATCATTGCCTGTCACATCACCTATCGCTGCCTTTTAACTACGAGTAACCACAGCTAGACCTCTATCATCATTTTCCCAAGTCATATTTGGTTCGAATTGTGCTGAAAGAAAACTCAATTGACCTTCAAGTATCTTGATTGTATCTGTGTGAGAGTTCACTTTATTGTTCAACGATGAAAAATCAGCTTTCATCCCTTGTAGCAAATCATCTGAACCTTCAACTTTGTCAAGGATGCGTGATAGCAAGTCATTCACCCGGGGACTACTTGCACTCCCTTTTGACATTGGATTCTCACTTAATTGAGTGTTGTATTTTTCATGGTCATCCTCTCTTCTCCAAAAATCACTGTTTTCAGCCCACTCTTGATGATATCTTCTTTGCTCATCTTTTTTATGATAGTTCCAACCTTGATTCCCACCTCGTTGTAAGTAGCATGGGTGGAAACCCTCCTCGTATCTCTTGGAATTCAAACCTTTATTCTCCCCCAACCTTTAATAGCCCGAGGAAGAACCCTCCTACACTCTAAATACTCCACTTGCTTCCTTGGGCTTTCTCACATTCTCCAACACATGCTCTCGTAGTAGCTCCATTTGGGCCAACATCTTCTTGATGTTCTCGTCCCTTTCTCTTTCCTTATCAAGTTGTTCTTGAGTGATTCTAAAACAAAAAGGAGAAACGTGATCTTCTTGAGTGTACCAAGCTTGATTTATTTTTGTCATCTCATCAAGAAGAAATGAAGACACCTCAAATGATTGCAATATTATTCCCCCTCGAACGAACTGATCAACCACTGCTTTATTAACCGAATCAAGACTCAGGTAACAATATTGGAGTAGCAAATCATTTAGTAGCCCGTGAGTTGAGCATTGAAGTAGGAGTTTCTTGAACCTTAACATCGTTTCATGGATGGGTTCACCCTCCAATCTCTTAAAGCCTTGAATGTTATCCCTGAGTTTCATCATCCTCGATGGAGGAAAGAATCTTGCATTAAATGTCATGATAAGCTCATCCTATGACGTGATAGAATTCTTCGGTAACTCGGCCAACCATGTGCTAGCCTCCCCCGTCAGAGCTAGTGGAAATAATCTGAGCCAGATTGATTCTTGTGGCACCTTCTTGAATGAAAACGGGCTGCAGACATCTATAAAATTCCTCACATGATCATGTGGATATTCATGAGCCAGCCTACCATAAAGTCCCTTAATTTGGAGGAGGTGAAGAATTGTGCTCGTGACCTCAAATATTGCATTCTCATCAGTTGATGATGGGAAAATTGCACCCATTTCACCCGATTGGGTTGGGTTGTACGCACTGTTCATATCATCGATACCATCTTGATGGCTTGCTAGGCTGCCATTCACCTATTCCTCACTCATTCTTACTTCTATTCAGCCCAATCAACACTAACACAATGCTGTCTAAATCGATTCAACTACAGCCAACAAACTCATACGTTTAACTTCGATAAAAGAACTCTAAACAACGTTACTCCCCGACAGCAGCGCCATTTTGATTAATTTTCAAAGACACTCCATCCAGTTGTAAGTGTTAATGATCTTAAATTAGTATAAACCCAACTAAATTTGTTGGGGTTGATCCCATAGAGAGTAGCCTTTTAAATTCAAATATGAAAGTATGACAGTGACCTTTGCAGCTGAACACACACAACACTTAAGAGTCTAGAAGTGAAACTCCAGAATGTTGTTACCAACCCACTTCAACAATCAATTAAAGAGATAGGACTTGGGGGATTGATTAAACAACTGCCGAATTCAACATAATGGGTGTACATCATTACCAGCAATGTTAATTCGTCGTGGGTAGAATGGACTATAGGTAAAGCTATTTTCTCTCGAACAATTACCTTATTTCTGCTAAGTTCTCTCAAACATCAACATTATCCATAAGATGACCAGCCAACTTTATCATTAAATCTACTCTTTCGAGCTAGATACAAAGGCTGAATCTCAAGTTTCACTTTCTCAAGCTGAAACTGTCATGACCCATTATTAAGGATGCAAAATTACTACGTTGGATCTATACTTCTCTCTCGAGCAAGCATAGAAATCTGAACTATAGTACACTAAACATGCTATAATAGAGTTAAACCACAGTAATAATTTTGACCCACTTCAAATTAACACCAAAATTCACTAATTGATAACACTTATTTAGTCAAACACAACAATTGGTCACAATGTCAAACCCCAAAGGTTAGGGTTTTAACCAATCATAGTAAAACGATGAAATTCAATACCTTCCACATTTTCCATAGCTGGGTAAATGAAATTCGAAAGTCAAAATTGAATAATAACTTCTCTATTACAAAACCAAAATGAAAAACCTTGCTAAAATCACTTGAAATCAACAATAGCAGTGTTTTGCTCTCTATCTTTTCTTTCTCACAATTTATGAATACTTTCTCTCTCTTGCAATAATCAATTTCTACAAGTATGAGGTGTGAATTTTTGGGACCAATAAGTAAGAAAAGTTGGGCTTCGCCGACCGTTCGAAGACTTGTCGATCGTCCTTTGTCTCGGCTTCATTCTTCACATCTTCTTGGTCCAACCACTGTAATTTTAGGATAGCCAGATTGAGATAGACATTTTATTTCACGATGCGCCCTTTTGTCTTTTAATTCGCCCATCAATATTTATCTAGATCTCCATCAGTACCTTTAGCGACAAGGTCATCCTTCCGTCCATGTGATCGGCGTCATGCCGAATGGAACTGCTGCTCGCCAAGTTAATCCTAATCCAGTCTTAGAGTTTTGTAAATTTAGGCAATAGGGGAGAAAGTTGGCGATTCGCCGAGTTATCTCGGCAATCATCAAGCTTGTGTTTGCTCTTCTCTTTTTCAGCTTATGTTGTCCTTGTTGCCTATTTCTGTACTAGCTTTGTTCCTCAATCCATATATCTAAAAATCAAGGGTTTTACATTAGTTATTGGCATAAATTGATTATTTGAGGACACTAATTCTATACTAACAAAGCCCTAAATGAATCTAAATCTCGGACTCATTGTACATTGCCTCAAATTTGGCATCCTCCATGCACTTCCCGCTACTTCTTCTAACTACATTAACCGATTTCAAACAACCTCCCATGACATAATTGTAAAATAAATAGAGTTGACTCATAATTTTGGACATGTTCTCATCACACAAATTCTCTTTCTCGATTAGTTCCTTATTCATGATTAGTTGTAGAGAAGACACTTTGTCCTCTCTAGTATGCCATTTTCTCTTTAGCTTGGTCATGTCATCAAGAAACAATGATGCTACCTCACATGGTTGATGTATCACCTTACCTTTGGCAAGTTGATCAACCACACATTTGTTGTTTGAGTCAAGGGTACAAATAAAAGTATTGCAACTATTAATGGTTCGAGATACCATTTATTAGGTATTGCAAGAGTAATTTTAAGAATTCTAACACCCCATATTAGAGAAAGCCTAGAAAGGGAGTCAAATGGGGGAACTCACAAGCCATAATTTAACAATGGAACCCTCAACAGAGCCCTTTACGGGCAGTGAAGAGGACCATAGTCTATTAATGGGCTCGTGGTGAGTGTCCCCAGAGTTGCCTCTAAAGAGTCCCTCCCATGGAGTTCTTGACGGCTCATGGAGAGGATGATGACTCTTTAAGAATCTCGTAAAGGTTTAGTAGTGACTTCCATGGTCAGCGTCCCTCCCACGAAGGCCTTGACGACCCGTGGTGAGGATTATAAGCCATGGTCATCGTCGTAAAGGTAACCCACAAGCTAGGGGTCCTTCCCTTAGCCAGTGGTCAAGGACCACGACTGCCATAACAACTCATGGAGTCTTTGAAGATCCGTGAAGGCCATCATAAAGTGAGTTCAGTCAGTTTTACCTCAGGGTTTTTTAGGTCTTTTTCTAATTATTTTATTTCAATACAATGTCATTTATCCGTTAACCCAAAGCCCTATATAGAGGTTTTTACCGCCAAAATCACCCAAAACAATTCATTCTCTCAATTCCTAAAAGAAGAACAAGCTCACCCTCCCCAAATATTTCTCTCTCTAGAAGTTGAAGAAGAAAATTATGGTTTCAAGATAAAGCCTCCCAATCCTCCATTGCTTCCAAGATTTTGGCATTAAATTATGATAGACTTCATCTATGGAGACCTTTACTCCATAGAGTTACAAAATTCCTCTATTTTGAAGTTAGAAATTCCCAATTAAATAAGGATTTTCTTCTATATCATGGGTTCCTTTCAATCTTGATTTATTTGATTAATGTATGAAATTTTATGTATGAATTGAGATAATACCTTTTTTTAAGAAAAATCTCCATGAACCCATGCTTAACCCATGATTTCTAGATTATAATGATTGAAAATGGGTTTTTGAACTACGAAAGGAGAAATACTGAAATATGCATTTTCTTTGAAAATTGATGTAAATGTTTTAAGGATGCTTTGAGAGTGAAATATAAATGTTGTTTTTGTTGTGTTGTGAAAGCAAATCTCATATACACATGAAAGCATGATTGTGAATGGACTTTTTCACATAAAGGATTCTTAGGGTTGAAAGGTTTTCTCAACTAAACCTTGACTAAGGATTTAAGGAGTTATTCTAATGAAACCTTAATTGGATTGGTTTAGTAATTGTACCTTTCCATGGATGATGAATGACCTAGCTTGGATTGGCATTATGTCATGCCCTTCCATGGATAATAACGACAAGTAAGGAAATAATGACTATTCAGTGGGAGACACTGGATTCTATCTTAATAACTCACATGGTATTACATATCAATTAAAGGTAATTTTTCCACAACAATAAAATAAGGTTATTTTTCAAGATGTATCGTATCAATGTTTTAAAGATGTTGGTTTGTATTAACCATATTTTATGACTAATGTTTCATAAATCTTTTATATCATGATTTATCTTGGTCATTGCATGTTACAAATATGCTCATTTATCATGATTTTTACCCTAAATGCATTGATATCTTTCTTGGTAAATTTTTGTACTAATGCATACTCTTGCCTACATTTTCCCAAATTTAGGGTCCGACGTTCCAAATCCGCATTTATGTGGCTAGTGATATTTTAGTAGAAGTTTGAAGATTTGTGAGTCCTTATGATCCGAGGACCAAGCCGTTATTTCTTTATTTCTTTACATTTTAGTTTTGAACTTGATGTACGAGTTACATCCCCGAGCATTCTTATGTACTAGATGGCTTTGAGACATTGTTAGACTTTCGCTTCTTTTTTTATTAAACTCTATGCTTTGAAATATCTTTTAAATCTCTAAATTTTTACTATCTTGTCTATGAATGATAAGTGGCTTGTAGGGCCTCTCAAGGTACTATACGCCATGTTACACCTAGGGTATACATTAGGTCATGACAAATTTGGTAATTAGAGAACAATGTTTTTAAAGGCCCTAGGAAGTCTGATAAGCCACATCAAATAGAGTCGTCTTCATGAGTGTGCACACCACATTTATGATTGACAGTCTATAAGAAGGTTAGGAAACTCCATTTCTTTCATTACTCTAAAGTTGTGCAACATAGTTAAACTCTATAATGCCTATCTCATAATCCTTATTCGATGTTTTTCAATATATGGCCATACGAAGGGCATATACTAGAAGGAATGTGGAACGAAAAGCTCCTCAAGTTTCAGTTGACCCTTTTGCCGAGCAAGTGACAAATACAAATTTTAAGGCAACTTTTCAAGTGTTGGCTGACGGCTCAAACCAATAAGGAGGTTATGAACCCCTTGAACCAAAAACTAGGTATGGAAGCTTCTAGAGTGAGAGATTTCACTAGAATGAATCCTCCGGAGTTTCATGGTTCAAAATATGAGGAAGACCTTCAAGAGTTCATGCATGAGGTTTGCAATGTGTTAATGATCATGGGAGTAACACCGGTGGAAAAGGAAGAATTGGCCACTTATAAAGTCAAGGGTGTTTCTCAAATATGGTTAAACCAATGGAAAGATGAGAGGGCGGAAGATGCAGGTGAAAGATTATGCATTGAGGTTCACACAATTGTCCCGATATTCTCCTACTGTGGTTGCTGATCGTATGGCAAGAATGAGTAAGTTTGTGTCAGGCGTGTCAGAAATTCTAGATAAAGAATGTTGTGCCGCCAAGCTTATTAATGACATGGACATTTCTCATCTCATAGTTCATTCTCAACAAATTGAAGAGGTGAAACTTAAGGAAGATCTAGGGAGGCAAAGAGGGCCAAAACCAGTGATGGTAACTTATCACATTCAAGGTCCGATGGACATGGCCATTCCAAGTTTCGACAAAGATTTTCTGGTCATGGTTACTCGAATGCTCCATCTATGTTCAACAAAGATAGGGTGTCTAACTAGAGCGGTCAAAATGGACTTACCCATGGGGTCGACCCAACCGTGCCCGTTATTAGGGTAGGGTTGGGATAGGATTTTTCAAGCTGATTTAAAACTAGGGTTTATAAGCCCGACCCATATAAGCCCTTGACCCTTGAGGCTTCATTGAGGCTAGGCCGGGGTCGGTCCATGGGCCAAAACTTTTTATTCAAGAGTAATTTACAATAATCTCACCAGTATATAATCTAATTATTTGAGTAGACATAATGTTGTAATATTATGAATCTTCGTACCCAAATATATGAATCTCAGAATATGTCGACTCTAAATTAGGTTAATTTGTTCTAGATACACTCTATCAAAGTAGATTCACATGTATATATGATACATATACAAATCTCATACCCTCACCTCCCTCCCATGTTGCTTGTCACTCTCTTATCTCACTCGCATAGCTGGTATGCAAGATATATGCTAATTACACTAAATTTTTGCTAGTGTTATTGAAACTAAACCATTTTTTGTCATATTTGATTTGTAATTCTTCTCATTTTCTTGATGTTGTAGAATTACACAAGTTTGATAAAAAAAATGATTAGCCCGCCCCAACACTCAACCGTTCTAGGGTTGGGTTGGGTTGAGCATTTTTAGGCCCTACCAAATGAAGGGACGGCCCACCCTAGCCCTTCAAATTCCTTGGCCTGCAAGCTTAGGCTGGGTGGGGCTGGGCCAATCCTTTTTGATAACTCTATGTCTAACCCTAAGCCTCAAGGAGGAAATAGTGGTGGATCTTCATTGTCTATGTCTATTGGTGCTAGGTGTGGATAGAAGCACGAGGGTAAGTGCTTAGTTGACATAGATGGTTGCTTCCGTTGTACTAAAAGTGGTCATACAATAAGGGATTATCCAATGCTTACGGCTAAAGGAAGAAAAGGAAAGCAAGATCTCCGTAGTGGTTCATGTTCAAGTTCTCCAAAGCAAAACCAATTCTATGAACTTCAGTCTCATCAAGATCAAAAGGGTTCTTCCGATGTGGTTATCGGTATGTTTAAAGACTTCCAACTTGATATTTATTCTTTACTTGATCCAGGTGCTACCTTGTCTTTTGTTACTCCATATATGGCTACGAGGTTTTATATTCTTTCGGATGTTTTTTTTAGATCCCTTTTATCTCTCTAATTCAGTTGGTGATTCCGTTGTGGGTAAGAGGGTCTATAGAAAGTTTCTACTCTTCTTGTCCCATAGAGTCAATCATGATTATCTTTTAGAGCTTGATATGCTAGATTTTTATGTTATCCTTTGTATGGATTGGCTAAATTCATGTTACGCTTCTATTTATTGTAGAGCCCATGTGGTCAAGTTTCAGTTTCCAAATGAACCCATCCTAGAGTGGAAAAGGGGAAATTCTATACCTAAGGGTCAGTTTGTCTCTTGTCTTGAATCTATAAAGATGATTTCTAAGGGTTCCATATACCATCTAGTTAGGGTGAAGGATATAGATTACGAGACCCCTACTCTTGAGTCAATCCCCATTGTAAATGAGTTTCTAGAAGTATTTTGAGATGATTTACTCTGTATTCCTGCCGAAACAAAAATAGACTTCGGTATTGACCTTCTCCCAGATACGCAACCTATCTCCATTCCTCTTTATCGTATGGCTGTGGAAGAACTTAAGGAATTAAAAGAGTGAATGAAAGATTTGTTGGATAAGGGTTTCATCCAATCGAGTATCTATCCATGGGGTGCTATAGTTGTGTTGTTTAGGTAGAAAGATTGTTTGCTTCAGATGTGTATTAACTATCGGCAATTGAATAAGGTTATCGTTAAGAACAAATATCCTCTCCCAAGGATAGATGATTTGTTTGACAAACTTGAAGGGGCAAGTTACTTCTCTAAGATTGACATCTGATCGGGTTACAACAAATTGAGGGTGAAGGAAGATGACATTCCAAAGATGGCTTTTCGAACTTGGTATGGTCATTAGGCATTTTTAGTAATGTCATTTGCCTTGACTAATAATGCGGCGGCATTTATGAATTTGATGAATAGGGTGTTTAGAAAATACATTGATATGTTTGTGAATGTGTTTATTGATGATATATTGATTTATTTAAGGAGTGAAGATGAGCACATCAATTATTTGAGGATTGTGCTTTAATACCTCAAGGACCAACAACTCTTTGCAAAGTTTAGTAAATGTTAGTTTTAATTGAGCTCTGTAGCCTTTTCGTGTCATGTTGTTTTCGGTAAGGGTATTGAGGTTGATCCTTAAAAGACAGATGCGGTCAAGAGTTTTCCTAGACCTCTATCCTTTTCAGATATTAGAAGTTTCTTCAATTTAGCCGGTTACTATAGAAGGTTTGTTGAAGGGTTTTCTTTGATTGCTTCTCCATTGACGACATTGACCTAAAATAAGGTTAAGTTCATATGGTCTAAAGAATGTGCGAATAGTTTTAAAGAATTGAAAGATATACTTATTACCGCTCCGGTATTAACTTTAACTAAAGGAACCGATGGATTTGTTGTTTATTGTGATGCCTCAAGAATCTGGTTAGGATGTGTACTTAGGAAAAATGGGAAATTCATTCCCTATGACTCAAGGCAACTTAAGTTCCATGAGAAGAATTATTCTACTCATGATCTTGAACTAGCGGAGATTTTTTTTGCCTTAATGATTTAGAGACATTATTTGTATGGTGTTCATATAGATGTCTTTATTGACCACAAGAGTTTGCAATATGCATTTAAATAGAAAGATTTGAATCTTCGCCAAATAAGGTGGCTTGAGTTACTAAAGGATTATGACATGAGTATTCTCTATCACCTAGGTACGGCAAATGTGGTGGTGGATTATATTAGTTGACTATCAATGGGTAGTGTTACCCACATTAAAGACTATAAAAAAGAGTTGATTTGAGATTTTCATAAGTTTCCCCGATTCAGTGTTTGATTAGCTGACTCTAATAAAGGTGGTGTTATGGTTCACAATGGTGAAAAATTGTCTTTTGTGGTAGATGTGAAAGTGAAGCAAGGCCTTGATCTGACTTTGATATAATTGAAAGAGGCGGTGTCCGTAGTGGCTTTCTACCACAGGGAAGATGGTGTGCTCCGATATCAAGGTCATTTGTGTGTTTCCAATGTTAATGACTTGAGAGAGAAGATCTGAAAAAAACCTATAGTTCTTGATATTCCATTTAACCGAGAGCCACCAAGATGTGTTGTGACTTGCGGGAGATTTGTTAGTGGAATGGGATGAAGAAGGATATTGCATAATTTGTGGATAAGTGTCCTAATTGTAAACAAGTGAAAGTTGTGCATCAAAGGACGGGAAGTTTATCGCAAGATATTAGCATTCTGTCACGACCCAGGGGTACCCCTTAGATGTAACATGGCGTATAGAACCTCAAAGGACTCCATACAAGACACTTAGCTCTCATAACATAAGAGAATGAAAAATAAGAATATAACGGTTCAAAGTCTAAAACAATTTATAAAATGAAAGGCGATAGTCTAAACTCTTGTCTCAACATAGCCATCTAATCCAAAGAATGAAATTGGGCCTTGCCCATACATCATGTCCAAAATAGAAATAAATGAAATAAACTAAACAATAAAGTCCGTCCTTGAAGCATGAGGACTCACCAAAGCTCGAGAATCAGTCAAATCACCAACTAGCCACGAAATTGAGCACCCTGAATATTGGACCCTGCATTTGGGAAAAATATACGCAAGAGTATATGTTAGTACAAAACAATGTACCAAGTATGATAGTCATGTATAAAAACATTTAAACATGCTAAAAGGGACATTTCAGCTCATGACATGCAATTGACCAAGCTAAAACATAATATGAAAAAGTTATAAAACATAAGTCATAAACCATGGTCAATGCAAGCTAACTTCTTATTTAAAACCTTTGAAATCATATGTGATACTCCTTGAGTAACCTTAGTTCATTATTACGTGTGGGGAATTCGCCTTAATCGACATTGAGACTATGTGAGCTATAACATGGAATTTGGTGTCTCCCCCACACCAAAAAAGGGTGTCCTACTTATTGAAGGTAGAATCGTGAACTTCTAGCATAAATGGATCCACTAGCTAATCAACCTATGGGGGCACATAGTTATGGATAAGGAGATTTCTTCTAGAAACACGACCTTTTACTAACAGGAGAGCTTCCATCTCATAAGATTGCTTTGGAAACCCTACCTCTACTACGGGAGAGGTTCCATCTCACTATCAATATCCACTCGGTGCGAAGCATAAATTCTCACATAATACTCATTTTTTACTTGACCTTATTACTCATGACAAGGTTCCCTTGGACAACCAATTCAAGCTAGTTTCATTAATATAGCTCATAGTCTTTGATTAAATTAGGTAAGAAAGCCTTTCAACCTAAGAATCCATTCTATGTGAGAAAAATGATAACATCGTGATAGTATGTGTTTTAGTGAGAATATCCTTTCACAACATCATTGATACTTTAATCTAAAAGCACCCTTAACATATTAGCATAGATTTCGTAAACAATGCATAAGTCCATAATTCGCCTCCTTGAGGTCAACACCCAATTTCAATCATCAACTCTTAGAAAACATGTGTTAGATATGGATTTCATCATAAATACATGTAAATCTGGTATAACATGCTTTATTTCATAAAACTCTTCCTTGAATATCAACATCCCACAATATATAGTTAATAACTTGAAAACATAGGGATCATATGTGTTCATAGGGGAATTCATCATAAAAGCATTGCAATTCATAAATTCATGCATAGAAGATCATAATAAAATCATTTAAATAAATAATGATAAGAACCCACACTAATTGAAGAAAAAACTAACTCAATTAGGAGTTCTACCATTTGAAATAGAGGAATTTGGGAACTCCATGGATGGAAGGAATTGTAACGACCCGAAAAATTAGTTAGTGAACTAGAGCCTAAATGAAGGGGTTAGTGTGACTTTTAGTTTATGTCTAGGCTGTTTTAGAACTAAAATGGGTATGGTAGAATCCTAGGGTGCAAGTAAGGTCCTAAGCTAGAAAGGAAGAGTGAAGGAAAAATTGTTGCTCTTTGGACCTAGTCGGCGATTGGGCAGCATGATCGCCCAAGGGAGTTGGTGAGTCCCCCATGTCCCCTTGGGATCGCCTAGTGGGCTGTCCCCAGGACCTAGCTACTGGAAAATTAGGCGATCTAGGCCGGGGCTCACCTACTAGGTTGGCGCATCGCCCAAGTGCTCCCTCTATCACCAAAGTGAACTGCCCCGTTTAGGGAGCACTCTGGAAAATTAGGCAAGCCAAGAGCCATTAGGTGAGTCGCCTAAGGCCTTTGGTGAACCAAGGGGGTGCAAAGGGCAAGGTAAGTCATGAAGGGTTGTAGATTTTAAGTTAAAACTTTAAGGGTCCTTAGTTCTTTTATAAAGTTGCTTCCCTATTATTTTATTCCTTCCCTATCAAGTATATAAGCTATAGGGTCAAACTTCTCTCAAATAAGTCACTTTTAAGAAACCCCAAAAGAGTTCATCCCTCACAATATTTCTCTCTACAAGCCTCCATTGAAGACGAAAAAGGAGTGGAGGCTAGGGCTTGCAGAACCAAGGTGTTTCTTCCCAAATTTAGATGAAAACTCCATTAAGGTATGCCGATCCTTCATGTAGGGATAACTTTCACCACTAGATTCCATTCAAAAGTAGATTTCAAAGTTTTCAAGTTTCTCAAAAACCTAGGTTTTTACTCTAACTGATGGGTTCCTTCTTCAAACGTTTTCAAAGGTTGATTAATGATAGTTTATGAATAAATTGATGTTTAATTGATGATTTATGATGAAAATACTATTCAAACCCATGAATTTCCTCAATTCCTAAATTCTGCTTTTTATGAAGTGGGTTTGTTGATTAGAAAGTATGTGAATATAATATGTCTAAATTGCTTTAGGTTATTGAATTATTTCATTATCCATGCCTAAATTGTAGTAAATTATTGGTGTGTTGGTGATTTTTGATTTATGGCCTTAAAGGGCAATGTATGAAGAATTGAAGTATTATCATGATGTCTTGTATATGAATATGAATCTAATGAAGGTAATGTGATCATGTATTGAATGTAATTGTGTCATCATTGAAAGGAAATTTCTCAATTTGACACTTATGAATGTTGATGATAGAATGTGAAGGGTTCTTCAATGTAATGTATATCTTGAATTGGTACGCCTATGCATCCTTTTCTTGTATAAATGAATGTATTATTGATTGTTGAATCTTTGATCAGTAGGCTAACGACAACCTTCCATCCATGTTAATAATGAACCTTGGGATCGGTAGGCTAATGGCACCCTTCCATTAGTGTTGTTAATGATCTTTGGGATCGGTGGGCTTATGGCACCCTTACATGAATGCTAATAATAAACCTTGAATCGGTAGGCTTGTGGCACCCTTTCATGAGGATTCAATGAGCTTTCCTAATGAACCTTGAATCAGTAGGCTTATGGCTCTCTTTCATGTGTAAATCATTGTACCTTGGGTTTGTAGGACAATGGCACCCTCTCATGTGTAATAATGTTAAAGTGATGAAATACTCTATGGGAATGGAGGCTTAGCACCAAGTGGATTTAGTAAGATGGAAACTCTCTCCATAGTTATGCCGGGTTCCAATGAAAATCTTTCTTATCCCTTAACTATGTGCCCACATAGGTATAGTTAGTGGATCCACCTAAGCTAAAATGTACGTAGTTCTATCTTAGGTAAGTAGGGAACCTTTCTTCGGTGTGGGGTTATATGACACAGGATTACATGGTTTTCTCTCATGGTCATGTCGGTTAATGCTTTTTCCCATCATGTGAGATGTACACTATGGTTGCTTGAGAGTTTCTATGAAGTGTGGGTGGTTTTATGGGATCCCATCCATGCATTGCACAAGTAGGCTTTGAGAGGGCTATAGTGAGTTCTCTAAATGTCTTAATGACTAATGAATTGATGTGCTCTTAATGAAGCTAATGAAGAATGTTGACTTAAATGCTTAATGTGATGATGCATGCTATACTTGGGTTGTATCGTGTGTTATTTTACCTTGTCCTGACTTATGAAATGTATGTGTTCCTTAGGCATGAGTATTGATTGAAGATAAGTATGAAATGGTAAGTTCATCCAAGGTGGCCTCAAGGTTCTACTTAGTAGGGATAGTAGTATGGGATGCTATTCTTACATTGCACAAGTATAGCTTAGGGTTACTTAAGGTGAATGTTCAAATGTGATGCCGTGACTTGTATGATGAATTATACTTGTATTTTTTTGCTTCTTATACTAATGTACATGATGTTTCTAAAAATTGACATAATGCATGGTTTCCAACCAAAATGTCCCTTTAAATCATGATTTTTGCATTGCCATCATACTTAGTAAATTTTTGTATGCTAACCCATATTTCTCTTATTTTACTACAAGTGTAGGTTCCGGCAAGTGAGGTTCTATCTGTCGAGTTCAAGGGCTTGCGTTGAGTTCTTCCAAGGCTATTGGTATGGCCTCATAAATTTGTGGACTCATTCTTCATTGATGCTTCTTTCTTTCTATAATAGACATTTTTAGACTTTCTATTGTAAAGGGTCGTGACCACTTTTGTTTCAAAATATTTTTAGGTGGCCATGTGAGACAAGTAGACTTCTGCTATTTTAAAAAAAGTTTTGATTGCATGGGTTTAAAGAAAAACTTTTAGATTCTGCACTATTTCTATAAATTGAATATTATGAATGCTATGAGGCTTGTATGAGGCTCTTTAGAGTCTTGTACGTCGTGTGACGGCTAGGGGGTACCCATGGTCGTTACAGGGATCCATGGATGAAAACTATCATACCTTGCATCCAAATGCTAGCCTTCAATGAATGAATTGGAACCTTAGCTTGAAACCCTAGGTGAACCCTTCTTTTTCTTCTTCTTCAAGTTTCTAGAAATAAAATATTTGGAGAGGCATTGGTTTTCTTTTGGGAATTTAGAATAATGAAATAAATGAGGTGAATTTGGGGGTTAAAAAACTTTTCTATGGGCACTAAACATAGGAAAATCAACATAGTATAGGAACTAATTACTTAGGAAAAGACCCAACTAACTCTGAAAAATAACTGCCAGCAGTGAACCACGACGCACCACTGATGGACCATGGTCAGGACGACAGCCTGTCATGCACGGCCGTTGATGGTGGTCAAAAACTTGACATTGTGGCTTCGAACCATGGACCATGGTCTGACCAATGGTCCATTGGTCAGGCTGTGGTTCTGGACCCTCACACACTACCTAGGTAGGCCAACCACAAACCATACATTTGGTCTGTGGTCCATTACACGAGCCATGGGTAGCTGGCGTAGTGTGGTACCTGCAACATTTGGAAAGCTGCTATTTTGGTCTTTTTGAATATGGGGTGTTACAATATCTCCCCTTTGGGATCATTCTTCCTTGAATGAGATTTAAACTTGTTCTAAAATAGTAGGAGAGAAACTAACAACCCAACCTACAATGTAATGCATACAACCAAGGAGGAACTATTGACTCCAAGCTAGGACATTCTCAAAACATCATAGGAGGGGTGAAACTAACTCTATAGAACCCTCATGCATGCAATGCACATAAATAAGAAGGAAACATCATCTCATAGCTCAACATACTCAAATGCAACATAAGGAAGTAGGAAGTACATCTAGCAACCCAATATGAATGAATTTTCACAATTACTCATGTTCAAGGAGGAACTACATTCTCCAAGTTAAAAGCATGCCCAACACAATCTCATGGAGCTCATATGCAATTCACTCTCAAATATCATATCTAAAGCATGCTCATTAATTCATCGCATGAAGTCTATATGCAACTCATACTCAATGCACAACAACATGATTTCATATAAACTCATTTTCTTTCAAAACACGCATTTTTCATGAATATGCATATCATAAGGATAACATGGAAACACATCAAGCACATAACTCCTGAAACAAGGACACACCAAGAGGAAACTCATTACCTCAAGCTAGAATAGGAGTAGAAGGAAAAAGATGAGGATATCAAGACATTATATCGGCCTCCACCTCCCAAGTAGCATCCTCAATCAACTAATTGCATTATAAAACCTTCACAGAAGCTATTTCCTTGTTTCTCAATTTCTTGACTTTTCGATCTAGAATCTCAATCGTAACTTTCTCATAAGAAAGACATTAATCAGCTCCCAACTCTTCTAGGGAAACTATGGATGTCGGATCTCCCATAAACTTTTTAAGCATAGAGACATGGAAAATGGGATGCACTATTGCTAACTCATAAAAACCCTTACCCACACACCTCAAAATCTAATATGGGCCTACATACCAGGGACTAAGCTTCCCCTTCTTACCAAACCTCATCACACCCTTCATTGGTGAGAATATCAAGTAAACCCAATCGTTAACTTCAAACTCTAGATTCTTTTTCTCATATCGGCATAAGACTTTTTTCGAATTTGAGCTGTTTTCAACATCTCTCTATTGAGTCGAACATTCTAAATGGCGTCATATTCCAATTCATGAACTATAAGGGAAACTTCACCCACCTCAAACAAGCTTATACTCCATCTACACCTCCTTCCATACAAGGCCTCAAATTGAGCCATATCAATACTCGAGTGATAGATATTATTTTAGGAAAACTCAATCAATGGCAAATAGTCATCCCAATGACCCTTAAAATCAATCACACAAGCCATTAACATATCTTTCAAATTTATGATAGAATGCCCCGCTTGCCTATCAGTTTGGGGATGAAAAGTCATGCTAAACATAACCTTAGTGCCAAACCCTTTTTGGAATGACTTCTAAAATTGAGAAGTGAATTGGGTACCACGATTGGAAATAATGGACAAGGACACTTTATCCAACCTTACCATTTCTCTCAAGTACATCTTGGCATAGTCCTTTGCCAAGCAGGAAACCTTGATGGGAAGGAAATGAGCCGATTTTGTCATCCGATCTATTATAACCCAAATAGTGTCATGTTGTGGTCGGGTGCGAGGCAAACCAACAATAAAGTTCATATTCAAGTCTTCCCAATTCCAAGTACGAATGCTAATATATTGGGACAAACCTCCCGATTTCTAATTCTCAACCTTTACTTGTTGGCAATTTTGACACTTAGCCATAAATCCTGCAATTTCCTTTATCTCATTCCACCAATAGACCTCTCGTAAATCATGTACATCTTGGTGGCTCTAGGGTGAATGGAATACTGCGAACTATGAGCTTCTGTCATAATTTGTTCCCTCAAGTCATCCACATTTGGAACACATAAATGACCTTGGTATCTAAGGACACCATCTTCCCCTTGGGAGAAAGCATAAACATATTTCTTAAGAACCACCTCCTTCAATTCTACCAAAATTGGATCAAGATCTTGCTTGGCTTTCACATCCGCGACAAAAGACGATTCAGAACCCTTGTAAACTATAATACCACCTTTGGTAGAGTCCACTAGTTGAAAACCTAATCAAGCCAATCTATGAACATCTCGAACCAATTCTTTCTTTTCTTCTTCAATGGGAAGAAAACTACCCATAGATTACTGACTAAGAGCATCTGCTACCACATTAGCTTTATCGGGGTGATAAAGAACACTCATTTCATAATCTTTTAATAATCAAGCCACCTTCTTTGGCAAAGATTAAAACCTTTTTGATTTCACACATATTGCAAACTCTTGTGGTTGGTAAACACATCAATATGAACTCCGTACAAATAGTGTATCCAAATGTTTAGAATAAAAACAACTGCTGCTAGCTCAAAATTGTGAGTGCGGTAATTCTTCTCATGGACTCTAAGTTTCCTTAAGGCATAGGCAATAAATTTCCCATTTTTTACTAGCACAGACCTTAGCCCAATTCTCAAGGTATCATAATAAACGACAAAACCATTCATTCTTTTCAATAAGGTCAACACTGGAGCGGAAGTAAGTCTATCTTTTAACTCTTGAAAATTTTTGTCACATGCTTCAGACCATATGAACTTAGCCTTCTTTTGAGTCAAAGTCGTCAAAGGAGTGGCAATTGAAGAAAATCCCTCAAAAAATCTTCTATAGTAACCAAAAAATCCATGAAATTTCTATATTCGAAGGATTTAGAGGTCTAAGCCAACTCTTGACAACATTTGTATTTTTAGGATCTTCCTCAATTCCCTTGCTTGAGATAATATGACCAACGAAAGCTATAAACCTTAACCAAAATTCACATTTGCTAAACTTTGCAAAAAGTTGTAGGTCCTTAAGAATTTTCAATACGATCCTTAATTTAGGAATATGCTTATTCTCACTTCTTGAATAGATCAAAATATCATCGATAAACACAATCACAAACATGTCAAGGTATTGCCTAAACACCCTGTTCATCAAGTCCATAAACGTCACTGGAGGGTTAGTCAACCAAAATGATATCACTAGAAACTCATAATGACCATAACAAGTTTGAAAAGTCATATTTGGAATGTCATCATCTTTCATCCTCAATTAGCGATAACCTGATCGGAGATCAATCTTTGAGAAATTCCTTGCCCTGTGAAGTCGGTCAAATAAATCATCTATCTTTCGGAGAGGTTACTTGTTCTTAATGGTCACCATGTTCAACTGACGATAATCAATACACAAACAAAGAGACCTATCTTTCTTTCTAACAAATAAAACTGGAGTACCCCATGGAGAGATAATCGGTCAAATGAAACCCTTATCCAACAGATCCTTCAACTACTCTTTCAAACTCTTAAGTTTTGTCGGAGCCATACGATAAGGAGGAATAGAGATGGGTTGTGTGTCTGGGAGAAGGTCAATACCAATGTCTATTTCCCGCTCGGGGGAATACTAGGTAACTCATCTGGGAACACTTCCAGAAACTCATTGATAACAAGACCAACTTAAGAGAAGAGGTTTCAGAATCTACATCCCTCACCCTTACTAGATGATAAAATCAACCCGTACAAATCATCTTTCTAGCTTTAAGATAAGAAACAAACTGACCCTTAGGCATAGAATTTCCCCTCTTCCACTCTAGGATAGGCTAAATCGGGAATTGATGCTTGACTACACGAGTTCTGCAATCAATAGAAGCATAACAAGAGTGCAGCCAATCTATACTCAAGATAACATCAAAATATAGCATATCAAGCTCTACCAAGTCAACAAGAGTAACTTTATGGACAAGGAAATGGGACACTTTCTATAGACCCTCTTAGCCAACATAGAATCACCAACAGGAGTAGAGACAGAAAAAGGGTCTAACTGCACATCAGGGAGCACATCGAAGCTCATAGCCACATATGGCTTCACAAAAGACAAGGTAGAACCGGGATCAATGAAAGCATATACATCATGTTGGAAAACTATCAACATGACGATAACCACATCTAGAGAACTCTCTTGTTCACCTCTAGTCTGAAGAGCATAAAAGCAGTTTTACTTAAGAGCATTGGAACCTAAACCACCAGGGGTAGCTTGCTTTCCCTCTCTTCCTTTAGCCATAAGCATTGAGAAATCCCTCATTTTTTTATCACTCTTACCACAACCATTGCAACCATCTGTGCTGGCTAGACACCTACCATCGTGCTTCCTTCCACACTTAGTGCAATTAGACCTAGGCAATAAAGATCCACTACCATTACCTCCTTCAATCTTAGGTTTAGACACCCTATCTTGGTTGAACTTTGAAGTAGCATTGGAGGAACCTTGACCAGAAAACCATTGTTGGAATCTTGGATGACCTTGTCCATCAGAGCATGTGTTAGAGAAATTACCATCACCGATCTTAGCCAATTTGGCCTCCCTAGACCTTTCCTTGAGTTTCTCCTCCTTAATTTGTTGTGCATGTACCATGAGACGAGAGATGTCGATATCATGAATGAAAATTGCATTTTTGCACGGTTTAACAACCATTTTGACACACCTGACACAAACTTACTCATCTTAGCCCTTCTATCTGCAACCACTGTCAGAGCACACATAGACAATTGAGTGAACTTTACAGCTTATTACCTCACACTCACACTCCTTTGTCGAAGGTTAATGAAATCTAGCAGCTTAGCTTCCCTTATCTTAAGAGGAAGGAATATATCAAGAAATGTGGCTTTAAACATCTCCCAATCAATAGGGCCCGCATCTTTCATTCTCCCTTTTTTCCATTAGTTTTACGAAATTTCAGACACGCCTTTCAATTGGTAAGCGGCTAACTATGCCTTTTCCACCAGCGTAACTCCCATGATCATCAACACCTTATAAACCTCATTGATAAAATCTTGAGGATCTTCCTCAAGATTGGAATTATGAAAATCTAGAGGATTCATTATTGTGAAGTCCCTCACTCTTGAAGTGGCCATAAACACCTCATTAGAAACATGCTCGTCCAAAGGATTGACCGAAACTTGAGGAGCTTGGGGAGGAGCTTCTTGTTCCACATTCTCCCTCACATTATTTCTAACATAAGCTCTTCGGTTAGCCATATCATGAAAAACATCGGATAAGGATTTGGAGAGAGACTTTATAGAGTTAAACTCTATTGTACAACTTAAGAGTAATGAAATAAGAAGAGTTTCTTAATCAACTTGTAGCATATCATTCATAAATGTGGCACTTTTTACACTCATGAACAAAGACTCTACGAGACATGGCTTATGAGACATCTTAGAACCATACTAAACATTGTGCTTAGATAACCAAATTTGTCACGACCCAAGGGTAGCCCCTAGATGTAATATGGCGTATAGAACCTTGAAGGACTCCATATAAGCCACTTAGCTCTTATAACATAAGTAATAGAACAATAAGAATATAATAGTTCAAAGTACAAAACATGTTATAAACTGAATGGTAGAAGTCTTGTCCCAAGATAGCCATCTAATACAATAAAATAAAATTGGGCCTAGCACATACATCAAGTCCAAAAGAGAAAAACATGAAAGAAACTTAACAATAAAGTTTGTCCTCAAAGCATGAGGACTTATCAAAGCTCGAGAATCAATAAAATCACCAACTAGCCACGAAACTGAGCACCCTGAATATCACACCCTATATTTGGGAAAAATGTAGGCAAGAGTATGTGTTAGTACAAAACAATGTACCATGTATGATAGCCATGCATAAAAACATTTAAAACATGCTGAAAGGGACATTTTATTTCATAACATGCAATTGACCAAGGTAAAACATAATATGAAAGAGTTGTAAAGCATAAGTCATAAATTATGGGTAATGTAAGCTAAGTTCTTATTTAAAACCTTTGAACTCATATGTGGCATTCCTTGAGTAACCTTAGTTCATTATTAATTATGGGGAATTAGCCTTCACGACATTGATACCATGTGATCTATAACATGGAATGCGGTGTCTACCCCACACTGAAAAAGAGTGTCCTACTTGCTGAAGGTAGAACCTTGAACTTCTAGATTAAGTGGATCCATTAGCTAATCAACCTATGGGGGAACATAGTTATGGGATAAAAAGATTGATTCTAGAAACCCATACACTACTAACAGGAGAACTTCCATCTCATGTGATTGCTTTGGAAACCCGGCCTCTACTACGTGAGAGCTTCCATCTCACTATCAATATCCATTCGGTGCTAAGCATAAATTCCCATGGAATAGATATTTCTTACTGGACGTCATTACTCGTTAAAAGGTGCCCTTGGAAAACCAATTCAAGCAAGTATCATTAAGATAACTCCTAGTCTTTGATTCAATTAGGTGAGAAAGCCTTTCAAACTATGAATCTTTTTCTATGTGAGGAAACCTTTCACATCATACTAGTATATGTTTTAGTGAGAATATCCTTTCACAGCACAACATCATCATTGGTACTTTACTCTCAAAGCACCCTTAAAATAGTTCCATAGATTTCATAAACAATGCATAAGTCCATAATTCACCTTCTTCAAGTCAAAACCCAATTTCAATCATCAACTCTTAGACAACATGGGTTGGGTATGGATTTTTATCATAAATACATGTAAAGCTAGTATTACATACTTTATTTCATAAAACTCTTCCCTGAAGAGAAAAATCCCACAACATATAGTTCATAACTTGAAAACATAGCGATCACATGGGTTCATAGGGGAGTTCATCATAAAAGAATTGTGATTCAACAATTCCTGCATATAAGATCATAATTAAATCGTTTAAATCGATATTGATAGCAACCCATGCTAATTGAAAGAAACCCTTACGCAATTGGGGAATTCTATAATTTGAAATAGAGGAATTTGGGAACTTCATTGATGGAAACTATCATACCTTGAGTCCAAATGCTAGCCTTCAATGGAGGAATTTGAACCTTAGCTTGAAACCCTAGGAGAACCCTACATCTTCTTCTTCTTCAAATTTCTCGAGAGAGAATATTTGGAGAGGACCTGATTTTCTTTTATGGACTTTGGAAGAATGAAAAAAATGAGGTGAATTTAGGGGTTAAAAGTCTTTTGTAAGGGTCCTAAACATAGGCAAAATGACATAGTATAGGAACTTATTAATTAGCAAAAGACCCAACTAACTCTGAAATATAACTATCTATAGTGAACTACAACCCACCACTGACGAACCATTGTTATGACGACGAACTATCCTGCACGACCATCGATAGTGGTCAGAAACCTGATATTGAAGCTTTGAACCATGGACTGTGGTTTGACCAATGGACCTAGGCAGGCCAACCACAAACCACACCTAGGGTCTGTGGTCCATTCCATGTGGGTGGCCGACATAGTCTGGCTCCTGCAACATCTGGAAAGCTGTTATTTTGGTCTTTTTAAATATGAGGTGTTACACATTCTTACTTTGAAGTGGGAAAATTTGAATATAGACTTCATCATTTGTTTATCGGGTACGCGGCGACAATATTACTCGATTTGGGTTATTGTATATCAAATGACCAAATTAGCTCCTTTCATTCCCATCAAATTTTCATAATTGGTCGAAGACTATGGTATGTTGTACTTAAGAGAAATTTTTAGGTTGCATGGACTGTCTTTGTCCATTATCTCCGATCGTGGTACCCAATTCACTTCTTAGTTTTGGAAAATCTTGCCAAAAGGGTATTGGTACTTGTGTTAAGCTTAACACGACCTTTTATCCATAAGACAATGGGCAGGTAGAATGTACTCTCAAAACTTTGAAAGATATGTGGAGAGCATGTGTAATCGACTTCAAGGGTAATTGTGATGATCAATCGCCTTTGCTAGAGTTTACATACAAAAATAGCTACCATTCAAGTATCAGTATTGCTCCATTTGAGACTCTATATTGTAGGAGGTTTAGATCTCGTATGGGTTTGGTTAAAGTGGGTGAAGTTTCTTTCATTAGTCCCTAATTTGTACATGAGGCTATGGAGAAAGTTCAGCTTGTTAGAGGAGCGTTGAAAATATCTCAAAGTCGACAAAAATATTATCTCAATGTTAGAAGAAAAGATCTTGACTTTGATATTAATGATTGGGTCTACTTGAAAGTTTCACCTATGAATGGGAGTAATGAGATTTGGGAAGAAAGGGAAGCTTAGTCCTCGTTATGTGGGCCCATATAAGATTTTGAGGCGAATTGGCAAAGTTGCTTATGAACTTGAATTGCCTAATTAATTGGCATCAGTGCATCCAGTTTTTAATGTCTCCTTGTTGAAGAAATTTGTTGGATATTCAACATCTATAGTTCCCTTAGAAGGTTTGGGAGTTGAGGAGAATCTTTCCTATGAGAAAGTTTTGATTGAGATCTTAGACCAACAAGTCCAGAAGTTGAGAAACAAAGAGGTTGCTTCCGTAAAATTTCTATGGATGAATTAGTTAGCTGAGGGTGCTACTTGGGAGGCCGAGGCTGATATGATGTCATGTACCCTCATCTCTTTCTCTCCATCCCTACTCTTGCTTAAGGCATTGAGTTTCTCATGGTTTACTCTTTTGGTGTAACGTGTCTTAGATATTCCCATGATTTCCTTATTTATGCATGTTCATGAAAAGCTTAAAATTTTTGAGAAAAATGAGTTACTTGATTGATTTTAAATATTTATATGCATTTGAGTATGAGTTGCATATAGACTTTATGATATAATGTTTTGAACATGCTGTAAATTTGAGTTGATGTTTCCTCTTCTGATATGTGCATTAATGTAATTTCATTCATGTTGGGATATAAGATTTAGTTCCTACTCACTTTATGATGTCTTGAATCTCATTCAAGGACAAATATTTCCAAGGAGGAGATATTGTAACACGTCACATTTGAGAAAGCCTAGAAAGGGTGTCAAGTGGAAGAAGTCACAAGCCAGAATTGGACCATGGAACCCTCTACAGAGCCTTTGACGGGTCATGAAGGGGACCATGGTTTGTAAATTTGCTCGTGGTGAGTCTCTCTAGACTTGCTTCGCAAGAGTCCATTTAACGGAGGCCTTAACAGCTCATGAAGGAGCTTGTAAGGGCTTATAGGTGACTGCTATGGCCAGCTTCCTTCCCACGGAGGCCTAGACGGCCCGTGGTGAGGCTGACAGGCCATGTTGGTCTTCGTAAAAATAGCCCATCATCAAGGGATCCTTTCCCTAGCCAATGGACAAGGGCCATGACTACAATAACGACTCGTGGTGTCCTTGATGGGCCGTAAAAGCCCTTTGAAGTTGGTCGCGTCAGTTTTAAGTCAGGGTCTTTTCCTCATTATTTGAATTCAATACTATGTCATTTTTCCCTTAAGCCAAAGACCTATATAAAGGTTCTTATGCCCAAAATCACCCAATTAAATTCATTCTCTCCATACCTAAAAGAAGAACGAGTGCATCCGCCCCAAATATTTCTCTCTCTAGCAGGTGAATAAGAAAGTTAGGGTTTCAACATCGAGCCTCCTAATCCTCCAATTCTTCCAAGATTTATGCATTAAGGTATGATATTCTTCATCTATGGAGCCCTTTTCCTCTGTAGAGTTCCAAATTTCCTCAATTTTTTAGTTAGAAATTCCTAATTGAATTATGGTTTTCTTCTATGTCAGGGGTTCCTTCCTATGTTTATTTGTTTGATTCATTTATGAAATTTTATGCATAAATTGAGATAATTGCATATTTTAAAGAAGAATCCCCATGAAACCATGCTTAATCCATGTTTTCTAGATTAGGATGATTGAAATATGGTTTTTGAACTATGAAAGGAGATTTACGAAAATATGCATTTTCTTACAAAATTGATGTAAATGTTTTACGGGTGCTTTGAGAGTGAAGTATCAACATTGTTGTTTTTCTTTTTGTTGTGTTGTGAAAGGATTTCTCATATTCACATGATAGTATGAATGTGAAAGGACATTCTCACATAAAGGATTTGTTACGAACCGTAAAACTAGTAGGTGAAACTAGAGCATAACAAGGTAGTTTTTGAGTTTGAAGTGGGGTTTCATGTTGTAAAATGTCTTATTGATATTAGTTTGAGGAGTTTAGGGGTTAAACGTTAAGGTATGACCCCCCAAGGACCAACCTAGGGTCCTTGAGGGGGACCCTAAAACCTAACCCCAAGGCTGCCCTACTAGCCAAAAGCTGTCAAAACTTATGACCCCCGGATGGGACCTACGCCCCTTAGGTCCATCCACGCCCCATAAAACCCATCCGTAGGTGAAGGGCCAAGATGAAATAATTAAGACCCAAACAACGATGTGCCATTACGGTTTGTGGATCCACCCATGGTACGTGGGTGGGGATTCATAGGTCACCACTGTGTTGTTGTCCAATTCGGCCAAGTGGAGGGGCATCTTAGTAAATTTCTAGTCAATTAGTTAGGGGTTGGGGATGGTTATTATTGATTTTTTAAAGTATTTTAATGCTTTTTAAGGTATTAAAATCCCTTTTTGAACTCATTATTCCAAAACACAAAATTAGAAATCTCCTCTCTTCAAAATAATTCTCTCTCTAGAAACCACCATTGGAGAAGAAGGAGTCAATCCTTGAAGCTCAACATTACACTTTTCTCACTCAATTTTCGTGGAGTTTCTTCCATAAAGGTAAGGTAATCTTCAACCTTGATTAAGATTCATTCAAGGAGCCCTTTCAAAAGATGATTTCAAGTTTCCAAATACCCCCATAGCCTAGGGTTTTAATCTAAGCATGGGTTCAATTCCAAAACGTTTTCAAAGGTTTATATGTGATGAATTATAAATAAATTATGGAATTAATGTTCATTTATGATTGAAATTCCCCTATGAACCCATGATTCCCCCAAAGTACTAAATTTTGAATTATGATTTGGTATTGATTGATTATGGAAGTATGTGAAGAGATTAAATCTATATTAATTTAGTTTATTGAATTATGTCATTATTCATGACTAAGTTGCAGTATTCTAGGAGTGTTGGTGAATTGTGATCTATGGCATTAGAGGTCAATTTATGAAGGTTGATGTATGATTATGATGCTTATGGTTATGTGCTTTGATATGAATAAAGTAATGTGATTATGGTTATAATGCAATGGTTGTGTTGTGGAAAGGTTATTATCACTTCGCAGACACTCATGAATGAAGTTTCTAATATTATGTTAATGATGATGTGTTAATTGAAAGGCTATTCTCAATTGTACACTAATATATGATAATGACATTTTGTGAAAGGGCTTTCTAAGAATAATGGGATTCTTAGTTGAAAGACTATTCCCATTTTTGAATCTATGAGCTATCTAATGAATGAATGTTGGGTTTGAGATGGATACTCATCCATGAGTTGAGGCGGGGCATCTAGTAACAATCTTTTATCCTAGAATGATAACTAAAGTAATGCATGTTGAGTACTCTATGGGGAATAATCCTAAGCACCGAGTGAATATGAATAGAGATGGATGCTTATCCGTAAGTTGAGGCGGGGTATCTAGAAGTAATCTCTTGAGATGGATGCTCGTCTGTGAGTTGAGGCTAGGTATTTAGTAGCAATCTCCCTATCCCATAACTATGTGCCCCCATAGGTTTATGGATAGTGGATCCACCTAAGCTAAAAGTAATGGCCCTACCTTAGGAAAGTAGGAATCCCTTATTCGATGTGGGTAACACCGGGATTCCATGATTTGCTCACATGGTATATGTCGGTTAAGGCTTACCCCTATAAAGAATGATAATGAACTATGGCTTCTCAAGAATGCACTACTTAGTGTGGGTGGGGGTATGTGACTTCATCCATGCATTGCACAAGTAGGCTTTGAGGGCAGTCATGGTGTCTTCCTTTATGTTATAATGTTCTAGGATTAGGGATGTGGGTAATGTGCTATGGTTACTTGAAAGGTTCTATGAAGTATGGGTGGTAGTATAGGATGCCATCCATGCATTGCATGAGTAGGCTTTGAAAGGCTATGGTATGCTTCTCTAATGCCCTAATGGCTAATGAAATGAATGTGCTCCTAATGAACATAATAAGAATGTTGACTTAATGGCTTAATGTAATGATGCATGAATAACTTGGAAGTGTTATTAAGTTACTTTCCTTGTCATGACTTACTAAATGTGAATGTTCCTTATGTATGAGTTTTGAATAAAGATGTGAAAGTTCATATACGGTGGCCTCAAAGTGGTACTTAGTAGGAATAGTAGTATAGGATGCTATTCTGATATTGCACATGTATAGCTTAGGGTTATCTAAGGTGATGGTACTAATGTGTTGTAATGGCTTATATGTTGATTATGATTGTATCTTATGCTTTTTTACTAAAGTTTCATGAAGTTTTGTTAATCTTAGCATTGCATAGTTTTCAACCAAAATGTCTGTTTGAAGCATGATTTTTGCATGGCTATCATAATTAGTATATGTTTTTGTTCTAACCCATATTTCTTCTATTTTTACTACAAAGTGTAGGTTCTGGCATTTGAGACGTTTCTTTCTAGTTGAAGCTTGGATTGAGTTCTTCCAAGGCTTCTAGTATGTCCTCATGGATCTAAGGACAAGTTCTCTATTGTCATTTTTGCATTGTACTAGTTAATTTTTATACTTTCTATTGTAAACGGCCGTGACTCTATTTTGAGACCTCAATTATATTAGATGGCTATGTGAGACTATGTCTAGACTTCCACTGTTTAAAATAAAGTTTTTAGATTGTTGGATTAAAAGTTTTAAATTTCGCACTATTTCCTAAGTTCTTATGTGATGATGTGCTATGAGACTTGAATGAGACTTTTCAGTGTTCTGTATGCCGTGTTACGTCCGAGGTATAGGTTCGGGTGGTAACAAACATGGTATTAGAGCATAAGATTTTTTGGATGGTTTGTTTGGATTGATGTCTCAGAAGCCACATCTAGTAGAGTCTTGTTCATAGTCTAAAGTGCACCACATTTATGAATGAGAGGCTATAAGATGTTAGGATATTTCACTTTCTTCATTATTCTTAGTCGTGCCTTAGAGTTTTAACTCTATGAAGTCCTTTTCCCTAACCCTTCTCTTGTGTTTATAGGATATGAATACAAGAAGGGCGAATGCAAGAAGGGTGTAAGAGAAGAATGTGAATGAGGGAGTTCCTCCCCAAGGTCCTCAAAGATAATCAAGCTCCTTAAGATGAGCAAATTCTGAATGATCCTTTGTTTATGACGGATGTGGAGATTTGTTCGACTTTTCTAACCTTGGCCCAAGCCATGATGGCCCAAGAAAATAGAGATATTGGACCTCCTGTGAACCCTAATGTGAGTACTATTGCTTCGAGATTGAGGGATTATTCTAGGATTACCCCCCCCCCCCCCTCGAGTTACTTGGTTCCAAAGTGGAATAAGATCCCCAAAGGTTTGTAGAGGAGGTTGGCAAGATACTTAGTGCTATGGGGGTGTCGTCAGAGGAGAAGGCGGAGCTAGCCTCCTATCATCTAAAAGATGTAGCTCAAAATTGATATGAACAATGGAAGGGTGAGAGGCCATTGAGCGGGTGCCATAAATTGGGAAGTTTTCAAAGAAGCATTCCTTGATAGGTTTTTCCCCCTAGAGTTGAGGGAACAAAAGTTGGTAGAATTCATGAACCTTCATCAACGGGGTATGAGTGTGAAGGAGTTTTCTCTCAAGTTAACCCAATTATCCAAATATGCTCCAACCTTAGTGGCAAATGCGAGGGCTAGAATGAATAAATTGTGATGGGAGTGTTTGGTTTAGTTGAAGAAGAATGTCGTACGGCCATGCTCCATCATGACATGGATATTTCAAGGCTCTTGGTTTATGCTCAACAAATTAAGACGAAACTTAAGAAAATGAATAAGGAGGCAAGAAGAGCTAAGCCCGATGAACAAGGTCAACCAAGGTCCAAAAATAGGTCCTACAACCAAGATTCCCTAATGGTCAATAAGGATAGGGTGTCTAACCCTAATTCTCAAGGAGGAAATGCAGGTAGTTCTGCTTCTCAATGATCTATATAGGCCAAGTATAGGAAGCAATATTTGGGTAAGTGCCTTTCCGGCACAGATGGTTGCTTTGGGTGTGGAAAGAAGGATCATAAGATGAGAGATTGCCCAACACTCTCGGCAAAAGGAAGGGAGGCCAAGCAAGCTTCTAATGATCGTACGGTTTCTATCCATACAAATTATGGTCATTTCTATGCACTTCGGTCTAGAGAGGACAAAGGAATCCTTCCGGATGAAGACTCTGGTATGTGATAGTTCCTTATAGTTGTGAATGTTGTATTGAGGTTCCTATGTTATTTTCATGTTATCCTTAGTTGGTTTTAGTCCCAAGGGGGAGATGGTATGTTGAATAGTAAGGTTGTTGAGAGTTCCGATATCCTTATCTCTTTCCTTCTATTACTATTCAAGATTGAGACCAAGAGTTCCTTTTTGGCCTGTTTCATGTTTTGGAGTCATGTGTGATTATATATTTCCATTATCTCCTTATCTTATGCATGTTCTTGATGAATTCATGTTTAATGAGAAAATGAGTTTTTATGATTTATGTTCCTTATGTTGATGTGCATTTAGTGTGAGTTGCATATATACTTCTTGAGGTGAATGGTTGAACATGCCTAAATGTGCTTGTAAGAATAATTCAATAATGTGATTAATGATGACATGATGAGCATGATTTTAGTTGGAGAATCCAATATTAAGTTTCATGCATAATGAGTTCGTAGATGTAGTTCCTACTTCCTTTTGTTGTATTGAGTACGTATGGGATGGAGTTGATGTTTCCTCCTAGTTTTGTGAATTATTTATGAAGTTTCATATTTGATGGGCTGCTAGTGTTGAGTCTCTAATTCTTTAAAGTGTTTAAATTATCATTCAGGGATGAATGTTCCCAAGGGGGAGATATTGTTACGACCCGGAAAACTAGTAGGTGAAACTAGAGCCTAACAAATTTATTTTTGAGTTTGATATGGGGTTTATTGTTGTAAAATGTCTTCCCGAGCTTAGTTGAGGATTTTAGGGGTTAAATGTCAAGGTACGACCCCGTAAGGACCAACCAAGTGTCCTTGAGGGGGACCCTAAATCCTAACCCCACGGTTGCCCCAACTAGCCAAAAGCTGTCAAAAACTTGTGCCCCACGGATGGGACCTATGCCCCGTAGGTTAATCCAGACCCATGGAACCCATCCGTAGGTCAAGGGCCAAGAATACATGCTCCAGACCCAAACTATGAAGTACCAGTATAGCGTGTTGACCCACCCAAGGTCCGTGGGTGAGGTTTCGTAGGTCACCACTGTGTTGCTGTCCAATTTGGCCAAGTGGAGGGGCAACTTAGTAAATTCCTAATCAATTAGTTAGGGGTTGGGGATGATTATTATTGATTTATTAAAGTATTTTGAGGCTATTAAAGGTATTAAACTCCCTAATTGACCTCACTATTCCAAAACACAAAATTAGAAACCTCCTCTCTTCAAAATAATTCTCTTTAGAAACCACCATTGGAGAAGATGTATTCAAGCTTTGAAGCTCAACATTTCACTTTTATCACTCAATTTTCGTGGAGTTTCTTCCATAAAGGTGTGGTAGTCTTCATCCTTGATTAAGTTTCATTCAAGGAGCCCTTTCAAAAGATGATTTCAAGCTTCCAAATACCCCCAAAACCTAGGGTTTCAATCTAAGCATGCGTTCAGTTCCGAAATGATTTCAAAGGTTTATATGTGATGAATTATGAATGAATTGTAGAATTAATGTTGATTTATGATTGAAATTCCCCGATGAACCCATGATTCCCCCAAAGTACTGAATTGTGAATTATGATTTGGGATTTATTGATTATGGAAGTATGTGAAGAGATTAACTGTATATTGATTTAGTTTATTGAATTATGTCATTATTCATTCCTAAAATGTAGTTTTTTAGGTGTGTTGGTGAATTGTGGTCCATGGCCTTGGAGGTCAATTTATGAAGGTTTATGTATGATTATGATGGTTATGGCTATGTGCTTTAATTTCAATTAAAGTAACGTGATTATCGTTATGATGCAATGGTGGTGTTTTCCAAAGGTTATTTTCACTTCACAGACACTCATGAATGAAGAATGAATGAAATTTCTAAGCTCATGTTAATGATGATGTTTTGATTGAACAGCTATTCTCAATTGTACACAAATGAATGATAATGACATGTTTTGAAAGGACTTTCTCACAATATGGGAATTATTAGTTGAAAGGATACTCTCATCTTTGAATCTATGAGCTATCCAATGAATGAATTTTGGGTTTGAGATGGATACTCATCCATTAGTTGAGACGGGGTATCTAGTAACAATCTCTTAGCCCATAATGATGAACTAAATTAATATATGTTAAGTACTCCGTGGGAAATAATTCTAAGCACCGAGTGGATATGAATTGAGATGGATGCTCATCCGCGAGTTGAGGCGGGGTATCTAGTAGCAATCTCTTGAGATGGATGCTCATCCTTGAGTTGAGGCGGGGTATCTAGTAGCAATCTCTTGATATGGATTCTCATCCGTGAGTTGAGGCGGGGTATCTAGTAGCAATCTCCCTATCCTATAAATATGGTCCCACATAGGTTTATCTCTAGTGGATCCACCTAAGCTAAAAGTAATGGTCCTACCTTAGGCAAGTAGTAATCCCTTATTCGATGTGGGTAACACCGGTATTCCATGAATTGCTCACATGGTCTATGTCGATGAACGCTTACCCCCACAAAGAATGGAAGATGAATATTACAAAAAAGCATTCACTTAATAAAAAGACTATGATAAAAATAAAACATAGCCCAAATTCTGACCTACCCCCCACATTTGGTATTAGAGCTAATGATTAAAAAAGTCAATCACAAAAAGCTAATTATTAAAAAGATAATTACAAAAACATTGAATTAAACTTAATAAAATGAGAAGACCTCATAAAAATACTTTAATCTATAAACAGATAAAACATGAATTAAAATCTTTATATGTGGCATATAAGAGATTCAATAAACAAATAATCAAAACTACAGAAGAAATCCATGAACTAGATAAATTAATCACAAAAATATCCTTATTAGAATATAAATATATTATTCACTTAAAACAAAGATTAGAACATAAGTAAACATGAATAAGGAAGAATTTGCAATAAATGAAAAAACATATGAAAAATATGACGGATTAAAAATAAAAATAGTATTTTCAAATTTAGGAAGAAAATATAAGAAGATAGGAAACCAATTATACTTAATGTTAGAAAGAGAGGAAGTAAAATTAGAAGATAGTTTGACAGCTATGGTAAGAATAGCTAAAGAAAATGAAGAAATAGATAGACAGAAAGAAATAAAAAATATACAACAAATAACTGATACAAAAAATGATAGAATAAAAGAATTGGAAAAAGAGCTACAAACATTAAAAGAATTATATGAAAAACAATGTAAACAAAAAGAAGAAGAAAAACTATTAACAGAAATACAACAATATAAAGAAAAACTTACAAAAAATCAAGAAAATACTGAAACAAAAAATGAGAATAAAAATGAAAACAAAATGGAATTACATATAGAAACTATAGAAGAAGAAAATATGGAAATAGATCAAAATTCAGATATATGTGAATCAAAAATAAGTGAAACATATACAGAAATAATAACTAACATAGACAATAATAAGAAATTAATAGAAAATATAGAAATAGAAATAAATTATGATGAAAAAATAAAAGAAGAACCTAGTAGTAGCAGCAATCCAAGAGTATATATAAAACATAAAAAACCACAACTAATTACCCGAGATTATACAAGTTCAGATAGAGAAAAGACTTTATGGAATAAAAGACTGAATATACAAAAATGGAGTCCCAAACAAATAAATGAACATCCTGAATACTTAGATTTAGACTGTGTAGTAGATATAAATCAAACTATACAATTATGGATAGGTCATATATCAAAACAGATTATAGACAATAAAATTAGTATGACAGAAGTACCAGGATACATAGAAAAAACATTAATAGGAGAAGTAAAATTATGGTTCTTAAACTTAGAAGAAGAAAGTAAGAAGACATTAAAATCAAATAAAGATACACAAGCTAAAGAAACAACATCAGCATTAGACATACTTTATAAATATGAAACAGCTATAAGAAATGAATTTAGTAGTATGACAACAGAGGAAGAAGAACGCCAAAAAGATAAAATTATAAATAGAAATTTAATGAACAAATTAGGAATATGTAATATGTGTTATTTAGAAGAATATACTTGTGCATATAAAGAATATTATTATAAAGGAGTCTATAATAAACAAGAAAGTCCAGGAATAAGACACTTATGTTTTACAAAATTACCAGAACCATTTAGTTCAAAAATAATAAAAGCATGGGAAGAAGCAGAATTACAAGATACATTAGGAGCTAGAATAAAATTTGTTAAACAATGGTATGCAAATGTATGTGAAAAATATAAAGAAGAAATAAAAATGGAAAAAACTATAAGAAAAAACTTAGCATGTTGTAAAGACAAGATATCACCACAGTTTGGTTGTAATGACCAATATTATAAAAAATATAAAAAGAAAAGGTTTAAAAAATATAAAAAATCAAAACATAAATATAGAAATCCAAGAAAAAGATATTTTACAAAATCTAAACGCCCATATAGAAAAAAGAAAAGTATAAGCGAATGTAAATGTTATAATTGTGGAAACCTAGGACATTTAGCAAAATACTGTAAAATACCAAAAAAATCCTAGTAAAAAACAAATATCAGAAATAATTATAGAAGAAGAAGTTTGTTTACAATTAGAATATATAGATTATGAATTAAAAAGTGAAGATAGTATTTATGAAATATCTGATAATGAAGAAGAATATCAAACAGATAATGAAATAGAACAATGTGATGACTGAAGAAAATATACAAATTATACAAGAAGAATATACAGCAGATGATTATTCAGAACAAAAAATAATATTTGATAATAATATATTTGAAAAAGTAAAAGGAAAAGAAATTGATTTAAGTGTGGAAAAAATATTTAATATACCATTAATAAAAAATCTTTTTAAAAGAAATAAAAAAGAATTTTATATAATCAGCCAAAAAGAACATATTGTAGATTGTAAATATGCTCAAGGAAAAGCTGAAGTACCAATTATAAATACAAGAGAATTAAATAAAGAAGTACAAAAAATAAAAAGTAAAGAACAAATTAAATATGTACATTTAGGAGGAATAGAAATACTTATAAAAGCCTGTTTTAAGGAAGGAATAAATATGCCAATAGAAATATATTTAGCAGATGATAGAATATTAGAACCTATAGAAAAAAGCATAATAACAGCAGTAAGAGGAAACTTGATATATCAAAAGTTTAAATTTACAGTAAATACGAATTATTCAGTAGCATTAACAGACTAAAATATAGATAAAACATTAGTATTATATTGGAAAATTAATGGAATAACCTTAACCCCAGGAAGTAAAATATGTACAGCTAAATGTAAAAATTTATATGTATTAACTACTAAACACAAAATAAGTGCAAAAAGTAAAATAAAAGGCATAGAGATAGAAACCCCATTTGAACAATTTGTAAAATTAATAGATAATAACAATTATTCATATAAAAAAAAATAGACACTACTGAAAATTTAGACATTATAGAAGAAAGAATAGGAAGAGCTAGAAAAACTAGATATAATTTGCAAAGAGAATATACAAAAAAGATAGCATATGATATAATCCCAAATAAATATTATATAATAGGAGTAATAGAAGAGAAAAAGCATTTAATATTAATATATACTAAACAAGAAGATAATTATATAATAGATAAACTATTAGATAAAGAAGAAATGGAAATAAACAAAGCTACAAAACAAAAATGTTCAGATTTACCAGCATTAATAGTAGCTCAATTAGAAATAGAAAAAGAAATTATAATAGCAGATATACCTATGAAAATAAAATTAGAAATTAGCAAAACCTTACAAGCAGATATCATATTTGGATTAAAATGGTTAGAAGAATTAAAACCTTATAAAATAGAATCTACTCATATAATCATTACTTATAAAAATAAAATGATAACAATAAAAAGAATAATATTATGAAAATACACGTACTTATGAAAATAATAATAGAAGGATATTATAACAGATATTATATACCAATGATAGATACAGGAGCAGAAGTTAGCATATGTAAATATAACTGTTTACCAAAAGATAAATGGATAAAATTAAAAACACCTATAATAGTAAAAGGATTTAATAATGAAGGAAGCCTAATACATCATAAAGCAAAAGATATAAAAATACAGATATGGGATAAGATACTTAAGATAGATGAAATATATAATTACGATTTACCTACAAAAGATATAATTTTAGGAATACCGTTCTTAGAAAAATATTATCCACATGTAATAACTAAAACACACTGGTGGTTAACAACACCATGTAATCATAAGATAGAAGCAAAAAGAGTAATAAATAAAATAAGAAAAGATACATAATGGATTAAAGGAAGTGAAAAAATTACACAAAAATTAGAAAATATGCCAAATAATACCAATAATATAAAATATATAGTATTCACAATAGATAAATTAATTCCAATAAAAAATAAATTAGAACAATTATATAGTGAAGATCCATTAAAAGGATGGAATAAACATAAAACAACTGTAAAAATAGAATTAATAGATGAAAATAGTATAATAACCCAGAAACCCCTAAAATATAATTTTGATAACTTAAAAGAATTTAAGATGCATATAACAGAATTAATAGAAAAAGAATATATGCAAGAAAGCAATAGCAAACATACTAGCCCAGCATTTATTGTTAATAAACATAGTGAACAAAAAAGAGGAAAAAGTAGAATTGTTATAGATTATAGAAATTTAAATGCAAAAACTAAAACTTATAATTATCCAATTCCAAATAAAATACTAAAAATTAGACAAATACAAGGATATAATTATTTTAGTAAATTTGACTGTAAATCAGGATTTTACCAATTATTATTAGATGACGAATCTAAAAAATTAACAGCATTTACAGTACCACAAGGATTTTATGAATGGAATGTATTACCATTTGGATATAAAAATGCACCAGGTAGATTTCAACACTTTATGGATACTTATTTCGTAAAATTACATAATTGCATAGTGTACATAGATGACATACTATTATACTCAAAAACATATGATGAACATATAAAATTACTAGAACAATTTATAAACATAGTAGAAGAATCAAGTATAAGTGTAAGTAAAAATAAAGCAGAAATTATGAAAAATCAAATAGAATTCCTAGGAATACAAATAGATAAAAATGGAATAAAAATGCAACAACACATAGTACAAAATATTATAAATTCAGAAGAAATGTTAGATACGAAAAAGAAATTACAATCATTTTTAGGCTTAGTAAACCAAGTAAGAGAATATATACCTAGATTAGCAGAATATTTAAAACCTTTACAAAAGAAATTGAAAAAAGATATTGAATATAATTTTGATGAAGAAGATAAAAAACATATTAAAAAGATAAAAGAACAATGTAAAAAATTACCAAAATTGTGCTTTCTAGATGAAAATAAAAAATTCAATTATATAGTAGAATCCGATGCAAGCGAAAATAATTACAGAGGAGTGTTAAAATATAAATATGAAAATGATAAATTAGAACATCATTGTAGATATTATTCAGGAACATTTACGGAAACAGAGGTAAAATGGGAAATTAATAGGAAAGAATTATTTGCCTTATATAAATGTTTATTAGCATTTGAACCATATATTGTATACAATAAATTTATTGTTAGAACAGATAATACACAAGTTAAATGGTGACTAACAAGAAAGGTACAAGATTCAGTTACTACAAAAGAAATTAGAAGACTAGTACTAAATATTTTAAATTTCACTTTTACTATTGAAGTAATTAAGACTGACAAGAATGTTATTGCAGACTACCTATCAAGACAATGCAGTACAGACAGATTTTGAAGAAACACTTACAAATACACTACTTATGGAAAAGTTATTAGAACAAATTACGATGCTTAATAGCAGAGTATCCCTCATGGAGGAAAGATATGTGGAGTCAGACCACAATAAAAAACCAAAGCTAGTAGTGCAGTCGGAGCACTCTAAAAAACCAGACCTAGAAGGTGACAATGGAAACACCTAAAAACCCAATTTACTAACAAATTACCTATTGATGCAGGAACAGCAGATACTAAAGAACCATTTACAACTGTTACCAAAAGAAAAAATTATAATTTGAATAAGGTATTTTATAAGCCTTATGCCCCACCAAACATACCGAAAAACGAATTATTCATACCACCTCAGATACATACCTATGCAACTTCAATTAGCCAGACAAAAAAGACATACAACCATATAACCCGTACATACATTGATAACCTTGATAAAATACAAACTTTCTTAAACACCCAACCTATTGAATCACCAGAAAAATTAAAAAACCACCAAGGATACATTACTAATAAATTACAAAATTACAATAAATTAATTGCGTTACCAGGAACAAAACCTAATTTAGTGGCAACATGTTATTCATATGGACTTATATCAACAGCTTACACAACTACTAGAGATGAACTCATACATATACCGGAGTTATACCAAGCGCTTATGAATTACAAACAAGTTACAAAAGGACAGTTATTCTACATAAGATTTTATTCAGCACCAGCGAAAATATTATTTGACGAGATAAAGCCTGTCATTACAGTTATAAAGATAGGTATGACAAAGGATTATATTATCCCAGAAGAAATTACGAAACAACCAATTATTCAAAAGATTGAGATACTAGATTTTTACACGAATAAAAGAATTATCGGACTTAGCACTATATTAGCGGAGTTATCCAATGCTTATGATGAAGCAAACTACATATGGAAGTATCATTCAAGGAACCATTTATTAATTTATTCTATAGCAAAAGAATTAAGATACATGGATAAATTAGAAGTAAAGCATTGGGCCATATCACTACTTAAGCCGGAGCATGAACCAATTACAAAATCTATCAGAAAAGGATTTATTTCAGAAGACAGCTTAGAGCAATATTACAAAACTATTGGAACAAAATTTACGGAACATGTATGCAGTAAATGTAGCGGAGTAAGCAATTACATACCAGCAGTTAACATAGATTAAAAAAGACAAAAACACGTGGACGGATGAAAAATCACTAATTGATGGAAGAATCTACTTTTGAAAAAGGAAGAAAGAAGACAAATATAGGTGGACGGCTATGACAAAAAGAGATAAAGACGAAAGCGACCTAAAGCAGAAAAGATGTAAAGTTTTGTCGGGGACTGACATGTAAATAGTCAGGGACTTACGTTGTAAATTAAGTTTCTTATTTTGCATTCTTAGTCCTTAGGAGTTTTGTATATATAGGATAGTCATTTGTAAAGAAGGGATCATCGGGAATTTGACAATCCACTCAAAATCTCTCTAATATTTTCAGTTTGTAAAAAATTATATTATCAATAAAAACTAAACTTTCAATCCCTAAGTTATGGAGCAGAACTTAGCAGATAATGCAAATCTACAACAGGTATGATCATATTCATGCCATTTTACTTATAATATTATGATATTCATATAATACATATTAATATTTATAATTATATTAATTATGATATTGATAAACATGCTTAGCTAAATTAATTAATTCCTGTCAACCATATTATATCATGTGATATGCTTATGCTTGTTATTATTATTTAGAATTATTCAATGCTTTATTATCTAGTTTACTAGCATAGAGAAAAGTAGGAGAAAACTTCCAGAACTATGCCATCCAAAAATGGGAAACCGGTGAAGGCAAGAAGGCCGTGTTAGGGGAGTACCTAATTGTTGAGGCGCTGTTTAGGAAGATAATATCTGAAAAAGGTATCATGCTAGTAGTGACAAGATAATAAAAGATGAATACTTTAGGTCATAATAAGCTATCATAAGAAGTACCATATGGTAGACATGGAAGGCAGGAATGATAAATAATAAAAAATATGAACATAACAAATCCAATAACCGTAGTAGTTGATAACAGTTATTTTGATGATAATCATAAAATACTTATTTTTAAGATATTAGAAAAAATAACAGAACCTAATCTAAGAAGATTAATATGGGAGAAAATATTAAAATACGAAGAAGATGAGATAAATCACTTATTAAAACAAGAATGGTTTGATGACATAAGACATATAATACAAAGTACCGATTACTTAGACTTTATATACTTATCAGAGTATAATAGTGATTAACATATAATGATAAACAAAGAATATTTCCAGCTATGGAAAGATATATCAACTGAAATAGATTCATGGGAACAAATTATAAAAACATATTTAGAAATGTATTTTAAAACACAGGACCTACAATACTTAAAAATGCTAATAGAAGGAGCCCAAATTATTCTACATAAGAAAGAAAAAGAAGACGAATATTACAAAAAAGCATTCACTTAATAAAAAGACTATGATAAAAACAAAACATAGCCCAAAGAAGATGAATATTACAAAAAAAACATTCACTTAATAAAAAGACTATGATAAAAATAAAACATAGCCTATCAAACTTAAATTTCAAGCAGCAAACTAATTACCTACTACAATCATTGTGTTTCGAGAATTAATCGGAGATCGGAAGTAGGAATAAAGTTTGTAGCCTTAAACTGTAAATTAACATCATTCTAATTAGCCAAAATTTATATATGAACAATAGAAAAAAGAGCATAACACAATACCCACTACATTAAATCAACACCCAACCCCATAATTACACACATAGACTTTGGGATTTTAGCTACCTATCACAAAGTGTAAAGAAATTATACCTTTCATGAAAGCAACCATGGGTAAGATAAATTTATAATAATCGATACCCACTTTGAGTTAAACTTCAAATTGTCAATTTCAAGAGCAAAGTTGAAAACCCCAAAACTAAAAGTGCTCTTAAAACAGTAAAGTGTTTATCTCTCTAAATCTCTAGATAAAAAGCGTTTAGACTAGCTTCTCCCAAGATTAAGAACCATTATTTATGTCTCCTTTAGGCTTGTTATTATTTCATAAAATTTGGTCCAAAATTATTTGCATGACCATTTCGGCAAAGTTAGTCGAGCTTGCCAAGAACATTCAGCGGATCACCATTTTCTTCTTAGCTCGCCTTTCTCTTGCTTTAGGCTTGACATGCTTGAACCTCAATTAGTGAGCTCGTTTGAGTTATCATATACTTTCACATTTGGTGGATCACAGAGTACCACTCTTAATCACCTTTTAAACCTACAATTTTTCTCCAAGTTTTGTTACCTTTGGTGATGGCCACCTTGTTCCCTCTTTGCATTCGGCATGTCGTTCCTTTTAGAGTCCACAGGCCTACCTTAATTAATTCAAGTGTTGAGCACTATCAATTTGGGAGAGTCCCTACCCATTTGGAGATACTAACTTCTTTTAAGATGATCAACAATGTGGAATTTACATTTCTTTTCATGTTTTTGGCCATTCTTGCAAACATTCATCCTTGCATTGTCCCTTAGCCTTCATAGCTGTAAATCATTAAAATTATTATAGAATAGAAAATAACTAGTCATTGAGTACACTATTTTTATTTTTTTTTAACTAAATGGTCCTTAAATGAGTGTAAATATACCACTCATCAACATCCTAACTTGAACTTTTTTTTTTTCGTCAAGTAAATGAAGAACACAATGTCCCATAGCTCAGTTACTGTCACACTATTTGTTGATCATCCTCCTCTCTCCTCAGCTACTCCTTATCAGTAATCTTAGTCAAATAATCATCGACTCTATGACCCCTGATAACGCTCAACTACACCTCTTATGATTCAAAGTGTAGGGGATCGCTATCAAGTATAAACCCAACAGTGAGTTAGGGTCTATCCCATGAGGAATGCTACGGAAGAGAATTCAAGTATGAAGTATGGAAGTGCTCTAACTTCTTGTAGAATGGAAATAAATAACACGTAATGTAATGTAAAACAATAGGTTTCAATTATCAATATCAAGAGAGCTTGGTATCCAATTGTTAACAAAGACAATTAATGTAGGGTTTGAACTAGTAGAGAGGGGACCTTAAGAGTGTGTGAGCAATCGAATACTAATTCTGCTTAATGGGTAATGAATAATTTCTTTAAGTCATTGAATCTCAATGGGTAGGATGGATTTTAACTAAGACAACTATTTTTCAATCAGCTATTATGTTGCAAGCAAGTTGTTCGAACTTCAACAAGTTTAACAATGCAAAAAAATCCAAATCCTTAGGTTAACCCACTTTATGAAGTTGGGTTGTAAAGACAAGAATAAATAAAATTATCAATTATATGCTCCACCCTATGCATCTTTCACAAGCAAACTAAGAGAGCAAAGCTATAATTGAATTTTCAACTTTAGTTTATAAATGAAAACACAAGTAAATAACTGAACCAAATTCAAAACAAAATTAAATCAAGCTATTAACAATACCCACAAGTTAATTTTAGGATTCGATTACATAGTCACACCCATAAGGTAATGGGGTTTAGCAAAATAAAATAAAAAACAAGATATAGTTACCAAAGAGATGTTCCATCACGATGTCACAATCTTCAATGCTCAATATCAAATATAAGACTAATATCCTAAAACCCTAAAATCTTAGCTCAAAGTCTCTCTAAGAATATTTAGTATTGTAGACATATGTAAAAATCTGTCAAAAGTCTATGTATGTCCATATTCTCTCTCTTCAAAAACCAATTTATATGTTTCCAAATGACTCGGAGATTCGCCGATGAGCATGCTTCATCGCCAATTAACTTCTTCAACTTTTGAATTCTTGACTCTTAATTGCCGAACCGGATTGATGTCTCCGTTTGGCTTCAGTGACTCATCTTTCGGTCCTTTTCTCACTGATTGGACTTCACTTCCTTCTCCATTTGTTCTATTTATTTAGGTGAGTTGAGTCGAGCTCGCCGAATTGGTTCGGTGATGCGTTGTTCGGCACTTGAGTTCCTTGAGTTTTCTAAGTTCATAAGCCAAACTCGATGGATCTTTTGGCGAGCTAGATGTTCACTCGGCGAGTCGCTGAGTAACTTTTGCAAGCTCCTGCCTTTCTTTTCTTCAATTTTTTCACTTCTTTTCTTAATATAATGTCCTTTCCTTGTTCTTAAGCCATCATGGCTGCACATAAACATCTTATCATCAGTTATGAACACAAAATAGGTATTGAGGACACTAATTCATTAAATAACAAGCCCTAAATGAGTCAAAATTCTCGACTCATCAATATCCCCTAACATAAACTTTTGCTTGTCATCAAGTAAAACATAAGATCAATTAGGTAAACAAAGATGTCTACAAGTAGTGGTCCTTGAGAATCAACTTGATAGTGCACACAAAGTTCAATCTAAACATGCAATGTTCATTTGTGCATTTGAAGTTTCAACCTCTGACTAGCAATCATCAATTAGAGTTCATGCTAAGAAATGCTTACTTCAAATGCAAATTTATGTCCAACAAAAGTATTTAAATGCCCTCACATCAAGAATGATCTCATACTCTCACAAATCCAATCAAGGACTACAACTAAGGAATCAAAATAAAATCTCACTCTCCCAATGAGAAAAACATGCATGATTTTACCCATAGGCTTGCCCGTATTTTTCAAGCAACACATCATCTGTCTTATGACAGATCACAACGGTTTTTCAAGGCTTGTAATTTGGGTTGAGGGTAAGAGTATAATCATTTCGGCTTATTGACTCTACCTTGATGAAGCATGGCTCAAATTTCACTCCTTTTCCTTTTCTTTTATTCTTTACATATAACCAAATCATCCTTGTCTTATTCATAGCACACCAACTTTTTTGTATAGCGCATATGATACCCCTTTTATTTCCACGACAATGCACAACGGATAAAAATTAAATATTTATTTTCTTTCTTCTCTTTTCTTACATTTTTTAAAAAAGTTTTTATATGTAGGGGTTTAGTCTTTTTCATTACAAGTTTCGAAGGACAAACTTCATACTTGGTTTATTCCCCATTGTTACCACAACCCCAACTTTGGCCTAAGTTGGCTATTCAAACAAACCAATGCTTTACATATGTTATAGGTGGGAAGGAAAAGGCAATTTGAACAAATTGTTTAGATATTTGTGTTCACGTTTCATCCAAAGAAAGGTTAGGCTTAGATGGTGCCAAACTAGATTCACGCACTCACAAGGTTGTCACACAGAGGTATACCAATTAGGCTTACTCTCAAAATTCATGCCTGATGTTTGCATAATCAAGACACAACTTCTAATGCAATTCTCTCGAACAACTTACCCCGTTTCTAATGTGTTTCTCTCGGACATCCACTTGCTGCATGAAAACCAGCCTACGCCTTAACCCACTCACTCTCTCGAGCTGAGTGTGTGGACATGGGACTAGGGTACACTCTCTTGAGCTGAACCTTATGTCGACCCACTCACACTGGCCATAAATCTAGTGGTCTTAGCTTTACGACCTCTCTCGAGCAAGCCGAAAACACATATAAATAAACTTGTATTTGCAACTACAAATTCATTAAATTTATCCACAACCACTAAACGAAATCACATCTTAACTACGAATAAACTATCAGCAAGCAAAACCCAACAATTATCTTAATCCATATTCGTTAAATGACACCCCAACAATTGGGGTTTTTAGCCACACATATATAAGAGATAGAAATTTATACCAAATTGAGCTTGCATTTAATTAGGTATGAAGATTTCAGTCTTGATACAGGCCAAAATTGAAGAATCCAATAGACCCAAATTCAAATCTTGAAGATGAAACCCTTTGGAACTTCAAGTCTTCAAAACCCTGTTAAACATAGAGCAAAAATATCAAAAAGTACTATTCTATATGAAAATTATAAAAATTGTATGACTCATAAAACTATAACTCTAACTAGTATTTATAGTTTTCACAGTTTTGTGCTGCAGGTTATCATTCGGCATCGTTAGTCTAAATCGCCAATCAACTTGTAGATTCTCCTTTTTGTGTAGTTCATCGCCGTCTTGCACTATTCTTATTCATCGTAATAATTTGGTTCATTGGGCGACATGGTATTGCTTGGTGGAACTTCTCGGCGATGCACTGACTGCTCCCTTTTTTCACTGACTTGATCCTTTCCATCAGGGCAAAGCACACTGGAGCAAAAGGCGAAGTAAGACCCTTCAGTGAATCACCAAGTGGGCTCGCCGATCCTTAGATCTTTATCTCTTTATTTTTTTCAGCTTTTTCATTCCTTTTTGTGTCGTAGTGTCCATGCTTTTCTTCTAACTTCAAATACCCAAAACCTAATGGTTTCATAAGATATTGATATAAAATAAGCATTTGAGGACACAGTTTCTATTAGAATATAGCCCTAAATGAGTCCAATTTGTGGACACATCAACACCCTGAACTTAAACTTTTGCTTGTCCTCAAGCAAACTCAAGTTCAGCCATTCAAAAGGCACAAGACTCAATCATCAATGTACACAACAAGACTCAATTTACTTATGCAAGGATCAATTATGCACTCAAAGATTCAAGTTGTGATACACAATTACTAAATATTCTCAAGCTCACAATACTCTAAAAGCTTTCGAATACCCTCACATAAATGATGATTCCATTTTCTCACGCAAAGGTATAATAAATTTAAAGTTGAGGAAACAGATACAATGCTCACACTCACTAAGAGGAACACAATGCTTGCTTTCACCCATGGGTTTTCCCGTACTTTCCAATCAACATTTGTTTCAACTTTCTCAAGATCACAAAGCTCTTAACAAGGCTTGTAACATGGCTGAGTGTACATGTATGGTCATTTTGGCTCAGTGAATTTTTATCTTCATGAAATGTAGTGCTCTCAACACTTCCTTTATATTTCCTTCATCATTATCATTAGTGCTTATAATTCATCCTATTATTCACTTCCTTTATGCCACAACTTTCTTTTTCATTCTTTTTATTTTTCTTTCTCTTTTCTCTACTTTTTTTATGTGGAGGGGTTCCATTTTCCTTAAAACCATGGGTAAGAAGAGACTTTCCTTGCACTTTTGATTTGCCATTCTCTTTTCACCACACCTCCAACTTAAGCTTTTGGCCTAAGTTGGCTATTCAAGTAACCACAATTCAAGAGGATTATAGGGAATAGATTAACAAAGGTCTAGTTTTCATCAAGTTTCTTCCAAATAAGGGTAAGGCTCAAAAGGTGTTCAAGAGAGAATAACATGCTCACATGGTTGGTCAGAAATAAAGATATATGTCAAATTGGTTCACACTCTTTGAAGTTGCCTAAGATCGTATCAGGAGAAAGTCTTACTTAGTCAACCAGACCAACAGGGCGAATTCTAGATGTTGTCATGCATGGTTCCAGGTAAGTTATCACACAAGGTATTGACACTTAAGTCAAACAAGACTCCACACTTTTTGTAGTGTGCAACGGTCATCACAAGAGAATTGATTTGATAAATGGCTAATCACAACGAGATGCAAAGAGTTCACATATTGTCTATGCAACTTCATTTGGCCTCATCGTAGCTATAAATTCATGTTCGTTCGATTGAGAGCACTATTTAAGTCATCGGTATTGATCGAGATCGAGACTTAAATTTTGCAAAAGAACAGCCACATTCATCACATAATAGGTGGCAAAAATTTCTGGACTGGTTCAAATAATTTTGCAATATAAAATAAAAGGAGCCATAAGCTCAATCATCCACAGAAACAGATAAACACAATTTTAAACAGAACAACCCAAATATAAACAACATACGAACATCAAATAGCACACAAAGGTGGGCCTCACCCCACCACAAATAACAATAATTTTTCCTCAAATGCAATTAACAAACATCTGAAAATACAAATAGAGAAAAATAGAGAGGGAGGCAAAAAATAATCCCGGTTCAGCAATTGCATCATCTATTGGGCGGCATGGTTCTTCTTGAGACTTTGGGTGTAGTTGTCTCTGCTTCTTCGAGTTGTAGACCTTCAACAATTTTAGCATTAAAAAGAAGGTGAGGTGGGGATGTTAAGCGGACTGCTGAGTGGTTCAACAAGCTCTGCACAACTTTGCTAAGAAACCCAACGCATTTATTTTCAAACCACTTACTCAAATGTTGTACAACCATCCTACTTTAACTGTGCAAAGAGTTAAACTTAAGCAAGACCCAACTCATTCAAGCACAACTCCCTTTTGCAATGGCCCACTGAGAGTTGAGTAGGTAGGAATGCAGTCCAAGTTCAGAGCATAAATCGATGCTAAAATACTTAGTTAATGCAGGTTTGTGTAAAGATTAATGTGCAAAGGTGCAGTTGGAGAAATGAAGATGTATCAAAGTGAACTGTTTTGAGAATTTTAAACCTTTTGTCTCACAAGCCGCTCAAATCCAAACCACTCGGTGATATTAGTCGTAATCATGGAGTATTTTGGTGAGACACTAGACAATCACTTGCCTCGCAGATTCTTATAGAGCTTTCCAGTAAGTTTGGGAATCCAAACAGCGGTCTCCATTGAGATCGCGATAGAGTCGGCGATGCGCCAATAATTTTAGCAGTTCGCCGAGTATGAAAGGTCCCAACTTGAAGATATCTTTGAGTACAAAAGGCAAATAGTTTGGGTTCACCGACCTCTTTGACGATTCATCGATTAGACCTATGTTTGGCACTATACACTCTTTTGAAAACTTTTCTACACTTCAACTTGTGCAAATAATACACTATAATTTTATCAGTACATAAATACAAAATGATAAAGAGTTTTGGGTTGCCTCCCAAATAACGCCTTAGTTAACGTCACGGCACAGCGTAAGTCAACAACTATTCTTCATCCTCGGAGTCATCCATGGTGTAGTTAGGCGAGTCCTCTGCGAACGGTGGATAGCGACCTATCATTAAATGGGTGATTTGAGCATGCTGTAGTTGAATAGTCATGACGTTTGAGGTAAATTTTTCATTCAGCATTTCAATGTTGTCCTTCATCTCATTTAACTTCTTGTCTTTCTCTTCAAGTTTTTGTTGAATGAGTGAAAGGGATTCATCATTCTGCAACCCCCCATGCTTCTTCCCGTGTTTTGATTCACAAAGGAAGAAGTGTTTTTCCTTTTCCATCGCTTGTGCTTCCAACCCCATGACTTGCTTGGACAGAACGTCTACTTTATCCACTAGTACATCCCACTCATGTTTCTTTTGGGCCTCCTTGTTGGTTTCAACCATACCATTAAGGAGTGTTGCGATGACTTCGTAGGGCTAGTGGAGCATACCGCCCTAAACATTTTTATCGGCTATGCTCCTATTTTTGGGTCCAAGACCCCGATAGAAGCACTCCAACATCGTCTTGTCAAACATTCCATGAGATGGGCATGGTTGTAACACTAATTGAAACTTCAGCCATATCTCTTAAATTTTCTCATTCCCTGCTTGTTTGAATGTCAGGAGGCTGTTGCTGAGGTTCAATAGTTTTAGGAGGGGATGGTCCGTATGGTACTCATAATGATTATCCATTATTATTTTCCTGCTTTGATATTCAAACAAGCAAAAGAAAATTACAATTTAGATTAGTAAAGCTAAAACTAAGAAGAATAAAAAATTCTACTTAACTAAGAAATCCCAAATAACACCACTCCCCGATAGCGATGCCATTTTGATGTTTGCATAATCAATACAAAACATTCGATGCAAGTGTCTACGATTGTACATTAGTTTAGTAAGCCAACCAAGGGTTGGGATCGCTCCCAAGAGAGTGGTTTTGAGAATTAATACAAAAATAAAATTTAGTTCTAACTAGTCGTAGCTAAAGAAATTAACGATTAAAAACAATGTAATTTAAAGGGGGACACAATAGTGTCAATTAACAATGGGGGGTTTTGTCACTAGTAAGTAAAATCAACAAAATAAACAAGGATTTCTATGTAATGAGAGGGGATCCTTGGGATGTGATGGAAATACGGGTTAAGCTAGATTATTGGGTACATGCCTTTGCTAGAAGATTCATAGAATAATTGTGACTAGGGTAACTTTTAACGGGGATAAGCCCTGTATCGAGCAACTTACCCCGTTTCAAATGTGTTCCTCTCGGACACCCACTTGCCACATGAAGACCAGCCAATGCCTTAACCCACACGCTCTATCGAGCTGAGTGTGTGGACATGGGACTAGGGTTCACTCTCTTAAGCTGATCCTCATGTCGACCCACTTACACTGGCCATCAATCTAGCGGTCTTAGTTTTACGACCTCTCTCTTGAGCAAGCCAAAACACATAAATAAACTTCTATTTGCAACTATAAATCATTAAATTCATCCATAACCACCGAACGAATTCACATTTAAACTACCAATAAACTATCAACAATCAAGACCCAACAATTATCTCAACCCATATTCGTTAAATCACACCCCAAGAATTGGAGTTTTTAGCCACACGTGTATAAGAGATAGAAATTTATACTAAACTGAGCACAATTCAACTTGGTATGAAGATATAAGTCTTGATACATACCAAAACTGAAGAATCCAAGAGACCTAAATCCAAATCTTGAAGATGAAACCCTTTGGAACTTCAAGTCTTCAAAACCCTCTCAAACATAGAGAAAGAATATCAAAAAGTACTATTTTATATGAAAATTATATTAATTGTAAGACTCCTAAAACTATAACTCTAACTAGTATTTATTGTTTTCACAAATTTGTGCTATAGTGGATCACTTGGCGTCGTTAGTAGGAATCACCGATCAATTCGGTGATTCGCCTTTTCGTGTAGTTCATCACTGTCTAGTACCATCCTTTAGCATCGTTGTGCTCTGGGTCATTGGGTGACATAGTACTGCTTCGTGGAACTGATTGGCGATGCGTCGACTGCTCCCTTTTTCTGCTAACTTGATCCTTTCCTTTAGGGCTCAGCACACTTGAACAAAAGGCTAAGTAAGACCCTTCGGCGACTTGCCAAGTGAACTTGGCAATCCTCATGCCTTCATTTCTTCTTTCTTTCCAGCCTTTTCATTTCTTTTTACGACGTAGTGTCCATGCTTTCCTTCTAACTTCAAAAACCTGAAACTGAAGGGTTTTCATCAAATATTGAGATAAAATACGTATTTGTGGACACAATTTCTATTAAAATATAGCCCTAAATAAGTCTAATTTGTGGACTCATCAACACCCCCAACTTAAACTTTTGCTTGTCCTTAAGCAAACTCATGTTCAGCCATTCAAAAAGGGTATCTCGAACAGTGCTACAGAAGACTCAATCATGAATGTACTTAACAAGACTCAATTTACTTATGCAAGGATCAATTGTGTACTCAAAGATTCAAACAAAACAATGCTTTACGAATGTTATAGGTGGGAAGGACAAGGCAATTTGAAGAAATTGTTTAGACATTTGTGTCCGCGTTTCATCCAAAGAAAGATTAGGCTCAAATTGTTCCAAATTACATTCACACACTCAGAAGGTGGTCAAACAAAGGTATTACAATTAGGTTTACTCTCAAAATTCATGCCTGATGTTTGCATAATCAAGACACAACTTTCGATGCAAGTGTCTACGATTGTACAATAGTCTAGTAACCCAACCAAAGGTTGGGATCGTTCCCAAGAGACTAGTTTTGAGAATTAATAGAAGAATAAAATTTAGTTCTAACTAGTCGTAGCTAAAGACATTAACGATTAAAAACATTGTAAATTAAAGGGGGACACATGAGTGTCAATTAAAAATGGGGGGTTTTTGTCACTAGTAAGTAAAAAATATCAAAATAAACAAGGAATTTTAAGTAATGTGAGGGGATCCTTGGGATGTGATGGGAATACGGGTTAAGCTAGATTATTGGCTACATTCCTTTGATAGATGATTCATAGAATAATTGTGACTAGGCTAAACTTTAAGGGGGATAAGCTCTCTCTTAAGCAACTTACCTTGTGTCAAATGCATTCCTCTTGGAAACCCACTTGTTGCATGAAGACCAGCCTACGCCTTAACCTAATCACTCTCTCGAGCTGAGTGTGTGGACATGGGACTATGGTTCACTCTCCCAAGCTGAACCTCATGTCGACCCACTCATACTAGCCATCAATCTAGTGGTCTTAGTTTTACGACCTCTCTCTCGAGCAAGCCCAAAATTCAAAAATAAACTTGTATTTGCAACTAAAAATTTATTAAACTCATTGACAACCACTAAACAAAAACACATTTAAACTACCAATAGGCTATCAACAATTAAGACCCAACAATTATCTTCACCCATATTCGCTAAATCACACCCCAAAATTGGGGTTTTTAGCCACACATATATAAGAGATAGAAATTCATACCAAATTGAGTTTGTATTCAACTGGGTATGAAGATTTAAGTCTTGATACAAGCCAAAATTAAAGAATCCAAGCGACTCAAGTCCAAATCTTAAAGATGAAACCCTTTGGAACTTCAAGTCTTCAAAACCCTCTCAGACATAGAGCAAAAATATAAAAAAGTACAATATTCTATATGAAAATTATAATAATTGTTCGACTCCTAAAACTATAACTCTAACTAGTATTTATAGTTTTCACAGATTTGTGTTGCATCGTCGTCTTGCACCATCCCTCAGCATCGTCATGCTGTGGTTCATTGGGTGACATGGTACTGCTTCACGAAACTTCTTGGCAATGCACCGACTGCTCCCTTTTTCTGCCGACTTGATCCTTTCTTTTAGGGCTCAGCACACTTGAACAAAAGGCAAAGTAAGACCCTTGGGCAACTCGCCAAGTGGACTCAGTGATCCTCAGGCCTTCATTTCTTCGTTCTTTTGGGCCTTTTTGTTCCTTTTTGTGACGTAATGTCCATACTTTCCTTCTAACTTCAAATACCTGAAACTTAAGGGTTTTCATCAGATGTTGAGATAAAATAAGCATTTGAGGACACAATTTCTATTAGAATATAGCCCTACATGAGTCCAATTTGTGGACTCATCAATAACTAAGATCATTTCTTTCATTCACCAATGCTAATCAATTGGACAAACAGGGCAAGTTCTAGGTATCATCATGCACACTTTCCAAGTAAACATCACCACACATGGCATACAAACACAATCAGGTATCACAACTCTACAAGTTAAGCTCGCGTGCAATGATCATTACAAGACTCGCACTTGATATTCGACTAGTAGCAAAAAGATGATAAGAGTTCACACAAGACTTATGCAACACAAATTACCTCATTGGACTCACCTAGACATATTGTTAATCAAGAGCACCATTACAATCATGGATATTGATCACAAGTGATACTTAATTATACAAGCAAACACTAACCAATATTCACTTCAAAGCAATTTAGAGGGATGCCAATGAATCAAAACAAAACATCAATGTATTACTAAAGAAAAATGAAGAACACCCCAAACAAAAATAACAAAATATCCTAAAATGGAAAAATACAACCAAAATGATAAGTATCAAGATACCTTCACCCCACCAAAAAGAAACAAACAGTGTCCTTAATGCAAAACAAAAATTAGAAGTAGCAATGGGAAATAAAATGGAGGGAGAGTAAAGGTCCCTCTTTTAGGATAAGCCTTAGGTGAGCTCTTGCTCGCTAGTATGACCTAAACCTGGGCATTAGTGCCCTGCTCAACTCAAACTCCAGAAGGATATGCAACAACCTTCTTCATGGGCTTAGACCCACTAGAACCAATCATGTAAGTGTCACGTAGTGATGAATCTATAAACACTCGTAGCATTGACCTCTAGATCCTCCATGTCTTCATACATATCAATTTGCCGATCAACCAAATCCTCCTTATCAGTCTTGGGAGTGTCAAACTCCCCATCCTCATTAGCTGCAGTAGAATCTCCCATCACACTAGTCGGATGTCACAACCCACGACTACACCTTGAAAGAGTACTTGACCCCGAAGGGGTCAATACAAGCCTCATAGCATAATAATTGCATTAGATACTTAGAAATAATGCAGAATTTAAAACTTTTCTTTTATAAATCGAATAATCAAAAATAGTAAAAGCAAACGCAAGTCTATTGTCTCACATGGCCATCTAAAAAACATACTTGTAATGAAATAGGGTCATGACCCTTTACAATCAACAAACTTAATGAATGGCAATTACGTGAAAAGAAAGGAAACAACAACTATATGTCCTCAATCTATGGGGACATACCACTTAGTCTTGGGGAACTCAAATCCAAGCTTAACTAGAGAAAACCACTAAAATGCTGGAACCTACAGTTGTAGTAAAACATGAAGAAGAATGGGTTAGCATAATTAAGTACTAAGTATGATAGCCATGCAAAAACATGTTTAAAACCAACATTTTATTTGAAAGCCATGATATATTCCATTTTTATAAAACTTCATGAACATAAGCATAAGATCAACCATAACCAGCATACAAGTCATTTATTCACATTAGAACATAATCATTATCTAAACCTTTACCTTCACATTTAACCTTCACCTCCAGTAACCCTCAAGCTATACATTGTGCATAATATGAATAGTGTCCCATACCACTATCCACAACAAGTACCACCTTAAGGTTACCAAAAGTGAACTTACCATTCAACCTTACCATCCTTACACAATACTCATACACAAGATACATAAACCCTTCATAAGCCATATCACCACATAAGGACCATCACCTAAGACAACCCTAAGTCATACTTGTGCAATGTGCAAGCAGCATCCCATACTACTACTCATACTAAGTACTCCTTGGAAGTCACCATAGGCAAGACACATTCATAATAAAGAAGTAACTCATAATACAATCCAAGTACAACAAACATCATCTCATTTAAGTATAAGTCACATTCTTCATTAGCTTCATTACATTAAGAGCATCTTCATTTATTAGACATTAGATCAACACCTTCATTAATATCATCATAAGAGCACATTCATTACACTTAACATTATAAAGCAACACACCATAACTTCTCTCAAAGCCTATTTGTGCAATGGATAAATGGTGTCCTATACCACCACCCACACTAAGTAGTGCATTCTTAAGAAGCCATAGTTCATTAACATTCTTTGTGGGGTAAGCCTTAACCGACATAGACCATGTGAGCAATTTATGGAATCCCGGTGTCACCCTCACCGAATAAGGGATTCCTACTAGCTTAAGGTAGGACCATTGTTTTTAGCTAAAGTGGATCCACTAGCTAGACCTATGGTGGCACATAGTTTAAGGGATAGGGAGATTGCTACTAGAAACTCAGCCTCAACTCACATAAGGGCATCCATCTCAACAGATTGCTACTAGAAACCCCGCCTCAACTCACGTGAGAGCTTTCATCTCATATCACTATCCACTTAGTGCTTAGAATTATTCCCCACGGAGTACTTAACATTCATTTCATTCGTTCATTATGGGATATGAGATTGTTACTAGATACTCCGCCTCAACTCATGTGAGGGCATCCATCCCAAACCCAACATTCATTCATTGGAAAGCTCATAGATTCCAAGATGAGATTAGCATTTCACCTAAGAACACTCATATTATGAGAAAGTCCTTTCATGACATGTCATTATCATTCATTTAAGTATAATCGAGAATATCCTTTCAATAAACCCATCATCATTAGCATAATCATAGAAAATGTCATTCATTCTTCATTAAAGTGTGTTTGTGTATGTGAGAATAGACTTCCACATAGATCGTCATCATTCATAAGTCTTAGTAGTGAAATAACATTCAATCATAACACATCCTAAAATCATTCTAAAACCTTGTGCTCGGATTATCAATTTGCCCCTTTTCGGTGTGAGGCAGACATTGGATTCCATGTTAAGCTTATATGGTTTATGTCGGTTAAGGCAAACTTCCAAAACAAGATTATGAATTATGAACTATGGTTACTTGAGAGGCTTTGCTTCGCATGGGTGAGATTATGGGATCTTACACATACATTGCACAAGTATGTTTTGAGGATATTCATGGTATGTTCTCTTATGTATGATGATCTATGTAAAGAGTATACTTATGACTTATGCTTATGATGTATGTTTGGTTGATCGTTGCTATAGTTACCTTCCATGATATGATTGACTAAAGGTGATAGATTCCCTTGTCTATGAGAAGTAAGCTAAAGATGAGACCATGAGAGTGTAAGTATGATTATGATAGCCAAAGGGGATACTTAGCTTGGATGGGATTATGGGATCTTATACATGCATTACACAAGTATACTTGGAGGTTACTTATGAAAAGTTTCTCTTATGCTATGAAGAACTAAGTATTGGCTATGCCATGAATAAGATGTATCTCCTATGTTCATGGTTCATGATTTATAATGACTAATGCTTACAGCACGTCTATGTCGGAGATTATGCTTATGAAAATGTGGTTATCTCTTATGTTTATGACTAATATTCTTGATTCTTATGTTTATGATATATGTCTTATGTTGACTAATCCTTCTTATATGCTTATGTTGATGATTTAAGCTAGCCATCATATTTAATACATTATTGTACTAATGCATACTCTTGCCTACATTCTTATTAAATGTAGGGTCCAATAATATGAGTTCTATTCTCATGGCTAGGTTCTAGTAGAACAAAGGAGTTGAAGACTTGGTAAGTCCTCATAGCATCGAGGATTTGTTCACCCTTCCTTTATGTCTTAGACTTTTGTATGTGCTGTGTCCCAAGAATTATTCAAGTATTATTAGATGGTTTGAGACAAAGTGTTATAGACTTATGCTTGCTTTTATAATAAGACTTTCATTGTTATAAAAAATGTTTCAAATTTCTGCATTATTTCTAATGATTTATGTTATGATATGCTAAGGGGATTGTATGAGACCCCTCCGGGGTTGAGTACGCCTTGTTACATCTAGGGGGTACCCTTGGGTCATGACAAACTCAACAAGTGTAAAAGATTTCATTGGGAAGTCGGGCTCAACTAAGTTTAAAGCTTCCATCTCATATTCAAATCCACTCGGAACTAAGAATAATTCCCATTGAGTTCAAACACTCATGCGGTAGATTATTTGGGTGAGGTCCTTCCACAATAACTCTACCTAATTGTATAGAATTACCATAGAGACTTCACCCTAAAAGCCTTAACATTCCTAGTTCATCTTGTGAGCTTTACTCTCAAACCCTAGTGATCAACATTCATGATTACAAGCCTTCCTCTCAAAGCTTTACCTCTTACAATCATCATTCATATCTACATCACAAGGCATTTTATTCATAAGCTTCATTCTTAAGCATTTGTAGTCATAATTCATCATAAAGGCTCAATCTCATTCATTACTAGTCATGATCCATCATATATACTTTAATCTAATTCAATTCATGTTTATATACTTTCATTTTTAAACAATTACTACATATGTCATCATCCCTAGAAGTTCATCTCTAAGTCCTTAATTTTCCTCTATAGGATACAAATCCACATTACTTCAATTTCATCAATTAACCTAGGGTTAAGCATAGTAAATATGTAATATCATATTTAGGTGTTCTAACCTCAAGCAATTCATAAATAAATTCATCAATCTTAGAAGTTCACACCTAAGCCCTCAATTTCCTCTTTCATGGCATAAAACCAAATTGTGTCTATTTCGCCCTATAATCTTAGGTTAATCATGAATACATATATAATCATACTAAAAATATGTAATTACATCATAAACAATTATTATACACTCAATTGGATCATCATATAACAATACCCACAATATAGGAAGGAACCCAAACTAGAATTAGGGATTAATCTTCACAATTAGGGGAAACATGGGGGCTTCATGGATGAAAGTAGACCATGAATGAATAAACCATCATACCTTGATTAAAAATCCTAGCAAGCTTGAAACAATGGAATATTTACCTAGCTTGACCCTTCTTCTTCTTCTTCATTTTCTTCTTCTTTTTCTTCTTCTTCTTCACTCTCTAGAGAGAGAATTTCTTGGAGGAAATTGGGTTTCTTTTGCTTAGTTGAAATAATGATTTGGAATCACTTAATTAAGGCTCTAATAGATTTATATACGTAGTATAAATACTAATAAAATGACACCACTTAACCCCTAACTAATTATGGAATGACCCCTAAGTCCCCATCGTAAACCAACTTAACGGCCAAGACTGCCTTACACACGAAACCACACTGACGGACCGTGGGTGGGTCCACGAGGTGTGCTGGTGCTCCATGTGTGCTGGCCTGCAAGTCCTCATTTGGGGTCTTGACGCACGACCCCTTCCCATGAGGCATGGGTCCATCTACTGGGCATGAGTCCCATCCGTAGATGGATTGGTTTGGGCAATTTCTAGTCTCCTCAAGGACCCTTGGTTGGTCTTTAGGGAGTTGTACCTTGACATTTTAACCCCTAACCCTTCATTCTAAGTACGGGAAGTCAAACCTATAATTCTAATCGTCACATCAAACTCTGGAACTCTCACGTAAAGCTCTAATTTAGCCTACTAGTGTTTCGGGTGGTACAGTAATAACATGACAAAGAAAATTAGCAAAAATATCACATTTAAAGAACTTAGCATATAACCTACAATCTTGGAGACTCTGCTGTACAACTCGAAAGTGGTCCGCATGCTTGAATTTCGACCATGAATATGTCAGGATGTCATCAATAAAGACAACTAGAAATTCATCCAAGAATGGTCTGAAGACCCGATTCATAAGATCCATAAAGGCTGTTGTGGCATTTTTAAGCTTGAAAGACATGATAAGGAATCCAAATGCCCATACCTCTTCCTAAATGCTGTTTTTGGCATACCAACATCCCTAACTTGCAACAAATGGTAATGAGACCACAAGATGATCTTGGAAAAACATTTGTCACCTTGTAACTAGTCGAACAAGTCATAAATCCATGGAGTAGGATATTTATTATTGCTAGTAACTTCATTTAGTTGTCTAAAGTCAATATACATTCGTAAGGAGCCATCTTTATTTTGAACAAAGAGCATTGGGCATCCCATGGGGATGTACTTGGCATGATAAAGCCTTCATCTAGCAAGTGCTTTAACTATTCCTTCAATTTCCTTAGCTCTACAAGTTCCATTCTATAGGGATCACTCAATATAGGTTGTGTATCGGGAAGCAAGTTTATGGGAAATCAATTTCCTTTTCTAGGGGAATTCTTAGAAGATCCTCGAGGAATACCATCTTAAATTCATGCACAATAAAAATTGACTGAAGTGTACTTGGCTTATTATCAATACCTTTTACATGAACCATATTTTATTTACAACATTTAGCAATCAAATTTCGAGCCCTAAGGCATGAAATAAACTTACACTTGGGCATGGTTGCATTACTTTTCCATTCAAGGACCGGCTCACCTAGGAAAGAAAATCTTACCATCTTTGCATTACAATCAATATTAGCATAGCAAGTTTCTAACCAATTAAAACCAATAATGACATCAAAATCTAGCATAATCAATTCAACTAAATCAACGGAGGTTAGAAGATAATTAATTAACAATGTCCATCCCCGATAGGCATGACTAGATAAAGTAGACTCACTAACAAATATACACACCTCAAATTGCTATTGCAACAGGTCAGATTTCATGTCAAGCTTACCAGCAATAAATGAGTTATATAGAAAAACGTATAGCCAGGACCTATCAATTCATAAATATCTTGAGAAAATACCATCCATACACCTATGAAAACATATAGGAATGCCTCTGAATCCTATAGGTCTATGAGTGCATCAAAATGGTTCTGGTTGCCGCTAGAACTTGATGTGGCTACTCTACCTCTGCTCTACCACAACCCAAATAGACTGTGGTCCTAGTCATGTTGCATGAGATGAGGGTGAAAAGGATATTGTAGATTCCAAAGGATGAACTGGCTCACATCTTCTCATCCTCACACATAAACTATTAACATGTCATGTTTGCCTGCAATGATAACATGCACTTGAACCTTGTGTACATAGCCCAATGTGTGTCTTACCACACTGTGTACATAGAGGAGTAGAATGTCTTATCCGTATGAAATGCTCCTGCCGATGGCCATCTAGTTGTTCTGAGCTCTAACCTAGTTCTTACCGGCTATATTGATCAAATCATTTCCCCTACATCTATGGTGAGACACTACCACTATACTATCCTTGTGGGTATCATGAATCCCTCGATAAAGTTCCTCTGTAGTATGAGTGAAGGCCTGTATGTATAAAATATCGACATCATCCGATAGGGATGCTACCTTGCAATATCTTATCACATGATTTACCAAAAAATCTACATAGAGGTGAACTATAGATATCATGGTATGTACAATATCTGATGCATATATTGCCAAAGATTTAAACTTATGGCTATAATCCCTTACACTCATGTTCCCATGTTTCAAAATAATAAACTGGTTTGGATGGACCTCTAGAACCTCCCGTGGAAAATAGTGGGATAGGAAGGCCTCAAAGAAGTCCCCCCACTCTATTGACAGAGCATCGGGTCCTCTAGATCTCGCCTATGCCTCATATCATAAAATGGTTACATCACATAGCCAAAAAGAAGCAAACTCCATAGCCTTGGTGGCAGATGCATGCATCACCCTCAATACTCAGTATATATGGTATATAAAGTCCTAGGGATCCTTAGTAGAAATGGAGACTATAAATAATATAGAGTCCAAGTGAAGAAACTCTCGTACCTTTAAGCTTTTTGATCGCTCTTTTTGAGCATCTGCTCTTAATAATAGGTGTCGCTAATAAATCGAAAGATTCCTACTTAGCAATTGAGTGCCTCTCTCATCCCCTTCCCCCAGTCTTTGGTTGAGGAACAACAGGTATTGGGGGTCTATGTCCCTAGATTCCTTAGGTACCAATTGAACTGGTGAGGCTAGGGTACTATATTTTTTCGTACCTCAACAAGTGTCGGGGAAGATGGTAATAGGGGTAATGGAAATTCACTCCATGCCTCCAAGGGAAATCTATTCCTTTGACCCGATGGAGGAACGACTAGTACCTTCCCCTGGATCCATTCCCATCTCTCTCTTGGCATAGTCCTCCACCGAATAGGAAACCTTTATGGGAAGGAAATGAGCAAATTTCATCATCTGATCAACCATAACCCAAATAGAGTCTTGTTGTCACTGAGTGTGAGGCAAACCAACAATAAAGTCCATATTAGAGTCTTCCCACTTCCAAGTAGGAATGCTAATATCTTGGGACAAGCCTCTCAGTTTTTGATGCTCAACCTTTACTTGTAGGCAATTTGGACACTTAGCTACAAATCCCGCAATATCCTTCTTCATCCCATTCCACTAATAGACTTCACGTAAATCACAGTACATCTTGGGGGGCCCCGGGTAAATGGAATACCACGAAATATGGCATTTCATCAAAATTTGATCCCTCAAGTCATCAACATTAGGAAAACATAAACGACCCTCTTTCAATTCTACCAAAATTGGATCAAGACCTTAGTTGGCTTTCACATCCGCCACAAAAGATGATTCAGAACCATTGTGAACCATAACACCACCTTTGGTGGAGTCCAATAGTTCAACACCTAATCGAGCCAATCTATGAACATCTAGAACCAACTCTTTCTTTTCTTCTTGAATATGACCAATATTTCCAATAGATAACCGACTAAGAGCATCCGCTACCATATTAGCTTTACCAGGGTGATAAAGAACACTCATGTCATAATCTTTCAATAACTCAAGCCACCTTCTTTGGTGAAGATTCAAATCTTTTTTACCAAACACATAGTGCAAACTCATGTGGTCAGTAAACACATCTATATGAACTCCATATAAATTGTGTCTCCAAATCATTAAGGTAAATACGACCGCCGCTAACTCAAGGTCGTGAGTAGGATAATTCTTCTCTTGGATTTTAAGTTGCCTTGAGGTATAGGCAATAACTTTCCCATTTTGCATAAGCACGCACCTTAGACCGATTCTTGAGGCATCACAATAAACTACAAAACCATACGTTCCTTCCGATAAGGTCAACACCGGAGAGTAAGAAGTCTATCTTTCAACTCTTGAAAACTTTTCTTACACACTTTGGACAATATGAACTTAGCCTTGTTTTTAGTCAAAGCCGTCAAAGGGGAGGAAATTGAACAGAAACCCTCAACAAACCTTTTATAGTAACCAACAAAACCTAAGAAACTTCTAATGTCTGATGGAGTTAGAGATCTAGGTCAAATCTTGACTGCATTCGTCTTCTTAGGATCTACCTCAATACTCTTAATCGAAACAATGAGACCAAGGAAACCAACGGACCTTAATGAAAATTCACATTTGCTAAACTTAGCAAAAAATTATTGGTCCTTCAGCATTTGCATTACGGTCCTCAAATGATCAATATGCTCATTCTAACTTCTTGAATAGATCAAAATATCATTGATGAGTACAATTTCAAACATGTCAAGATATTGTCTTAACTTCGTATTCAGCAAGTCCATAAGTACCGCCGGGGCATTAGTCAACCCAAACGACATTACCAGACACTTATAATTACCATACCGAGTTCATAAAGGCGTCTTCAGAATGTCATCATCTTTCACTCTATATTTGTGATAACCTAATCGGAGATCAATCTTAGAGAAATAAGTTGCTACTTGAAGTTGGTCAAATAAATAATCTATCCTATGGAGAGGATACTTCTTCTTAATGGTCACCTTTTTGAACTGACAATAATCAATACACATACAAAGAGACCCATCCTTCTTTGTAAAAAACAAAAATTGGAGCACCCCATAGGGAGATACTCGTTCAGATGAAACCTTTATCCAGCAAATACTACAACTGTTCTTTCAACTCTTTAAGTTCTGTCAGAGCCATACAATAAGGAGGAATATAGATAGTTTGTGTATCTAGGAGAAGGCCAATATCAAAGTCTATTTCCTGCTCAGGAGGAATACTAGGTAAGTCATCTGGGAACACTTCCAGAAACTCATTTACAATGAGGACTGACTCGAGAGAAGGGGTTACATAATTTACATCCCCCACCCTTACTAAATGGTAAAAGAAACCCTTAGAAATCATCTTTCTAGAATAAATATAAGAAGCAAACTGACCCTTAGGCATGAAATTTCCCCCCTTCCACTCTAGGATAGGTTCATCGAAAATTGCAACTTGACTACACGATTTTTATAATCAATAGAAGTGTAACAAGAGTGCACCCAATCCATACCCAAGATAACATCAAAGTCTAACATATCAAGCTCTACCAAGTCAACAACAGTAACTCTATCGGACAAGGAAACAAGACACTTTCTATAGACCATCTTAACAATAATAGAATCCCCAATAGGAGTAGAGACAGAAAAAGGTTCTAACAACACATCGGGAATCACATCAAACCTCATAGCTACAAATGGCTTCACAAATAACAATGTAGCATCAGGATCAAGTAAAGCATAAACATCAAGTTGGAAAACTTTCAACATACAGTTAACCATATCTGGAGAGCCATCTTGTTCACCCCTAGTTTGAGGAGCATAGAAGCGGTTTTGCTTAGGAGCATTGGAACCCGCACCACTAGTAGTAGCTTGCTTGCCCTCTCTTCCTCTAGCCATAAACATCGGGAAATCCCTCATTTTTTGACCACTCTTTCCATAATTAAAGCAACCATTTGTGCTAGATAGGCACTTACCATCTTGCTTCCTGCCACACTTAGTACCATTAGACCTAGGGAATGAAGATCAACTACAATTAAATTGTTTAGGCTTATAGTTAGACACCCTATCTTGGTTGAGCTTTCGAGGAGCATTGGAGGAACCTTGACTGGAAAACCTTTGACAAAATCTTGGACAACCTTGTTTATTGGACCTTACATGTGTAAATTACCATCACCGGTGTTAGCCATTTTTGCCTCTCTAGACCTTTCCTTGAGTTTCTCCTTGCCAATTTATTGTGCATGCAGCATGAGAAGAGAGATGTCCATGTCATGAATGAGCATTGTGGTTTGACACTCTTTTACCCCAATTTCTGTAACACCCTGGACATAGAAAGGAGAAAATACTCACTTTGTAGTCTTACTAGATGATCCGCCAAGACTACTTGATGATCCACCAAATGGACCCTCCTTGCCTTTTGGCTTGGTCCCTATGTACCACCATTTCGTAATTTTAGGTGAGCCAAGTCGGGCATGTCGTTCCAGTCGGCGCATCGCCAAAAGCTCCTCCCCCATTGCCAAATGGTTTGCATCCTTGGATAGCTTACTGGAAAATTAGGAGAGCCAAAGGCTCACTTGGTGAGTCGCCAAGTGCCCTTAGGCGAGCCTCAGCATGTAACATTTTCAGCAGTAAGTTAGGATCCTTTGTGTCTTTTCAAATTTCTTTTAACTTGAGACTAAGTCATTTTACCCTTCATCTAAATACCTATATTAGTCTCTTACTCTAAAATCTCCTCAAATTAAGACCCATTCTCTCAAGACTCTAAATGAATACCAAATCTCCTCTCCAAATATTTCTCTCTCTAGAAACTTGAAGAAGAAGAAAGGATTTAAGCTAAGGTCAAGGTTAATTCTAAATTTCTCCATTGAAGACTAGCAATTTAAGTCAAGGTATGATAGTTTTTCATCCATGGAGTTCACAAATTCCTCAATTCCAAAGATTAGAATTCCCCAATTGAGTTAGGGTTTTCTTCAATTATCATGGGTTCTCTAAATTTTTTATTTAAATTATTGAATTATGATCTATTATGTATGAATTGATGAAGTACTATGATTTTATGATGATTACCCCCATGAACCCATGTAATCCCTATGTTTGCAAGTTATGAACCACATGTTGTGGGATCTTGATCTTCAAAGAAGAATATTATGAAATTGTGTATGTATTGCAAGATTTACATGTATTTATGATGAAATAGATATCTAACCCATGTTTTCTAAGAGTTTATGATTGAAAGTAGGTTTTGAACTTAAGTGATAAATTGTGGACTTATGCATATTTTAATAAAATATATGCAAATGTTTTAAGTGTAACGACCCTTCCGAAATAACATAAGCCAATAACTTACAAGATTTTTATGCATATATTCTCCTCACGCTAGTAAAATGATATAAAACCAATATTATCAACTTTCGAGTACCCAATCAAGTGGTTCATGCTTCATACAACCATTTAAAAACAAGTAGTAAAATTAATATATTACAAGACTTGGGCTTACACACCCCAAATGAATAAAATATGTAGCCATTCTTATATTACAAACTATGGTGACCTGATCCGATTAGCCCTCAAAGTTTCATGCAATTATACAACATATAGATCATGTATAAGTCCCAAAGTTTATACAAAATATAGATGCCTATATGCAAATGTGATCTTCCTTAAATTTCCATCTCCATATGGCCAGCTTCACGCCTCCTCTTGATCATTCCCTACGATAGAAACAACTATCGCTAAGCATATAGCTTAGTGGTGTAAAAACTATAGGTTCGGCGCCCTTTAAATTTACCAAGCAATCTTTCTCAAGTCATGAGCAGCGCAATTGAAACATAATAAATACATCAAGTAACAATATATAAAGAGTATCAAGTTCGATATTTAAAGATCCATATGTCAAGAATGTTCAAGGCACAATTTTCCAAGAGATTCAATAACAAGACTCGCCCAATATATACATCATGTCGTCACACCAAGCAAAAGTAAGTATCAAGAAGGGCCGACACCCTATATCAAAAAGGTTCAAAGCCCAATAATCAAGAGAACCAAGAACCATATTAAAAATGGCTTTCTAGTTCGTACTTAAAATGGACAACTTCCATTCTTAAGACAGACTACAAATACAGAATCAAGATGGCAAATGATCCGAATCAAAAGGCATGCAAATGGTGAATAATATTGGTTAGTTACACAAACGTCTTTAATGTCTTAAAGAATACCAACACGACAATGTAAAGTGACAAGAGGTAACTAAGGTACCAAGATCAACTTTCAGATATACGAGCAGTTAAAAGAGTGCAAGTACAAGTTTATACACAAACCTCAATACTTTATCTAGAAACATTCCACAAAACTTCGCAAGTTCAAAACTGTAGACCAACCAATGAATCAAGGTCCTGAAATTCTTCACGAGTGTATACAACCTTAAAAAATACAATTAAATAGCTTCTTTAATTCTTAGTATCTCAATAATTTCAAAGTAAAACGGAATTATCATCACAAGTAAGCTTAGCCTGTACAAAAATGACTATGCTCCCAAAACAGTGATTCTAGCTAGCCTAGTACCTCATGTTGCAACTTAGATTTGAAAATTAAAATGGCATAACTATACTTTATAACCTTCATGAAAATGTAGGTACATCTCTTAAGGTTGAAAACAAACAAGAATCAACACAAAATATATTTTATAAAAAAAGATATATTCAAAACACTAGTAGTTGTCCATACAGGATTTCCAAACCCGAAGTCTGGACAAAACTTGTCCTATGTTGCGTCTCATATTTCGAATCCATAACAGCTAAATTAGAGTTTTACCTAAACATAAGAGTTGTAGATATATGAATTAGCTTTCCAAATCATATTTATTCACCAAAAAAGGAGTTCTATAGAACGAGGTATTATAAAAGTAATACACACTACTCAGCTACAAAACAGATTTCGACTACTTACCAAAGAGCAGTGTGTGTCTTGAATTCCAGCCAAAAGAACCAAGTTTTTCTCTTGTGATATTGATGAAAAAATGGTTAACTAAAGTTCTAAGGTGCTTAGACTTTGAAGGAACCGAAAGTCTCTAGAGGAGATGTCAAAATATAGGCTCAAAAGTGATATTTATCCTAATGCACAGCTGTCCCTCAAGGCTGCCCAAATAGTGTTGTGTGTCGCCCAAAATGCATACATATACCCTTATATATATATCCTTCACCTCCTTTTTAAAGTATACAAAATTCTAATTAGATTATTACGTAAATACCCCAATACATACCCTTAAATTACGATACAATTTATGCTAAGCAAGCTAGCAATTATCACAACATTCCAAGTTCCCAAAATAAGAGTAAAACATATTGTAGTAATTTAGCAACGGTAAATCAACATGTGACTCTTGTTAGCATTTATGGGTGTTACATTAAGGGTGCTTGATATTAAAGTACCAATGAAGATGTTGTATTGTGAAAGGATATTCTCACTAATATACATACTAGCATGATGTGAAAGGTTTTCTCACATAAAATAGATTCTTATGTTGAAAGACTTTCTCACCTAATTGAATGAAAGAATATGAGGTATCTTAATGAAACTAGCTTGAATTGGTAGGCTATGGGCACCTTTTCATGAGTAATGAAGTCAACTAACAAATGACTATTTCGTGGGAATTTATGCTTAGCACCAAGTGGATATTGGTAGTGCGATGGAAGCTCTCCCATAGTAGAGGCCGAGTTCCCCAAATAATCTCAGGAGATAGAAGCTCCCCCGTAGAAAAGGTTGGGTTTTTAGTAGCAATATCCTTATCCCATAACTATGTGCCCACATAGGACGATTATCTAGTGGATCCACTTAAGCTAGAAGTTCAAGGTTCTACCTTCGGCAAATAAGACACCCCTTTTCGGTTTGGGGTAGACACTAAATTCCATGTTATAGCTCACATGGTATGTAAGTCGGTTAAGGCTATTTACCCACAAGTAATAATGAACTAAGGTTACTCAAGGAGTATCACATATGATTTCAAAGGTTTGAAAGATAGAGTTAGCTTGCATTGACCATGATTTATTCCTTATGCTTTATAACTCATTCATATGATGTTTAGTTTGGTCAATTGCATGTCATGAAATAAAATGTCCCTTCAAGAATGATTTTCAATATTTTATGCATGGCTATCATACTTGGTCCATTATATTGTACTAACGCATACTCATGGCTACATTTATACCAAATGTAGAGTCTGATATTTCGGGTGCTCAATTTTGTGGCTAATGGGTGATTTGATTGATTCTAGAGATTTGGTGATTCCTCAAGCTTCGAGGATGGACTCTTACTATCTAGTTTCTTTCATGTATTTTCTCTTTTGAACATGATGTATGGGCTAGGCCCAATTTCATTTGATTGTATTAGATGGCTATGATGAGATAAGTGTATTAGACTTTTGCTTTGCTTATATACAATATAATGAAATTGGGCCTAGCCCATACATCATGTCCAAAAGACAAAATACATAAAATAAAGTTAAAACAATAAAGTCCTTCCTCGAAGCATAAGGACTCACCAAAGTTCGGGAATCAATCAAATCACCCACTAGCCACGAAACTCAGCACCCTGAATATTGGACCATACATTTAAGAAAAATGTAGGCAAAAGTATGCGTTAGTACAAAATAATGTACCAAGTATGATAGCCATGCATACAATAATTAAAACATGCTAAAAGGGACATTTCATTTCATGACATGCAATTGACGAAGCTTAACATGAAATGAAGGAGTTAGAAAACATAAGTCATAAATCATGGTCAATGCCAGCTAACTTCATCTTTAAAACCTTTGAACTCATATGCGACACTTCTTGAAGTAACCTTAGTTCATTACTACTTGTGGGGAATTAGCCTTAACTGACATTGAGACCATGTGAGCTATAACATGATCCCCTAGTGTCTCCCACACCGAAAAAGGTTGTTCTACTTGCAAACGGTAGAACCATGAACTTCTAGCTTAAGTGGATCAACTATCTAATCAACCTATGAGGGCAAATAGTTATAGGATGAGGAAATTGCTACTAGAAACCCGGCCTCTACTAACGGGAGAGCTTTAATCTCAGGATATTGCTTCTAGAAACCTAGACTCTACTAACATGAGAGCTTCCATCTCTTATCCAATATCCACTTGGTGCTAAGCATAAATCATAAGAAAAAGTCATTTCTTACTTGACTCTATTACTCATGAAAAGGTGCCCTTGGACAACCAATTCAAGCTATTTTCATTAAGATATCTTCTTGTCTTTGATTCAATTAGGTGAGAAAGCCTTTCAACCTAGGAATCCTTTTTTTGTGAGAAAACCTTTCACATCATGCTAGTTTTGTGTTTAGTGAGAATATCCTTTCACAAAAAAAAACATTATCATTGGTATTTTACTCTCAAAGCACCCTTATAGCATTTGCATAGATTTCATAACAAAATGCATAAGTCTATATTTTACCTCTTGAGGTCAAAACCTACTTTCAATCATAAACTCTTAGAAAACATGGATTAGATACAAATTTCATCATAAATACATATAAAGCTCTCAATACATGCTTAATTTCATAAAACTCTTCCTTGAAGATCAACATCCCACATCATATGATTCATAACTTGAAAACGTGTGGATTACATGGATTCATGGGGAAATCAACATAAAATCATCATGTTTCATTAATTCATGCATAAATGATCGTAATTCAATCATTTAAATCAATAATGAAAGGAACCCCTACTAATTGAAGAAAACCCTGACTCAATTGGGGAATTCTACCTTTCAAAATAGAGGGATTTGGGAACTCCATGGATAGAAGGAATCCATGTACGAAAAATATCATACCTTGAATACAAAAGCTATCCTTCAATGGAGGAATTGAGACCTTGACTTGAAACCCTAGGCTGAATCTTCTTCTTCTTCAAGTTTCTAGAGAGAAAAATATTTTGAGAGGAGATTTGATTTATTTTTATGAATTTTGAAGAATGAAGTAAATGGGTTAACTTGGGGGTTGATAAAGCTTATATAGAGGTCTTAGGGAAGGGTAAAATGATGTAGTATAGGAACTAATTAATTAGGAAAAGACCTAGCTTCCCCTGACATTAACTGATAGCTGATCATCGATGGACCCAAATCAACGAGCCGTTGTCTGACCCATGGTCCATCCTGGTGGACCATGATTGGCAATCAGAAAGTCAAATTTTGGGCCTTAAACCACGGACTGTGATCAAGCCTACGGTCCATAGTTCAGGCTGTGGTCCCCAGCCTCTAGACCACATTAGGCAGGGCCATCCATAGACCACACTAGATCAGTGGTCCCATCTACGGGCCATGGCTCGCACATGCAATTTTCCAAAATCTGATCCTGTTTTTCTTTTTTTGGATATGGGGTGTTGCAGATGTAACTCCCACTTCAAGAAGGGAGAGTCTATTTGCCAAGGTAGATGCTCATCATATGTCATATACTATATGTTGATCCACTAGCTAGGCTATTTAAGGCAATCCTATGAGAGAGGGGGGGGGGGGGGGGGAGTGACGTAGTTTAAAACTAGAGATTGCTACTAAAGACTTTTCTATTTTAGCCTCCACCTCATAGTTCTCTCGATGCTAAGTTTAATCTCAATGGAATAGTAATTTTCATAACATATCATCATCCATGGAAAATAATAATAAGTTACTAAACCAACATAAAAATAACATAGAGTAACTCATTAAATCTTCAATGATGCATGAGTGAGAAAACTTTTCATGAAACCATGATTCCTTAATGTTTGAAAATCTTTCACAATTTCATTGATGCCAATACTATAGCAACCTGGATCATAAACCAATCATTTTTTTGAATCATGCATAACTCAATGAAAATACCATTTGCTTCTGCATAAATTCATGTAAATTATGGTTCATAGTCAAAATTATTATCAATGCATGGTTTCATATGGAATTGATTGGGAAGCACGTAAGTTATTCTAAATAATCATAATATGATAACAATCAAACAATTAAATCCATACAAATATAACACATGAGGAATTGAATGAAAACCTAACCAATTGAATTTAAATTTGACAAGGAGAATCGAGAATCCTTGGGGATCAATGGATGAATGAAACCCACTGATGAAGCCCTACATACCTTGAGGATTAGTGCCTAAAATCAATGGTGAAAAAGAGGCTTGATTTGGAAACCCTATATCCTTTTTCCTTTCTCTTTGAGAGAGAAAAACTTGAGAGGATTTTGGGAATTTGGGGAAATAAAGGAGACAGGGTAGATTTCGGGGTAAAACCAGTTATAGGGCCTTATTTATAGGCAAAACAAAGTAGTATAGGAATTAGGTTCGTAGGAAAAGACTAAAACACTCTTTAAAATTATTGTCAGCTAGCCTTATGGTTTTCACCTACGAATAATATTGGTTAACTACTGGTTGAGTGGTTGGGGCCTAAAATAAGCGAAAAATCCTTGGACTCATTTCTAGGGACCATAAGACTTCCTACGGTCCATTAAACCCATCCGTAAATCTCAACATTCAACTCAAAATTTCACTAAGTTTAGGACATTTCTGCATGACCTTTCTACGGTGTTTAGTCCACTCAAAGTATCGTCCTAGTCAATCATAGAATGGATTACTAGTCTTGATTTTCCAAAAAAATTTTCCCATTTCTTACAAGACGGGTCTAAAACCCGTAGAACATTCTATAAACCATAGACTAGTCTCATAGACTAGAACCAGTAGCCAATCTTTGGTCTTCTTTCCTTTTCCAAATTCCAAGGTGCTACACTAAACACACATTTCCAATGAATGCCCGAATGCCCGTACTTTGTTCATGAAAGTTCTTCTTTGTGTTATAAGCTTCAATAAAACTATATATAGATAGGTGGTACGCACCTATAAATAAATTATAATTGGTATTAAATTGGCAGATTTTCCATATGGACCTAACTTTATGAAACTTTTTAATCCGTAGAACTTTGTAAAAACAATCATAAAAGAGTCCTGGGATGATAACCTTACCAAACCAAGTGTCAACCTTTAAGAAACACCAATAACTACACAATTTTATCTTCCAAAACAATCTCCTAATGCAAGTAATAGAAGGAGAAAATGATTTCCACGTTTAGAGATTATGGTAGAAAACTCTAAAAATAGACCTTGATCATCCAAGAACTCCATTAGAAATTGATTTTAAGCTTTCTTTCTTGTTAGGAACAGAAAAGAAATGTTTCTTATGAGTTAAAACATCGAATGGATAATACAACATAATTTTTAACTGATCTGCTTTGCGACCCGAATTTTTCCCAGACAGTCCGCAATAAAACACTCATAACTTTTTACTACAATTTTAATTTGATGTGACATTTTGTGTATTGAAAACTAGACTCATAAACCTTTTATTTGATAGGCCATTGCCTTTTATGGTCTTATATATTGGGATAAAACATCCGAGATATTTGACCAAAAGTTTAGACAAGTTTATTAGAAAAACATATGATATCTTTTGCTGACCTTTATTTCGTTATTTTTCTTGACTCTAAAACTTAACATACAACAATTATTCTATTATAATACCTCATAACACATTATTCTTATCATATTAGATACCCCGAGACTTATCCCGGAGGTATGGGTTAATTTAAACATTTCAAACAAGCGAGGTACTACACGAGTCATTTGTTTAACCCAAAGCTTTCTTTGAGGGATCCTTTGACCTAAAAATTAATCTTATTTCCTTGATATTGCAACACATTTGATATTTTATTCTTCAATTTACAATACTAAGTGATAAACACCTCATATAACCACGACATACTATGCCACATAAATTATGCAAGAATAGCAAAAAGTATGGGATCTCACACACTGGGCTCTATGGTGGTTCATAAAAGATTTCTCTAAAGATTTATCTCAAGTGGCTCTTCCATTGTGCAAGTTTTTGGAGGAAAAAAGGATGTTAGATTTTGATGTGGCTTGTGTGAAGGCTTTCTTTTGTCTTAAAGAAAAATTATTTTATGCTCCTATCATTGTTGCTTTAGACTAGAGCATTTGGTTTGAACTCATGTGTGATGCTAGCAAGTTGGGTCTAGGTGCGGTTCTTGGTCAAAGGATGAACAAATTATTTCACCCGGTTTATTATGCTAGTAATAGACTGAATAGGGCTCAAAGAAATTACACCATGATGGAGTAAGAATTTTTGCTTGTTGTATCTGCATTCGAGAAGTTTAGGACTTATCTTCTAGGTACCAAGGTGTTCATGCACATGGACCATGCTGCAATTAGGTATCTAATGGCTAAGAAATAGTTGAAACCAATATTGATACGATAGGTGCCACTACTCTAAGAATTTGATTTTTAGATCAACAATCGGAAAGGTTGAGAAAAACAAGTGGTGGACCATTTTTTGTGTCTTGAATCTAATATTATGTCAGGTGATATGAAAGAGTCCTTTCCAAATGAATTGGCAATGGAAATCTCTTGTGTTGCTCCATGGTATGGTGATTATGCGAATTATGTCATATGTGGGATTATTCTCGAAGGGATGAATGGGTACCAATTGCAGAAGTTTCTCTTTGATGTGAAAATTTTCTTTTGGGATTAACCATACTTGTTTATAGAGTGTGTTGATCAAATAAGTCAAAGGTGTATTCCAGAATATGAGGTGAAGGCCATCTTCCAAGATTGCAATGCATCGCCGGTAGATAGGTATCATGGTTGGGTTCAGATAACATCTAAGGTTCTCCAAAGTGGTTATTATTGGCCTTCCTTGTATCAAATTTCTTACACTTTTTTCAAGGTATATGCTCAATATGAACAAACAACGAAGTATTTCTAGAAGGCATGAATTTCCTTTTACTCCAATCCTTGGGGTAGATCTATTTGATGTTTGGGGGATAGAATTTATGGGACCATTTGTGAGTTCATTTAAGAACAAGTACATTCTTGTGGCAATTGATTACACATAAAAGAGGGTATAAAGTTGTCTTTTCCTACCAATGAGGGTGGTGTGTCACTGAATTCCTAAAAAGGTACATTTTATGAGGTTTGGCACTCACCGCATTATCATTAGTGACATAGTTTCCCATTGTTGCAACTGACAATTTGAATCACTATTTTTCAAGTATGGGTAAAGAAAAAGGTCACCACATGTTATCACAACAAACTATTAGTCAAGTAGAGGTATCAAATAGAGAAATTAAAGGCATATTGCCAAAGACCGTGAATGCAAATCTAACCAATTCATCAAGAAAGCTTGAAGATGATGTGTAGGCCTACCATAAAACCTTCAACACCCATATTGGTATGTCACCATATCAATTGGCCTTTGTAAAATTGTGTCACTTGCCGGTAGAACTTGAACATAAAGCTTTGTGGGTTTTGAAAACAGTGAACGTAAATTGGGTGTTTGCCTCAAAAGGGCACATTGGTCAAATTCATGAGTTGGAAGAATTCTTGTTAAGAGAAAGAGTTCAACACTCATAAACAATACCTCAAAGTGATCAGAAATGATCTCCATAATGTAACAAAACCTCTCGATGAATTTCGTAGCCAACTCATTCCAACAAGACCATTGCTTCATTCCTTAGGAGGTAAACAATTACAATACCTCCTCGCTCAAACTTCAGCTAAAGATTTGTATCAACAAAGCTTATACTTTTCAAAGTCCCATAAGTTGGTCACAATATGCTCTCAGATGAGCCATGGGATTTCCTATTCCATCAAAAGTGTCAAATTTTGATACTTTGAACCCTTTCAAAAAATCCAAATTTTAATGTATACACAAATCTTCATAAATCAAACAAACGACATCCGGAGAGTAGTTAAACTCTATCGTAGCTTTTGCAATCTCTTCTGTTATGCTCCAGTTAGTCATTTCTTCTTTGCCCCTCCAGTTCTCTTTATTCTCACAGTGGTCGAGTTTCGGATAAGTAGTCTAGGAAAGATGTGGTTCTGTGAGAACTAGAATAAAAGACGTGGCTTTTAGAGGTAGGCGTTGAATGACAAGTGGATTTTGAGTAGGGTCTAATACATAGTAGGGATATTTTAGAGTTCTTGGCATTTAGGCTTTGATGTGGAGGTGGTGCTTGGTATGAACATCTAGCATGATGTGGGTTAAGGGTTGTTAAATAGATAGTGGGTGCTTTTGGATAGAATGAATGGATGGGTTATTCAGAGCATATTTGGGAGTTTTATTTGGAGTAGGAAAATGAAGTGGAGTCCTTCCATCTCTTGGAGTGTTGGAAGAGATAGCAAGATTTATCAAGTGTCAGTTTCTTTGTATCTTAATCTCATCTCACCAATCTATTGCCCCAACTCTATAGTAAACTCATTTTATTTAGTGAAGATGAGATCCATTACAAAAATTTTAGTCAAGCGAATATTCTCACTATTCTCAGACTTTTTTTCTTTTCCTTTTAACAAATTTTTGTTGGACAAGGATTCTTTGGGAACTTCAGATCGCATGAAGTATTTATGCTTGGATAGACTATCAACAACATATCAATTCCATATACCTAACAAAATAAATATAACTCAAGAGGTCAATGTATTAATCTCTTTAGATGCTAAATAATTCAAGATAACATACACAAAGTTGCAAACACACAAGTGTTTCTTCATTCAAAGATAAACTAACCCATTGGTATAGAGGAATGAAGAATTCAATTAGAATTTCTTTATTTGAATTTGAAATTAGTGAATCAGGAAGGTCGACTTGATTTGATCCAAACTCTTCTTGCATCTTTAATGGTTGTACTCTCAACATTTGTTGATCTAAATTTTCTATTTCTTTGTAAAAATATGAATGGGGGAATAAGATTTTAAAAGACAGGGGACGAGTCATGACAGGCTTCCTTCATATATGATGAAGGAGAAATCAGGCCCTATGTATTTCAACTTTCTTGAATCTCATTTCATTTGAGATGGAGAATTAACCTTTTTTCTGAAATGAGAGAGTAAAACTTAGTATTTTAAAGTGGAGTTCAGATTTTATTGGAAAATTAAAACTCAAGAAGTGTTTTAACACACTATTGATAGCCACTTGATATTTATTCTTAGTGGATTCTAAAAAAATTTGAAAATAGGTAGACTAGGATGTCTCAAAATGAAGCAATACATTCACACAAAAAAACAATTACTTCACGTAGCACATAAACAATCAATGTGCATCCTTAACAATTATGTGAACCTTCTGTGCCAAAGGTAGGCCAAACGATTTGAAGGATGTATTAGGTAATTTGAGAACATTCTATTGCCTAGAAACCCTATTATACAAGATTTCTGACTAAATTTAATATGGATACATAATAAACACAAACAGGATATAAATAATCAGTCACACACAAGGGTACAATCCTGAAATAAGTCTTCCATAAAAAGTTCTGCCTTCTTGGGATTCTTGTCAACTTCAAATGAAATAGTAGCTTGTGAAGATCCTTTTTCGACTGGAATAGGCTATTATAATAGCTCTCAAGCCCAAGAGACAAAGGTTTTCCAAATGGCATATACATCCTTCAAATTTAAACACATGAGTATGATTGTCCATTTAGGCCGAGGGCATTTTGAACTCAAGGTGGGCTTTTTAATGGTCCCAATATGCCTTGATATGTTTTCATCTTAGGTCAATGCGCTAAAGAGGATTTTGGTTTCATTTTATATATGTTAAGTAAGAGTTGATTTTATTTTCAAGGGGACTGGTGACCCTAGCAAAAAATTCAGGCTTGGGAAGTTAGCGGCTGTTGACTGATGAGTCCACAGATTGGACTCATTTAGGGCTATATTTTGATAGAAATTGTGTCCTCAAATGCTTATTTTATCTCAATAACTGATGAAAACCCTGAAGTTTCAGGTATTTGAAGTTTAAAGAAAATCTTGGACACTATGTCACAAAAAGGAATAAAAAAGATGAAAAAAACGAAGAAATGAAGGCCTGAGGATCGCCGACTACACTTGGTGAGTGGCCGAAGGGTTTTACTTCCCCTTTTGCTCTAGTGTGCTGAGCCCTAAAGAAAAGGATGAAGTCTGCAGAAAAAGGAAGCAGTCAGCACATTGCCGAGCAATTCTGCGAAGTAGTACCATGCCGTCGAATGACCTGGAGCACAACGATGCTGAAGGCTAGTACAAAATGGCGATGAACTACACCAAAGGGTGAATCGCCGAGTTGATTGGCGATTCAAACTAATGACGCCAACTGATCCACTGCACTACAAATATGTAATAACTATAAATACTAGTTAGAGTTTCTAGTTTTAAGTATGAAACAATTATTATAATTTTCATTTAGAATAGTACTTTTTGATAATTTTGCTTTATGTTTGAGAGGGTTTTGAAGACTTAAAGAAAAAGAGGGTTTCATCTCCAAGGATTTGAACTTGGGTCTCTTGGATTCTTCATTCTTGGTCGGTAACAAGACGTAAATCTTCATACATAGTTGAATGCAAGCTCATTTAGGTATAGATTTCTATCTCTTGATGTGTGGCTAAAAACCCCAATTCATGGGGTGTGATTTAGCGAATATAGGTTAAGATATTTGTTGGGTCGTGTATGATGATAGTTTAATCGTAGTTTAATTGTGAGTTCGTTTAGTGGTTGTGGATGAATTTAATGAATTTATAGTTGCAAATACAAGTTTATTTATGTATTTACGGCTTGCTCGAGAGAGAGGTCGTAAAACTAAGACCACTAGATTGATGGCCAGTGTGAGTGCATCGACATGAGGTTGAACCCTAGTCCCATGTCTACACACTCAGCTCGAGAGAGTGAACCCTAGTCCCATGTCCACACACTCAGCTCGATAGAGTGAGTGTGTTAAGGCGTAGGCTTGTTTTCATGCAACAAGTGGGTGTCCGAGAGGAACCTGCTTGAAATGGGGTAAGTTGCTCGAGAGAGAGCTTATCCCCCTTAAAGCTTAGCCTAGTCACAATTAGTCTATGAATCTTCTATCAAAAGCATGTACCCAATAATCTAGCTTAACCCATATTCCCTTCACATCCCAAGGAACCCTTCTCATTGCTTAGAAACCCTTGTTGATTTTGTTGTTTTTACCTCACTTGTGACAAAATTTCCCCCATTGTTAATTGGCACGTTTGTGTCCCCCTTTAATTTTCAATGTTTTTACTTGTTAATGTCTTTCGCTATGACTAGTTAGAATGAAATTTTATTTTTCTATAAATTCTCAAAACCACTCTCTTAGGAAGATCCCAACCATTGGTTGGGTTACTAAACTATTGTACGATCGTAAACACTTGCATCGGAAGTTGTGTCTTGATTACGCAAACATCAAAATGGTGCCACTGTCGGGGAGTGGTGTTATTTGAGAATTTTTAGATTAGTAGAAGTTTTAGTTCTTCTTAGTCGTAGTTTACTAATTTAATTTTTAGTTTTGTTTAGTTGGTTTGTCTGTATCCAAGCAGAGGAAGCGAGCATGGAGAGTAGTACTCGGGAGCTAATGGGGTTTTCTCCATTAGAGGTAATGATGTTCCAGGATCATATCCTCACCCTCAAGCAATCGAAAGGTGAACAGATCCATAAGTCATGGGCAAGGTTTAATGACATGATCACTTAATGCCCAACTCATAACATTCTTGGCATGTCACTCTTGGATTGCTTCTACAAAAGTCTTGGTCCCAAAAGAAAGAGGTTGGTTGACCAACACATTTCAAGAGGCCTTGCAAAGCAGTCATATATGAAAATAGCCCAACAACTTAATCAAATGGCTGAAAGCACCAAGTGGTAGATAAAGACTTCATTTTGGCCACCCTAATGACTCAGATTGATGAGTTGGCCAAAAATATGGTGAAGATCGAAGTCCAGTACAAAAGGAAGGATAAATACATCCCTCCTATTGAGCGAATAAGTCCCAAGGACAATGAGGTTAAACGCTTTGAGGGCATGCTCTCAATAATTCTCCACAAGGTAACCGAGCAAGATAGAAATCTAGAAGAAATGAAGGAAAATATTGAAGGGATGAAGCGATTGATTTGTTCTCAATCCAAAACTGTCCCACTGCTCGAGAACCTTATGGGTCATGCGTTGCTCGATCTACACTCGAAACAAAATAGGGGGTTGCCTATTAATACTATGGCTAACCCCAAAAATGGAATTTTACATCTGACATGCGTCGTTCCATAACGTTAACTAAGGTGATTTTTGGGAGGCAACCCTAAACCTTTTTAAATGCTTTATTGTTGTCTGAGAAATAACGATGTGTTAAATTTACATGTTAAAGTGGGGAAAGTGGGTAAAAATTGTATTTGACGAGTTAATAGTTCCATTCAATGAATCGTCGAATAGTTTGGCAATTACGATGAAGACTACAGGTTTTGTAAAGCTCGGTGAGCCAAATGACCACTCGGCGTGTCGCCTATCGAATCGGCGAGTGCGCCAATGTCACCGAATAGGCACGTATGGGACGGTTTATAATGGCCAAAGAGTCCTAAAATTTGAAATCCTTCACTTTCCCTCGCTCTTAACCTTCACAAACTCACACAAAGGTAGTATTTCCCTATTTTCGCATTATAATAGTATTTTGGTTAGTTGATTTGTGCTCAGAAATGGATTTATTTGCTGCCTAGCTTTTCAATCTTATTTTAATAGGCACAACAGGTCAGTTTTTTGAGCCCTAATTTATTTTAAATAGTTTATACTCTTTTGCAATGATCGTATCATATTGATGTGTGTTGGGCCTCTCTGATAGGACTAGAATGCTTAAATGCCTATTTAAATCTGAAAATCTTGCCCGTATTGATTTGATAGCCAAATGCTCATAACTTATGTGTTTCTAAATGAGTGAAATTGTATTGGGTTGTGCTTGTGTCCTGTTTAGATTGATTGGGTGAAATCTAAGTAGCCATTGTTTGTGTTAGCAACAAGAACTGCTCAATGATCGAGCAGGGGACACCACTCTTAAGAGCAAATATCGTCAAATGGCCAAATTTGGCAAATTTGGGAGAAACTTGAGTATCCTGGGGCAATGGGCAGTGTGGGTCTTGGTTGAATTTCATTAGTACATGCTTTGATTTTGTCTTTGGGGTTTGCAGGATTGAATTCGAGAAAGTGGATTGAAAATGGGCATGTTGGGCCATTTGGCGAGCTGAGTCTAGCTCACCGAATCACTCAGCGGTTTACCTATTTTCTTCATATCTCATTTAATTTTGTGTCAAGTTTGTGCTTTGAGTCTGCAACTTTTGGTGAGATGCCTGACTTTGCTGAATGCACTCGGCGAATCACTGAAAGTACTTTTTATCGCTCTTTATTTGACCCCTGAGACCCATATGCACAGTAACTTTTGGCGGACAAATCCTTGCTAGTGGAAAGTAGTCAAAGATTCACAAAAAATACCTTCCCATCGCCAACTTGCTATGATTTGAAACCAACCTTTTCGGCGAGCCCGAGTTAGCTCACTAAAGAAGTTCGGCGACTCGCCGATCCACTTGGCGAGTTTTCCTGCAGAAGACTACCGTGTCTATCTACTTGATTTCTCTCCTATCTCTTCCCAATATTTTGCAGATATGGCTTAAACTAACAAAGCAGGTAGCAACACACCACCCCGAGGCAAAGAAAAAGGGATCACGCTTAATGAGGATGCAACTACATCTAGGAACAAGGCCACTAAACTTTCCACAACTGGTGGGAAAGGCATAGGCAATGAAAAAACGGTTGAGCTATCAAATGCAAGCTCCGACAGTACAGGTTTTTACACCAATGACCTAACAACATATGATAGTGGGAGTATGGGTTTAGATGATGATGAACTGATGGAGGCACAAAGGAATGAGTTACGATCTAAACAGCTAAACGACCCATCTCGATTCAAAAATCCTCGACCCACCACTTTGACTCCTCTAGATTTTGAGCAGGCAATAGTACTAGCACCTCTAGTATAAGGCCCCCTACCTAAATCAATGAATATATTAAAGTCTGAGGGGCTGAGAACGATCATTAAGGAAAAATGGTTGTCCATAGATAGGGTGATCGATAGACATCCTGAGATAATAGAGTGCCTGAAATATCATAAAATCCAAATATTCACAAAACCCCGTGGCTTTTATATACCAAGCTTGGTAGAGAATTTTACAATGCGTACAGTGCATTGGTACCTCAACGGAAAAGGCTAGTATTGTTTTTCAAAGTAGTTGACTACTAGTTGTCAGAAGAAGCAAGGTAGCTTGCGACAGTGAGGCTATCAACACAGTTTTAGGTATGTCTGATAAAATAAATGATCACTGCTAGCATTTGATCAGAACTGAGAAGTTGGATGAGATGAAAAAGTTGTTAGCCCCACTGATCTTAGATGATAATTTTCCGAAATGGTTAGCAGAAGGTGTTTCAATTGAAAAGAAAGATCTGAACGTAGCTGCAAGATATTTGTTCGGTTTCATCAGCAGCACAATTATGCCTTCACAGAATGAATTAATCCTTCGCCTTTCCAAGGCAAATTGTCTTGGATGCATCATAGAGAAAACCAGGATAAATTTAGGGATGATCATTGTTTCCGAGATCCATAAGCGTGCAAAGAAAATCAAGCCATCTCTCCCTTTCTCGATATTAATCACTGCATTATGCAAAAGAGCTCGGGTGCCTAGAGATGCAAAGAAGGATATGGAATTGGTTGCCACCGCTTCCACCAGTATCCGAAAGAACGAAGTTGAATATCTTAAGGACCAAGTGGAAAAGAAATAGAAGAAAGTTGTGGCCACTGGGTCTATACCTGCAGAGGCATCTTTGCCTACTCCGGCCCCTGGGCTTTCAGGTATATCTGATGCCATCACCACTCCTGCCAACCCTCCAGGTTCCTCTGGTGCCTCATTACCACCCATACCTACTACTGTCGTTGCCTCATGTGGGCCGATCGGTGAGGCATCTTCGATCTGGATGGGACAGCTTACCTAATCTGCTAATTTTCGGACTACCAACATAGAAAGCTATAGTCCAAGAATGATTCAATATGCCCTTGATGATGTTGTGAAACCACTGAGCACTAGTATTGGTGCGCTAGCGGCAGGATAGCAGTGTGTGAGCACGACCAAGGAGCCACAGAGAAGGTAACAACCTAAAAGGCCGCCATTGCAGAACTGAAGAAAGATGTGGACTACCTAAAGTCCACTGATATGTCCATGATCTTTGGAACAGTGAAAATTCTATATATGACCGAAATGCCTCAGACTACCACTGGACATGGGGATAGAGCAAAGCATATAGCTGACCTTGAGTCCGAAGCAAAGACTGATAAAGAGATGCATGAAGAGACTGAGGAAGCTGCAGATGAAGACCTAATCGAGACGGAAGAAATCATGATAGATGTTGTTGTACAGGCTTCCTTGGCAAAGGCTCCTGCTGAAGGATCCAATGAAGCTAGTCCTTCTAGAGGTCACTCCGGGTAATAAATCCTAGACAAATGGACAAGTTGATTAACCAAGATCACCTCTTTACCTCCCTCTCTGTCTTTCTTTATTTTACATTTCGAATTCTGTGTTAATTGCATTTGAGGACAAATTGGTGGGGTGAAGCCCACCTTTTGTATGAATATTGATGCTCGCATTTTGTGCTTATATTTGGGTTATTCTGTTTTAACCGATATTATCATTGCCTTTCTGTGGATGATTGAGTTTATGGCTCCTTTTGTTTTCAATTGCAAAACAATTTTGACCCTTTAAAAAAAATTTGAATTTTTCGCACATTTTCGCCACCCGCCAATGCTCTTGATTGTGGCTGTTATTTTCCAAAAATTTGAGTCTCGATTTTGATTAATACCGATGACTTGAATAGTGCTCTCAATCGAACGAACATGAATGCACGGCTAGATGAGGCTAAATGAAGTTGCATAGACTATATGTGAACTCTTTGCATCTCGTTATGACTTGCCTTGTATCAAATTGATTCTCTTGTGAAGATCATTGCGCACTAGCGAAAGTGTGGAGTCTTGTTTGACTCATAGTGTCAATGCCTATTGTGAAAGCTTAGCTGTGAACTATGCATGATAGATCAACTAAGTGATGTTATCTCTTGATGTGATCTTAGGCAACTTCGAACAGTGTGAACCAATTTGACATATACCTCTTTTGTGACCTACCTTGTGAGTGTGTGATTCTCTCTTGAACACCCCTTGTGCCTTACCTTTCTTTGGAAGAAACTTGATGAAAACTAGACCTTTCTTAATCCATCACCCATAATCCTCATGAAGTTGTGGTTACTTGAATAGCCAACTTAGGCTAAAAGCCTATGTTGGGGGTGTGTTGAAAAGATAGGGGCAAGTCAAGAAGTGCAAGGAAAGTCTCCTCTTACTGATGATTTTGAGAAAAAATTGAAACCCTATATAAAAAGAAAAGGAAAAATAAAAAAAGAAAAAGAAAAAGAATGAAAAAGAAAATTGTGGAATAAAGTACAAAAGAAATGGGGTTTCCTTACAATTCATGGGAAGTGAATAATAGGATGACTCATCAGCACTAAACAAAATGATGAAAGAAAAGAGAAGGAAGTGTTGTGAGCACCATATCTCATGAGGATGAAAGTCACTAAGCCTATATGACCATACCTTTACACTCATTCCCATTGCCAGCCTTAAAAAGACCTTTTTGGTATTAAGTGAGCTGAAACAAATGTTGATTGGAAGATACGGGCAAACATATGGGTGAAATTATGCATTATGTTCTTCTTTGTGAGTGTGAGTGTTGCATCTGATTCCAAAGCTTTAAACTGTGAAACCATTGTGTGAATATGGAATCATTCTTTGTGTGAGGGCATTTGAACATTATATTTGAGCTTAAACTTGCATTTGAAGCAAGTATTGTGAGCATGAGATTCGTTGATATTGGTGAGTCACAACTTGAATCTTTTAGTGCACATTTGATCTTTGCATAAGTAAATTGAGTCTTGTTGTGTGCATTCACGATTGAGTCTTGTGTAGCACTATTCGAGACACCCTTTTTGAACGGCTGAACCTGATTTTGCTTGAGGACAAGCAAAAGTTTAAGTTGGGGGATGAGTCCATATATTGGAATCACTTCGGGCTATATTTTGATAGAAATTGTGTCCTCAAATGCTTATTTTATCTCAACATCTAATGAAAACCCATAAGCTTCAAGTATTTGATGATTGAAGAAAAACATGGACACTATGTCACAAAAAGGAATGAAGAAGTTGAAAAGAATGAAGAAATGAAGGCCTGAAGATCATTGAGTCAACTTGGCGAGTCATCGAAGGGTTTTACTTCATCTTTTGTTCCAGTGTGCTGAGCCCTGAAGAAAAGGATCAAGTCGGCGAAAAAAGGGAGCAGTCAGCGCATCGCCGAGTAGTTCTGCGAAGCAGTATCATACCGCCCAATAACCCAGAGCACGATAATGCTGAAGGCTGGTACAAGACGGTGATGAACTACACCAAAGGGCGAATTGCCGAGTTGATTGACGATTTCGACTAATGATGTCGAACAATCCGCTGCAGCATAAATCTGTAATAACTATAAATAATAGTTAGAGTTATTAGTTTTAAGTATGAAACAATTATTATAATTTTCATTTAGAATAGTACTTGTTGATATTTTTGCTCTAAGTTTGAGAGGTTTTTCAAGACTTGAAGAAAAAGAGAGTTTCATCTCTAAGGATTTGGACTTGGGTCTCTTGGATTCTTCATTCTTGACCTGTAACAAGACTTAAATCTTCATACCCATTTGAATGCAAGCTCATTTAAGTATAAATTTCTATCTCTTGATGTGTGGCTAAAAACCCCAATTCATGGGGTGTAATTTAGCGAATATGGGTTAACATAATTGTTGGGCCTTGCATTATGATAGTTTGATAGTAGTTTAATTGTGATTTTGTTCAGTGGTTGTGGATGAATTTAATGAATTTGTAGTTGCAAATACAATTTTATTTATGTGTTTTCGGCTTGCTCGAGAGAGAGATCGTAAAACTAAGACCACTAGATTGATGGCCAGTGTGAGTGGGTCGACATGAGGTTCAGCTCAAGAGAGTGAACCCTAGTCCCATGTCCACACACTCAGCTCGAGAGAGTGAGTGGGTTAAGGCATAGGCTGGTCTTCATGCAGCAACTGGGTGTCCGAGAGGAAGCTGCTTGAAACGGGGTAAGTTGCTTGAGAGAGAGTTTATCCCCCTTAAAGCTTAGCCTAGTCACAATTACTCTATGAATCTTCTATAGAAAGCATGTACCCAAAATCTAGCTTAACCCGTATTCCCGTCACATCCCAAGGATCCCCTCTGATTGCTTAGAAACCCTTGTTGATTTTTCTATTTATACCTTACTTGTGACAAAATTTCCCCCATTTTTAATTAGCATGTTTGTGTCCCCCTTTAATTTACAATGGTTTTACTCGTTAATGTCTTTAGCTACGACTAGTTTGAACGAAATTTTATTTTTCTATAAATTCTCAAAGCCACTCTCTTGGGACGATCCCAACGCTTGGTTGGATTACTAAACTATTGTAAGATCGTAGACACTTGCATTGGAAGTTGTGTCTTGATTACGCAAACATCATTGACCATCTAGTGGTCAACTCACTTTGCCAGCCTACCCCTTATAAATATTTTGATTATAAATGGTTGTGACCCACATAATCATTCTTCAAGCTTTAAATTAAAAAAAGTGTTAATTAGGGGAACAAATGCTTTCAATGCATTGGCATTTTTATATTTAGAATTTAAACATATATATCACAAATAATGAAAGTAAAATACTAATTATTACATTTCCGAATATTAAACCTAATAATTAAAAAAAAAAAAAATCTAATGGTTAGAACCTAGATAAATCTCAATAGAGTTGTCATTTTAGTTATATGAAAGAAAAATGTGAGTTTTAAAATTGATTTCAACTTTAAGGGAAAAAAGCAACTTTTTAAGGAGTCCCCACTTAATTTTAAAAGGAAAATTAAAAAAAGCCTTAAACTTATCTTCAAAATGAAACTTTGAAAATAAAAATAATTTTGAAATTCTAAAGAAAGGGCGAGGTTCTTATTTCGATTTTATGAAGGTTTCACACACTTGAAACGTCTGCTAACATGCAGTTACCCAACAAATTGGAAGAAACTCATTTGAATAAATTTGTAAAAACAAAAATTAAAGTAAATAGAGACAACTAAAATCATTTTTTAACTTGAAACACTTGAATAATTTGAGTAAGATCATGCAAAAAATGACAAAGTAAACATATAAATTCTTTAAAAGATATGGAAATTTGAAACAAGGAAAGTAAGGATTTGGACAAGAAAATTGACTAAATAAATCGAGAAAGACAAGATCTTTTGGAAATTATTAAAAACAAACCACAACAATATTTGTTCTCCTTTTTGGGAAATTTAGTTAAGTTAATTAAATGAGTAAAGTTATACTTAAACAAATAATCGCCAGATTAATCAATTAAATAAAACAAACATAAATTTGTGCTTAAACATGCCCAAGCTTGACCCGTCCTAAATTCTATTAAAGATGCTGCCTCATTTTTGGGCCTTTTGCCCATTTCTGCATCTACTAAAATCTAAGGGCTTTGGCCCATTTCCATTGTGTATACATTATTCATATACATTTGTATATTTTCTAAATATTGTCTATATATAAGCTTTGTCCCTATATATTGTATGTTTACTAATCCATGCAAGTCCATTATTGGCTTAAGAGATCTGTAATTTAGCCTCCCTTGCCCTATATTATCGCACCCAATCCTTGATGAGGGTGACTCATAAATGGATCTCAACTAGATGAAATTCAAGGATGGAGCAGAAATATACTCGGCCAATATCACATCCATCAAAAGAAAGATAAGATAGAGAAGGGAGGACACATCATTCAGGAATCAATCATTTTGTTTTTGGTGTATTGGGCAAGACGACATAGTGATATCATTATTTTGTATTGTATATTCTATATGTACTGTATGTATGCGATTGATGGGTTTTGTTGTAGGATATTTTGCCTATATACACAAAATTATTTAACATATTTTCTATTATTCCCTATCTTTTCTAAATATTACTAAAATCTCTTTTTTTTTTATTCCATTAAACCCATTTCCAAATACATAACTTATTTTTTTCCTAACCCACGCTTATCTCTCTCCTTTTCACTCCTTAAATCACTCCCTATTTTACACCCACAATCTTATCAGTTTATTCTCTCATTACAATTTTGAATTTAAGATCTTTCTCTCTCCAGTCGATCATCCATCATGTATTGTTTCAAATTTCTTCACTCACAATTCATTTTTCTTTTCTTCATCAAAATTGTGATACATTATGGATGATGCACCTTCATTTAGTATTAGGATTACCTAGATAATGTCATCGAACACAAATATTGTTTATGATTATGAAGAAATTGATTGGACATAAAACATATCTAAGAAATTGCATAATCGTTTCATAATGGCGAAAGTAAACTTTAAGAAGGTGAAGAAGGATAGTCATTCTTCTTCAAAAATGCATCGATAAAACCCAAAAAAAGAGGTATCAAAAAGTCGCACCAGAAATATCTCGGTGTTCTTTACCTAAGGTTATATTTTCTATCTTTTTATCAATTTTTGTGATCGTTAAACTTGATTTTATTAGTTCAATGATTTTATGATACATTAATGATTCAATACTTTTTTAATGTTGTAATTCAACAAGATTTAGTTAGTTTTGTAGATGATTTGACTTTGTTGAGAATGATTGTGCCATCTCAAACATCCCTCTTCCTAATGTAATTACACGCAAGATCTTGGCTGGAGAAGTGAGAGGAAGTTGAACAACTTTTGGAGCTGAAAGAAGCTTTAGCAACAATTTGTTGCTTTCTGGAGATAAACATTCATTGAAAAGAGGGGGTGGGGGAGTAGAACATGTTTCTAAATATTTAATGTATTGTGTTCTAATATTATTTATATGACACATAACTACGTCAAATTGTCTAATTGACTATGTATTAGATGTTGTTATGTATTTGCAGTACTGTTTTCCAACTAAATGTGTGTTCATTATATTCACAGTTTATCATAACTAGTTTTTTTGATATTTTGATGTTCAACTTTGTTCAGTATAAAATTGGGGGAGGGGGGGAGGGGAGGGGGGGGGGGGGATTAGAACATGTTGCTAAAAACCCTTCTATACCTAAGGTTAAGATTTTTAATGTATCTAGTTGATAATGCCTTCGTTCCAACTTTATGATACATTAAATTAACTTTTGTTACCAAACAATAACTATATATCTAAAATCAAACAGTTAGACAAAGTTTTAGTAACGATTGATACATAGGTAAATTTATCTCCGTACATGATATGCAACCTAATTATAGAAATACGGTACTGAAAAGGCTAAGGCAGAATATGTTAGTGACAATGAGGATCCACTAAGGCCTAAGAATCAATTCACAACACCAACTCAAGATGATTTGGTTAATGTTGAATAGATATTATCTATCAGTTGTTAGACACTTTTTTATAGTGTTATTGTTTTTGAGATACATTAAGTCTAGTTTTAGATTTTTTTTTTTTTTTGCTTTTTTTATTTTAAGATATTCGTACTCAAATTTTAGAGTGCTTCTCTAAAAAGAATTTTATTTTGACTTTAACTTTCACTATTTTTAGTTGTTATTTACGGTATGGATTGCCGTACACACTTGTCTAATAAAATTGATACAAAAAATTGAATAAAACCAAGTATTTGATTCATTAATTCATAAATACACCATATTATTTCTTCTAATTAGTTTTGTTAGTTGCTGATTGCTTATACATTTTGACACCTAACCAATGGAATGTATTTTATAACTTGATTGTTGATTCATTTATGTATTTACTTGATAACTTAGTTCTAGTTAGTTGTTTATTTATTCATGTTGATACATTGAATAATTAGTTGTAGTTAGTTCTTGATTCATTCATGTATCTAATTGATAAATTAATTCTTACTTATTGTGATACATTTATAGATACTCGATATTTGATTTTATATACTACTTTTTCACAACCTTATTGTATCAAATACATCATTTTCAACTAGATCATGATACATTATATAAAAATGTATCAAAACCATATTGAGTGGTACCAGCTCCACAAACACAATCTTTGGTACATTATAATCAAATATCTAATGGTACATTATTTTAAAAAGGTATATGAAACATAATGTGTTACAAAAATGAGCACAATATTGAAAATCTTAACATTTCAATTTATTGTATCAGAATTTCACTAGCTAATAGTAAATTGTATTGTTTTATCATGGTAAAAGTGAAAAAAACAAAAAAATTAAAATTTATAATCTCAAAATAATGTATCTGAAACATAACAATAGTTTCAAAAAAGAGTTTTTCAATATTCTTTCGAAAAGAAAGTACAAGCTCTTTGTTTGTGACATTCTTTTCCACAACGTACACAAATATTTGTGTATGTGCTTATCTTTCCATCTAGATCTTTTACCTCCTTTTCCTTGGTCGTTCAGTCATCTTTTATACCTAGGTTGGAAGACAATTTCTTCCAAAATAAATTCTGGTACTGACCAATCATCGTTATGCGACATTAGAATCATTGGAACTTCATTCATAGTTGCTAATGTAGCTGGTTCGTAGTAATCAGAGCAGGGATGTATCTTTATGATGTTTTTGCTCTTTACAAATTGTGTGCGCACATGTTATCTCATCATACTGAAATCTATGATTACATAGTTTTTCTCTCAAGGCAAACAATGTATCTTTGTCCACCTTTATACACTTAATAAATAAACTTAGAGGATCAAGCAACCTGTGCACATTTAAAAGTTAGAGATACATCACATATTAATTAACTCAATTTAAGATACACAACAGCCTAATGATAACTAACTCCAGATATATGATAATTTATAAATTGATACATACCTTCATATATCAATTAAAAAGTTCATATACTGATACATTAAAAAAAAGAAATTCACATGTATTTGATATTTTATTGTAACAACACACTAACTCACATCTATAAAAATCCATTACATATACATCAATCTAAAATTGAATCAAGTTGAAATCTGTAATGTATCATGATTTATATATGCATTTACAAGTTCAATAATCATAAAATAAATTCATATGTATATGATAGTTTATATTAACAATACAGCAACTCACAAAACTGCAAACCCATAAAAGTTTTAATGTATCAAGTTCTAATTAGCAATGTATCATGATTTATTGATCAATATGCAGTTCCAGGAATGAAAAAACAATGATTAAAGCACAAGAATATGTGTTGCATACCTTTTGTTATCAGATCTTTCAATTCGAAAATTGAAGCTATAGCAAATAAACATAACAATTTTTGTCCAAGCTAATTGTAAAATAACAACTTTCAATTGGCTTCATATTTGTAATCTGACATCAGACAATGGTAAGCAATCACCAGCACAATAATAAAGATACCAAGAAAGTTGGCAAAGAAACTCATGTCCTAGTCGTCAATTATAATGAGATTTGTCTAGAATTTGAAGAACCCAAAAGCTACAATCTTCAATTTTTTTAACATCAAGAGTGTTAGTCAAAAATAAAAAATATTCATTATGCATCTTATCAAATTTTCAACAAATGTTTTGGAATCCTATTGAAAAGTTTCATCGCTTAATCAAGGACATAGATGAACAAGGATTTTGAATTTTGAATTTTGAATTGATTTGATATTTTAGGATTTATGATTCTTGGATTGACACAGTAAAGACTAAAGAGGATCTGAATAGCAGTAAATTATGGGATTTTAAGTTTATTTTCTGATTTGTTTTCCTTTTTAAGTGCAATAGCCATATATATAATGTATTACAATTAATGTATCCGGACAGCCAATTATGTATCCGAATGGCTGATATTTTAAGGGATTTTTGTAAAATAGAATAGGATAGGGATAGGATGTAATTTAGGATTTACACTTTGAGATTTATGTAAATTATACTTTGTTGTATGGTATGAATTGGGTTTATTTTGCTAGAAAAAAAGAATTGGTGTTTGGCTGGATTTAAATGAATTGTGGAGGAAAGGTCAGATGTTAGAGTCTTAAAAACGGTGTGATAGAGAAAAATTTGTTAAATTTGTAATTAAATATATGGCGAATGAATTTCAAATTTGGCCAAGTGAATTAAAAATTAAAGCAAATTTGAATTTAATTATCGAATCAACTAAAAAAATAAAACAAATAAATATTAATTAATTAGCGATCATCTTAAGTCTTAACGAAAATAAAACAATAAACTAAATTATAAACTAATTAATTTTAAAATATAATCTACTAATTGAACTAAACTTATTAAAAATATATTTAATTTAAAACAAAATATTTTTGAAACAATTGTCCAATATTTATAAAAGTTCGTAATAACATACATATTATATAGTAATATATATATATATATATATATATATATATATAATATATATATAATTTGAAAAATTATAAAAATGACTCAATAACATAGAAATAACTTGAAAATATTTTTATTTTTATATAAACTAATTATTTCAAATCCATTAAATTGAAGAAGCATGATAATTAATTTTTTACTATGGACAACTAAAATTGTGTGTCAGAAATGATACATACCCTTAAATACCAACAACTTTTGTTAAGTTCAAGAAGCGTGAGTTTTGGTTGAAGTTAGTAGCGTTCCTTTGTCATATAATCTCTTGAAGGAAATTAAGGCTAATCTTCAAAAGAGTGGAGCGGTAAGGAACTGGCCTAGACCCCTCTCTCCTTAAGACGTTAGGAGTTTCTTGGATTTAGCTAGCTATTACAAATGGTTTGTTGAAGTATTTTCCTCTATTGTCTCTTCTATGTCTAGATTATACCAGAAGAAGGTTGATGAGTGAGAATTTTGACTCATTTAGGGATCATTATTAAATGAATTACTGTCCTAAATACTTTTTTTGTGCTCATAACTGATGTTAATTTGGTTACATGCAGCAATGATGGCTTAAGAATAAGGAAAGGACATTATGATGCAAAAAGAAGCGAAAAAGTTGGAAAAACTAAATAAAAGAAAGGTTGGAGCTCGCAAAAGTCATTCAGCGATTCAACGTGTGAGCCTCCAGCTTGCCAAACTTTCCAGTGAAGTAGACCATGAATCAAGCCAACTCGGTGAGTGAAAATACACTCTGGTGATGCGCCAAATGGCATAGTGATCGCGACCCAACTCGTCAAATCTTCCAGAATAATTGGACACAAGAGTCAAGCCAAAAGGTTAGAAGACATGCATGTTAGTTAATTTTTGAGTCATTCGGCTATACCGACTAATGTCACCGATTAGACTTCATGCTGTGATTTTGGGAAGATTTTGGAAACATTTAAATTCATTTTTTAAAAAGAGAAAAAGAGTTCACACAGAGTATATTTCCTAGTTTTGTGATCTTTTTACATACTTTTACATATTTGAATACTCTTGGAGAGGATTTGAGCTTGGATTCGAAGTTTTAGGATTCTAGTCTTAATTTTGGCATTGAGCATTGCAGATTGTTAACAATTCGAATGGATAATCTTTTTAATAATGATTTCTTATTTTTTTGCTATGTTTAGCTAAAGCCCCTTCCCTTAGGAGTGTTATCATGTAAGCAAATATATAAATTAGCTTATGGGTATTGTTAATTATTGAATTTAATGTAGTTTCTAAACGGGTTCAATTGTTTATTCATATTTTTATTGATGAGCAGAAGTTGCAAATTCGCTTCTACCATAACTCTCTATGCTTTATTGAGAAAGACTCTTAGAGTAGAATGAATGATTGATAGTCTTATTGATTTGCGTCTTTACAACCTAGCTTGAGAAAGCAGTTTCGATTAAAGAATTGAGTTGCTTTCTATTGTTGAGATGGTCAAGGTTTGGAAGAACTTGCTTGAACCATGATAGTTGTTTCAGAAATGGCTATCATAATTACAACCTATTATACCCATTGATATTCAACAACTTAAAGCAATTAATAATTATTCATTAAGCAAAATTACACTTGTTCACACTTCCTAAGGTCCTCTTTCTAATAGTTGATGAGTCCACGATTTGGACTTATTTAGAGCTTTGTTTGGATAAATTTAGTGTCCTCAAATGATTGATTTGTGCCAATAACTGATGTAAAACTCATGATTTCTAGGTATTTGGATCGACGAACGAACCACGGGCACTAATTTGCAAAAAGGAACAAAGTGAGCTGAAAGAGTGAAGAGATGAAGGCCTAGTGATCGCTGAGTTGCTTTGGCGAATCGCCGAATGGCCATTACCTTGCCTAAATTTCCAGAGTGCCAAGCCCTGAAAGAGAAAGTCAATTTTGTGATAGAAAGAAGCAGTTGGCGTGTGACCGAGTGGTTCCACAATGTAGTGTTGGATGGCCCAAAGTTACAGAACTTAAAGATGATGAAGGCCAAAGCAAAAAGGTGATGGAACTGACCAAAGGGTGGATCATCGAGCTGATTGGCGAGTCCGACTTACTGCACCGAATGGTCCTTCGCAACATATTTTTTGGCGACTATAAATACATTTTCAAACATTAATCTTAGGACCTTTTATCATAATCTTAGATTCAATTTTTAGAATTTCAGTTTTGAACTCTGAGTATTGAGACAAAACTTTTTCTTAGCTTTGAAGAATTGAAGTTTTCCATTTTTGAGAAATTGAAAGTGTGTCTTTGAGATTCTTCAATTTTGACCTTTGTAAAGATGAAATTAATCTTACCATTTGATGGAAACACAATTTGGTAATGATTTATATCTTTTTATGATGTCTACCTAAAGCCCCAATTATTGGGGTGTGATTATGTGATTATGGGTTGATTTAGCTAGTGGTATTGCTAATTGTTAGTTTAAATGCTCTTTAAAAGTGATTTCATTCAGCAATTATGGTTCAATTTAAAGGGTTGTAGTTGCAAATGCAACTCTACCTTTGTGTTTTTGGCTTGCTCGAGAGAGAGGTTTGAAAACCAAGATTACTGAATTGATGGTTTGTGGGTATTGGATTGCCATGGGTTCAGCTCGAGAGAGTGAATCCTAAACCCTTTTCCACATATTCAGCTCGAGAGAGTGAATGGACTAAAGCGTAGGCTCTTCTTATTTGCATGCTTGTTGGTGTTCGAGAGAAACCAACTTGATTTGGAGTAGATTGTTCGAGAGAAATTTTATCCCCATTTAAGTCTAGCTGGTTCACTAATTTACAACTATTTACTAACAATTGCAATCACCATTGTCTATATTATCCTATAATCCAATCACATCCCAAGAACCCATCTTATTATTTGTTAATTCGTGTTATTTGATGTTGTTGTAGTTGATAGTTAAAACCAAAACCCCCTAATTTGATACTTGTGTCACCCCTTAATTTGAATTATGTTTTTATTCGTAAATATCTATTCCTTTGATTGACTTGAACGTATTCGTACTTTGCTGTTGAATCTTAAACACATATGACTCCCTATGGGATTTGACCCTAACTCATTTAGTTGGGTTATTATACTGATTAATTATTGTTGACGCTTAGAATTGGATGAAGTGTCTTTGAAACGTTATTAATCAAAATGGTGTTGCTGCCGGGGAGTGGTGTTGGTTAAGATTCTCTAGTTAAGTTGAATTTTGTTCTTGTTAGTCATAGTTGAACTTACTTTTAGTTGTGATTTGCTTGATTCTATTTTAAAACAGGAAGTATGAACGGAAGCAATGGTAGGCAAGTAGGCCACCAAGATGACATCAGCAACCTATCAACGAGGCTAATGCTAATGACCCCCATCTTATGGGTGGAATTGGTGTCATTCGCTTGCCTCTGACAGAAGGGAATGCGGTGTTCAATATCACAAGTACTATGTTACATCTCTTACAATTGAAAGGGTTGTTTGGTAGTTTGGCTCATAAATTTTGTTTATATTTGCGGGCCATTCTCCTTCAAGAATATATATCAAAATTCAGTCCGATTGAGGTTGTTCCCATTCTCTTTGATGGGAGAAGCATGTAAGTGGTTGGTTGAATTTCCACGAGAATTAATCACTTCATGGGAGAAGCTAGTCACCGCATTTCAAGTGTGATTTTTTCCTCATTCGAAGATGATGACTCTTCGGGATAACATCAGATCTTCAAGTGTTTAGAGGGCGAGCCAATTCATGATACTTGGCTACGATTTAAGAAATTAGTGCTACAATGCCCAAAACATGGTTTACTCGACAACGTTTTGCTGCAGTATTTTTACCGAAGCCTTGACTCGATAAACAGCGGAGTTGTTGACCAACTTTCTCCTAGAGGTTTAATGCAGAAACCTTATTTGATAGCAACTCAGCTTTTCGATGGCATGACCGCAATCAATTAGGCTTGGTACACCCGCGAAGATCAGGTCTCCTCTCTCATTTTTAAATTGACCAAGGAGCAGATGGAGAAAGACAAAGAAAAGGACCAGAACATGGCTAAGATAATGACACAACTTGAAATTTTGTCCAAAAATGTCATGGGAGTTGGTGCTCGAAGTGTCAATGTCATGGGTGTTGGGTATTTAATCCTAATGATGCCAAGTGTGAGGCTTTGTACAACGAAGAGGTGAAGTTCCTAGCCAACCAAGGTGGTTGTTATCGTTCAAACTACCTGAGATAGAGTGGTAACCAAGGTCGGAATAGGAAGGAAGGTTGGAAGGATCATGATCGAGAGTGGAGGGATCTTAACCCCCCTTTGAAAGAGAGAGACATGAAGAAGGATAGATATGTTCCTCCCCATGAGCGCCAAAAGCCAAAGGATTCTGAGGGAGGGAGGTCAGAGGATATGAGTTCTCTATCCTTAACAAAGTTAAAGGGTCGGACAAGATTTTGAAAGAAATGAAAGAAGATATGTCGACCCTTAGCCAGACGGTTACCTCTCATTCCGTCTCAATCAAATAGTATCTCATCTCATTTAAACCCGAGACAACAAGGGGGGTTTCCTAGTGATACTATGGCCAACCCCAAGAATGAGGTTTGAGTGTGGACTTGCGTCGTGCCGTGACGTTAACTAAGGTGCTTCTTGGGAGGTAACCCAAGTTTCTATTTTCTTTCTTTTTGAGTTTGAAATAATGGTGTGTTGATTATGTAGGTCAATGTGTGGAAGGTGTTTAAAAAGTGCAGAGTGGCAAGCTAAAATTCCAATCGGCGACTAGCCGAAGAGGTCGGCGAGCCCAACTTGGACCGCCATTGAACTCAAGACACTTTTAAATTGGAGTTTGTAAAGTTCGGCGAGCCCAGGAGCATATTGGTGAATAACTGACCAAGTCGGCGATCACAATTTTATCCATCGATTAGACTCGCACATCAACTGGAGGTCCTGTAAAACTCGGCGAGGTAAGTGCCAACTCAGCGAGAAAAACTTATGTCATTGAATGGGTGAGAACTAGATGGTTTTTAAATGCCAAAGGTTTAAACTTTCGAACTCTTTCACTTTCCCTCACTTTTGAACTTCCCAAACTCACACCCGCACAATATCTTTCATACTTTTGCATTTTTATCTCGTATTTGTCATCAAGTTTGTGTTAGGAGTTGGATTTTTTGCCACCTAGCTTTTCAAATTGTTTAATCGGCATCCAAGGTTGGTTTTTCAAACCTTGAATTTATTTTTAGTTATTTTTACTCTTATTCAATGATTTCTTATCTTAGTGATGTGTGTTGGGCCTCTTTGATCGTAATTGTATGCTTTTGTGACTATTTTAATTTGAATATCTTGCCCGTATTGCCTTTGTTATTGAATTCCCGAGTATTTTATGCCCTGAAATTGATTAAAACTGTGGGTTTTTTCTTGCATGTTGTTGGGTCTAGTTGGGTGAAGTCTAAGTAACCCGCATTTGTGCCAAATGACATAATTTTCCCAATGATGGAGCGATTGACGTCATTCTTAAGGGCAAAAGTCGTCAAATGGCCCAATTTGGCCAAACTGGGAGAAATTTGAGTATCCTAGGGGTATGGGTGTAATGGGTCTTAGTTTAATTATATGGGTACATAGTTTGATTTTATTTTCGAGGGCTGCAGGGTTGAATTTGGAAGTTGGGGTTGAAAGTAGGCATGTTGGGCCGTTTGGCGAGTTGGGTCGAGCTCGCTGAACCACTCTGCGATTCACCGAATTCTCCCATATTGCCTTTAATTTCATGTTAAATCTTGAATTTGGTTCTGTTACTTTCAGCGAGAAGCATGAGTTTGCCGCATGCACTCAGCGACTTGCCAAAAGTCCTTCTAGATCGCCCTTTCTGCACCTTTAACCCCTAATAATGCACTATAATTTTAGGGGTCTAATCCTTGCTCGCCTAATACTGTCGGCAATTCTCCGAAAGGCCCTTCCCATCGCCGACATGCCATTTGTCTGAAAAATTTTTGAGTCAATCCTTTCGGCGAGCCCAATCTTGCTCGCCAAAGAGATTCAACAACTCGCTGACTGGTTCGACGAGTCTGTGCGCAACTAGTTTTTTGCAAATTTTGCTTAAACTGTTTCTCACTTTCCATGATGTTTTTCCAGATATGACCAGGACTAAGATCAACATGCCACCCCGTAAAAGAGCACGAGGTATAACTATAAATGAAGGAGCAACCAATCCTCTTAAAAGGGGAAGGCAAGAGTCTCCAAAGGGAGGACAAGGCAAGGACAAGAGTCCCAAATATGCGACTCTAGTGAGCAACTCCAGCAATGAGGGAGAAGTCCCTAACTCCTAAGCTGTGTTATCTAAGCCGGAGGACGACCAGCCCTTACAATCCCTGAGAGAAGAGATCTGTGTTAGATCTTATGCTAACTCAACTAGAGTCTCAGCAACCTCTTTTCTGGCAGATGCAGTGCTAGCTTCAGCACCTCACCCAACTCCTAAATAGACTTAAAGCTTCTAAGTTGCAGACTATACTCGAGGAGAAGTTTTTTATATAGAGGGGCTTGAGGGCAGATACTCCGGGGTGAGGGAAACACTCTAGTATCATCGTTTTGAGTAGTTCAACAGGCCCCGGGGCCCATACATCCCTACAGGGGTCTGGGAGTTCTACTCTACATATGGTGACCTGGTCCCGAAAAGCAAGAAGAAGGCCAGTGAGTTTAGAATGGTGGGGTCCATTATGGTACGAGGGACAGTAGTGTATTGTAGCCGTGATCACATCAACGTGGTACTTGACAGGGGGTCAGACTTTGACTACCCCTATCTGGCTACCACTACAACATCATTGGATGAGCTCAAGGGCCGACTGGCTCCCCTCAAATAAGACACCACCACGGGGTGCATTGAGGCAGGAGTCCAGATAAAGTAGACGGACTTGAGTGTAGCTGCACGTTATTGGTTTGGATTCATCAACAGCTCCACTATGCCCTTCCAAAATGAATCCATTCTCCACCATCCTAAGGCAGACTGCCTTGGGTCAATTATGTCGAAGAAAAGCATTGACATGGGACTTATCATAGAGTAGGAGATGTCCATGAGGGCGATTGATGTTTGATGTAATCAAAGACACGACTTCCAATTTAGGTGTCAATGATCGTGTGTAATAATATAACCCAACCGAATGGGTTGGGGTCGAGTCCCAAGGTTGTGGTTGCAAGAATTAATAGAAAAGTAAAATCAAGCTCTAATCAATAATAGTTATAAATATTAACGAGTAAAATCATAATAAGTTCAAGAAATGACACGAATGCCAATTATCAAATGAGGGGTTTGTATTCAACTAAAAGACAAAAATTGCAAAAATATAAAGATGAGAGATAAGGAGATGGGATTCTTGAGATGTGATAGGAATATGGGATAAAATATAATATTGGATAAATGCTATTGGTAGTAAATCGCTTAATAGTTGTAACTAGTCTAGACTTTAGTGGCGGTAAATTCTTTCCCGAGCTACTTACCTCAAATCAACTCGGTTTGTCTTGAACACTAAGTTGCAGCATTTAAGCATAGCCTCCACCATATCCCATTCAGTCTCTCGAGCTAAAAGTATGGGAGAAGGTCTAGGATTCAATCTCTCAAGCTAAACCCACGACTACCCAAAAACCACCGGCTATCGATTTAGTAGTCTTAGTTTTAAAACCTCTTTCTCGAGCAAGCCAAAAACACTAAGATGAAATCATATTTGCAACTACAATCCCATTAAGTTCAAACACAACTACTAAACGAAATCACATTTAAATAGCAAATAGACTAACAATAAGTAATACCCAACAGGAAATTTAACCCATATTCACAAAATCTCACCCCAAGAATTGGGGTTTTAGCTAGACATGAAAAAGAGAAAGAAATCAGTACCAACAAGTGTTTCCATCAAGTGGGTATGATAGAAAATGTCTTTAAACACGTCTAGGATGAAGATTCTTAGATACCCACTTCCAATTTCTTGGAGTTGAAAACCTTCAAGCTCAAGAACATTGTCTCCCAAAAACTCTAAGAACTAAAAACTGAAAATTTTCTAAGTCTCAGTAATAATTCTCTACAACTTGATATTCTAGATAGACATTAAATAGGTATTTATAGTTTTCAAATATTTGTGTTGCGAAGGACCACTCAACGCAGTTAGTTGGGATTGACTCAGCTTTTGCCTTCAGCATCTTTGCATTTAGATTCATTAGGCGACAGGGAACTGCTTTGCCGAACTGCTCAGCGATGCACTAACTGCTCCTTTTCCTCATAGACTTGATCTTTTCCTTCAGGGCTCAGTACACTGGAACATTAGGCAACATTTGAGGCCTTTCAGCGACTCGCCTAATGGATTAGGCGATCTTCAGGCCATATTATCTTCCTTCTTTCAGACGCTCTATTCCTTTTTGCTCGATAGTGTCCATGCTTTGTCTCTCAAGTCATATACCTGAACCCTAAGGATTTACATTAGATATTGTTACAAAATATGCATTTGAGGACACTAATTCAATCAAAATATATCCTTGTATGAGTCCAAATCGTGGACTCATTAACACCCCCAACTTAAACTTTTGCTTGTCCTCAAGTAAAACTCATGTTCAACTATTCAAAAACGATATCTCAAGCAGTGCTACATAAGACTCAATCATGAATGTATACACGAGACTCAACTTACTCATGCAAGGATCAATTTTGTACTCAAAGACTCAAGTTGGGACACACCATTATCAAAGATTATCAAGCTCACTATATTTGCTTCAAATGCAAGTTCAAGCTCAACAAAGGCATTCGCATGCCCTAACACAAAAGAATGATTCTATTTTCATACAGAATGATTTAATCATTTGAAGTTTCGGATTCAAATGCAACGCTCACACTCACAAAGATGAACATAATGCATTCTTTCACCCAAAGATTTTCCCATATTTTCCAATCGACATTTGCTTCAGCTCACTCAAGATAAAATAGGTCTTTTCAATGCTTGAAATGGGGCTGAGTGAAATGGTCATTTAGGCTCAGTGACTTTTATCCTCATGAAATGTGGTGCTCACAACACTTCCTTTTCTCTTCTTTCATCATTTTCTTTAGTGCTCATAAGTCATCCAATTATTCATTTTCCATGGATTGTTCGGAAACCTCATTTCTTTTCTATTTTCATAACTTTATTCCATGACTTTTTCTTTTTCATTCTTTTCTTTTCTCTTTTTTTCTGTATGGAGGGGTACCATTTTTCTCAACACCATGGGTTAAAGGAGGCTTTTCTTGCACTTCTTGACTTGCCTTCTCTGTTCACCAGACCCCTAAGTTAGGCTTTTGACCTAAGTTGGCTATTCAGTCAACAACAAATCAAGAGGATAATAGGTAGTGGATTTAAAAAAGGTCATTTTTGCATCAAGTTTCTTCCAAAGAAAGGTAAGGCTCAAGGAGTGTTCAAAAGAGGTTCACACACTCACAAGGTAGGTCACAAAAGCGGTATATGTCAAATTGGCTCACACTATTCGACATTTCCTTAGATCATATCAAGAGATAGCCTTGCTTAGTCGACCGGGCCAATAGGGTAAATTCTAGGTGTTATCATACAAGGTTCACAATAAGTTCATCACACAAGGCATTGATACCAAAGTCAAACAAGACTTCAAACTTTTGCTAGTGTGCAACGATCATCACAAGAGAATCAATTTGATACTTGGCTAGTCACACTGAGATGCAAATAGTTCACGTATTGTCTATGTAACTTTACTTAGTCTCATCGTAGCTGCACATTCATGTTCGTTCGATTATGAGCACTATTTGAGTCATTGATACTGGTCAAAACTGAGACTTAAATTTGCTAATGAATAGCCACATTCAAGTACATAAAAGAGCGGGTGAAAAATTTAGAAGAGTCAAAATCATTTAAAATTAAAGCATAAGGAGCCACAAGCTCAAACATCCGCAAAAATCAGTGTATAACATAACACTATGGCTCACAACCCAAATACATGATCAAAATATCAGTCACAAAAGCACACAAAGGTGGGCCTCACCCCACCATAAATAAAAGTATTTGTCCTCAAATGCAAGCAACATTATCCAAAATTTAAAATAAAGTAAGATAGAGAGGGATGTAAATAGGAGATCCTGTCTAAGCAGTCTCTCCATCTATCTGGGCATCAATGCTCGGAGTAGTGCTCGAGATCTGGGCATCAGTATCCGAAACTATCTCAAAAGTATCAATAGTGATAGGCCCACTAGGAGTGGCCATTTGCGAATCCACCCAAAAGGATTGCACAACCACATAAAATCCCTGGGCCCATAAAGGAACATTAGGGTTTCTTGGAATAGTTGAAATGGACTTCCGACAAGAAGATGCATAGACTCCCCAGGCTTCTTTGCCGTTTCCTTTATCCTTCTTCCCACCAAAAATGGGAAGTTTGGTAGCTTTTCCTTTGGATGCAGCTGCCTTTACATTGGTGATGATTCTCTTTCCCTTTGTTCGGGGTGGCCTGTTTCCATCTGCAACCTTAGGTTTGGCCATGTTTGCAACTTCGAGACAAGGTTAGAAAAACATTCTATAGATGCACAGAAAATTAGTTGCAGGCAAACTCGCCGACTCAGTTGACAAATCACCAACAACATAAAGTGATCAAGGGTTAGTTTGCTTAAAGCTATAGTGCAAAGGGATACATGGGAGCAGACAAGGGTGAGAAAGAAGACTTCGGCAAGTCACTGAGTTCCTTTAGTGACCTTAGGCTTCTCATCGAATGTTATAGACTCCAACAACACATTTAACAAGAAATTAAAGGTGAGATAGGGACATTAGGTAAACCATCAAGTCGTTCAGCGAGCTTGACCCAGCTCGCCAAATGACCCAAGGTGCCTATTCTCAACGAAACTTCTCAAATTCAACCTTGCAACCCCTGAAAACAACATCAAAGCATGCACTAGTTAAATTAAGCTCAGACCCATAACACCCAAGCATGATACCACAAAATTTACTTCATTTTAAGCACAAACTTACACAATTTCGACAATCAAAATATTACGGGAAAAATTGTCAAATCAAATCAAACATTCAAACATGCTACTTCTATCAAAGAGGTTTAGTGCACGACCACACTATAATATCATTGCACTTGAGTACAAAATTGATAAAAATAGCTCAGGGTTGGGAAACCAACCTTTAATACTGATTAAATTAGGATTGAATCACTAGGCAGCAATCTAATCCAAGTTTCGAGCACAAATCGAGAACTAACACACTCAAATGATGTAAAAATATCAAGAATAATGTGCAGGTGTGAGGTTGGAAGAATGAAAATGCATAAAAGTGAAAGATTTTGAGAATTTAAACCTTTGGTTTCAAAAACCGTCCAGTTCTTTCCCATTCGGCGACATTAGTCATGATCGTCGACCCATTTGGCATCACGTTGAGCAATCACATACTTTGCTGAGTTTTACATAACCCCCAGTCAATTTGGGAGTCAAACGGCGGTAAGAATCAGAATCGCAAACCAAGTCGGTAACTCGCCAATAATTTCGTGGGCCCTTCGAGTTTTATAGACTCTCCCTCAAAGTTGTCTTTAGTCAAATAGCGGTCTGATTCGGGGTTGCCGACCTCTTTGGCAATGCATAAACTTGGACCGTTTTGATGGCCATTCTCTTTCATTCCTAATATTTCCCACACTTCATCATGCACAACCAGCATACCATTATTTTACAAACAAACAAAAGCAACAAAAGAATATTGGGTTGCCTCATATACAGCTCCTTAGTTAACGTCATGGCACGACACAAATCCACCTTCAAACCTCATTCTTGAGGTTAGCCAAGTATCACTAGGCAAATCCCCCTTCTATCTCAGATTGAGATGAGATGATATACGACCCATTTGGGTCTCCAATTGTTTTATCGACACGATGGGATGTGACGGTCTGTCTAAGAGTAGGCACATCTTCCTTCATTTCTTTTAAAATCTTGTCTGACCCTTCAACTTTGTTGAGGATACGAGAAAGCATATCCTCATACCTACCACCAATCGAATCTTTCGGCTTTTGGTGCTCATGAGGAGGCACATACCTGTCCTTCTCCCTATCCTTCCAGTTAGGATTTCGGTCCCTCCATTCTCTGTCATGATCCTTCCAACCATCCTCTCTAGCCCAACCTTGGTTACCACCCTGCCTAGGGTAGTTTGAACGATATCCACCACCTTAGTTGGCTAGAAAATTTACCTCCTCATTATACAAGGCTTCAAACTTTGTCTCCGTAGGATTTGCACTCCTGACCCCCAAGACATTGACACTACGGGCACCAGCCTCCATGATATTTTTAGATAAAATTTCAAGTTACGCCATGATTTTGGCCATGTTTTGGTCTCTCTCACGGTCTTTCTCCATCTTCTCCTTAGTTAGCTTGAATGTGAGAGGGGAGACCTGGCCTTCACAAGTGTACCATGCCCTCTTTATAGTAGTCATGACATCTAAAAGTTGAGAAGCTATCACATAAGGTTGCTGCATCAAACCTCCTAGAGAGAGTTGGTCCGCAACACCCTTATTTACCAAATCCAGACTCTAGTAAAAATACTGCAGCAACAAGTTATAAGGCAAGCCATGGGTTAAGCATTGAAGTACTAACTTTTTGAATCACAACCAAGTTTCATGTATAGGCTCCCCTTCTAGATGCTTAAATTCTGAATGCTATCCCGAAGATTCATCATCTTCAAAGGAGGGAAAAATCACACTTGAAATATGGTTACCAACTCCTCCCATGAAGTGATTGTTCACGTGGCAATTCAGCCAGCCATTTGCACACCTCTCCTATCAACGAGAATGGGAATAACATCAATTGGACCGACTCTTGGAGTTGTTCTTGAAAGAGAATGGTCCGCACACATCCACAAAGTTTCTAAGATGCTCATGAGGGTCTTCATGAGATAAACCACTGAAAAGCCCCTTTGGTTGCAAGAGTTGCAACATGGTACTCGTGATGTGAAATATTGCATTCCCTTCGACCAGAGGCAAGTGAATGACACCAATAGTACTGATGATATAGGGGCCATTAGAAGGAGGATCATGGACATCGTTGAGGTTTTTGATGTCGTCTTGATGGCCTACTTGGCTGCTATTGCTATCGTTTATGCTCATACTTCTTTTTTCGAACACAATCAAGCAAAACAAAACCAAAAATTAAGTAAGTATAACTATAACTAAGAAGAACAAAAATTCTACTAAACAAAAATTTCACAACTAACACCACTCCTCGGTAGTGGCACCATTTTAATGTTTGACGTAATCAAAGACACGACTTCCAATTCATGTGTCAATGATCGTGCGATGTAATATAACCCAATCGAATGAGTTGGGGTCGAGTCCTAAGGGAGTGGTTTCAAGAATTAATAGAAAAGTAAAATCAAGTTCTAATTAATCATAGTTATAAACATTAATGAGTAAAAACATAATAAGTTCAAGAATGACATGAATTTCAATTATCAAAAGGGGGGGGGGGGGGTTTGTATTCAACTAAAAGACAAAAATAGCAAATATATAAAGATGCGAGATAGGGAAATGGGATTCTTGGGATGTGATAGGAATATGGGACAAAATATATTATTGGGCAAATGTTGTTGATAGTAAATCGATGAATATTTTTAACTAGGCTAGACTTTAGTGGGGGTAAATTATCTCTTGAGCAACCTACCCCGAATCAACTTGGTTTCTCTCGAACACTGAGTTGCAGCAGTTAAGCAAAGCCTCTGTCTTAGCTTATTCACTCTCTCGAGCAGAGTGTATGGGAGAAAGTCTAGGATTCACTCTCTCGAGCTGAACCCACGACGACCCAATAACCACCGACTATCAATTTATTAGTCTTAGCTTTGAAATCTCTCTCTTGATCAAGCCAAAAACACTAAGATGAAATCGTATTTGCAAGTACAATCTTGTTAAGTTCACACACAACTACTAAATGAAATCACATACACCAAATAGACTAACAATAAGCAATACCCAACAGGAAATTTAACCCATATTCATAAAATCACACACCAAGAATAGGGTTTTAGCTCGACATGAAAAAGAGATAGAAATCAATACCAACAAGTGTTTCAATTAAGTAGGTACGATAGGAAATGTCTTTAAACACATCTAGGACGAAGATTCTTGGATACCCACTTCCAATTTCTTGGAGTTGAAAACCTTCAAAACCTTCAAGCTCAAGAACAATGTCTCCCAAAACCACTAAGAATTAAAAACAGGAAATATTCTAAGACTTAGTAATAATTCTCCACAACTTGATATTCTAGATAAACATTAAATAGGTATTTATAGTTTTCAAAAATTTGTGCTATGAAGGACCACTCAATGTAGTTAGTAAGGGTCACCGATACACTCGGCGATCCTCTATTTGGTCTGGTTCATTACCTTTCAACTTTTGCCTTCAGCATCTTTGCGTTTATATTCATTAGGCGATATGGAACTGCTTTACGGAACTACTCGGTGATGAGCCGACTGCTCCCTTTTCTTGCATACTTGATCTTTTCCTTTAGGGCTCAGCACACTGAAACATTAGGCAAGATTTGAGCCCTTTCAGTGACTCGCCTAATGGATTAGGCAATCTTCATACCGCCTTTTCTTCCTTCTTTCAACCGCTATATTCCTTTTTGCTAGATAGTGTCCATGTTTTATCTCTCAAGTCCAAAACCTGAAACTTAAGAATTTTCATCAGATTTTGATACAAAATATGCATTTGAGGACACTAATTCAATTAAAATATAGCCTTAAATAAGTCCAAATCTTAGACTCATCAACCACACAGAGGCAGACCTCCCTTCCATTCTTGGTGCTAATCACAGAGCTGTGATGGCTTGCTGGAGTTCCTTAGGATGCTACTAAAGACTTTGAGGTTACCCCTTCATGTTTCTGTGAGATCCGGTATATTGAGGCCTAGTACACATGGGAGGAGGCTGACATGATGAGAGCAGTTCTAATAGATACATCTCCGGAAGTGGACATTGATATATACCTATAGAGGAATCTTTGCCTACTTCGGCCTCCGGGCCTTCAAGTACATCTGCTCTTAATTCTTCCTCCCGGGGCCCTGGTACATCCACCTCTTCCTAGCATGCCAAGATTACTCAGGTTATGATCCTTAAGATGGGGAACCTGGCCTATTAAGCTAATCTGAGGGCCACCTGACTAGAGGCATCTGTCCCATAGATGATTGAGAGTGCCATCCTTGCTTCACTGACCCCCTTTCGGACTTCCATTAACACTTTCACTGTGAGAGTTGAGATTTATGAGAGCAGACAGAGGGAGTGACTTTTTAGACAGGATTTCCCTCTACCTCCCTCTCTATCTTATTTTATTGACTTTGTGGATACTTTCTTATTGAGGAAAAATTGCTTTTGTTTTGTGGTGGGGTGAGGCCCACCTTTTGTGATTCTTGTTTTGTTGACATTTTTCTATTTATATATTGGGTTTCACACTATATTTTGTGTTTTGACACTATTTTTATGGATGTTTGAGCTTTTGGCTCCTTGTTTTAATTGTAAATGACATTTGGACCCTTACAAAGTTTTGTGCCACCTCTTAATTATGTTGAATGTAATTGTTCTTTTTCAAATTTTAGTATCGGCCTTGATTAATACCAATGACTTGAATATTGCTCATAATCAAACAAAAATGAGTGTGCGGCTACGATGAGGCCAAATGAAATTGCATGGGCAATATGTGAATTTTTTGCATCTCGTTGTGACTAGCCGGCTATCAAATTGAGTTTCTAGTGATGAACATTTCATACTAGCGAAAGTGTGGAGTGTTGTTTGATATTGGTGCAAATTCCTTGTGTGATGAGCTTACCATGAATAATGTATGATGACACATAAAATTTTCCCCATTGGTCCAGTTTACTAAGTGATGCAATCTCCTCAAATGATCTTATACAACTTTGAAGAGTGTGAAAAAGTTTGACATTATACCTCTTTTGTGGCCACCTTGTGAGTGTGTGATCTTTACTTGAACACACTTTGAGCCTTAGCCTTTTTATTTGGAAGAAACATGATGCAAATTGTGACCTTTCTTTATCCATTACCCATAATCCTCATGATTTCTGGTTTGTTTGAATAGCTAACTTAGGCCAAAAGCCTAAGTAGGGGGTGTGGTGAAAAGAGAAGGTAAATCAAGAAATGCAAAGAAGTCCCCTTTGACCCATGGCTTTGAGAAAGATGGAACCCCCCCCCATACAAAAAAAAAAGGGGAGAAAAAGAAGAGAAATGAATGAAAATGAATGAAATTTTTTGAAATAAAGTGCAAAAGAAAAGGGGGTGTCTAGTATTTCATGGAAAGTGAATGATGGGGTGACTCTTTCAGCATGAATAAGAATGATGAAGAAAAGGAAAGAAAGTATTGTTCATACCACATTTCATGAGGATAGAAGCCACTTAGGCTAAAAGACCATACCTTTAAACTCATCCCTTTAACAAGCCTTGAAAAGACCTTTTTGATCTTGAGTGAGCTTAAATAAGTGTTGATTGGAAAATAAGGGCAAACCTATGGGTGGAGTCATGCATGTGTTTATCTTTGTGAATATGAGTGTTGATTGTGATTCCAGAAGTATAAATTGTTGAACCATTGTGTGTGAATATGGAATCATCCTTTGTGTGAGGGCATTTGAGTACCTTTGTTGAGATTGAACTTGCATTTGAAGCAAGTATGGTGAACCTGAGACTCTTTGATAATGGTGAGTCATAACTTGAATCTTTGAGTGCACAATTTATCCTTGCATGAGTAAGTAGCCTTTTGTGTGAATATATGATTCTACCTTGTGTAGCACTATTTGAGACATCCTTTTTGAACTAATGACCTTGAGTTTTACTTGAGGACAAGTAAAACTTTAAGTTAGGGGTTTTGATGAGTCCACAATTTGGACTCATTTAGGGCTTTATTTTGATAGGTTTAGTGTCCTCAAATGCTTGTTTTGTGCCAATAACTAATGTAAAACCCATTATTTTCAGGTATTTGGATTGAGTAACAAAGCATGGACACTAATTTCTATAAAGGAACGAAGCGAGTTGAAAGAGCGCAAAAATGAAGGCCTGGTGATTGTCGAGTCCCTTTGGCGAGTTGCCGAATGGCCATTACCCCGCCTAAAGTTCCAGAGTGTCAAGCCCTAAAGGAGAAATTCAATTTGGCAATATAAATGAGCACTTGGAGTGTCGCCGATTGGTTCCTCAATGTAATGTTGGATCACCCAAATTTATAGAACTTGGGGATGGTGAAGGCCAAAGCAAAATGGCGATAGAACTGACCAAAGGGCGGATCGCTGAGTTGATCGGTGAGCCCAACTTACTACGCCAAATGGTCCTTCGCAACATATTTTTGGTGACTATAAATACATTTTCAAACAATAATCTTAGGACCTTTTATCGTAATCATATATTCAATTTTTAGAATTTCAGTTTTGAACTTAAAGTATTGAGACAAAACTTTTCCTTAGCTTTGAAGAATTAAAGTTTTCCATTTTTGAGATATTGGAAATTGGTCTTTGATATTCTTCAATTTGGACCTTTGTAAATATGAAATTAATCTTACCTAGTTTATGGAAACACAATTTGGTAACGATTTCTATCTCTTTATGTTGTCTAGCTAAAACCCCAATTCTTAGGGTGTGATTATATGATTATGGGTTTATTTAGCTTCTAGGTATTGCTAATTTTTAGTTTAAATGCTATTTAGAAGTGATTTCATTCAGTAATTGTGGTTCAATTTAAAGGGTTGTAGTTGCTAATGCAACTCTACCTTCGTGTTTTTGGCTTGCTCAAGAGAGAGCTTTGAAAACCAAGATTATTGAATTGATGATCTATAGGTATTGGGTTGTCATGGGTTTAGCTTGAGAGAGTGAATTCTAAACCCTTTTCCACACATTCAACTCGAGAGAGTGCGTGGACTAAGGCGTAGGTTGTTCTTATTTGCATGCTTGTTGATCTTTGAGAGAAACCAACTTGATTCGGGCTAGATTGTTTGAGAGAATGTTTATCCCCACTAAAGTCTAGTTTATTAACTAATTTATAGCTATTTACTAACATTTGAAATCACCCATTTGTCTATATTATCCTATAATCCAATCACATCCCAAGAACCCGTCTTATTATTTGTTAATTGGTGTTGTTTGATGTTGTTGTAGCTGATAGTTAAAACCAAAACCTCCTAATTTGATACTTGTGTCACCCCTTAATTTGAATTATGTTTTTATTCGTAAAGATCTATTCCTTTGATTGACTTGAACATATTCGTACTTTGCTATTGAATCTTAAACATGCACCACTCTCAGTGGGATTTGACCCCAACTCATTTAGTTGGGTTATTATACTGATTAACATTCGTTGATGCTTAGAATTGGATGAAGTGTCTTTGAAACATTATTAATCAATAGTTCAAATCCTGAGTTAATTTTTTTCATTAGCAATTGGTTAGTAAATCCAACCCCCCCCCCCCTCTTCATATTGATTAGTAAAACTCCTAGATTTATTTTATGTTGCGTTGTCTTTTACTACTACAAATGGTTAGAGCACTTCTACACTTTGTACTTGAATTCTTTACTGTATCACTCCTTATGGGATCAACCCAACTCATTTCTGGGTTTATGGTTGTTAGAGACCACCTAAACTTTGAATCGTAAAAAGTGTAGTTAAGCAGGGAGTGGTGTTTAGAATTCTTTTATTAAAGCGTTTTTGTGAACTAATTTTGTTGAAGTAGAATTTTCTTATTAGTGTTTTTGTTAATTTCTCTAAATAGGTGAAAATATGAGTGTAAACAGGAGCAATGCAAGCCAACATGGAACAATGATGACATCAAAAACTTGCATGATGTCAATGTCGATCAGCTGGGAAGTTTCGGTGCTCTTCGATTGCCTCTAAGTGTGGGCAATGCAGTGTTTGATGTGACCAACATTATGTTGGCAGTTGTTGCAAATTAAAGGTCTCTTTGGGGGACTTTCTCATGAGGACATACATGATCACATTCACAATTTTGTGGATGTGTGTGGACCATTCTCTTTCAAGAACATTACTCAAGAGTCAATCCAACTCCGTTTGTTTCCTTTTTCTCTAATGGGGGAAGCAACAAAGTGGCTGACCTAACTACCAAGGGAATTGATCACTTTTTGGGAGGACCTCACGGAAGTGTTTTACGAAAGATTCTTCCCTTCATCAAAGATGGTAAAGTTGATGGATAGCATTCAAAATTTCAACAGGGTTGATGGTAAACCTATTCATGAGACGTGGTTAAGATTTCAAAAGATTGTTCTCCAATGTCCTACTTATGGGTTGCTGGACAATGTGCTCCTACAATATTTCTATCGGAGTCTGATTAATGTTTCAAGCACACCTCATCCAATTCTAGGTGTAAACGATCGTTATTCAGTATAAAACCCAATGAAGAGTTGGGGTCGAACCCACAAGGAATAGTAAGTGTCTAAAATTCAGTTATGAAGTACAAACATGGTCTAAAAGGTTATAGGAATAAAAATTATCAAAAACATATAAATAAATCTAAAGGGGTGACAATTAATATCAGATTGGGGGGGGGGGGGGTTTGGATTTGCAATGAACTGATGAAACAACAACGAAAATGGGGAAAATAACAATAACGAGAGCAATTCTTGGGATGTGATCAATTATAGGAAAATTTCACTATATGGGTAATTGAAATTACTAATTAAAAACTAAATATCAATGGGTAGGCTAGGCTATGAGTGAAATACCTTTCTCTCGAACAACTACTTCGATTCAAGTGATTTCTTTTGAACATCAACAAGCTTATGCAAATAAGAACAACCCACACCTTAATTCATCTACTCTCTTGAGCTAGATAAGTAGAATTGAGATTAGGATTTACTCTTTCGAGCTAAACCCATATCAATCCAATAACTACAATCATCAATTGAAAGCCTTGATTCTAAAACCTCTTTCTCAAGCAAGCGTAAAATTCTAAGTTCGAATTGCATTTGCAATGACAATTCTTAGATTAAAACACATCTATAAATTAAACCCACATCAATTAAGAATTAAAATAAGAAAATAACAATACCCATAAGCTAATTCAACCCATAATCACATGATTACACCCCAAGATTTGGGGTTTTAGCTAGATATCATAAAAAGGTAAAAACTATTACCAACTCGATTAGCCATCATCTTGGTAATAGTCTCCAAGCCTTTACAATATTTTCTAAGGATTAAATTCAAAGAACCACTTCCAAGTCTTTACTATTCTATAATTAGAATTCAAAAACTAAAAAAAAAATAAAAAAAAATCTAAGTCTAGAATGGGAACTATAATATATGGGAGAGAACTCCTCAAAATTCCATTAAAATCCAATTTATAGTTTCCCAAAAAGCGTATTAAGTTGCACCTCATCGAGTGGATCGACGATCCACTGATTTGTCATGTTTCATCACCATTTTTCTTTTACCTTCAGTATCTCAGGTCCTGTAATTTTTGGAAATCCAATTTGTTGTCGTGGAATCGATCTACGATCCTCCGACTGCCCATTTGTGTCGTCAACTTCATTCTTCCCCAGGGCTAGCATGTTGGGCTATTTGGTGAGCTAAAGAGCCACTCGGTGGTGCTCCGAGTGGTCATGGCGATCTTCAGTAGAGTTGGTTCTAGCCATATCTTCAAAACAATGAAGAAACACTAAGAAAAATTTTCAAAAAAATGTTGCAGAAAGACTCGCTGAACTGTTTGGCGAGTCACCGAGTTGCTTTGGCGAGCTAGATCGAGCTCGCCGAAATTACCAACACAACAATTTTCAAAATCCATGACCGAAAATAATCTCACTTGGAACGCTGTGGTTAGCTCGTCACAAGAGGTGATGGAGTCCCTCGGTAATTCAGATAGCCATTTGGTAGCTTCACCCATTAAAAAGAATGGGAACAACCTGAGACAGAATGATTCTTATGATATGTTCTTGAATTAGAACGGACCACAAATGTCCACAAAGTTCTGAATATGCTCATGGGGATCCTCATGAGCCAACCCTTCATATAATCCTTTCAATTGTAGGAGCTGAAGCATTGTGCTAGTGATGTGGAAAACAACATTTCCTTCAGCCAGAGGTAGATGAATTGCACTAATACCACCAAATTAAATTGGGTCATTTACATCATTCAGATTTCCAGTGTCATCTTGGTGGCCCACTTGGCTACCATTGCTCTCATTTACACTCATCTCTTCCTCTGCTCAACAAAAACAACATAAACACAAGCCAAAGTAAGTCGATTCAACTATAACAACAATTCAACTTCAATAATAGAATTTCAAACTACAGCACTCCCCAGTAGTGGCGCCATTTTGTAATAGCATTTCAAGCACACCTCATCCAATTCTAGGTGTAAATAATCGTTAGTCAGTATAAAATACAATGAAGAGTTGGGGTTGAACCTACAGAGAGTAGTATGTGTCTAAAATTTAGTTATGAAATACAAACATAGTCTAAATAGTTATAAAAATAAAAATTATCGAAAACATACAAATAAATCCAAAGGGGTGACAATGAATATCAAATAGGGTGTTTGGATTTGCAATGAACAGTTGAAACAACAACGAAAATAGGGAAAAAAATAATATAGAGAGGAATTCTCGGGATGTAACTGATTATAGGCAAATTTCACTATATGGGTTATTAAATTACTAATAAAAAACTAAATATCAATGGGTAGGCTAGGCTATGAGTGAAATATCTTTAGCTCGAACAACTACTTCGATTCAAGTGATTTCTTTCGAACATCAACAATCTTAAGCAAATTAGAACAACCCACACCATAATTCATCTACTCTCTCAAGCTAAATAGGTAGAATCGAGATTAGGATATGCTCTTTCGAGCTAAACCCATATCAATCCGATAACTACAATCATCAATTGAAAGCCTTGATTCTAAAACTTCTTTATCAAGCAAGCCCAGAATTTTAAGTTGGAATTGCATTTGCAACAACAATTGTTAGATTAAAACACAATATAAATTAAACCCATCTCAATTAAGCATTAAAATTAGTAAATAACAATACCCATAAGCTAATTCTATCGATATTCACTTGATCACACCCTAAGAATTGGGCTTTTAGCTAAACATTATAAAAAGGTAAAAGCAATTACCAACTCGATTAGCAATCAGCTGGGTAATAGTCTCCAAGCCTTTACAATTTTTTCTAAGGATTAATTTCAAAGAGTCACTTCCAACTCCTCGCTATTCTATTATTAGAATTCAAAAATTGAGAGAAAACTCTAAGTGTAGAATGGGAACTGTAATATCTCGGACTGAATTCATCACAATTCCATTAATAATCTAATTTACAATTTCCCATAATTTAGCATGAAAGTCTACTCGGCATATAAGTCGTGCCTCACCTAGTGGATCTACAATTCATTGATTGTCCTCTTCTATCGCCATTCTGCATTGGCCTTCAGCATCTCAGGTCCTGTAATTTTTGGTGATCCAATTTGTTATCACGGAATTGATCAGCAATCTGCCAACTGCCCATTTCTTTCGCCAACTTGATTCTTCCCTAGTGCTGGCACGTTGGGCTATTTGGCGAGCTAAAGAGCCACTCTGTGGTGCGCTGAGTGGTCTTGGAGATCTCTAGGATTTATTTTTCTTCATTTCTTCAGCTGCTTAGTTTCTTTTTGTCCGGTTATGTCCTTGCCTTGCTCTTTTGCCTTCATAGCTATAAATCAATACTTTAACATCATTTTAAAGCATAAAATAGGCATTTGAGGAAACTTATGCTATCAAAACAAAGCCCTAAATGAGTCTAAATCTCGGACTCATCAGAGTCTTAACACTGTTAAAAAGTGTGTCGTTGACCAACTTATTTAGGGTGGAATCATGAAACAACCATTTGTAATAGCGTCGGCTTTGCTGGATGAGATGACTAAGATTAATCGTGCATGGTATACAAGGGAAGATCAAGTGTCTCCCCTTAACCTCAGGCACACCAAAGAATAAATGGATACGAACCAAGAACGTGATCAGAATATGGCCAAGATAATGACCCAAATTGACTTGTTCATGAAACATGTCATGAGAAAGTTGTTTTACTAAGGAATTAGGTTGCTTTGTATTGTTAAGCTTTTCAAGGTTCAGAAGAACTTGCTTGAAACATTATAGTTGATTGGGAAATGACCATCATAATTACAACCTATCCTATCGATTGAAATTCAAAAAGTTAAAGAAATTAATAATTACCCATTAAGCAAAATTAGTATTCAAATTCTCAAAATTCTAAAGTCCTCTCTCTAATCATTCAAATTCAGTGTTAATTGTTTTTTTAGAAATTTGTTACTAAATCCCCCCCCCTCCCCCACCTTTGACATTGATAATTAAAACTCATCGATTTATTTTATGTTCTGTAGCCTTTTACATCTACAAAATGTTAGAACACCTTTAAACTTCGTACTTGAATTTTTTACCGTATCACTCCTTGTGGGATCTACCCCAACTCATCGTTCGGTTTATACTTACTAGCGACCACCTACACTTAGAATCAAAAGAAGTGTAGTTAAGCGTTATCAAAGGTGAAATTTTAGTTGTTTGAAGCTTGTAAATACTTCAACTCAAGTTTTGACTATACCATGGAGGTCAGATGTGTTTGTGGTTTATTATGGTTTTTCAAGAATGGGCCTGGGCTATGTGTTCATGCCACATTGTAAGGTCGTACCTTATTTTTTGAAGTAGCTCAAAATTCATTAGATGTATTACTCGACTCATGATGTTTTGTTAGTAGCGTTAGTGTTTTCATTAATGATTTCGAGGCACTATCTTTTTAGTGTTCATATGAACATCTTTACAGACCATAAAAGTCTTTAGTTTGTGTTTAATCAGATATACTTAAATCTTTTACATAGTAAATGTCTCTAGTTATTGAAAGATTATGACATGCGTTCCTTATACCATTAGGATAAAGCTAATATAGTGGACCAGGCCATTAGCAAGTTCTGAACAGTAGTGATTGACATATTGATAATGAGAAGAATAAGTTTGTTTGTGATGTTGAGAGGCTTACTCGTAGGAAAGTTTGCTTTGTTGATTCAACAAATGTTACAGTCATTATTTAGAGTGGATTGAAATCATCTCTAATGATAGAGATTAAAACAAAATAGGATGATTATCAAACATTTGTTGAACTAAAGGAAGTAGTCAGTAAAAAGACTATAGAGGTTTTCTCTGAAGTTGGAGATGGTGTGCTTTGTTTTCGGTATAGTTTGTGTGTTCCAAATGTTGATGGGTTTAGGAAGCATAATTCTAGTAAAAGTTCATAGTTCACGATAATCTGTTCACCCAGAGCTACTTAGAGGTACCATGACCTATGGGAAGTCTATTGATGAACTAGTATAAAAAGGAAATTGCGGAATTTGTGGCTAAGAATCTAAATTTCCAACAATTCAAGGTTGAACATTAGAATCCAAGACATGTTACTCATGATATTAGTATTTCTATATTGAAGTCAGAGGATTTAAATATGTATTTAATCACAAGTTTGCCTCGCACGCATTGACAACATGATTCTATATGTGTGGTAGTAGAGTAGATGAGTATGTCCCTTATTTCTTGTCAGTTAAGACTCCTTATGCAGCCGAGGATTGTGCTAGACTTTACATTCAAGAGTTGGTGAAACTGCATGGCCTTCCCTTACCCATCATATACAATATAGGTACTAGTTAACATCTTAATTTTCTAGATTAATTTAGAAAGGTCTTGGTATTTAGGTTAAGATTAGCACAAGGGTTCACCCGTGGAAAGATGGTCAGAAAGAATGAACTCTTCAGACTTTGGACAACAAGTTTAGAGCTTTCATGATCTACTTTAAAGGTAAATGAGATTATCAATTGTCTTTTATTAAATTTTCTTAGAATTACAATTACCACTCCAGTATAGAATTGGCACAATTTGAGGTGCTTTATGGTAAGAGGTGTAGATCTCTCATATGGTGGTTTGAGGTTGGTAAGGTGGAATTGATAGGGCTTGAATTAGTTCATGAGGTTATGGAAAAAGTCTAGCCTATTAGAGATTGGTTGAAAATAGCTCAAATAGGCAGAAGTCATATGCAAATGTGAGGAGAAGAGAGCTTGAGTTTTTTTTTATTGATGATTGGGTATATCTTATAATTTCACCAATAAAAAGTGTGATGTGGTTTTGTTAAAAAGGGAGACTCACTCCCCATTATGTGGGTCTTTATTGGATTTTGAGGCATTTTTATGATATGGCGTATGGGTTTGACTTACCTACAAAGCTAGTGATGAGTCCATAATTTGGACTCATTTAGGGTTTTATTTGAATAGATTTAGTATCCTCAAATGCACATTTTGTGCCAATAACTGATGTAAATCCTTGAATTTTAGGTATTCGGATTGAGGGACAAAGCATGGACACTATTGAGCAAAAAGGAACAAGGCAGCTGAAAGAATGAAGCAAAGAAGGCCTAAGGATCGCCTAACCCATTAGGTGAATCACCGAATTGCTGATGTCTTACCTAATGTTCTAGAGTGCCAATCCCTGAAGGAGATAATCTAGTCGTCGAGAGAAACAAGTAGTCGGCAAGTCGCCGAACAGTTCCGCGATGTAGTTCCATATCGTCCAATGTTTCAAAACCTCAAGGATGTGAAGGCGAAAGCAAAAAGGCGATGAAAATGACCAAAGGGTGGATCGCCGAGTTGATCAGCTATCCCGACTAACTGCACCAAATAGTCCTTCGCAACACACTTTTTTACAACTATAAATACTTGTTTAAATTTTTAGCTTAGTATCTTATCTTTTGTTAATCATATTACTATTCAGTTTTTGAAGTTGAGAGCTTAGAACTGAATAAAGAGACAATATTTCCTTAGCTTTGAAGTTTTGAAGATTTTCATTTCTAAGAAATTGGAAATGGGTGTTAAAGATTCTTCATCTTAGACCTTTGTAAGGACTATATCAATCCTACCCAGTTGATGGAAACACAACTTGGTAACAATTTTTACCTTTTTACTATGTCTAGATAAAACCCTAATTCTTGGGGTGTGATTTTGTGATTATGGGTTGATTTAACTGTTGTGTATTGTTAATTGATAGATTATTTGTTGTTTAAAAGTGATTTCGTTTAGTAATAGTGGTTGAATTTAATGGGTTGTAGTTGCAAATTCAATCTTAACTTTGTGTTTTTGGCTTGTTCGAGAGAGAGGTTTTAAAACCAAAATTACTGAATTGATGGTCTGTAGGTATTGGGTTGTCATGGGTTCAGCTCGAGAGAGTGAATGGACAAAAGCGAAGGTTGTGCTTCATTGCTATTTATTGTTATTCGAGAGAAACCAATTTGATTCAGGGTAAATTGTTCGAGAGGATATTTATCCCCACTAAAGTCTAGCTTATTCACTGATCTGCAGTTGTTTACTATTAATTGAAATTACGTAGTGTTTTACCTTGGCCCATAATCCAATCACATCCCAAGAATCCCATCTCCATATTCGTATTTTCGTGTTATTTGCTGTTTTAGTTGATAATTGAAACAAACCCCCCCCCCCCCCCTTGATATTTGACACTTGTGTCACCCTAAACTTGAATAATTTTTTCTTTGTAAATGTTTTTAGCTATGATTGACTTGAACATATTTAGGCTTTTCTATTGATTCTTGAGTACGAACCACTCCCTTGGGACTCGACCACAACTCACTAGTTGGGTTATATTATTATTGAACGATCGATGACACTTAGTATTGGAGGAAGTATCTTTGATAGTGTTCTTATCAAAATGGCACCGCTGCTAGGTAGTGGTGTTACTTAAGAATATTTAGTTAAGTTGAATTTTGTTCTTGTTGGTTATAGTAATACTTACTTAATTTTTAGTTTTGGTTTCTATGTTGCTATTTTGAGCAGAGAATTGGAACATATTTGGTAGCAACAATGACCCAATGGACCACCCTCTTTTGAAATTGATGATTATTAGGGATAACATCCTAAATTTCAGACAATTTGACGGTGAGTCCATTTTTGAGTTGTGGCAAAGGTTTAAAATCCTATTACAGCAATGCCCAACTCATGAGATTCCAGATAAAATACTTCTGGAATGTTTCTACTGGGGTCTTAGCCCCGAAAATAGAATAATGGCTGCCTAACTCTTTCCGGGCTGCCTGATGTGACATTCCTATAAGACTACAGCCCAACTCCTTGATTGTGTGGCCAAAACAAATAAGGAGACTGAGAAGGATCAACACTTGGCCATATTGTTGGGTTAGTTGGATATCTTGGCCCAAAAGGTCAAGGACTTGGAGGCACTATCCAAAAAGACGGATATATACATCCCCCCTCATAAGCGTGAAAAGATTAAGAAGTAAGAGGGCGGGAAAATTGAAGAGGTCCTCTTACTCATTCAACATAAAGTTAAAGGACATGACAGAGTGTTGGAGGAGATAAGAGAAAACGTCTTAATGCTGAACCAAATGACGACCTCATATTTTATTCTCATTCAGCTACTAGGGTCCCAAATGGATCAAGTGCTGAATGACCTCTACCCAGAACCAGAAAGGGGTTTTCCTTATGAAAATGAGGCAAACCTCACTAATGGAACTTAAGTGGGGAGTTGTGTTGTGCCAATACGATAACTAAGGCACTTCTTGGGAGGTAACCCAAGTTTTTATCGCTTTATGTTGCTTTAAGGAATAATGGTATGTTGTTTGTGTAGGTCGAAGTAGAAAGTGTAGGTTGGCAAGCTAAAGTTCTAGTAGGCGCACCACCGAAGAGATCGGTGAGCCCAACCTAGACCATCACTGGACTCAAGACAATTTTAAAGTTGGAGTCTATAAAACTTGGTGTGCCCAAGAGCAACTTGGCGAATCGTTGACTAGGTCGGCAATTGCGAACTAGTCCACCATTTGGACCCCCACATTAACTGGAGATCTTGTAATACTCGGCGAGTTAAATGACCACTCGGCGTGTCAATGAGTGGGTTAGAGAGCACAACTAATATCACTGAATGGGCAAGAACTTAATGGGTTTGATAAGGACAAAGGTTTAAACTTTCAAACTCTTTACTTTCCCTCACTTTCCATCTTCCCAAACTCACACCCACACTTAAGTCTCTATATTTTTTCATTTTTAAGGTATTTTAGTCGTTGATTTGTGCTCGGATTGGGATTACTTTGTCACCTAGCATTTCAGTCTTTATTTAATTGATATCAAAGGTTGTTTTTCTGAACCCCGAGTTTACTTTTGACATTTTGTACTCTTATGCAAATGATCTTATCATGCTGTCGTGTTCTATATCTCTCTAATCTTAATTGTTTAAATTCTTGGTTTTAATTTGATAATCCTGCATGTATTGTTTATATTGTTGAAATCCCGTAGTTTTGTGCCTTAAAATTGGTATGAATTTGTGGGTTATTCTTGCATGTTGTTGGGTCTAGTCGAGTGAAGTCTAAGTAAGCCATAGTTGTGCCAAATGACATAATTTTCCCAATGATAGAGTGGGTGAAGTCATTCTTAAAGGCAATAGTCGTCAAATGACTAAATCTAGGAAAACCAAGAAAAGTCTAAGTATCCCGGGGTAATCGATGTAATCGGTCTTGCTTTAATTTTAGTTGTGCATGCTTTGATTTTGTTTTCAGTCATTGCGGGGTTGAATTCGAGAATTTGGGTTGATAGTAGGCACATTAGGTCATTTGGCGAGCTAGGTCGAGCTCACCGAACCACTCGGCGGTTCATCGAAAGTCCCCATCTCGTCTTTAATTTAATTCTAAATTTGTATTTGATTCTGTAACTTTCGGCGAGAAGCTTGAGGTCGCTGAAGGCACTCAGTGACTCACCGAAAGTCTTATTGTTCGCCCTTTGTCTGCACCCTTGAACCTTTTTTGTTCTATAACTTTCGACAGGCTAACCCTTGCTCATCAAAAGCTGTAGGTAAATCACAAATAGGCCTTTTACAATCACCGACTTGCAATAATTTTAAAGCCAATCCTTTTGACGAGCTTAATCTAGCTCGCCAAAGCAATTTGGCTACTCACTAACTGGTTCGGCGAGTCTGTCTGCAATTATTTTTCTATACCTTTGATTGAAATGTTTCTAACTTTTTCTTGATGTTTTGCAGATATGGTGAGGACAAACATAGACATGCCACCCCGAAAAAGAGTATGGGGTATCACTATAAATGAAGGGGAATCAAATCCTCTAAAGAATAGCAGACAAGAGCCTCATCCAGGTAACAAAGGCAAGGGCAAGAGGCCCATTACTAATAGGGAGACTACTGGTTTCCAGGCTGCTTTATCTAAGCATGGGGATGACTGGCCTTTGCACTCCCGGCGGGATGAAATCCAGGCTAAATCTCAACCAAACTCAGCCAGAGTCCCTCCTGTTTCCATACAGGCAGACTCAATACCAGCTAAGGCACCTCCTGTGACCCCTATGCCATTTGTCATTCCTCCCTCTAGGGTTTTGAATAGATTGAAAGGTGATGGCTTGTGAACCATCCTCGAGGAGAAGTTGCTCTCGACAAAAGGCTTGGAAGGCAACTACTCAAATGTGAGGGATACCCTCCATTTCCATAGATTTGAGTAGTTCACCAGGCCCCGAGGCCCTTATATTCCTTCATGGATTTGGGAGTTCTATAAAGCTTATGGTGACCAAGTTCCAAAAAGCAAGATGAAGGGTAGCGAGTTCAGACCGATTAAGTCGGTTGTGGTCCAAGGTAAGGAAGTTGAATGTAATAGTGAGTACATCAACATCGTAATTGACAGGGAATATGACTTTGACTACCCCAACCTGACTACTATCACATCTTCATTGGATAAGCTTAAGGGATAGCTGGCGCCGCTCATTTCAGACACCACCCCGAGGTGGATAGAGCCAGGAGTCCCGATTGAAAAGAGAGACTTGCATGTAGTTGCACGTTATTGGTTTGGATTCATCAACAACTCTATTATGCCTTCCAAGAATGAGTCTGTTCTCCTTCATCCTAAGGCGACCTGCCTTGGGTTAATTATTTCTAGGAAGAGCATCGACTTGGGGCTCATCATTGAGTAGGAGATGGCCATGAGGACCAAGTAGAGGTAGAACTCCTTGCCATTCCCATTCCTGATCATAGAGTTGTGCCGGCATGCTGGAGTACCCCGGGATGCTGCTAGAGATTTTGATGTTACTCTGTCCTCCTCCACTAACATCCGGCATACTTAGGCCAAGTATACAAGAGAGGAGGCTGACAGAAGGAAGGCAGCTCCGGTGGACACATCTCCGAAGGTAGATATAGATTCGATACCTGCTGTAATAACCCTAAAAATGGAATAGAAAGAACTAGAGCCTCACATGTGAGTTTGGAGTTGAGAACTTTATGAAATGATGAGAAATGTCTTTTGAAGTATATTTTAAAGGGAATTAAGGTCAAACAACAAGAAACGACTATATAGTCCGGAAACTAGTCATTTGAGATACTGTGTTCTAAGTCCTTGTCATTGAAGTTTGGAGTGTTGTATGAGGGTGAAAACTTGTAGAAATGACTTCTATACTTAGAAAAACATGTTTAAGGGTTATACCTCTGGGTACGACTCCCCAAAGACCACTCAAGGGGTCCTTGAGGAGGACTCCAAAATAGTCCCCCAAAGCTGCCTGGACAACATGCTTTGATCTCCTTGGTGGTAATTTACAGTGGCAAACCACTCCCCCTAGACCATACCACGCTCCATGGATGGACCTGGTGGTTCCATACTTCAATTTTCTTGGACCCTGAAGCATTTAGAACCACAGTCCCAAACCACGGAAGCCAACCACGGCCAGTAGATTAATCTGCGATCTGTGGAAGGCTAGCCGTAGATGGGAACTGTTTTGGCAGTTTTTAGTTTAGTTGGGGGTTAGTATTTTAATTATTTATTAAATAGGGGTTAAGGGAGGTCGGTTATTAGTTAATTAAATGGCCTATATAGGCTTAATAAGTCCCTAAACTAAGCCATAAACTCACCACAAGTCAAGACCCCAAATAAAAAAAAAAAATAGAATTTCCCTCTTCCTCTCAAATATTTCCCTCACTAAAAGGAAGAACACTATTGAAGACTTTCAAGTTCCCAAGGTCCATTTCATCAAGATTTTCAAAGCTTTTTCAAGGGGATTTCGTGGATTCTCATATAATAGGTATGCTGATCCATCATCTAGGGTTAGTTTTCACCCTAGAGTCAATTCCAAAGATGTTTTCAAGGTTTTCAAGTTTTACCTAAAACCTAGATTTCACTCAAACTCATGGGTTGTTGCGTCAAACATTTTCAAATAATAAAATATGATTATATTGATGTTTAATTGATGATTTAAGATTATTTTACTCTATGCACACATGCTTCTCTAAATTCCTAAATTTGGACTTATGAAGTGGGTTTATTGATTATGAATGAATGATGATGGATTTATGTGTAGATTGATTTATATTATTGATTTGTATCATTATATATGTATAATTATGGTGAATTTTTGATGAATTGAGGATTTGTGATCATATCCTTGAAAGGGCAAGTTTGACTTAATTTTCATATTAATGTAGAATTGTTTTTAAATTGTTGATCCGCTTGAAAGTTGGAGGTGTTTACTTACTTTGTATATTAATCCACTCGAAAGGTGAAGGTGTTTAGTTACTATTTACAAATGATCATGGCCTTGAAGGCATAGTTTGATGAATTGAAGTATTATTACATTATTGTATATCTGAATGTATAATGTGAAGGATTTACATGTGATTCGGGTTACTATAATGTGAATGATTGAATCAAGAATTGATAGGCTTATGCATCCTTTTCTAAATTAATGAATGTGTCTTGACTTGATAAATATGAATTGATAGGCTACCGCATTCCTTTCATATATGAGTGATGAATGTGTCTTGACTTGATGGCTATGAATTGATAGGCTTTATGCTTTCTTTTCATAAATGATCTAATGTAATGAAGACTCTAGAATCAATAGGCTAGTGACATTCCTTTCTTAATGAGTCAATGTACCATGAATCGATAGGCTAGTGGTATTCCTTTCATGAGTATAAGAATGTAATAAGGAACTATAAATCAATAGGCTTTTAGCATTTATTTCATGTGGACCCTAGAGCTATCCTTAAATGTACCATGGATCGATAGGCTTATAGCATTCCTTCCATGGTAATGATGTATCATGGGTCGATAGGCCTATGGCATTCCTACCTAATACACTAATGTAATGTGAGTGAAATAATCTATCGGAATGTAGGCAAAGCACTGAGTGGATATGGTAAAACGGGCACTATCCCAATGTTAGGCTATGGTACCAATGAACATCTTCCAATCTCATAACTATGTGCCTGCATAGGATATTAGCCAATGGATCCAATGTGCATCCAAGGTAATGCTACCGAAATTCGTTCGACAAGGAGATAACCTCTTTACAGTGTGGGGAAGACACAAGATTCCACATCTAACTTGTATGGTCTATGTTGGTTAAAAGCTTATTTCCATAATGTGAGATGTGGATTTTTGTTTCTTGAGATGTTCTATGAAGTATGGGTAGTAGTATGGGATGCCATCCATATATGGCATGAGTAGGCTTCAAGAGGGGTATAGTGAGTTCTCTAAGTCTTAATGACTATTGTTGAATGTCCTCCTAGGAAGAAGTTATTGAGATTGTTGGTCTAATGCTTAATGAATGGAGGTCCTTTGAATGACGTTATATATTAATGTTGACTTATTGTTTAAATGAAATGATGAATGAGTAACTTATATGGATGAAATGAGATACTTAGCATGTTATGTTGAAATATAAAGGTTCTTGTCTATTGTATTCTTGAGGAATACCTAGGTGTGGTATGAAGAGGTAGTATGGGTTGCCACTTCATGCCTTACTTAGGTGTGTCTTAGGATAACTTTAGATGGAGGTACTAAGATCATGAAATGACTTACTTGACCAATATGTTTATGTGTTGTTTGTTGGTACTGGTTGAGCATGATTACTTGTAATGTGAAGCATTATAAAAGGTAAGTTCACTTTTGGGGACATTAAGGTGGTGCCTTGGTGTGGATGGTGGTATGGGATGCTATTCATACATTGCACAAGGTATAGCTTGAGGGTTACTTGATGTGGAGGCTCCAAGTGAAGGTAAGGGTTTATATGTGACTTTATTCAAATGTGAATTATGTGACTTTGTACGTTGGTTGCAACTTATATTATGCTTCTTCTATCAATGTTCATGAAGTTTTACAAAAGTGGCATAAAAGCACGGCTTTCAACATAAATGTCCCTTTTCAAGCATGTTTTTGTATGGTCATCATACTTAGTACATCTAATGTGCTAACCCCATTCTTTTCCCTTTTTACCAAATTGTAGGCTTTGGAGATGTTGGTGTTCTATGCTTGAAGGATACGTTTCTAAGGTGCTTGAAGATGAAGACTTGGTGAGTCCTTATAGTTTCGAGGACAAAATCCATTATGTTCCTTTTATGCCTTTTATTTTTGTTAAAGCTTTTTGTATGGGCTAAGTCCCAATGTTGTATTCAAAGTATTAGATGGTTTGAGATATAGTGTATAAAGTCTAGAAAGTCTTCCTCTTGCTACATAATGAAAATGTCTTCGATTGTAAAGAAAGTTTTAAATTCTTCTCTATTTTCAAGTATCTTATGCAACTTCTTTACGGTGTGAGAAAGACACCAGATTCCATGTCTAGCTTGCATGGTCTATGTTGGTTAAACGCTTATTCCCATCATGTGAGATGTTCATTTTTGTTTCTTGAGAAGTTCTATGAAGTGTTGGTAGTAGTATGGGATGCCATCCATACATGGCACGAGTAGGCTTCAAGAGGGCTATAGTGAGTTCTCTAAGTCTTAATGACTATTGTTGAATGTCCTCCTAGGAAGAAGTTATTGAGATTGTTGTTCTAATGTCTAATGAATGGAGGTCCTTTGAATGATGTTATATATGAATGTTGACTTATTGTCTAAATGAAATGATGAATGAGTAGCTTATATGGATGAAATGAGATACTTAGCATGTTATGTTTAAATATAAAGGTTCTTGTCTATTGTAGTCTTGAGGAATACCTAGGTGTGGTATAAAGAGGTAATGTGGGCTGCCACTTCATGTTTTACTTAGGTGTGTCTTAGGGTAACTTTAGATGGAGGTACTAAGATCATGAAATGATTTACTTGACCAATATATTTATGTGTTGTTTGTTGGTACTGGTTGAGCATGATTACTTGTAATGTGAAGCGTGATAAACGGTAAGTTCACTTTTGGTGACCTTAAGGTGGTGCCTTGGTGTGGATGGTGGTATGGTACGCTATTCATACATTTCACAAGGTACAACTTTAGGGTTACTTGAGGTGGAGGCTCCAAGTGAAGGTAAAGGTTTATATGTGACTTTATACAAATGTGAATTATGTGACTTTGTATGTTGGTTGTAACTTATACTATGCAATTTATATCAATGTTCATGAAGTTTTACAAAAATGGCATAAAAGCATGGCTTTCAACACAAATGTCCCTTTTCATGCATGGTTTTGCATGTTCATCATATTTAGTACATCTAATGTGCTAACCCAATTCTTTTCCCTATTTACCAAATTGTAGTCTGGGGAGATGTTGGTGTTCTATGCTTGAAGGATAGGTTTCTAAGGTGCTTGAAGATGAAGACTTGGTGAGTCCCCATAGTTTGGAGGACTAAATCCATTATGTTCCTTTAATATCTTTTATTTTTGTTCAAGCTTTTTGTAAGGACTAAGTCCTAATGTTGTATTCAAAGTATTAGATGGTTTGAGACATAGTGTATAAAGTCTAGAATGTCTTCCTCTTGCTACTTAATGAAACTATCTTCGATTGTAAAGAAAGTTTTTAATTATTCTCTATTTTCAAGTATCTTAAGAAACCTCTTTACAGTGTGGGGAAGACACTAGATTCCATGTCTAGATTTCATGGTCTATGTCGGCTAAACCCTTATTCCCATCATTTGAGATGTGCATTTTGTTTCATGAGAAGTTCTATGAAGTGTATACATGGCACGAGTAGGCTTCAAGAGGGCTATAGTGTGTTCTCTAAGTCTTAATGACTATTGTTGAATGTCCTCCTAGGAAGAAATTATCAAGATTGTTGGTCTAATGATTAATGAATGGAGGTCCTTTGAATGATGTTATATATGAATGTTGACTTATTGTCTAAATGAAATGATGAATGAGTAGCTTAAATGGATGAAATGAGCTACTTAGCATGTTCTATTGAAATATACAGGTTCTTGTCTATTGTTGCCTTGAGAAATACCTAGGTTTGGTATGAAGAGGTAGTATGGGCTGCCACTTGATGTCTTACTTAGGTATGTCTTAGGGTAACTTTATATGGAGGTACTAAGATCATGGAATGACTTACCTGACCAATATGTTTATCTGTTGTTTGTTGGTACTGGTTGAGCATGATCATTTGTAATATGCAGCATGATAAATGTAAGTTCACTTTTGGTGACCTTAATGTGGTTCCTTGGTATGGATGGTGGTATGGACACTATTCATACATTGCACTAGGTTTAGCTTGAGGATTACTTGAGGTTGAGGCTCCAAGTGAAGGTAAGGGTTTATATGTGACTTTGTTCAAATGTGAATTATATAACTTTGTATGTTGGTTGCGACTTATATTATGCCTCTTATATCAATGTTCATGAAGTTTTACAAAAATGGCATAAAAGCATGGCTTTCAACACAAATATCCCTTTTCAAACATGCTTTTGCATGGTCATTGTACATAGTACATATAATTTGCTAGCTCCATTCTTTTCCCTTTTTACCAAATTGTAGGCTTTGGAGATGTTGGTGTTCTATGCTTGAAGGATAGGTTTCTAAGGTGCTTGAAGATGAAGACTTGGTGAGTCGTCATAGTTTCGAAGACAAAATCCATTATGTTCCTTTTATGTCTTTTATTTTTGTTAAAGCTTTTTGTATGGGCTAAGTCCCAAAGTTGAATTCAAAGTATTAGACGGTTTGAGACATAGTGTATAAAGTCTAGAAAGTCTTCCGCTCGCTAATTAATGGAAATGTCTTCAATTTTAAAGAAAGTTTTTAATTCTTCTCCATTTTCAAGTATCTTATGCAACCTCTTTATGGTGTGGGGAAGACACCAGATTCCATGTCTAGCTTGCATGGTCTATGTCAGTTAAATGCTTATTCCCATCTTGTGAGATGTAGATTTTAGTTTCTTGACAGGTTTTATGAAGTTTGGGTAGTAGTATGGGATGCCCTCCATACATGGCACAAGTAGGCTTCAAGTGGGCTATAGTATGTTCTCTTAGTCTTAATGACTATTGTTGAATGTCCTTCAAGGAAGAAGTTATTGATATTTTCGGTCTAATTTCTAATGAATGGAGTTCCTTTGAATGGTATTATATATGAATGTTGACTTAGTGTCTAAATGAAATGATTAATGAGTAGCTTATATGGATGAAATGAGATACTTAGCATGTTATATTTAAATATAAAGGTTCTTGCCTATTGTAGCCTTGGGGAATACCTAGGTGTGGTACGTAGCGGTACTGTGGGCTGCCACTTCATGTCATACTTAGGTGTGTCGTAGGGTAACTTTAGATAGAGGTACTAAGATCATGAAATGACTTACTTGACCAATATGTTTATGTGTTGTTTGTATTTTGGTTGCGGCTTATATTATGCTTCTTATATCAATGTTCATGAAGTTTTGCAAAAATGGCATAAAAGCATGACTTTCAACAAAAATGTCCCTTTTCAAGCATATTTTTGCATGGTCATCATACATAGTACAACAAATGTGCCAACCCCATTCTTTTCCATTTTTACCAAAATGTAGTCTTTGGAGATGTTGGTTTTCTATGCTTGAAGGATCGGTATCTAAGGTGCTTGAAGATGAAGACTTTGTGAGTCCTCATAGTTTCGAGAACAAAATCCATTATGTTCCTATTATGTATTTTATTTTTTGTTAAAGCTTTTTGTATGGGCTAAGTCCCAATGTTGTATTCAAAGTATTAGATGGTTTGAGACATACTGTATAAAGGTTCTTGTCTATTGTAGCCTTGAGGAATACCTAGGTGTGGTATGAAGAGGTAGTACGGGCTACGATTTCATGTCTTACTTACGTGTGTCGTAGGGAAAATTTATATGGAAGTACTAAGATGAAGAAAAGACTTACATGACCAATATGTTTATGTGTTGTTTGTTTGTACTGGTTGAGAAAGATTACTTGTAATGTGAAGCATGATAAATGGTAAGTTCACTTTTGGTGAGCTTAAGGTGGTGCCTTAGTGTGTATGGTGGTATGGGACGCTATTCATACATTGCACAAGGTATAGCTTGAGGGTTACTTGAGGTGGAGGCTCCAAGTGAAGGTAAGGGTTTATTTGTGATTTTGTTAAAATGTGAATTATGTGACTTTGTATGTTGGTTACGACTTATATTATGAATCGTATATCAATGTTCATGAAGTTTTACAAAAATAGCATAAAAGCATGACTTTCAACACAAATGTCCCTTTTCAAGCATGTTTTTTCATGGTCATAATAAATAGTACAACGAATGTGCTAACCCCATTCTTTTCCCATTTTACCAAATTGTAGGATTTGGAGATGTTGGTGTTCTATGCTTGAAGGATAGGTTTCTAAGGTGCTTGAAGATGAAGACTTGGTGAGTCCTCATAGTTTCGAGGAAAAAATCCATTATGTTCCTTTTATGTCTTTTATTTTTTTAAAGCTTTTTGTATGGGCTAAGTCCCAATGTTGTATTCAAAGTATTACATGGTTTAAGACATAGTGTATAAAGTCTAGAAAGTCTTCCGCTCGCTACTTAATGAAAATGTCTTCGATTGTAAAGCAAGTTTTTAATTCTTCTCTATTTTCAAGTATCTTACGCAACCTCTTTACGGTGTGGGGAAGTCACTAGATTCCTTGTCTAGCTTGCATGATCTATGTCGGTTACACGATTTTTCCCATCATGTGAGATGTGAATTTTTCTTTCTTCAGAAGTTCTATAAAGTGTGGGTAGTAGTATCGGATGCCATCCATACATGGCATGAGTAGGCTCCAAGAGGGCTATAGTGAGTTCTCTAAATCTTAACGACTATTGTTGAATGTCCTCCTAGAAAGAAGTTATTGAGATTGTAGGTCTAATGTCTAATATATGGAGGTCCTTTAAATGATGTTATATATGAATGTTGACTTATTGTCTAAATGAAATGATGAATGCGTAGCTTATATGGATGAAATGAGATACTTAGCATGTTATGTTGAAATATAAAGGTTCTTGTCTATTGTAGCCTTTAGGAATACCTAGGTATTGTATGAAGAGGTAGTATGAGCTGCAACTTCATGTCTTACTTAGGTGTGTCTTAGGGTAACTTTAGATGGAGGTACTAAGATTATGAAATGACTTACTTGACCAATATTTTGATGTGTTTTTTGTTGGTACTGGTTGAGCATGATTACTTGTAATGTGAAGTATGATAAATGGTAAGTTCACTTTTGGTGGCATTAAGGTGGTGCATTGGTGTGTATGGTGGTATGGGGCACTATTCATACTTTGCACAAGGTATATCTTAAGGGTTACTTGAGGTGGAGGCTCCAAGTGAAGGTAAGGGTTTATATGTGACTTTGTTCAAATGTAAATTATGTGACTTTGTATGTTGGTTGAGACTTATATTATGCCTCTTATATCAATGTTCATAAAGATATAAAAAATGGCAGAAAAGCATGACTTTCAACACAAATGTCCCTTTTGAAGCATGTTTTTGCTTGGTCATCATACTTAGTACATCTAATGTGCTAACCCCATTCTTTTCCCTTTTTACTAAATTGTAGGCTTTAGAGATGGTTGTGTTCTATGCTTGATGGATAGGTTTTTAAGGTGCTTGAAGATGAATACTTGGTGAGTCCTCATAGTTTCGAGGACAAAATCCAGTATGTTCCTTTTATGACGTTTATTTTTATTAAAGATTTTTGTATGGGCTAAGTCCCAATGTTGTATTCGAAGTATTAGATGGTTTGAGACATAGTGTATAAAGTCTAGAAAGTCTTCCGCTCGCTACTTAATGAAAATGTCTTCGATTGTAATGAAAATTTCAATTCTTCTATACTTTCAAGTTTGTTATGCAACCTCTTTATGGTGTTGGGAAGACACCAGATTCCATGTCTAGCTTCCATGGTCTATGTCAGTTAAAAGCGCATTCCCATCATATGAGATGTGAATTTTTGTTTCTTGAGAAGTTCTATGAAGTGTGGGTAGTAGTATGGGATGCCATCCATACATGGCACGAGTAGGCTTCAAGAGGGCTATAGTGAGTTCTCTAAGTCTTAATGACTATTGTTGAATGTCCTTCTCGGAAGAAGTTATTGAGATTGTTGTTCTAATGTCCAATGAATGGAGGTCCTTTGAATGATGTTATATATGAATGTTGACCTATTTACTAAATGAAATAATGAATGAGTAGCTGATATGGATGAAATGAGATACTTAGCATGTTATGTTGAAAATAAAGGTTCTTGTGTAATGTAGCCATGAGGAATACCTAGGTGTGGTATGAAGAGGTTGTATGGGCAGCCACTTCATGTCGTACTTAGGTGTGTCTTAGGGTAACTTTAGATGCAGGTACAAGATCATGAAATGACTTACTTGACCAATATATTTATGTGTTGTTTGTTGGTACTTGTTGAGCATGATTATTTGTAATTTGAGGCATGATAAATGGTAAGTTCATTTTTGGTGACCTTAAGGTGGTGCCTTGGTGTGGATGGTGGTATGGGACCCTTTTCATACATTGCACAAGGTATAGCTTGAGGGTTACTTGAGGTGGAGGCTCCAAGTGAAGGTAAGGGTTTATATGTAACTTTGTTAAAATGTGAATTATGTGACTTTATATGTTGGTTGCAACTTATATTATGCCTCTTATATCAATGTTCATGAATTTTTACAAAAATAGCATTAAAGCATGCCTTTCAATACAAATGTCCCTTTTCAAGCATGTTTTTGCGTGGTCATCATACTTAGTACATCTGATGTGCTAACCCCATTCTTTTCCCTTTTTACCAAATTGTAGGCTTTGGAGATGTTGGTGTTCTATGCTTGAAGGATATGTTTCTAAGGTGCTTGAAGATGAAGACTTGGTGAGTCCTCATAGTTTCGAGGACAAAATCCATAATGTTACTTTTATGTCTTTTATTTTTGTTAAAGCTTTTTGTATGGGCTAGGTACCAATGTTGTATTCAAAGTATTAGATGGTTTGAGACATAGTGTATAAAGTCTAGAAAGTCTTCCGCTTGCTACTTAATGAAAATGTCTTCGATTGTAGAGAAAGTTTTTAATTCTTCTCTATTTTCAAGTATCTTATGCAATGAATGAGCTATGAGGTATGTAATAGACCCCTTCGGGGTCGAGTACATAGTGTTACGACTAGGAGGTGCTCTCGGGTCGTGATTGACATAGTAGTAGAGCACAAGATTTTGGAATGGTCTTAGGATGTCTCAAACTACATCTAGTAGAGTATTATTCATAATGTGAAGTGTGCCACCTTATGAATGGGAGGGTATTGGGTGTTAAGAATGTTTCACTTCTTCATTCTTGAAGTCATGCCATAGAGTTTATCTCTATAATGTCTCTCTCTTATTCCTTAGTTAGAAGGTTTTAGGGAGGAGGGTTGGTTGTGATGCCAACCATGGCTATGTGACTTGGTGGATTGAGATGGAAGAGTGTGATGTTGACTTTAGAATGAATGGGTTGCTTTAGGGTTTTGTGTGATGTTGATAGAAGACTATGATAAGTTTTGAGGTTTGTTTAAAGAGTTGTTGAAATGTGGTGTTTTGAAATGCCTAGGTGTGATGAGCATGAAGGTTTAGTGAGGTTTTTCTCCGACCTTAGAATTGAAAGGAGTGAATCTTAGAAGAGCTACTATAAATTTTCTCTTAAGTGGGGGATAAAGTGCTTAGATGGGAAGGTCTTTGAGTGTCCTTGATATTCATGAGTTAGGCTTGATTGATGTTCTCACCTTAAGAGGTGTAGTGAGTTGAGGAGTTTAGACCCTGTGTGGTAGACTCATATAATGCCTGGTGTGGTGTGGTAAGGTTGATGGTGAGCAAGAGTTGCTTTTTGAGGACCTTCCTAGTATAAAAGTACCGGTATGTTGATGGTTCTTGTAAGTTGTGAATGTCTTTATTAAGGTTACCTTGTGGTGTTCATGATAATCCTTAGTTTGGTTTACTCCTAAGTGGGGGATGGTATGTTGAGTAGTAAGGTTGTTGAGAGTTCCGATATCCTTACCTATTCCTTTATGTGCCTATTCAAGCCTAAGAGAAAGAATTCCTTGTAGCTTGTTTCATGTTTTAGAGTCTTGTGTGAATATGAATTTCCATGGTCTCCTTATGATGTGCATGTTCTAGTTGAATTCTTGTTTAAATGAGAAAATGAGTTTTCATGAATTGTAGTCCTCATGTTAATATGCCTCTATGAGGAGTTGCCTAAATGTTTCATGAGTTGATTTGTTGAACATGCCTAATGTGCCTTATTGAAAAGTTTCATAATGAGCTTTTATGAAAAAATTGCTTAAATGTGCTTAATGATGTTGTAATGAGAATGTTGTGATTTGGAGAAGGAAGTTCCTCCAATGAAATGAAGAATGTAATGTTTTGATGCATAATGAGTTTGTAGATGTAGTTCCTACTTGCTTGTTTTGCATTGAGTTCATTTGAAGATGAGGTTGGTGTTTCCTTGTAGTTTGGTGCATTGACTATGATGTTGTGTGTTGATGGGCTGCTAAGTTTTGAGTCGTTATGTCTATGAATGTTTCTAAGTGTCATTCGAGGACGAATGTTCCCAAGTGGGGGATAATGTAACGACCCTAAAAATGAAATAGGAAGAACTAGAGCCTCATGTATGAGTTTGAAGTTGACAACTTGATGAAATGATGAGAAATGGCTTTTGAAGTTTAGTTTAAAGAGAATTGAGGTCAAACAACAAAAAATGACTATATAGTCCGGAAACTAGTCATTTGAGCTAGTGTGTTCTAAGGCCTTGTCGTTGAAGTTTGGAGTGTTGAATGAGAGTAAAAACTTGCAGAACTTACTCCTATACTTAGAACAACATGTTTAGGGGTTAAATGTCCGGGTACGACTCACCAAAGACCACTCGAGGGGTCCTTGAGGAGGATCCCAATACAGTCCCCCAAAGCTGCCCGGACAGCATGGTTTGATCTCCTTAGTGGTGATCTACGGTGGAAAACCACGCTCAGTAGACCATACCATGGTCCGTGGATGTACATAATGGTTCCATACTTCAATTTTCTTGGAGCCTGCATCATTTATAGCCACAGTCCCGAACCACGGAAGCCAACCACGGCCAGTAGATTTATCTACGGTCCGTATAAGGCTAGCCGTAGATGGGAACTGTTTTGGCAATTTTTAGTTTAGTTGGGGGTTAGTATTTTAATTAGTTATTAAATATGGGTTAAGGGAGGTCGGTTAGTAGTTTATTAAATGACCTATATAGGCTTAATAAGTCCCTAAACTAAGTCATAAACTCACCACAAGTCAAGACCCCAAATCAAAAAAATAGAATTTCCCTCTTCCTCACAAATATTTCTCTCACTAGAAGGAAGAACATCATTGAAGACCTTCAAGTTTCCAAGGTCAATTTCATCAAGATTTCCAAAGATTTTTCAAGGGGATTTCATGGATTCTCATCTAATAGGTATGTTGATCCTTTATCTAGGGTTAGTTTTCACCCTAGAGTCAATTCCAAAGATGTTATCAAGGTTTTCAAGTTTCACCAAAAATCTAGATTTCACTCAAACTCATGGGTTCTTGCATCAAACATTTCCAAATGATAAAATATGATTATTTGATGTTTAATTGATGATTTAAGATGATTTTACTCTATGAACCCATGATTGCTCTAAATTCCTAAATTTGGACTTATGAAGTGGGTTTATTGATTATGAATGAATGATGATAGATTTATGTGTAGATTGATTTAGATTATTGATTTGTATCATTATATATGTCTAGTTATGGTGAATTGTTGATGAATTGAGGATTTGTGATCATAACCTTGAAAGGGCAAGCTTGACCTAATTTTCATGTTAATGTAGAATTGTTCTTAAATTGTTGATCCGCTTGAAAGGTGGAGGTGTTTACTTACTTTGTATATTGATCCACTCAAAAGGTGGAGGTGTTTAGTTACTATGTACATTGTGAACATGGCCTTGAAGGCATAGTTTGATGAATTGAAGTATTATTATGTTATTGTATATATTAATGTATAATGTGAAGAATTTCCATGTGACTCAATGATAGAATGATGAACATGTATTCAATGTATTAGTGTTAATATTGAAAGGCTATTTTCTCAATTTAGCACTCATGAATGATAATGATGAATGAGAAAGGTTTCTATAATGTGAATGATTGAATCCAAAATTGGTAGGCTTATGCATCCTTTTTCTAAATTGATGAATGTGTCTTGACTTGATGAATATGAATCGATGGGCTACGACATTCCTTTCATATATGAGTGATGAATGTGTCTTGACTTGATGACTATGAATTGATAGGCTTTATGCATTCTTTTCATAAATGATCTAATGTAATGAAGACTCTAGAATCGATAGGCTAGTGGCATTCCTTTCTTAATGAGTCAATGTACCATGAATCGATAGACTATTGGCATTCCTTTCATGAGTATAAGAATGTAATGAGGGACCATGAATTGATAGGCTTATAGCATTTCTTTCATGTGGACCCTAGAGCTATCCTTGAATGTACCATGGATCGATATGCTTATAGCACTCCTTCCTTGGTAATAATGTATCATGGGTGGATAGACTATGGAATTCCTCCCTAATACACTAATGTAATGTGAATGAAATACTCTGAGGGAATGTAGGCTAAGCACCGAGTGGATATGGTAAGATGGAAACTCTCCCAATGTTAGGCAAAGGTTCCAATGAACATCTTCCTATCCCATAACTATGTGCCCACATAGGATATTAGCCAGTGGATTCAATGTGCATCTAAGCTAATACTACTTCTTTACGGTGTGGGGAAGACACCAGATTCCATATCTAGCTTACATGGTCTATGTTGGTTAAACGTTTATTCCCATCACGTGAGATGTGCATTGTAGTTTCTTGAGAAGCTCTATGAAGTGTGGGTAGTAGTATGGGATTCTATCCATACATGGCACGAGTAGGCTTCAAGAGGGTTATAGCCAGTTCTCTAAGTATTAATGACTATTGTTGAATGTCCTCCTAGGAAGAAGTTATTGAGATTGTTGGTCTAATGATGTTATTGATGAATGTTGACTTATTGTCTAAATGAAATGATGAATGAGTAGCTTATATGGATGAAATGAGATACTTAGCATGTTATGTATAAATATAAAGGTTCTTCTCTAGTGTAGCCTTGAGGAATACCTAGGTGTGGTATGAAGAGGTAGTATGGGCTGCCACTTCATGTCTTAATTAGGTGTGTCTTAGGGTAACTTCAAATGGAGGTACTAAGATCATGAAATTACTTACTTGACGAATATGTGTATGTGTTGTATGTTGGTACTGGTTGAGCATGATTACTTGAAATGTGAAGCATGATAAATGGTAAGTTCACTTTTTGTGACCTTAAGGTGGTGCCTTGGTGTGGACGGTAGTATGGGAAGCTATCCATACATTGCACAAGGTATAGCTTGAGGGTTACTTGAGGTGGAGGCTCCAAGTGAAGGTAAGGATTTATATGTGACTTTGTTCATATGTGAATTATGTGACTTTGTATGTTGGTTGCTACTTATATTATGCCTCTTGTATCAATGTTCATGAAGTTTTACAAAAATGGCATAAAAGCATGAATTTCAACTCAAATGTCCCTTTTCAAGCATGTTTTTGCATGGCCATCATACTTACTACATCTAATGTGCTAACCCCATTCTTTTCCATTTTAACCAAAGTGTCGGCTTTGGAGATGTTGGTGCTCTATGCTTGAAGGATAGGTTTCTAAGGTTCTTGAAGATGAAGACTTGGTGAGTCCTCATAGTTTCGTGGAAAAAATCCATTATGTTTCTTTTATGTCTTTTATTTTTATTAAAGCTTTTTGTATGGGATAAGTCCCAATGTTGTGTTCAAAGTATTAGATGGTTTGAGACATAGTGTATAAAGTCTAGAAAGTCTTCCGCTTGCTACTTAATGAAAATGTCTTCGATTGTAGAGAAAGTTTTTAATTCTTCTCTATTTTCAAGTATCTTATGCGTTGAATGAGCTATGAGGCTTATATTAGACCCCTTTGGGGTCAAGTACACCTGGTTATCACTAAGGGGTGCTTTTGGGTCGTGACACCTGCAGAGACATCTTTACCTACTCCGGCCTCCGGGCCTTCAAGTACTTCTGTCCCTTCTACTTCTTACAGTTTTCGGGTACCTCCATCTTGTCCCATCCAACCAAGATTACGTAGGAGATGATCTTAAGATGGGGCATCTGGCCCATTCAGCGAATGTGAGGGCGACCATACTAGAGAGATATGTTCCTTGGATGATTGAGGCCGCTATTTTGGCTGCACTGACTCCCCCTTCAGACTTCTATTGACACTCTCACCACAAGTGTTGAGGCTTGTGAGAGAAGGCAAAAAGAGACCTCCGAGATGACAACTTTGAAAGCCGAGGTGGCATATTTGAGAAAGGGCATAGACAATCTAATGTCTACTAACTTCATTTCTTTGTTGAAGGCTGTAGATGATTTGGACGCTCCTAAGACTTCAAGGATTCCTCCGGTTACTACCGAAGACATGCATAGGGATGATGCAGTAGTTGATGAGTCGGATGCTGAGACCAACGAGAAGCAGATAAAGATACGGGAGGAGAGCATGTATGGGGACTTGCTAGATCTTAAAGAGACGATTATGTAGTTGATGATCTAGACATCGCTGACCGAGACGTCCATGGAAGCTCCTTGTGGGTGTGGTATTACTGTTCCTTCTCACGAGACTTCGGGTACTGAGGCCCATGTCCAAACTGATGCACTGGGCATTGATGCCCAGCAGATAAAGCAACGGTGTAGACAGTATCCCTTCTTTACCTCCCTGTATGTCTTACTTTATTTTAACTTTTGGATATTTTTTTTGCATTTGAGGAAAAATAACTTTATTTGTGGTGGGATAAAGTCCACCTTTTGTGAATATTGATGTTTTTTATATATATTTGGGTTTTTGAGCTAAAATTGTGTGTACACTGCTTTTTGTGGAAGGTTTGAGCATGTGGCTCCATGTTTTTAATTATAAATGAGTTTTGACCCTTCAGAAAAATTTTGCCACCTCTTGTTTTTGTTGAATGTGTCTGTTCTTTTGCAAATTTGAGCATCAGTTTTGATTAATATCGATGACTTGAATAGTGCTCATGATCAAACAAAAATGAATGTGTGGGCTACAATGAGGCCAAATGAAGTTGCATAGATAATATGTGAACTCTTTGCAACTCGTTGTGACTAGCCAAGTATCGAATTAAGTCTCTTGTGATAAACATTGCACACTAGCGAAAGTGTGGAGTCTTGTTTGACTTTGGTGTCAATGCCTTGTGTGATGAGCTTACCATGAACCATGCGTGATAACACCTAGAATTTACCCTGTAGGTCCGGTTGACTGCATGATGTGAACTCTTGAGATGATCATAGGCAACTTTAAAGAGTGTGAAACAATTCGACATTATACCACTTTTTGTGACCTACCTTGTGAGTGTGTGAACCCCACTTGAATACCCTTTGAGCCTTAACCTTTTGTTGGAAGAAACTTGATGACATTGTGACCTTTTATTGATCCATACACATAATCTTTATGATTTGTGGTTTTTTTGAATAGCCAACTTAGGCCAAAAACATAAGTTGGGAGTTTGGTGAAAAGAGAAGGTAAATCAAGGAGTGCAAGAATAATTCCATATTTGGACCTTTGTAAAGACAAAATTAATCTTACCCAGTTGATGGAAACACAATTTGGTAATGATTTCTATCATTTTATGATGTCTAGCTAAGACCCCAATTCTTGGGATGTGATTATGTGATTATCGGTTGATTCAGTTTATGGGTATTGCTAATTGTTAGGTTAAATGTTGTTTAGAATAGATTCCAATCATTAATTGTTGTTTAATTTATGAATTGTAGTTGCAAATACAGTTCTACCTTTGTGTTTTTGGCGTACTCGAGAGAGAGCTTTTAAAACCAAGATTATTGATTGATGGTCTGTAGGTATTGGGTTGTCATGCGTTCAGCTCGAGATAGTGAATCCTAAACCCTTTTCCACTTATTCAGATAGAGAGAGTGAATGGACTAAGGCATAGGTTGTTCTCATTTTGCATGCTTGTTGATGTTCAAGAGAAATCAACTTGATTCGGGGTAAATTGTTTGAGAGAAAGTTTACCTCCTCTATAATCTAGCTTATTCACTAATTTACATCTATTTTCTGACAGTTGCAATTACACATTTGTCTATATTAGCCTATAATTGAATCGCATACCAAGAACCCGTCTCGTTATTATCATTTTCATATTATTTTGCTGCTGTTGTAGTTTATAATTAAAACCAAAACCCCTTTATTTGACATTCATTTCACCCCCTGATTTGAAGTATGTTTGTATTCGTAAATGTCTATTCTTATGGCTGATTTGAGCACATTCATACTTTCCTGTGGGATTCAACCCCAACTCATTTAGTTGGGTTATATACTGACTAACAATCGTCGACAGTTAGAACTGGATTAACTGTCTTTGATAGCGTTATTCAATCAAAATGGCACTGCTGCTGAGGAGTGGTGTTGGTTAAGATTCTTTAGTTAAGTTGAATTTTGTTCTTTTTAGTTATAGTTGAATCTACTTACTTTTAGTTTTGGTTTTTCTTGTGGTTGTGTTTTGAGTAGAGGAAATAAGTATATCTTGTAGCAATGGTGACCAAATAGACCACCCTCTTTTGAGATCGATGATTCTCAGGGATGACATCCTATCTTTCAATCAATTGGGGGTTGAGACTATGCATGAGTTGTGGCTAAGATTTAAGGTACTATTGCAGCAGTTCCCAACTCATGGAATCAAGATAAGATGCTACTGGAATGCTTTTATAGAGGTCTTGGTCCTGAAAATAGAAGGGTGGTTGATCAACTCTTTTCAGGTTGTTTGATACAACAACCGTATGAAACAGCAGCCCAACTCCTTGATTGCATGACTGAGACCAACAAGAAGACAAAAAAGGACCAAGACTTGTCCAAACTGATGGGTTAGTTGAATCTCTTAAAAAAGGTCATGGAGCTTAAAGTGATGTACCAAAGAAAATATAGGTACATTCCCCCTCACGAGAGTCGAAGGACAAAGAAGCATGAGGGTAGACAGATAGAAAAGGTACTCTTACTGATTCATCGTAAAGTCGAATAACACAAAAGAGTGTTGATAGGGATAAGAGAAAATGTCTCAATGTTGAGCTAGAGGACAACCTCGCATTCCATGTTCATTTAGCTACTAGAGAATCAAATGGGTCAGATGTTGTCTTGTCTCAACCCAAAACATAGAAAAGGGTTGCGAAGTGACACTGAGGCAAACCCCCAAAATGAAAGTTGAGTGGGGAGTTGAGTCGTGCCACAATGTTAACTAAGGCGCTTCTTGGAAGGCAACCCTAGTTTTACTGCTTTCGTTTTGATTTAGAAATAATTATGTGTTAATTTTGCAGGTTAAAGTGCAGAATGTGTTCGAAAAGTGCAGGTTGGCGAGCTAAATGTCCAGTCAACGACTCATCGAGTAGGTCAGCGAGCCCAATTTGGACTATCGTTGAACTATAGAAATTATAAGGTTGGAGTTTATAAAACTCGGCGAGCCCGAGAGCAAATCAGTTTGTCGCAGAACAAGTTTTTGTTCACGATTTAGTCTACCGTTTGGACCCCCACATTAAATGGAGGTCCTATAAAACTCAACGAGGTAAATACCCACTTGGCATGTCGCCGAGTAGGTCGGCGAGCAAAACTAATGTTACCGAATGGGCGAGAACTGGGCAATTTTAAAGGCCAAAAGTTTAAACTTTCAAACTCTTTCATCTTCCCTCAGTTTTTAACTTCCCAAACTCATACCTGCACTATATTTTCCCATATTTTTGCATTTTTACCACTTTTTAGTCGTCGATTGTGTAATCGGAGCTAGATTTCTTTGCCGCCTAGCTTTTTAAAATTTATATTAGGCATAAAAGGTTGATTTTCTGAACCCCGAACTTGTAATTACTAATTTTTACTCATTTGCAATTGTTCTTATCTTACTGATGTATGCTGGACCTCTCTGATCTGTAACTGTGTGCTTATGTGCCTGTTTTAATTTTGAATATCACGCCTAAATTGCCTGTATTGTTAATTTCCTGAATTTTGTTCTTAAAATTGAGAAAAAACTAGTTGGGTTGTGTTTTGTTGTTGTTGGGTCTAGTAGGGTGAATTCTAAGTAGCTCACATTTTTGCCAAATGACATGCTTTACCCAATGATAGAGCGATTGACGCCATTCTTAAGGGCTTAAGTCGTCAAATGGCCAAATTTGGAAAAATCGGGAGAAGTTTGAGTGTCCTGGGGGCATGGATGTAATGGGTCTTAGTCTAATTGAGTTTGTGTATGCTTTGATTTTGTTTTTGGGGGCTGCAGGGTTGAATTTGGAAGATGGGGTTGAAAGTAGGCACGTTGGGCAGTTTGGCGAGCTGGGTCGAGCTCCCTTATGAGTCCACAAATTGGACTCATTTATGGCTATATTTTAATAGAAATTGTGTCCTCAAATGCTTATTTTATCTCAATATCAAATGAAAACCCTTAAGTTTATGGTATTTGAAGTTAGAAAGAAAGAATGGACACTACGTCACAAAAAGGAACAAAAAGGCTGAAAAGAACGAAGAAATGAAATGCTAAGGATCACCAAGTCCACTTGACGAGTTGCCAAAGGGTCTTACTTCACCTTTTATTCCAGTGCGCTGAGCTCTAAAAGAATGGATCAAGTCGGTGAAAAAAGGAAGCAGTCAGCGCATCACCGAGAAGTTTCGCGAAGCAGTACCAAGTCACCCAATGACCCAAAGCATGACAATGCTGAAGGATGGTGCAAGACGGCGATGAACTACACCAAATGGTGAATCACCGAGTTGATTGGCGATTTCGACTAATGGCGCCGAATGATCTGCTGCAGCACAAATTCTGAAAACTATAAATTGTAGTTGGAGTTATAGGTTTAGAAGTCGAACAATTATTATAATTTTCATATAGAGCCGCTGCCAGGGAGTGGTGTTACTTGAAAATTCTTAGATTAGTAGAATTTTTGTTCTTCTTAGTTGTAATTTTACTAACTTAATTTTTAGTTTAGTTTTTTTTTTCTTTTTTTGCTGTGTGAATATTTCAGAAAGCATGAGCGTTAATGGTAGCAACGGTAGCCAGGTAGGCCACCAAGGCGACATCAAAAATCTAAATGATGTCCAAGAGCCCAACATCAATGGCCCCTATCTCATAGGAGGTGTTGGAGCCATCCGTTTACCCCCCAGCCTAGGGAAATGCTATGTTCCACATAACGAGCACCATGTTGCAACTCTTGCAACAAAAGGGAATTTTCAGCGGACTGGCTCATGTGGATCCTGACGAGCAACTTTGAAACTTTGTAGACGTGTGCGGATCATTCTCGTTTGAAAACATCTCTCAAAAGTCTCTTCGTTTGAGGCTATTCCCATCATTGATGGGAGAGGCATGCAAGTGGCTAGCAGAGCTACCACGTGAATCAATCACTTCTTGGGAGGAGTTGGTAACCGCATTTCAGGTGTGATTTTTCCCTCCCTCAAATATGATATCACTTCGGGATAGCATCCAGAGCTTTAAACGTCTAAGAGGAGAGCCTCTGCACGAAACTTGGCTAAGGTTCAAAAATTTGGTGCTGCAATGCCCAACCCACGGTTTGCCCGACAACATGCTACTTCAATACTTTTATCGGAGTTTGGATTAGATAAACAAAGGTGTCGCTGACCAACTCTCACCTGGAGGCTTAATGAAGCAGCCATATGCAGTAGCACCCCAACTTTTAGATGGCATGAAACCATCAACAGAGTGTGGTACACTTGCAAGGACTAAGTATCCCCTCTCACATTTAATCTATCTAAGGAGCATATTGAAAAAGAAAATGAGAGAGACTAAAACATGGCTAAAATCATGACACAGCTTGACGTTCTATCCAAAAATGTCATAGGGGCTAGTGGCCATAGTATCAATGTTGTGGGGGTCGGGTGTGCATATCTTGAAGAGATAAAATTTCAAGCCCTATTTAACGAGGAGGTAAATTTTATAGCAAATCAAAGCAGGGGCTATCGCTCAAACTACATAAGGCAGAGTGGTAACCATGGCTGCACTAGAGACGAAGGCTGGAAGGATAGAGATCGTGAATGGAAGGATCGAAATCCAAACTGGAAACCATGGCTATCGTTCAAACTACGTAAGGCAGGGTGGTAACCATGGCTGCACTAGAGACGAAGGCTGGAAGGATAGAGATCGTGAATGGAAGGATCGAAATCCAAACTGGAAAGATGGAGAGAAGGATAGATATGTGCCTCCCCATGAATGCCAGAAGCCCAAGGATTCAGAAGGTGGTAGATCTGAGGATATTCTCCCGCATATCCTCAACAAAGTTGAAGGGTCAAACAAAATGTTGAAAGCCATGAAAGAAGATGTTTCTATGCTTAGCCAGACCGTCACCTCCCATTCTATCTCAATCAAACAGTTGGAGACCCAGATGTGTCATATCTCATCTCACATCAATTTGAGACAGCAAGGGATTTTTTACTAGTGATACTATGGCTAACCCCAAGAGTGAGGTTTGAAGGTGGACTTGCGTTGTGCCGCGACGTTAACTAAGGCGTTGTTTGGGAGGCAACCCACAACCCCTTGGTTTTTTTTAATCTCTTGGTAAAATAATGGTGTGTTGTTTGTACATGATAAAGTATGAGAAGTGTTCGAAAACATGAAGGATGGCAAGCAATTGATCCAATCGACGAGTCACCAAAAGGGTCGGCGAATCTTACCTTATCTGCCGTTTGACTCAAGACATCGTCAACATTGGAGTTTGTAAAACTCAGCGAGCTTTGGAAATTATTGGCGAATTGCTGACCATGTTAGCGATCATGATGGAAATCGCCGTTTGGCCCCCCTGTAAACCTGAGGTTCTGTAAATTTTGGCGAAGAAACTAAATAGTCAGCATTCCACCGAGTGTGTAGGCGAGCTTGACTAATATCACCGAGTGGGCGAAAACTGGATGGTTTTTGCAAACCAAAGGTTTAAAAATTTCAACTTCAATCACTTTCCCTCACTTTTTATCTGTCCAAACTCACACCTGCACTCTAGTTTCTATATTCATGCATTTCTAGAGTATTTTTAGTGTCAAATTTTGCTACGAATTAGATAACATTGCTTCCTAGCATCTCAATATCTATTTGATCAGCATAAAAGGTTGGTACTTCAAACTCCTTGTTCCTTTCCTCGAAAGTTGTACTCAAATGAAATGTCATTTCTTTAATGATGTGTGATAGACCTCTTAGGTAGGATTAAAATATTTGCTTGCCTATTAGGTTTGCAAATTTTGCCCGTACTAAGCTAAATAGTTAATTCCAGAAGGTTGTCCTTTAAATTGGATGCAAATCATGGGTTGAGCATGATTGTTGTTGGGTCTAAGCCTAATTTGAGTTTTGCATGTCTTTATTTTGTTTCTAGGGGTTACAAGGTTAAATTCAGGAAGTTGGGTCAAAAGCAGGCACGTTGGGTCATTTGGCGCCGATTCACCTTAAATCTCCATCTCGCCTTTAATACAATGCAATATATGATGTTTAATTCTGTAACTTTTGGGGAGAAGTCTTTGATTGCCAAAAGCATTTGGTGACTCACCGAAAGGCTTCTGGTTCGCCCTTTGTCTCCACCCTTGTATTCTCTATGCATTGCACTCGGCGAACCGCCAAAGTAGTTGTGCGCTTCACCAACTGGTTCAGCAAAATGATTTTGCAATTGAACTTCCTGGCTTTTGTCTGAATACTTTCTAATTTTTTCTCAAAGCTTTGCAGAAATGGCTAGACCAAAAGTAGCTGGAAGAGATATGTCACCCCGACAAACAAGAGCGAAAAAATCCAGGAAAGATACAAAGAAAACAAATACTACCAAAATGGATAATGAGGGTAGGAAGCTTAGTGCCAGCAAGAGAACAAATCCTCGAGACCCCACTACTCCCTCATGGAGATGTGGATTCTTCACAACGATCCACTCTTTTCTGGCAGCTCATAATTTGGACAGTCTAAGTAAGTCAATTGTCGTTGTTCCCCTAAGGCGACTTCGGGCACTGATGCCTAGATTCAGAGTGACACATCGGGCACTGATGCCCAGACAAATGGAGCAACTACTTAGACAGGATCCCCTTTTTACCTCCCTCTCTATCTTTCTTTATTTTACATTCTAGATACTTTTATTTGCATTTGAGGGCAAATGCTTTTGTTTGTGGTGGGGTGAGGCACACACCTTTTGTGTGCTACTTTTGTTGGTGTTTTGTGTATATATTTGGGTTGTTCTGCTTTAAAAATTATGTTTTATCTGTTTTTGTGGATGTTTGAGCTTGTGGATCCTTTTATTCTATATTGCAAAATGATTTTAACTCGTCTGAAAATTTTTGCCACCTCTTGTGTGATGAATGTGGTTGTTCTTTTGCAAAATTTAAGTCTCGGTCTCGATCAATACCAATGAATTAAATAGTGCTTACAATCGAACAAACATGAATGTATGACTATGATAAGGCCAAATGAAGTTGCATAGACAATGTGAACTCTTTGCATCTCGTTGTAATTGGCCATTTATCAAATCGATTCTCTTGTGATGACCATTGCACACTAGCAAAAGTGTGTAGTCTTGTTTGACTTAAGTGTCGATGCCTTGTGTTATAAGTTTACCTGGAACCATGTATGACAAAACCTAGAATTTTCCATGTTGGTCCGGTTGACTAAGTAAGACTTTCTCTTCATATGATCTTAGGCAACTTTAAAGAGTGTGAACCAATTTGACATATACCCCTATGTGGCCTACCATTTGAGCATGTGTGAACCTCTGTTGAACACTCTTTGTGCCTTACCCTTCTTTGGAAGACACTTGATGAAAACTAGACCTTTCTTAATCCATTACCTATAATCCTCTTGAATTGTGGTTAGTTGAATAGCCAACTTAAGCCAAAAGCCTAAGTTGGATGTGTGGTGAAAAGATAAGGGCAAGTCAAGAAGTGCAAGGAAAGTATCCTCTTACCCATGGTTTTAAGAAAAATGGAACCTCTCCATATAAAAAAAAAAAGAGAGAAAAGAGAAAGAAAAAGAAAAATAATGAAAAAGAAATTTGTGGAATAAAGTACAAAAGAGATGGGGTTCCCAAACAATCTAGGAAAAGTGAATAATAGGATGACTTATAAGCACTAATGAAAATGATGAAGGAAAAATAAAGAAAGTGTTGAGATCACCACATTTTATGAGGATAAAAGTCACTGAGCTTAATTGGCCATACTTGTACACTCAGTCCCATTACAAGCCTTGTTAAGACCTTTGTGATCTTGAGAAAGTCGAAACAAATGTTGATTGGAAAATGCAGGCAAACCTATGGGTGAAAGCATGCATTGTGTTCCTCTTTGTGAGTGTGAGTATTGTATCTGATTCCTGAACTTTAAATTGATTATACCTTTGTGTGGGAAAATGGAATCATCATTTGTGTGAGGGCATTCGAATTCTTTTGTTGAGATTGAACTTCCATTTGAAGCAAGTTTGCGTGCTTGAGAATCTTGGGTAATGGTGTGTCACAACTTGAATCTTTGAGTACACAATTGATTTTTGCATAAGTAAATTGAGTCTTGTTGTGTGCATTCATGATTGATTCTTGTGTATCACTGTTTGAGACACCCTTTCTGAACGGTTGAACTTGAGTTTGCTTGAGGACAAGCAAAAGTTTAAGTTGGGGTTGTTGATGAGTCCACAAATTGGACTCATTTAGGTCTATATTTAATAGAAATTTTGTCCTCAAACGCTTATTTTATCGTAATATCTAATGAAAACATTTAAGTTTTAGCTATTTGAAGTTAGAAGTAAAGCATGGACACTACGTCGCAAAAAGGAATGAAAAGGCTAAAAAGAACGAAGAAATGAAGGCCTAAGCATCGCCAAGTCCACTTGGTGAGTCGCCAAAGGGTCTTACTTTGCCTTTTGTTCCAGTGTGCTGAGACCTGAATAAAAGGATCAAGTCGGAGGAAAAAAGGAGCAATCGGTGGATCACCGAGAAGTTTCGCAAAGCAGTACCATGTCACCCAATGAACCAGAGCACAACAATGCTGAAGGATGGTTCAAGACAGCGATGAACTACACCAAAAGGCAAATCGCCGAGTTGATCAGTAATTCCAACTAACGGCGTTGAATGATCCGCTGTAGCACAAATCAATGAAAACTATAAATACTAGTTAGAGTTATAGTTTTAGGAGTCGAACAATTATTATAATTTTCATATAGAATAGTACTTTTTAATATTTTCGCTCTACAATTGAGAGGGTTTTGAAGACTTGAAGTTCCAAAGGGTTTCATCTTCAAGATTTGGATTAAAGTCTCTTGGATTCTTCAATTTTGGCATGTATCAAGACTTTAATCTTCATACCCAGTTGAATGCAAGCTCAATTTGGTATAAAATTCTATTTCTTATTCATGTGTGGCTAAAACCCCCAATTCTTAGGGTGTGATTTAGCGAATATGGGTTAAGATAATTGTTAGGTCTTGCTTGGTGATAGTCTATTTGTAGTTTAAATGTGATTTTATTTAGTTGTTGTGGATGAATTTAATGAATTTATAGTTTGCAAATACAAGTTTATTTATGTGTTTTCGTCTTGATTGAGAGAGTGGTCGTAAAACTAAGACCACTAGATTGATGGCCAGTGTGAGTGGGTCGACATGACGTTCAGCTCGAGAGAGTGAACCCTAGTCCCATGTCCACACACTCAGCTCGAGAGAATGAGAGGGTTAAGGCGTAGGTTGATCTTCATACGGCAAGTGGGCGTTCGAGAGGAACACATTTGAAATGGGGTACATTGCTCGAGAGAGAGCTTATCCCCCTTAAAGTTTAGCCTAGTCACAATTATTCTATGAATCTTCTATCGAAGGCATGTACCAAATAATCTAGCTTAACCTGTATTCCCGTCAGATCCCAAGGATCCCTTCTCATTACTTAGAAATCCTTTGCTTATTTTGTTGTTTTTACTTACTAGTGATAAAACCCCCCATTTTTAATTGACACTCTTGTGTCCCCTTTTAATTTACAATGCTTTAGCTATGACTAGTTAGAACTAAATTTTATCTTTCTATTAATTCTCAAAATCACTCCATTGGGAACGATCCCAACCCTTGGTTGGATTACTAAACTATTGTATGATCGTAGACATTTCCATTGAAAGTTGTGTCTTGATTACACAAACATCACCGAACCACTCGGCGGTTCGCTGAATCCCCTTTGATCGCCTTTAATTTCAAGCAATATTAAGTTGGGTACTCCAACATTCAGTGAGAAGCCTGAGTTCGCCGGATGCACTCGACAACTCACCAAAAGTCTTTCTTGATCGCCCATTCTGCCCCCCTAACCCATAAAATACACTGTAACTTTTGACAAAATTGTCCTTGCTATTTGAATGTTATCAGTGATTCTCCGAAATGCCAATCCCATAGCCGACATGCCAAGTTTTCTAAGAATATTTTAACAAATCCTTTTGACAAACCCGACCAGCTCGCCAAAGTGATTTGGCGACTCACCGATCAGTTCAGCGAGTCTGTCTGGAACTATTTTTCTACACATTTGCTTGAACTATTTCTTCCTTTCTATAATCTGTTTATAGATATGGCTAAACCAAAAGTGACTGGTAGAGAAATCCCACCCCGCAAGAAGGCCAAGGGAATCAAAATCAACGAGGATGCAGCTGCATCCAAGGCTAAGGCTTCCAAACTTCCCACCATAGGTGGGAAGGGAAAAGTAAAAGGAAAATCACCTGAACCTGCATCACCGGAGGCTAGCTCTGATAGAGAAGGGATCTATGCCACTCACCTCACAACTTTTGAGAGTAAGGGTGAGCACCAAGATCTTTGGGCTACCAATTCTGAGCCTGAGAATGATGAGCTACTAGCGGCCCAAAGGGCGGAGCTGCGTTCCAAGAGGATGAATGATCCGTCTAGGATCAGGAGCCCCCCAGGCCACCACTATTCCTTCTTCTCTAGCACAAGTTGTGGTCCTCGCACCACTGATGTAAGGTCCTCCTCCCCCGGTCTATGAACATACTGAAGACTGAGGGGTTGAAGACCACCATAGAGGAAAAGAAGTTGTCCACTGATGGAGTCATTGGCAGATATCCAGAGATCATGAGTTGCCTAAGGTCGCACAAGTTCCAGTTGTTCACTCGACGCTGAGGTCCTTATGTTCCAAATTTGGTCCGGGAGTTCTACAATTCCTACAAAGCCCAGGTACCACAAGGAAAGAAGTCGGTAGTAAAATTCAAGTCGGTTTGGCTATGTGGTTGTCAGGGGTAAAAAGGTGCAGTGTGATTATGCTGCCATTAATTCAGTCCTAGAATGGTCAACGAGACTTGAGGATTACTATCAATACAAGATCAGGACAAAAACACTAGAAAACATAAAGAAGAGGTTGGCTCCTCTGATATCAGATGGTACTCCCAAGTGGCTCCAGGTTGGAGCACCTATTAAGAAGAAAGACCTAAATATAGCAGCAAGGTTTTGGTTTGGCTTCATCAGCATTACCATCATGCCATCCCAGAATGAGTTGATTCTCCACCACGCCGAAGCAGTCTGCCTTGGGTGCATCATTGATGGGACACGGCTGAACCTGGGGATGATTATCGCATAGGAGATGCTTATGAGGACCAAGCAGAGACAAACGTCTCTTCCATTCCTAGTGTTGATTACCAAGCTGTGCAGACAAGCTCAAGTGCCTAGAGATGAGAATAAGGATGTGGAAGTGATTCCCACATCTTCTACCAACATCCGGAGGATTGAGGCGAAGTACTTGAAAGATGAAGCTAAGAAGAAGAAGGCAGCCGAATAGACACATCCCCGATTGTTGATGTTCAGATACTACCTGCAGATGCAGTATTGCCTACTCTGGCCCCTGGGCATTCAAGTATATCTAGCACTGCCCCTTTCCATGATGCCTAGTTCCTCTGCAGCTCCTTTGCCTCCCAAGTCTACTGTTGTTGGCGCTGCCCGACCTCCACTCACCCAAGCTGCACTACTACGAATAGGGAAACTAGCCTATTATGTTACTAGACGCTCCTCCAGACTTGCAGCCACCATTCCTGGCATTATCGAGAGGGCCCTTGTCGATGTTGTGACATCTCTAAATTCTACTATTGATGTACTTGCGGCACGTATAGCGATGTGTGATAAAGGCCAAGGGGCCACTGAGGACGTGACAGCTTTAAAGGTCGTCATTGCTGAGCTGAGGAGAGATGTGGACCAGCTGAAATCCACGGACATGTCAATGATTTTCAAGAAAGTAGATATCCCTAATATGCCAGTTGATCCAGATGTGCCTCCGTCTACCACCATAGATAAGATTCGAGTTGGTAAGGTGGCCGCTGCTGAGTTTGAGGCTAAAACTAATGAGGAGCAGCTGCATATTGATAAGGAGGCTTCTTCTGAAGGTCTTACGGAGGTTGAGAAGGCCATGGTAGATGCAGCTGTGCAGACCTCTTTGGTAGACACACCCTTGGTTGCCCCTAGTGAAGCTGGCACTATTGATGTGACGCCGGGCACTGATGCCCAAGTTCAAAGTGTTGTACCGAGCACTGATGCCCCACAGATAGAGCAACTGCATAGGCATAACTTCTTTTTACCTCCCTCTCTATTTTCATTTATTGATTTTTGGATGTTTTATTGCTTTTGAGGAAAATTTTCTCTTTGTTTGTAGTGTGGTGAGGTATTTCCATACCTACCTCTTGTGATTATGACTTTGTGTATATATTCGATTTTGTGCTATATATTGTGTTTTGGCACTTTGTTGTGGATATTTGAGCTTATGGCTCCTTGTTTTAATTGAAAATGGTTTTTGGACCCTTCTACGAAAAATTTCCACCCTTTTTGATTATGTTTGAATGTGGTTGTTCTTGTGCAAATTTTAGTATCGGTTCTGATCAATACTGATGACTTGAATGGTGCTCTCAATTGAACAAACATGAATGTGCAGCTACGAAGAGGTTAATTAAAGTTACATAGATAATATGTGAACTTTTTGCATCTCATTGTGACTAGTCGGTTATCAAATTGAGTCTCTTGTGATGAACATTGCACACTAGAAAAAGTGTGGAGTCTTGTTTGACATTGGTGTCAATGCCTTGTGTTAAGCTTACCATGAACCATGTGTGATGACACCTAGAATTTGCCTTATTGGTCCGGTTGACTAAGTGATGCAAGCTCTTGAATTGATCTTAGGCAACAATTTTAAAGAGAAATAATTTGATAATATACCTATTTTGTGGCCTAACTTGTGAGTGTGTGAACTTTGCTTGAGCACCATTTGAGTCTTAGCTTTTTCTTAGAAGAAACTTGATGCATATGCGACATCTCTTTATCCCTTCACCCATAATCCTCATGAAGTGTGGTTTGTTTGAATAGCCAACTTAGGCCAAAAGCCTAAGTTGGGGGTGTGGTGAAAAGAGAAGGTAAATCAAGAAGTGCAAAGAAGTCCCTCTTGACCCGTGGTTTTGAAAAAGATGGAACCCCTCAAAATAAAAGAAAAAAGAAAAAGAAAAGAAGAATGAAAAAGTTGTGGATTAAAGTTGTGAAAGTTGCAAAACAAATGGGGCTTCCGGTATTCCATGGAAAGTGAATAATGAGGTGAATTGTGAGCATGAGTGAGAATGATGAAGAAAAGGAAAGGAAGTGTTGTTCACACCACATTTCATGAGGATAACAACCACTGAGACTAAATGATCATACCTTTACACTCAGCCCTGTTAGAAGCCTTGAAAATATCTTTTTGGTCTTGAGTGGGCTGAAATAAGTGTTGATTAGAAAATAAGGGCAAACCTATGGGTGAAATCATGCATGTGTTCATATTTGTGAGTGTGAGAGTTGTTAGTGATTCCTGAGCTATAAATTATTGAAAAAATTTTGTGTGAATGTGGAATCATCTTTGTGTTAGGGTATTTGAGTACCTTTGTTGAGCTTCAACTTGAATTTAAAGAAAGTATTGTGAACTTGAGAATCATTGACAATGGTGAGTCACAACTTGAACTTTGAGTGCACAATTGATCCTTGCATAAGTAAGTTGAGACTTGTTGTGTGCATTCATGATTGAGTCTTATGTAGCACTGTTTGAGACATCCTTTTTGAACTACTAAACTTGAGCTTTACTTGAGGACAAGCAAAAGTTTAAGTTGGGGTGTTGATGATTCTGAGATTTGGACTCATTTAGGGCTTTAATTGTATAGGTTTAGTTCTCAAATGCTTATTTTGTGCAAATAACTGATGTAAAATCCTTGATTTCCAGGAATTTGGATTTAGGAACAAAGCAAGTACATTAATTTTAAAAAGGAATGAAGTGGGCTAAAAGAAGGAAGAAAAGAGAGTTTGGTGATCACCATGTCCATTTGGCAAGTTATCGAGTGGCTATTTGACCACCTAAAGTTCCAGTGTGCCAAGCCCTGAATGAGAAAGTCAAGTCGGAGAGAGAAAGGAGCATTCAGCAAATCGCCGAGAGGTTCTGCGATACAGTGTTGGATCGCCCAAAGTTACAGCCCCTAAGGATGCTGAAGGCCAAAACAAAAAGGCGATAGAATTGAACAAATGGCGGATCGGCGAGTTGATCGGCGAGCCCGACTTTCTGCGTTGAATGGCCCTTCGCAGCATATTCTTGGCGACTATATGTATGTCTTTGAACATTTAGTTTGGAGAGTTTTTTCATTTTTATGCTTTTGATGAATGAACAAGTTTTTAACACTGAATTCTGAGTATTGAGACAAGTTTTCCTTCGCTTTGAAGAATTGAGGTTTTTCACTTTTGAGAAATTGGAAGTGAATCTTTGAGATTCTTCAATTTGGACCTTTGTAAAGATGAAATTAATCTTACCCAATTGATGGAAACACAATTGGCAACAATATCTATCTTTTTATGATGTATAGCTAAAACCCCAATTCTTGGAGTGTGATTATGTGATTATGGGTTGATTTAGTTTATCGGTATTGCTAATAGTTAGGTTAAATTCTATTTAGAAGTGATTTCAATCATTAATTATGGTTTAATTTAAGAATTGTAGTTGCAAATGCAGTTCTACCTTTGTCTTTTTGGCGTACTCGAGAGAGAGCTTTTAAAACCAAGATTATTGATTGATGGTCTGTGGGTATTGGGTTGTCATGCGTTCAGCTCGAGATAGTGAATCCTAAACCCTTTTCCACTTATTCAGATCGAGAGAGTGAATGGACTAAGGCATAGGTTGTTCTCATTTTGCATGCTTGTTGATGTTCGAGAGAAATCAACTTGATTCGGGGTAAATTGTTTGAGAGAATGTTTACCTCCTCTATAATCTACTTATTCACTAATTTACATATATTTTCTAACAGTTGCAATTACACATTTGTCTAAATTAGCCTATAATTGAATCGTATACCAAGAACCCGTCTCGTTATTGTCATTTTCATATTATTTTGCTGCTGCTGTAGTTTATAAATAAAACCAAAACCCCTTTATTTGACATTCGTGTCACCTCCATATATTTGAAGTATGTTTTTATTGGTAAATGTCTATTCCTATAGCTGATTTGAGAACATTCATAATTTTCTATTGAATCTTAAACACGTACCACTCCCTGTGGGATTCGACCCCAACTCATTAAGTTGGATTATATACTAACTAACGATCGTTGATGCTTAGAACTGGATTAAGTGTCTTTGATAGCGTTATTTAATCAACTATCCCTAGCTCATATCATTAAATGTAAAATCAGTCAGTATCTTATCCTTGGTTCAAACCTATAGAGTAATTTCATCAAGTCCTAACTATTGTTGCTTTCTCAAGCCAAAGTAGTGTTAGAGAGCTCAATCAGTGTTTGGGACAACATATTTTATATTAAAACATCAAGACAACAATAGATCCATGCCGTACAATCAATATTATTATCAACTCATCAATATCCATTTGGGGTTTTACATACGCACACTTTTATTTAAGGGTCTAGATACACATAAAAGATGAATTATAGACAATAACCATGTAGAAAATCTCAATTGCAATCTAATTTGATGAGAAAAACTTAATTCCAAGCTTCGATTGACAAAAATCTTAGGTTTCTTCCTCTACAATCTTGAGAGTTATTCAATGTGACTCTTTCAATATTTTCTACAGTACTAATTTCTCCTTACTCTACCTAATTGGGAAGAATATCATTGTACATAATTTTACAAATCCTAATTTTATAAATCCCTATTTTATCCTTGCGACATTCCAAAGGAAGCATTATTTTCCATAATTGAATTTTTCCCTTTAGGTTGTGCCCTTCAAACTTGCAATGGACCGCCAGGCCGATCTGAAATGGTAAAGTATCAGTCACCTCCTATTAGAGTTGAAACTCGTATTGTTATGCACACATCCCTACTCTTTTCCAAACTTAGTAAATGTTATTTGTGTTGATTCTTGTTGTATTGCTTTATATTTTTGAATCTCAGTTTTTAGCGAAAACCCCTATTTTCATAAATACATACTTATTAAGAATTCAAATTTTAGTTGGTTTCAAATTGTGAAATAAATTAAAGGTGATCCCATCTCCCAATACTTATGGTTTTACCACAACCTCTAAAGTTGGATAATTTATTGCATACAACTACCTATGACAGAAAACTGTGATATTAGTGAGCAATTATTAAAAATGACGCCGTCTTTGGGGATTGATTAACAATTGTATTTTGTTGATTTCTAGATTCAAACTTGTGAACATTTCGATTTTATTTGTTTTTGTGTTGTTTCATTCCAAAGCATGAAAAGATTGACCAAGCGGGTGATGAAGAAAGTGTTGATGGCACATATTTTGCAAATTAATTTTCCACTGAGGAAGCACCCATGGTATTAGATATAGCTAGAGAAATTCGCCTACATCCGTAGGTAGAGAATGTTGTGTTTCAAGGTACTAGTCCAATGCTTCATCTACTACAAATGAAGGGGCTATTAGGAGGAAAAACTATGGAAGATGCAAATCAACACCTGAGAAATTTTGTGGAAGTTAGTATCTGTTTAAAGATGCAAAACTCGAGCAATGGAACTATCTAGCTGAGATTGTTTCCTTTCTCATTGATCAGAGAATTTACCACATGGCCTGGGGAATTACCCTAAGGGTCAATTCACACTTGGGACATGTTAAAGAATGTGTTCCTTGAGAGATTTTATCCACCCAATAAGATGTTGAAATTGAGGTATTATATGAATAGCTTCAAAAAAATTCACAAGAAGATATTCACAAAATATGGCTGAGGTTTAGGAAGAAGGTAACAAAATGTTAAAACCTTGTGTCATCCGATCAAGTTTTACTCTAAATTTTTTATTCCACATTGGATAAGGCAAATCAAGGAGTATTAGTTGGATGTTCCTTCATGAACCTTACCTACCCTCAAGCTATCATCTCTCTTAATTGAATTATAAAAATCAATATGACATGGAATACTTGAGATACACTATAAGGCAATAGTGTTGTTTCCTTAACAATGACAAATGAGATGGCAAAGAAATAGGAGGAATGATATGAACAAATGGTAGATGATGACAAGTATTGACATCCTAACAAAACATTTGAGTGAAGATAAGGTTGCTTATGCCTCATTTGATGAGGATATTAGATTTTTGGTGTATCAAGGTTTGGGTTCTCATCCAGGATACCACATTACCAACCAAGTTCCTTATCATCCTTGAGTAGAAAATACAGGTTTGAGAGAATGAGATGGTCAATGGAGAGACTGTGAGAAAAATTGCATGATCAAGAAAGAGTTGCAGTAAATGATAGGTACAACCATCAGAGTTCAAATCCATATGTACTTCCCCAAAAATTAGATGCTTCTCAAAACCAAACAGATATGACTGACATGACTGGTTCTAAAATTGAAGAGATTTTGATTTGAATGCTTAAAAGAATTGAATCTACGAACAATAGAGTCAAGGAACTCATGAGAGATGTTTTGAATTTGACCCAAACCATTAGGTCTCACTATATTGCAACTAAGCATTCAAAGACCCAAATGAACCATTTATTGGCTCCGATAAATTCAAGAGCCAAAGCACACACCCAATTAACACTCTGCCAAACTAGAGAATGATGGCCATATAATGGAAATAGTCACAAGAAGGGGAAAAGTTCTTGGAGGTGCTAAGGTAATGCCAAAGGAAATTGCTAACAAAAACGTTGATTATAGTAAATCCTAGTGCACCCATCTACATTGTGATTGCTGTAAAATTATCAAAGGAGGATGATGTAAATATCAAAAAGGAGGTTTATCCTCTTAAATTTATGGTTCAAATGAGGAAGAAATGGGGGATAAATATACTAAAGGTAGTAAGCCTAAGTGTCCCCCTCCTTATCCTCAAAGGGTGATGAATAGGAAATAGAACAAATACTCAGCTCAAAATATTATCCCTGAATATTTCATTAATTGAGGCCCTATTGGAAAAGTTGAGGTACTCAAAATTTATGAAGGAGCTTATACAAAGAAAGAGGGTGATAAATGTGAGCACAATTGAAATATGTCATTATTGCAACATTATGATTGCAAGCTTATTGTACATAAAGAAAGAAGATCCATGAACTTTCACCATTTCATGCACTATTGGGTGTATAAATTCAATAAAGCCTTATGTGATTTGGGGGGAAAGTATCAATTTGATGCCTTTGCTAATTTCAAGAAGTTAGGTCTGGGAATCCCAAGCCTACTTATATAAGACTATTGATGGTGGTGTAATAACCCAAAAAATGATAAGTTATACTAGAGCCTAAATGTAAGGGTTAATGTCAAGGGCTAATGTCAAGAGTTAAGGGGTTTAGTTGTTAAACGTTAAACTACATACTAGACCCCTAAGTTTAGAAGACATTCAAAGTTTTGGTTGAGGGAGCAAGGCCTAGATTCAAGCCAAAAAGGGGCAAGCCTAAGCCAAAGGTGCCAAGACTGCTTCAAGCTTGGCAAGACACTGCCCAAGGACTACGGCCACTTTCGCGACTAGTAGTCTTGACCACAGTCCATGAAAGGGCTCGTGAAGGTCCCTTAGGCATGTGTGAGGCATGGTATTAAGTCCAATCCACTACCTAGGAACCACGACCTTCACCATGACTCGTGGTCTTAACCACGGAGCGTGGGAGGACTCGTGGTCTTGCCTTGGCATTGTGGGAGCCTTAGGTGCATAAGACACAATCTAGACACTGCTTACCATCACCATGAGGGTCTTCACGACCCATGGTGGCCAACATGAGTCATAGTTCCACTTGTGGTTGGCATGGTAGTGTGTCCAAGAAGGTGTCAAACCAAGGCACCCCTTCACGAACCACTTCACAACTCATGGTCATGACCACGAGCCGTGGGAAGGCTCGTGGGGTTGCCTTAGCTTTGTGGGATTCATGCATGTTTTAGAAGGCAACTTTCACAAAGACCACGGGCACCACCACGAGCCGTGGTTCCCCAGACAGTCCGTCAAAGTGGACGTGAAGGTCACTTAGGTTCATGGGAGGCAAGGCAACTTTGCCTAGCTACTTCCTCCATGACCACGACTCGTAGTCTTGACCACAGATCGTGGGAGGTCTCGTGGACTTGCCTTATGCCTTTGAGGGCTTGGCAAGATAGAGGAGTGCACTGGTCAAGGGACTACGGCCACCACCACGACCCGTTTGGTTGGGCGTGGTCCCTGACAGGGCTGCCCAAATTGAGGACTTTTATGTAATTTCCTTTTTATTTATTGCTAAGTGGGGTTGATTTTAAATGGTTTATATCACATGTGTGTGTATATATATATATATATATATATATATATATATATATATATATATATATATAGTTCTAAGTCTTTTAACAATTCATTTACTCCTTTTTTCTCCTAAACCCAGATCAAAACAAAAGAAATTCTTCCTTTAAAAAATTCTCTCTCTAAACTCAAGGAAGAAGAAGGTAGCCATTGAAGCTAGGTTGGTGGATTCCAAGGTGTTTCTTCTTCAATTTTCGTGGGGATTCAATAGCAAGATATAGTAGTCTTCATCCTTGTCTAACTTTTCATTCAAGGAGCCAATTTAAAGGTGATTTCAAGTTATCAAAAACCAAGGGTTTTACTTAATCTCATGGGTTCTTTCATCAAATGATTCCAAATGGTTATTAATGACATATTATGATTGTATTAATGTTTAATTGGTGATTTATGACGAAAATACTCTATGAACCCATGAATTCTCTCAATTCCTAAATTGTGCCTCTATGAAGTGGGTTTGATGATTATGAAAGCTTATTAATGGAATATGTTTAAATTGCTTTGGGTTATTGAATTGTATCATTATGTATGCCTTAATTATGATAAATTGAAGGTTTGTTGGTGACTTATGATCATGGCCTTGAAAGGGCAAATTATGACTAGTTTACATTTTGAAGTAGAATTGTGCTTGAGCTATTGATCCACTTGAAATGTGGAGGTATTTAATTACTATGTATGATTTATGATATGAAGTATGTGTGTGTGATCTAAATTAATGTATTATGATCATGTTTAGTATGAATGATGATGATTATGTGAAAGGGTATTCTCACATACACACTCATGAATGACTAATGAATGAAGTTTTCTAAGATAATGTTAATGATGATGGGTTAATTGAAAGGCTATTCTCAATTGTACTCTAATGAATGATAATGACTTGTTGTGAAAGGACTTTCTCACAATAAGGGTATTATTAGGTGAAAGGCTATTCTCATCTTTGAATCTATGAGCTTTCCAATGAATGAATGAATGTTGGGTTTGGGATGGATGCTCATCCGAGAGTTGAGGCGGAGTATCTAGTGACAATCTCTTATCCCACAATAAACTAATGTAATGAATGTAATGTATTTCGTGGGGAATAATGCTAAGCACTGAGTGGATATGGCTTGACATAGGTGCTCATCCCGGAGTTGAGGTGGGTATTTAGTAACAATATCTTGAGATGGATGCTCATCCCTGAGTTGAGGCGAAGTATCTAGTAGCAATCTCCCTATCCTTTAAACTATGTGCCCACACAGGTCTAGCTAGTGGATCCACTTAAGCTAAAAATAATGGTCCTACCTTAGGCAAGTAGGAATCCCTTATCCGGTGAGGGTGACACTGGAATTCCATGAATTGATCACATGGTCTATGTCGGTTAAGGCTTAACCCTAAAAAGAATGTTAATGAACTATGGCTTCTTAAGGATGCGCTACTTAGTGTGGGTGGTTGAATGGGACGCCATCTATTCATAGGACAAGTAGGCTTTGAGAGGGGTCAATGGGTGTTCCTTATTATGTTAATGAAATGAATGGGCTCTTATGATTATGGTAATAAGAATGATGATCTAATGTCTAATGAATGAAGGTGCTCTTAATGTAATAAAGTTAATGAAGAATGTGACTTATGTTTAAATATATTGATGCATGCTATACTTGGATTATATTATGAGTTACTTCCTTGTTATGACTTATTGTATGTGAATGTTCCTTGGCTATGGTGACTTCAAAATAGTACTTAGGGTGAGTAGTATTATGGGATGCTACTTGCTCATTGCACAAGTATGACTTAGAGTTGTCTTAGGTGATGGTCCATATGTGTTAATATGACTTATGAAGTGTTTTGTCTCTTATGTATGATTATGGTCTGAAGATGAAAAGGTTGGATGGTAAGTTAACTTTGGTGACCTTAAGGTGGTACTTGGTGTGGATAGTGGTATGGGATGCTATTCACACATTGCACAAAGTATAGCTTGAGGGTTACTTGAGGTGATGGCTTATGTGAAGGTAATGTATTATATGTTGATTTTGGTTCTAATGTGTATAAGTGACTTGTAAGTTGATTATGTCTTATATTATGCCTCTTATGTTTATGTTCATGAAGTTTTATCAAAATGGCATACAAGCATTATCTTCAAATAAATTTCCCTTTTAAGAATATTTTGCTTGGCTATCAGACTTAATACTTAATTGTGCTAACCCATATTTTCTTCATGTTTTACTACAAGTGTAGTTTCCGGCATATGATTACTTTTCTCTAGTTAAGTGCTTGGATCAAGATCCTTCCAAGGCCAAGTGGTATGTCCTCATAGTTTGAGGAATAGTACTTTAGAAGTTTCTTTTATTTCATGTAATAGACAATGTTAGCCTTTTTGATTGTAAAGGGTCGTGTCCCTACTTTAGTTTTCAAGACTTGTTTTGGATGGCCATGTGAGACTTAGACTTTCATTGTGTTTTTAAATGAAGTTTTTTGATTGTTGGATTTAAAAAAGTTTTAATTCCGCACCATTTATATATATCGAATGTTATGAATGCTAAGAGGCATATACAAGATCCCTTCGTGGTCAAGTACACCATGTCACATCCGGGGTCTAGAATCGGGTCGTGACAAACATGGTAACAGAGCATAAGGTTTTGGAAATTGTTTTTAGGTTGATATCTCACAAGCCACGTCTAGTAGAGTCTTGTTCATCGGTGTGAGTCGTGACACATCTATGAGCGAGAGGCGATTAGATGTTAGAAAGTTACACTTCTTTCATTATTCTTGCAGTCGTGCCTTAGAGTTTAGTTCTATAAGTGTCCTTTTCCTAATCCTTCTCTTGTGCTTATAGGATATGAATACAAGAAGGACACCCTCGAGGAGAGTGGAAGACGAGGTTGTGAATAAGGGAGTTCCTCCCCAAGATCCTCAAGGCCTTCAAGGTGGCCAAGTTCCTCAAGGAAACCAAGTTTCGGTAGATGCTCCAGCCATGACTAATGAAGAGATTAGGACAACTTTTCTAACCTTAGCCCGATCTATGACAGCCTATGTTACTAGAGATGTGGGGCCTAGGGTGAATGCTAATGAGAGTACTATGGGTTCAAGGTTAAGGGATTTCTCTAGGATGAACCCTCCCGAATTTCTAGGTTCCAAAGTAGAAGAAGATCCCCAAAGGTTTGTTGACAAAGTTTGCAAAATACTTAGTGCCAGGGGTGTGTCTTTGAAGGATAAGGAAGAGCTAGCCGCCTACCAACTTAAAAATGTAGCCTAAATTTGCTTTGAGTATTGGAAAGGTGAGAGGCCAAGAGGAGCGGGTCCCATAAATTGGGAGGTATTCAAAGAGGCTTTCCATGATAGGTTTTTCCCCTTAGAGTTAACGGAACAAAAGTTGGTAGAATTCATAAATATTCGTCAAGGGGGTATGAGTGTGAAGGAATATTATCTTAAGTTCACCCAATTATCCAAGTATGCTCCTACCTTAGTGTCAAATTTGAGGCTAGAATGAATAAGTTTGTAAAGGGAGTTTCTGGCCTAGTCAAGGAAGAGTAGCGTACGGCAATGCTCCTTCATGACATGGATATTTTAATGCTCATGGTCTATGCTCAACAAATTTAGGAGTTGAAACTTAGGAAAATGAATAAGGAGACAAAAAGAGATAGACCTGATGAATAAAGTCAACCAAGTTCCAAAATGAGGTTTTATAGCCAAGATTCCTATGGTCAACAATGATAGGGTGTCTAACCCTAAATCCAAAGGAGGGAATGGAAGTGGTTCTTCATTTGAAAGATCTACATGTGCCAAGTGTGGGAAGAAACATTTGGGTAAGTGCCTAGTCGGCACATGTGGGTGCTTTGGGTGTGGAAAGAAGGGTCGTAAGATAAATGATTGCCCAACACTTTCGGCAAAATGGAGAGAGACCAAAAAAGCTTCTCTTAATGGCCTAGATCTTAATGCTCCAAAGTGGAACCGTTTCTATGCTCTTCAAGCTAACAAGGACAAAGGAGCTAATCCGAATGAAGTTACCGGTAAGTGATCGTTCCTTATGATTATGAATGTCTTGTAAAGGTTCTTAAGTTGGTTTTTCATGTAAGCCTTACAAATTTCTCCTAAGTGGGGGATGGTATGTTGAATAGTAGGTGGTGGTGAGTTTTTATATCCTTGTCACTTTCTTCTATTCCTATTCAAGCTTGAGATCAAGAGTTCCTTGTAGCTTGTTTCATGTTTTGGAGTCATGTGAGAATTTGTGTTTCCATGTTCTCCTTATGTTATACATGTTTTAATGGAGTTTATTCTTATATGAGAAAATGAGTTTAAATAATTTTGTTCCTCATATTGATACGCATCTATGATGAGTTGCCTAAATGATTCATAAGTTGACTTGTTGAGCTTGCTTAAATGTGTTCTTGAAAGAGTTGCATAATAGCCTTATGATGCTGTAATGAGCATGATATGAGTTGGAGAAGGAAGTTCCTCCAACGAAATGAGAAATGTTAATGTTTTGGTGAATAATGAGTTGTAGAAGTAGTTCCTACTTTCTTGGATATGTATTGAGCTTGTTGATGTGGAGTTGATGTTCCTCCTATGATTTTGTGCATGTGTATTGATATGTCATGCATGATGGGCTGCTAGTATTGAGTCGTTTACCTCTTAATGTGTCTAAAGTTTCATTCGAGCACGAATGTTCCTAAGTGGGGGATATTGTAACAACCCGGAAAATGATAGGTTAAACTAAAGCCTAAATGTGAGGGTTAATGTCAAGAGTTAAGGGATTTAGTTGTTAAACATTAAACTACATACTAGACCCCTAAGTTTAGAAGACCTTTCAAGGTTTGGTTGAGGGTGAAAGGCCTAGAGTCAAGCCAAAAAGGGGCAAGCCTAAGCCAAAGGCCTAGGCTGCCCTAGCTTGGCAAGACACTACCCAAGGACTACGACCATTTTCATGACCAGTGGTCTTGACCACAGTCTGTGAAAGGGCTCGTGAAGGTCCCTTAGGCATATCTGAGGCATGGCATTGAGACCTAGCCATTACCTAGGAGCCATGACCTTCACCACGACTCGTGGTCTTGACCACGTAGCGTTGGAGGACTCGTGATCTAGCCTTGGCACTGTTGGAGCCTTGGGTGCATACGACACCATCTAGACACTGCCTACCATCACCATGAGGGTCTTCACAACCCGTGGTGGCTACCACGATTCGTGGTGCCACCCATGGTTGGCATGACAGTATTTCCAAGAAGGTGCCAAGCCAAGGCACCCCTTAACGAGCCACTTCACGACTCGTGGTCATGACCACTGGCCGAGGGAAGGCTATTGGGGTTGCCTTAGCTTAGTGGTAGTTGTGCATGTTTTAGGAGGCTACTGCCTTAAAGACCACGAGAACCACCATGAGCCGTGGTGCCCATGGTTCAATAGACGGTCTGTCAAAGTGGACGTGAAGGTCACTTAGGCTTATGGGAGGCAAGGCAACTTTTCCTAGCTACTGCCTTTATGACCACGACCATCGCCATGACTTGTGGTCTTGACCACGGATCGTGGGAGGTCTGGTGGACTTGCCTTAGGCCTTTGAGGGCTTGGCAAGATGGAGGAGTGCACTGGTCAGGGACCACGGGCACCACCACGACACGTTTGGTTGTGCGTGGTCCAAGATGGGGCTGCCCAAATTAAGGGATTTTGTGTAATTTCTCTTTTATTAATTGTTAAGTGGGGTTGATGTTAAATGGTTTATATCATATATATATATATATATATATATATAGTTTTATGTCTTTTAACAAGTCATTTACTCCTTAACCCAAATCTAAACAAAAAAGTTCCTCCTTCCAAAAACTCTCTCTCTAAACTCAAGGAAGAAGAAGGAAGACATTGAAGCTAGGGTTTGTGGATTCCAAGGTGTTTCTTCTTCAATTTTCATGGGGATTCAATAGCAAGTTATGGTAGTCTTCATCCTTGTCTAACTTTTCATTCAAGGAGCCAATTTAAAGGTGATTTCATGTTATCAAAAACCTAGGGTCTTACTCAATCTCATGGGCTCTTTCATCAAACAATTTCAAACGGTTATTAATGACAAATTATGATTGTATTAATTTTTAATTGGTGATTTATGATGAAAATACTCTTTGAATCCATTAATTCCCTCAATTCCTAAATTGTGCCTTTATGAAGTGGGTTTGATGATTATGAAAGCTTATGAATGGAATATGTCTAAATTGTTTTGGGTAATAGAATTGTATCATTATGTATGCCTTAGTTATGACAAATTAAAGGTTTTTTGGTGACTCATGATCATGTCCTTAAAAGGGCAAGTTATGAATAATTTACATGTTGAAGTAGAATTGTGCTTGAGCTCTTGATCCACTTGAAAGGTGGAGGTGTTTAATTACTATGTATGATTTATGATATGAAGTATGTGTTTGTGTGATCTAAATAAAATATATTATGATCATGTTTAGTATGAATAATGATGATTATGTGAAATGTTGTTCTCACATACACACACTCATTAATGACTAATGAATGAAGTTTTCTAAGATAATGTTAATGATGATGGGTTAATTAAAAGGCTATTCTCAATTGTACTCTAATGAATGATAATGACTTGTTGTGAAAGGACTTTCTCACAATAAGGGGATTCTTAGGTGAAAGGCTATTCTCATCTTTGAATCTATAAGCTTTTCAATGAATAAATGAATGTTGGATTTTGGATGGATGCTTATTCGGGAGTTAAGGCGGAGTATCTAGTAACAATCTCTTATTCCATAATAAACTAATGTAATGAATGTAATGTATTTCGTGGGGAATAATGCTAAGCACCGAGTGGATATGACCTAAGATTGGTGCTCATCCGGGAGTTGAGGTTGGGTATCTAGTAACAATATCTTGAGATGGATGCTCATCCGTGACTTGAGGCGGAGCATCTAGTAGCAATCTCCCCATCCCTTAAACTACATGCCCACATAGGTCTAGTTAATGGAACCACTTAAGCTAAAAGCAATGGTCCTACCTTAAGCAAGTAGGAATCCCTTATCCAGTGAGAGTGACATCGAGATTCCATGAATTGCTCACATAGTCTATGTCAGTTAAGGCTTACTTCCACAAAGAATGTTAATGAACTATGGCTTCTTAAGGATGAACTTCTTAGTGTGGGTGGTGGAATGGGATGCCATCTATGCATTGCACAATTAGGCTTTGAGAAGGGTCATGGTGTGTTCCTTATTATGTTAATGAAATGAATGGGCTCTTGTGAGCATGTTAATAAGAATGTTTATCTAATGTCTAATGAATGAAGATGCTCTTAATGTGATGAAGTTAATGAAGAATGTGACTTATGTTTAAATGTATTGTTGCATCCTATACTTGGATTGTATTATGAGTTACTTCCTTGTTATGACTTATTGTATGTGAATGTACCTTGCTTTTGGTGACTTGAATGGAGTACTTAGTGTGAGTAGTATTATGGGATGCTACTTGAACATTGCACAAGTACAACTTAGAGTTGTCTTAGGTGGTGGTCCTTATGAGTTAATATGACTTATGAAGTGTTATGTCTCTTATGTATGATTATGGTGTGATGATGAAAAGGTTGGATGGTAAGTTCACTTTGGTGACCTTAAGGTGGTACTTGGTGTGGATAGTGATATGGGACACTATCCACACATTGCGCAAAGTATAGCTTGAGGGTTACTTGAGGTGAAGGCTTATGTAAAGGTAATGTGTTATATGTTGATTACAGTTCTAACATGTATAATTGACTTGTAAGTTGATTATGTCTTATATTATACCTCTTATGTTTATGCTCATGAAGTTTTATCAAAATGGCATACGAGCATCATCTTCAAATAAATGTCCATTTTAAGAATGTTTTTGCATGACTATCATACCTAATACTTAATTGTGCTAACCCATATTTTCTTCTTGTTTTACTAGAAGTGTAGGTTCTGGCAAGTGATTACTTCTCTCTAGTCAAGTGCTTGGATCAAGATCCTTCCAAGGCCTAGTGGTATGTCCTCATAGTTCGAGGACTAGTACTTTAGAAGTTTCTTTTATTTCATGTAATAGACAATGTTAGCCTTTTCAATAGTAAAGGGTCGTATCCCTACTTTACTTTTCAAGACTTGTTTTAGATGGCCATGTGAGACATAGACTCCCGCTGTGTTTTTAAATGAAGTTTTTGGATTGTTGGATTTAAAAAAGTTTTAATTCCGCACTATTTCTACATATTAAATGTTATGAATGATAAGAGGCTTGTACGAGACCCCTTTAGGATCAAGTACGCCGTGTCGCATCCAGGGTCTAGACTCTGGTCGTGACAGGTGAATATCTCTATCAAGAAAACGATTGGTCTACTATTTGGCATGCAAATCAAGTAGAAAAATTTACCTAGTCAAGGGATTCGTGGTGCTTAATTATGATGTTGATCTGGAGGTCCCTATTTTTGGGCCGACCCTTGCTAGAGGACGTGATATTTTTTAAGTGGAGCTTGGAGAGCGTCTTCTTAGAGTTGGTGATGAATTGGTGAAATTCAAGGTGGGAATACCTACAACGCCACCTTATGAGTGCAAGGTAGTATCCATGAAGGAATCTGTGGATGAGTTGATGAAAGATCCAAGAAACAGGGAAATGCCACTTGATATTAGGTAGTTCTGTCATGTCGCGATGTTCAATCTAGCTCTTTTTGGGATGCAACCCAAATTTTTTATTTATTTATTTTTACTATAATTTCTATTATTATGGTGTGTTTTTAAGAGTTTAAAAAGATGCCAAGTAAATAATTTGAAAATTCAGCAAATAGGCCATCGGTGCAAGACATGCAAAATGTCAGTTGAGAAAAATCACTTGAATCTATGCTTGATTGGTGAACAATGGGTTGACCATTGTACAACACTAATCAAACTGTTGGTATGACTCAGGACACTAGCATGAATTCACAGGATTTGTGTCGTGATCGGCATCTCACCTAATGCGATTAGCATCTCGCCAATTGCAATCAACATCTCAGCAACTGTGATTAGCGTGTCATCAATAATATAAAAGTTAGGTAAATGTCAAAGGTTCTAATTTTTATACTTTAAGTACTTAAAAAACTTAATTTTGACAACCCTTTTAACAAAACACAAAAAACAAAATCCTAAAGCCCTTCACCTCCTTCCTTATACACTCCTCTCAACCCCTATTCCAATATTCGTCCATCTTTTTAACTCTGTAATCCCCCAAAAACTCCTATAAAATTTTAAATCCTTTATATAAACTTCTTACTTCTTTCCATCACTTCAGTTAAACCCTCTCTTAAAGATCCAACCCCCCCCCCCCCCCGCCCCTTTTGAGTTCTTGAGTTCAGTTGAAGACACTATTGAAGCTCTTTGTTTTACCTTCCTTGAAATATGCTACTATATTTTATGTTACTCAATTTTCTTGATTTTAAGCTTTACAAAGTTGAAATGTGGTAAAAAAAACATCAAAAACCCATTTGTTGAACTTTATATTCGTATTTGAAAAAAAATGTTTTTGCACTTAAAATAGCTAGATCTGAAGTAATAACATTTGATAATGATGCTTTGCATGTGATATTTGCCTTAGATTGTTTAAAATAATTTTTTTTGAGGTGAAGTTTGAGTAACCCATTTTGTTTACATAGTGAATGAAATTTCTCTATGATGAAATGAGTGACATCATTACTAAGGGTAAATTGGTCATTATGTGAATTTTTCATCTTTGGGATAAAATATGTGAGTGAGTAGCATTACCATTGTAGGTTATCTGATTTGAGTGAGTTTGATTATGCGGTGAGGATGAAATTGTGAATGAAAGTTCTTAAATTGTTTAAATTACGTGCTTGTGTGCTTGACGATTCTCAATGAATGATGGTTTGACATCCTTCTCAAGGAAAATCATAAAAATTTATATGAAATTTTCTTGTGAATACTTTGGGAGGTCTTAGTACCTATTAGAACTTATTTTTGAAATTTTAGGTTTAATTTTGTAACACCTCAGCATTCGAAGGAAAGAAGGCCAAAGAGAGCTACTAGTTCAATTTCACAAGACTGGTCTAGGGTCAGTAGGAAGTTCTGCAGGTTGAAGACCAATTTTGTACGAAGTTAGAATAATTATTTTGAAATCAATCCCTAGTATAAATCATTCTACAGTTGACCAAGATGTTCCTTCGAATGGACTACGGACCATAGGAAGGTCCCGTGAAAGGTTCCAAACTTAGTGAAATTTTGAGTTAAAACTTGAAGTCTGCAGATGAGGTCTACGGAGTGTAGGAATGAGTCATACGATTTGTCAAGAAATTTTGAGGTAAAAGTTGATGGTCCATATAAATGAGTGGTAGGATTTGTCAAGATCTTAGACCCTAGTCCTCGACCTACGATTTACTAGTACGGTCCGTAGGAATTTCTATAATCCATAGGTCCCAACCGTATAGTTGACCAACAGTTATTTTAAAGGGTGTTTTGGTCTTTTCCTTCACACCTACTTCCTATACTATGTCATTTTATGTATAAATACGCCCCTATAACTGATTTTAGTCCTATATCTACCCCAAAATTCCCCAAATTTGCTCTCAAGGTTTTCTCTCCAAGGCTTTTAAGAGATTTCTATGGTTCTACCCCAAAGCTCATGGACTTTGAGATTTAGGAATGTAGGGAGTTCATCAATGGATTCCATTCACCCATTGAGTCCCAAGGTTTTTTTCCAATTCTCCAATTTAATTCCCTTAAATTGATTAGGTTTTTATACAATTTCTCATAAGTTCTTTTTGTATGGATTTAATTGCTTAACTTTGGTCATATTATGATTGTTTTGACTAAATTACATTCGTTCCAATTGATTTCTTGTAAATCCCGGCATTGATTATGATTTTGAGTATGAACGCTAATTTGCATGAATTTATGAAGAAACTAATAAGCTATGAATAAAAATTTTCATGAGCTACTCTATGATGTTTTAGCTTGGCTTAGTAACTTAATTGCGTTTTTCCATGTATAATCATATATATATATATATATATATATATGTGTGTGTGTGTGTGTGTGTGTGTGTGTGACTAATTCGTTGATTTTTAAATTAGCACCGAGAGAACATTGAGGTAGGGGCTCAAATAGGGTAGTCTCTAGTACCAACCTCTAGTTCCAAAGTATGTGCCCCTATATGATTGACTTAAATATCCTAGCTAGTGGATCTACATATAGCATATGACATAATATGAAGTTCCACCTTGGCAAGTAGACTTTCCATGTCGATGTGAGAGTTACATCGGATTCCATATATAGTTCGCATGGTCTATTGTAGATTAAATCGAATATCTCAAAAAATGAACTATGCTACTTTCAAATGTTTTATGAATCTTCCTTTATGATTTTATGATGCATTGGCAATATTCATGGTTATGATTCTCTTTAAAGGTTTTTACTATGTTTAGCTTTGTAATGCACATCATGTTTTTTATTATGTCCCTTATGATCATGTTTTACTTTTTCATTCATATCCCTCATACTAAGTACATTCAGTGTATTGATGCATATTTGTACCTACATTGTTTCACCAATGTTGTGCTTGACAATTCCTCTCCTTCCGTTCATGGCTAGTTCATTGTCTTAATGATTTGAAGACTTGGTGAGTTCTCATACTCCGAAGACCATGTAACCCTTATTGATTTCTTATGTATTTTATGTTTTCAGATATTTTTCATGGTGTAGGAGTTACGTCTCAACTACTTCTTTAGATGTTGTAGATAGACTTGTCAAAATTGTGTTAGACTTCTGCTTTCAAATGTCAAACTCTTTTATTGATATGAAATGTTTTGCTTTTGTCTATTACTATATGTATATGTATGTCAAGTGGCTTGTGTAGGGCCTATTGGGGTCTTATATACCATGTCACATATAGGGTGTACTTCAGGTAATGACAAACTTGGTATTCTGAGCACAAGGTTTTAGAAAAAGGTCCTAAATTGTATAACAATCCGCATTGAGTAGAGTCTTGTTCATTATTGTGAAGCATGCCAAATTTATGAATAGGAAGCTACAAAGCATTTAAAAAACTTCACTAATTTCATTACTCTTAAGTCATTCCATAGAGTCTATCTCTAGAAAGATCCTTCTCCTAAATCGCGTTCCATCCTTTCCAAGATATGGCCCTTCAAAGAGCTTATGTGAGAAGGAATGCGGGAAATTTCATTGTGAAACATGAGCTTCCTCAACTTCTTGTTAACCATTTGGTAAGCAAGTGACTCATGTCAAATTTTGACCAGCTTTCCACGTTTTTGATCAAGCTATGACTGCCCAAGCAAACATAGAGGCTAATGCTTCCATGAACTCAAATATGGGTACGCCAGCGGCAAGGATAATGGATTTTAGTAGAATGAATCCTCTGGAATTCTATGGTTCTAATATGTATGGGGACTCTCAAGAGTTCAATGATGAGGTTTACAAGATAGTAGGTATTATGGGATTATGTATTGCTATCATGGCCGAGGGGTACACCCTTGTTGTACATGGCGTACAAGACCCCAAAAGGGGCCTCATACAAGCCACTTAGCATATTATAATATAAAGCAATAGAAATGATGCAGAAATTTTTAAACCTTAACCATACAATCGAAGTCTTTTAACAAACAAGCAGAAGTCTATAATAATTTGTTTCAAACCATCTAAACCATAAAAATGTCTTTGGGACGCAGCTCATACAAAAGTCTAAAACATAAAAGAAAGGAATAAAGGAAAGATGATCACATCCTCGATTCTATGAGGACTCACCAAGTCATCAACTCCTTGCTCTACTACAAACCTAGCCACGGCAATGAAACTCAATAGCATCAGACCCTACATTTGATAAGAATGTAGGAAAGAGTATGTGTTAGTACAAAACATACTAAATATGATAGCTAGAATAACACCATAAGGGCATAACATAAGCGTTAGGCAACATAAAACATAAGCATAAGAGATAACATCATGGACATTATGCATAATCTCCAGTATACACTTAGTGCAAGCATGGTGCATATAGGGCATAATCTGTAAACATAGGAGATATATCCTAATCATAAGCATAGTCCATACATAAATCCTTTTAACAACAGAGAAACTTCATAAGTAAACTTCAAGTTATACTTGTGCAATGCATAGATGAGACCCCATAATCTCACCCATGCTAAGTACCACTTTTAGGCCACCATTCCTCTTTATCATCTTTTGATCTCATCCTTAGCTTACTTCTCATACACAAGGGAATGTCTCACCTTTAGTCAAGCATATCAAAGAAGGCAACTAGGCAAACAATCAAAACTAAGCATACATCATATAAGAGAAACACTTCCTAGATAACCTCAAAGCATACTTGTGCAATGCATGGATAATATCCCATAATCTCACCCACACTAAATACCACTTTAAGTCATCATATATATTGATCATTTATTTGATCTCATATTTAGCTCATCATAAATAGACAAGGGGAATCACCTCTAGTCATACATATCATGGAAGGCTTATCAAGCTAAAATCCATACAATTTATTGTTCATGACATAGTACATATTAAGGATCCATAAGTATTCGCCTTCATGTTCTTTTTAAGGAAAGATAGGTATTCGCCTCCATGTTCATTTTAAGGATTCATAGCTATTTTCCTCCATGTTCATTTTAAGGAATCATAGGTACTTGCATCCATGTTCATTTTAAGGAACCATAGGTATTCGTCTCCATGTTCATTTTAAGGCAAATGGGTATTCACCTCTTGCCTTGTTTTAGAAGCCGTATATTAAGGGTAGTCACAACACACTTCTCATATCATGGCATGGTTAATCACCTAATGTTTATCTTATTTTAGGAATAAGGGAATTCACCTCACATTCCTCATGCAAAGGTCTTTGGGGAATCACCACAAGCCTCATCACATTTCATAGTCCTTGGACTTGGATTCATTTTAGGTGAGCAAGCCTTTCAACCTAGAATCTTTCTATGTGAGAGAAGCTTTCATATCATGTTGTATTGATACATAAATGTATACATGAGAATATACTTTCAACAACACACCAACATATCATAATCATAGACACTTCACTCTCAAAGTGTTCTTAAAGCATTTTCATAGATTTCATAAAGCATACATAAATCTCATATTCTACCTCCTTGAGGTTCAAGTCTTTTCTTTAACCATCACATCTAGAATTCGAACATTATACATGGATATCATAATAAATTAAGTTATCCTATCACTTCATACATTCAATCATACATAAGGTAGATTAGGTGGGTAAAGTCCTTCCATAATAATTCTATCTAGTAGTCTACCATTATCCTACAGGCTTCACTCTTAAAGCCTTAACATTCATAATTCATCATATTAGTTTTACCTTCAAAACCCTAGTAATCAATATTCATGACTGCAAGCCTTACTCTAAAAGCTTTACTTCTTACAATCATTACATATACCTAGAGTCATAAAATATGCTAATCACATGCTTCATTCTTAAGTAATTCTAGTAGTATATCATCATAAAGGTTCAATATCAAGCCTTACTAGTCATGATCCATTACTTATACATTATTCTAATTCAATTCATGTCTACATACTTTTATTCTCAAGAAATTACTACACACATCATGAACCCTAGAAGATCATCTCTAAATCCTCAATTTTCCCTCTTTAAGGCATAAACACATATTACTTCAATTTCATCAATTAAACTACGGTTAGGCATGGAAAACATATAATATCATCATAATAACATTATTCACTACTAATTCAATCATAAAAATTCAATATCCACTCAATTGGATTCATACTCAACAAAACCCACATTATTGGAAGGCACCCTAACTTGAATTGGGGATTTCATCTTCATAATTGGGGGATTTCTATGGGGCTCCATAGATGGAAGATTACAAGGATGAATAAGCTATCATAACTTGATTATAAAGCCTCATAAATATTGCAACAATGGAGACTTATCTTGACCTAACTTGATTCTCTTCTTCTTCTTCAATTTCTAGAGAGAGGATTTTTGAGAGAATTGGGTTTTCTTTTGGTCTGTTGAAATAATGATCTAACTAACTTAATTTAGGGGTCTAAAGTCTTTATGTAGGTGGTCTAAATTAGTTGAAAACGTCACAACTTAATCCTTAATTAACTCCTAAAAGTTCCACAAAGCCTGCACTTAATTGCCTAACCCAACTTACTGTCTCACCCACAAAACCACGCCCACAGGGCATGCTGGTCAATCGTGGGTGGTGGTCTGTGGCACTAATTTTGGGACCCTGACACATGACCCCTCACCCATGGGTGTGGATGGACCTACGGGGTATGGGTCTCCTTCACGGGTCACTGTTTTGGGCAGCCTTCTTAGGGTCCTCTTCAAGGACCCATGGTTGGTCCTTGGGGTGTTGTACACTAACGTTCTAACCCAAAACCCTGCATTTTAAGTATCGGGAGTTATTCACGACCCTAACCCTCACGTCAAGCTCTAGTTTAGCCTACTAGTTTCTGGGATGTTACAATGGCTGAGAAAGTAAAGACGGCTACTTATCAACTCAAGGGTGTTGCTCAAGTGTAGTTATACTTCATAAGTAACCTTCAAGTTATGCTTGTTCAATGCATAGATGAGACCCCATAATCTCACCTATGCTAAGTACCACTTTTAGGCCACCATACCTATTTATCATCTTTTGATCTCATCCTTAGCTTACTTCTCATAGACAAGGGCATCTCTCACCTTTAGTCAAACATATAAAGGAAGGAAACTACGGAAACAATCAAAACTAAGAATACATCATATAAGAAAAACACTTCCTAGGTAACCTCAAAACATACTTGTGCAATGCATAGATAAGGCACCATAATCTCACCCAAACTAAGTACTACTTTAAGTCATCATACATATTGATAATTTCTTTAATCTCATATTTAGCTCATCATAAATAGACAAGGGGAATCACCTCTAGTCATACATATCATGGAAGGTTTACCAAGCTAAAGTCCATACAATTCATTGTTCATGACATAGTACATATTAAGGATCCATAGGTATTTGCCTCCATATTCATTTTAAGGAAACATAGGTATTCGCCTCCATGTTCATTTTAAGGAATCATAGGTATTCCCCTCCATGTTCATTTTAAGGAATCATAGTTGTTCGCCTCCATGTTCATTTTAAGGAATCATATGTATTCACCTCTATGTTTATTTTAAGGCTAATGGGTATTCACCTCTCGCCTTGTTTTAGAAGCCATATATTAAGGGTAGTCAAAACACACTTCTCATATCATGACATGGTTAATCACCTAATGTTTATCTTATTTTAGGTATAAGGGAATTCACCTCACATTCCTCATGCAAAGGTCTTTGGGGAATCACCACAAGCCTCATCACATTTCATAGTCCTTGGACTTAGATTCATTTTAGGTGAGCAAGCCTTTCAACCTAGAATCTTTCTATGTGAGAGAAGCTTTCATATCATGCTGTATTCATGCATAAGTGTGTACATGAGAATATACTTTCAACAACACACCAACATATCATAATCATAGGCACTTCACTCTCAAAGTGTTCATAAAGCATTTTCATAGATTTCATAAAGCATTCATAAATTTCATATTTTACCTCCTTGAGGTTCAAGTCTTTTCTTTAACCATCACATCTAGAATTCTAACATTAGACATGGATATCATCATAACTCAAGTGATCCTATCACTGCATACATTCAATCATAAATAAGGTATATTAGGTGGCTAAAGTCCTTCCATAACAATTCTATCTAGTAGTCTACCATTATCCTACAAGCTTAACCCTTAAAGCCTTAACATTCATAATTCATCATATTAGCTTCACCTTCAAAACCATAGTAATCAACATTCATGACTGCAAGCCTTACTCTCAAAGCTTTACTTTTTACAATCATCACATATACCTAGATCACAAGATATTCTAATCACATGATTCATTATTAAGTGATTATAGTCATATATCATCATAAAGGTTCAACTCAAGCCTTACTAGTCATGATCCATCACATATACATTATTCTAATTCAATTCATGTCTACATGCTTTTACTCTCAAGCAATTATTACACACATCATCAACCCTAGAAGATCATCTCTAAATCCTCAATTTTCCCTCTTTAAGTCATAAACCCACATTACTTCAATTTTATCAATTAAACTAGGGTTAGGCATGGAAAACATGTAATATCATCATAATAAAATTATTCACTACTAATTCAATCATAAACAATCAATATCAACTTAATTGGATTCATACTCAACAAAACCCACAATATTGCAAGGAACCATAACTTGAATTAGGGATTTCATCTTCACAATTAGGGGATTTCTAAGGGGCACCATGGATGGAAGAATCCATGGATGAATAAGCTATCATACTTTGATTATAAAGTCTCTCAAAGCTTGCAACAATGGAGACTTGGCTACACCTAGCTTGATTCTCTTCTTCTTCTTCGTCACTTTCTAGAGAGAGGATTTTTACGAGAACTGGGTTTTATTTTGGTGAGTTGAAATAATGATCTAAATAACTTAATTTAGGGGTCTAAATTCTTTATATAGGTGGTCAAAATAAGGTTAAATCGACACAACTTAATCCTTAATTAATTCCAAAAAATTCCACAAAGCTCTCACTTAACCGCCCAACCCAACTCACTGTCTCACCACAAGACCATGCCCACGAGCTATGGGTGGACCCACGGTGCGTGTTGGTTAATCGTGGGTAGTGGTTTGTGGCAATTATTTGGGACCCTGACCCCGACCCCTAACCCACGGATGAGGGTCCCCTTCGCGGGTTACTATTTTGGGCAGCCTTCTTAGGGTCCTCCTCAAGGACCCATGGTTGGTCCTTGAGGAGTTGTACTTTGACGTTCTAACCCTAAACCCTTCATTTTAAGTACCAAGAGTTATTAAAGACTCTAACTATCACGTCAAGCTCTATTTTAGCCTACTAATTTCTGGGGTGTTACAATGGTTGTGAAAGCAAAGTCGGCTACTTATCAACTCAAAGGTGTTGCTCAAGTTTAGTTTGAACAATGGAAGAGTGAGAGGGTGGTTGATGCAAGTCCTCTTGATTGGAAGAAAATTAAGGGAGCTTCTCTTGATTTTTTTTTTCCTCTTAAAATGAGAGAATTAAAACTGCTTGAATTCATTAACCTCAGAAAAGAAAATATGAGTGTGAGGGAGTATGCCTTGAAGTTCACTCAATTGGCTGAGTATGCTCGCACTGTGGTTTCATACTTTAAAGCAAGGATGAGTAAGTTTATGTCGGGTGTTTTCGACTTGGTTATCACAGAATTTTGTACCTTCATATTGATTAAAGGGATGAATATTTATTGTTTTAGGGTACATTCCAAATGAATTGAAGAGGAAAATCTTGACGAAATGGTGAAATAGTCCAAGAGGGCAAGGACCGATGATAGGGATTTTTCACATTCTAAGTCATGTGGAACAGCGCGTCCTCAATTCTGGCAAAAGTTTTTTGATCAATGTTCCTCTAATTCTCTGGCACATAAGTTCAACAAAGATAGGGTGTCTAACCTAATACTTAAGGAAGAAATGATGTCAATGGATCTTTTATCCCCACTTTTTGAGGTGTGGTAAGAATCACCAGTGGAATTGCTTAGTAGGTATGGATGGTTGCTTTGGTTATGGATATAGTGTTCAAAAAGTGAAAGATTGCTTGTTTCAAGCTAGCAAGGATAAATATTATTGGTAAGTTCAACCTAGTGATTTGAGTTTGGGTGCCCTGAAGCAAAGCAGATTTTATTTTCTTCAGACTCGATAGGATCGTGAGGGTTCTCCGGATGTGGTGGCCGGTATGTTGAAAGTCTTTTATCTTTATGTTTATGCTTTAATTTATCTATGTGCTATATTGGTCACGACCTAGGGGTACCCTCTAGATGTAACAAGATGTACATGTAACACCCCGAAAACTAGTAGACTAAACTAGGGCCTTAAGCTAGGGTTCTAAGCCTTGGTGTGAGGGTTTGTCAAGTCTAGGGAATGGGCAAGGGCCTAAGCTATCAAAGTAGAGTGAAAGAGAATTTGTTCTCCGTGGTGTCTAGTTGGCGATTGGGCAGCATGATAGCCCAAGTGCTTTGGCGATGCGCCAAAATGCACTTGGGGTCGCGTAGTGGGCTGTACCCTTAGCTTAAGTGATGGGAGAATGGGCGAGCAAACTCTTGGCTCACCAAATGGATTGGCGAGTGGCCAAGCTGCCTCCCCCATCGCCCAAGTGGCCTGCCCTTTTTTGGACCTTACTAGAAATTTGGGAGATCCAAGGGTTCACTTGGCCAGTCAACTAATACCCTTGGCGAGCCATGAGGGTACAAAGGGCGAGGTAAGTCGTGAAGACTTGTATTTTTTTAGTTAAAACATTTAGGGTCCTTAGTTCTTTATCAAAGTTGACCCTACATTATTCTATTCCTTTCCTAGCAACTATATAAGCTTATTAGACCTAAGTTTACCTCAATTAAGTCACTCTCCCTAGAATCAAAAGAAAACCCACTTCATCCCCTCCAAACAATATTCCTCTCTCTAGAAAACCCCTAATGAAGAAGAAGGTAGAGCTTAAAGCTTGGGTCAAGAACAAAGTCCATTGTTGAGAGCTTGTGCTAGGGATTTGATTAAAGGTATGTTTATCATTTCATCTATGGGTTCTTCCACCCATAGAGTCCCCTAATAATTTCCCCTAATTTGTGAAGAAGAACCCCAATCTAAGCTAAGTTTCTTCCAAAGTGTGGGTATAGTTGGGTATGATTCCAAATGGTTGGATAATATTTATTTGTGGTTGATTTATCATTAAATTGTGATATTATGATGAAATTATATGATTTCAATGGTTAACCCTAGTTTACTTGATGAGTTTCATGTTTTGTGGGTTGATGCCATTAGAGGGGAATTTGAAGGTTCATGAGTAATCTTCCTAGACTAATGTCATGAGTGGTAACTGATCAAAGTTAGGGTCACATAATCATGAATTTAACTAGACCTAATTGAATAGGATTGATCTTGGCTTGTAATGTTAAAATTGAACATTTAGGATGAATTGTGGCTAGAATCACCTAGTAATGAAGAACGTGGTTGAGTGCCTTGAAATCTAGGTTCATAAGATGCCTTCATGTGCTAGACTTATTAAGAGTGAAGACTCCTAGTTATGGATGTTGAAGGCTAATATGATTGGCTATAGATACTAAGGCTTTGAGAGTAAAGTCTAAGTGAGAATAGAGTCTAATAGGTACAATTATGGTGAAAGACATATACTCACCTAACCTACCTTGTGAATACTTAAAAGTACGAAGTGATAAAATCACTTAGACATGGATGGATTGTCATGGACATCCTTCCATGAGAGATGAGTGTTAAGCAAGGCTTAACAAGTAAACCTTGGGGTGTATGCTTAGCTCCAAGTGGATATTGACAATGAGATGGAGTTTCACATAAGATAGGATCCGAACTCTAAGGATAAAGGAGAGCTACACCTAGTTGATGTGAGTACTATCTAAGTTAAAAGGGGAACTCTTACGTAGTACAATGTGGGTTTTCCCAAAGTTAGGTCTCATGGTTAAGTTAAGGTCCCTAGTAGCAATCTCCATATCCAATGAACTAAGACATGCTTGAGAAGCATCTCATAGTGTCCTAAAGCATAATTGAACTAAGACTTACTTAGTGAAGTACCTCATAGTGTTCAATAGTATGGATGGACTTAAACATGCTTAAAGCAGTATCTCATAGTGTCCATGTAAAAGATGAACCTAGACATGCTAAGGGTAGTACCTCATAGGATTTAATCTAATAATAAACTAAGATGCACTTAAGAGAGTACCTCATAGAGTTCTAAAGTCAAAGAGAGGAACTAGGTTCCAAACCAAGAATAAATGGTAAGAGGACCTAAAAGTAATACTTAGCATGATTAGTATTATGGGATGCTATGATTGTATTTCACAAGTATGATTTAGGGTCACTAAAAGAAGTCTTGAGATAGGATTGTGCTAGAGTTGCCTTTCCTAGTTATGATTGACTAAAGGTGAGAGATTCCCTTAGTTATGAGAGTTAAACTAATACTGAGGCCAAAGTAGAGTGAATATGACTAGGATGACTTCAAGACTATGCTTAGTGTGAAGGGTAGTATGGGATGCCTTCCATGCATTGCACAAGTGTGTCTTGAGGTTACTTAGAAGTATGGTACCCTTATGGCATAGAAAAGCTTAAGAGTTGAACATGTGAGTACACTATGATTAAGATGACCAAAAAGGGATACTTGGCTTGTGCAGTATTGTGGGATGTTATTCTTGCTTTGCACTTGTATGCTTTTGAGGTCACTTAAGAATAGTGCTATTATGGTAACGAGGACTAAGAGTTTATTATGCTTTTATAGTATGCTTATGTCTTATATTGACTTATGTTTATATGAAGCTTTTGTTGATGATTATGTTATGGCTATGTTCTTATCCCTTATGCTTATGTCTTATGTTGACTAACCATTTTGATATGCTCTTATGATGTTGTGCTAGCTTTCATACTTGGTACATTTTGTACTAACGCATATTACCTACATTCTAATAAAAGGTAGGGTTTGGAGACTTGAGTTGCTTGGAAGATAGGTTTCTAGAGGTTGCAAGGAGTTGAAGATCTTGGTGAGTCCTCATAGCTTCGAGGAAAACAACCACATTACCTTTATGTCATTTCTTATGTTTTAGACTTATTATGGGCTGCGTCCCAAGACTTTTATTCGTGTTATTCATACATGGTTTGAGACAAAGGTTTTAGGAAAGACTTCTGCTTTTATGAAATGTTTTCACTTGTATGGCTTTAAAGAAAGTTTTTAATTTTCCCTACTTTTCTATGATCTTATGTTATGATGACGCTAAGGGCTTGTATGAGACCCCTTCGGGGTCGACTACGCCATGTTAAGTCTAGGGGGTACCACTGGGTCATGACAGTGCAAGACCCCGAGAGGCCTCATACAAGCCACTTAGCATATAATAACATACAGTAATAGAAAATGGTGCGAAAATTTAAAACATTTCAACACAATCAAAGTCTTTTATAAAACGAGCGAAAGTCTAATACCATAGTCTCAAACCATCTAAACAACATGAATGAAATATTGGGATGCAGCCCACACAATAGTCAAAGACATAAATGAAATACTTAAGAGAATGGGGTGAACACATCCTTGAACACAATGAGGACTCACCAAATCTTCACTTCCTTGATCAATAACAAAGCTAGCCACGAGTTTGAGAATCTATGTCACCAGACCCTACATTTGATAAGAATGTAGGTAAGAGTATGTGTTAGTACAATTAAGTACTAAATATGATAGATATCATAAACAACATAAACATCATGGTTAGTCAATACAAACCATAAGCAAAATGAATAAACATAAATCAATATCATAATAAGAAAGGAATACTTCTCAAGCAACCTTACTCATCCTTAGTCAAGTCACCACCTCTAAGTCAACTTACCTCATGGAAGGCGTATGAAGAAACAATCCAAGATATTCATTCTACATAAGACAATTCATATAGTTTATACTTATCTTTAAAGACATGGGGATTCGCCTTATTGCCTAACATTTAAAGGCTAATGGGTATTCGTCTCTTGCCTTACTTACCTTAAGATCATGGATACGCGCCTCCATAATCACATCATATGACACGGGTACTCACCTCCACATCATTTCACAAGGAGCATGGGTACTCTCCTCCATATCCATTCATCATAGTAGGAACATTGGGAATCACCTATTGTTCAATTCTAAGGAGTATGGGAAATCACCTCATATCCTTCACATATGGAGGTCAAGGGTAGACGCCTCTAGCCTCATCATTTACATAGTCTTTTAGTCTAGATTCATTTTATGTGAGCAATACTTTCAACCTAGAATCACTAATGTGAGAAAGCCTTTCACATTCATACATTCATAATTGAGCAATTCATGTGGGTAGTATCCCTTCCATAATAATAACATCAATTACCAACAATTCACATCATAAGTTTTACTCTCAAAGCCCTGGATCTCATGATCACAATCTAAGCCTTATTCTCAAGCAATTCTAGTCATAATTCACCAATCCTAGAAGGGCAAACCTAAGCCCATAAAGTTTCCCTTCATAGCTATAATTCAATTATATCAATTCTAGGTTAAAATCATGAAATATGCATGGGTACATGTAATTACACTCTAAAAACATGTAACTCTACCAATTCTATCATAAACAATCACAATCCACTCAATTAAATCAACATTCATCATAACCCACAATATTGGAAGAAACCCCAACTAGAATTGAGGAATTCTTCATCAAATTAGGGAAATTCTAAGGGACTCCATTGGAGTAAGTATCCCATGGATGAAAAACTATCATACATTAGTCACAATTCCCATAAAAGCTTGAAGATTGGAGACTTGAACTTGACCTAACTTCAACTTTCTTCCTTCTTCTTCCAACTTCTAAAGAGAGAATTTCTTAGAGGAGTTTTGCATTTTATTTTTGGATTTGAGAGAATGAGGGTTTTTGGAGGTTAAAAATACTTATATAGGTGGTTTAAACTTAGGTAAAATGATACCACTTCAATTTAATTAAAACTCAAAAAGACCCAACTGCCGCTAAAATAACTGCCAACTCTTGACCCATGAGACCACGATCGATGGACCGTCAATCGACTCACGGTCTGTCCTGGGGCCTTGACCTACAGACCCTCGACTATGGTTCGTGGTCTGATCGATGGACTGTTGGTCAGGCAGTTGTTTAGAGGTCTTAAGTTAACCCAAGATGGCCAATCCATGGACCCCTACCTATAGTCTGTGGGTCTGTCCACGAGCCGTGGGTGGCTGGCACCTGCAACTTCCTTTAAACCACTATTTTGCCTCATTTCAAATCCGGGTGTTACAATCTTTGTAACACCCCGTAAAAACTAGTAAGACCTAGCTAATGCATGACGGAATCTAGTAGGTGAAAATAGAGCCTCACATGTGAGTTTAAATTTGGAAACTTTATTAAATATTGTTAAATGGTTTCCTGAGTGAAGGTTGAGGAATTTAGGGGTTAATCGTCAAGATAGGACTATAACGCTCGGAAACTAGTAAGTTTAACTAGTATTGTAATGGAGTTTTGGAGTGTTGTATGAGCGTTAGAACTCATAAAAATGACACCCATACTTATAATGACATAACTAGGGTTCAAACGTCTAGGTACGACTCCCCAAGAACCACCCAAGGGGTCCTTGAGAAGGACCCCAACACTGCCCAAAAGCCGTAAAAAATACCTTGGTTCACAGAGGCAGATCATTCTCAGTAGACCAGTCCACACCCCATAGGTCATGGGCATGGGTTAGGACATAGTATAGGAAGGCTTGGCCTTCGTTTTTGAGCCCTAACCCCAAACCACGAAATCACAGGATGGTCGGTAGACCCATCCACGGTCCGTTGATAGGTGAGCGTGGATGAGAGTAGTTTTCTAGATTTTTATTTTAAGTTAGGGGTCTTGGTTTTAGTTAGTTATTTAATTAGGGGTTAGGAGGGATGATTATATAAATAATTAAATGCCTATATAAAGTATTTTAAGTCCATAAACACCCAATTAATTCATTATAACCCAAGACCCAAATCAAAACCCAACTACTCTTCCCTCCCAAAATCTTCTCTCTAGAACCTCCATTGAAGAACCAATAAAGAGTTCAAGGAAAGATTGAAGACAGGAGATTTTGTACATGAAATTGGAAGGATTCTACACCTAAGGTATGGGAATTCTTCATCTTGGGAAGCTATCACCCAATTAGCTAGGGTTTCAACTCAACCCCATGGATTCCTTTCAAATTTGTTCTTAAAGGTTGAATTATGTTTTCTTACTGATAATACTACTGATTTTAGATGATTTTAACTTGAATTCCAAAGAATCCATGAGTTTTCCCCAACCCTAGCTATGACTCTTCTCTACATTATGAATGTTGTTGAAAGTTGATTCAATTGAATGAATGTGGGTGGATTATGATATAATTACTTTATATTAGTGTATATATACATCTATCCTTGACTAAACTAAGATTATAGGGTAAAATTGATGTAGCCTAGGGTTATGTCATAAAAGAGGTAAATTGAGGATTTAGATGGGACCTTCTAAGAATGATGAGCTTCTTGATGAATTGCCTTAGATTAGATCACCTAAACATGAATTTCTTATGAGTTATTCTTGTAGACATGTATGAACTTGATTAGGTATTACATGATGAAGCATTGTTGAGTGGTATTGAGATTTAGTTTACTTAATGTTATATGACTATAATTGAGTAAGAATGAAGCATGTCGTTAGTCTACCTTGAGTGTTAGGTTTACATGATGACCATGTGAGGTATTGCTTGAGAGTAATTCTCATAATATGAAGATGACTCCTAGGGCTTTAAAGGTAAAGGCTAAGAGGAATGAACTACGAATATTAAGGCTTTAGGAAGGAAGCCATTGTGCATGTTGAATAGTTATTGTATATGAACTATTGATCTACTTGAAAGGTGGAGGTGTTTAGTTATTATGTATGAGATATTGATCAACATGAAAGGAGGAGGTGTTTGCTTATTGAGCATGTTGAATTGTATATGGTACTATTGTGGAAGGACTTTACCCACATGACCTACAATGTGAGTATATGAGCTTCTACATGCAAATGAATGATCTATTTGAGTTATGACTATATACATGTCTATTGTGATAATGTTAAAAGTGTTGATTTGCATGGTCTATGATCCTTGAATGCAATATATGTGAGTGAAGCATGATTGTGATATTATGTACATACTTGTGAACACTTTGAGAGGGAGGTGTCTAGGATGATAATGTTGTTGTTGTGTCATTGCAAGGACAATTACACACGCACACACTCCATGCATAAATCTGAATATGATGTATCAATGGTGTTAATTGGAAGTATAGTTCTCATATGCACCTTTACACATTATTATGCATGAAATGTACATGACAATGTTGATCCTATTGTGTTGATTGAAAGTCCATTCTCATGAGAACACATGATCTTGGTGTGATAATTATTCTCACATACTAATAATGATTCTAAAGTTGAAAGTGCATTCTCACCTTTAATGAATCTATGAGCTATTTTGATAAAATGTTTTAAACGAAGGGCAAGGTATTCCTTCACACATGTAAATGCAATTCAAAGGCTATTGATGTATAATTTTGGGAAATAATGCTTAGCACCTATAAAATATGGACAATGAGGAAAAGGCCCTTCCACCAATGCTATAGGTTGGGTCATCCAAGTGATACTCATAAGATAGAAGCCCCTCCGCTAATGCAATAGTGCGGGTTTTTTGAAGAAATCTCCCTATCCCATAAACTATATTCCAACATAGGTTTTTAGCTAGTGGATCCACCTTATAGCTATATATTTAGTTCTACCTTAGGCAAGTAGGACTCCTTTTTTCGATATGGGGTTAGAGACATCGGATTCCATAGCTCACATGGTCTATGTTGGTTATGGCAACTTTTCCCTATATAATAAAGATAATGAATGAGACATAAGCTATACTACGACTTCTTGGTGAGTTTACTTAGTAGGAGTGGGGGTATGGGACTTCACTTCCACATTGCACAAGTAGACTTAGTAGGATGTCATAGGATGGTTCCTTTGCAATATGATGAGATTTGAATACATGCATGTATGTTGAATGGGTGGCTGTTATGAATGACTTTTCTTATAATTCAACTAATGCACAGGACTATTTCCGTATTTGTGACTATTAATTATAAGAAGATCTAAAGATGAATTGCATGACTAAGGTAGCTTCAAAGGAGTACTTAGTAGGGTTAGTATTATGAGATGCTAACCATATATTGCACAATTGTCCTTTAGGAGTAACTAAAGTAGTGGTTTTACAATAAAATGAGTATAAATATGATATTGGCTTGTGTTGTACATTGTAAATGCATGTTAGTTATCATGCATTGCACAAATGCACCTTGGGGGTTTCTTTGTGTGATGATTACTTAATGATGAGATGATCTTGGTATTGACTTTTTATTACTTTATGATTGGAGGCTAGGTATTGTGAAGATTGGGATTGGGACTTGTATTATGTGGATGTTGGAAACTATACTTGTTAATATAATGATATCTCTCATGTTATAATGAAATGTATGTGAGTTGCCTAATTGGTTGCATTCTCCAATTATTTCAACGATGATGTTCAAAAATGGCATAAAGAATGATTTCAAATGAAATGTCCCTTTTCATGCATGTTTTAATGGTTTTGTGCATGGCTTCCATACTTAGTACTTTTTGTGCTAACCCCTTCTTTCTACATTTTCACCAAGTGTAGGCTTTGGAGATATTCGATTCCATCCTCGTGGCTAGGTTCATAGGAGATCAAGGAGAAGATGATTGGTGAGTCCTCATTGTATTCGAGGGCTCAACCATATGTCCTTTATTGTCTTTACTATCATGTTTTAGACTTTGGATGTAAGGGCTATGTCCCTAAGATTGTATTAAAGAGTATTAATTCTAATGTTATAGATGGTTTGAGACATAGTGTCATAGATTCTCTTTCATTTTATAAGAGACTTCGATTGTCAAGAAAAGTTTTAAATTCCGCACTATTTTCCTATGATTTAATGTTCATGAATGCTATGAGGCTTGTATGCGACCCCTTTGGGTCAATTACACTGTGTTATATCTAGGGGGTAATCCGAGGTCGTGACAAACGCGGTATCAAAGCATAAGGTTTTTGGGATTTTCTTTTAGGATGTCACAAACCACATCTAGTAGTGTCTTGTTCATCGGTGTGAGTCACGACACATCTATGAGTGAGAGGCTATAGGACGTTAGAAAACTTCACTTCTTCATTCTCTAGTTGTACCGTAGAGTTTAACTCTATAAGGTCTTTTCTCTCTAATCGGTGGTCTACAAGATGTGACTACTCGAAGGGCTCTCGTTACAAGGAGCAAGGGAGAAGATGTTGGTTGAAATGCCTATGATGGCTATGTGACTAGATAGGACTTGAGTTGCTAGATTTATATGTCACCCTTAGGGTGGGTTAGTAGTGTTATTATCAGGTTCCTATGTGATGTTAGAACCCATATAATCAATTTGTTAGTTCCCGAATGAGCCTATCCAAGAGTGGAAAGGAGGAAATTCTATGCCAAAAGATTGAATTGTTGTGTCTTAAGGTTGACTTTGAGGGTAGCATGTACCACCTAGTTAAAGTAAGGAAGAAGAATGTAGGTGTTGACCAACTTCAAAGAGTTAGTTATGTTTTAAGATTGATCTTAAGTATGGCCATTTAGAGTAGGGTGCTTAGATAATACCTAAACATGGTTGGTTGGTAGATCCCACCAAAGGAGATGATAAGGGATGAAACGGTCTAGAATTTTCTTGATCCAACCTTAGTAGAATTGAAAGAGACAAAGGTTTCATGGACAAATATCTTCTAAGATTCCCCTAAGTTTCACCAAAAGAAGGTATCCACCCCAAAATCTCAAGGTGTGAGTGGTAGTGGAGCTTATGTGATTATGACTTGATATGTTAGATCTTGATGTTGTCCGTAGTATGAATGGGCTTCATAGTTCTTTTGTGATATTGATGGTAGAACCCTACTTGACCATTTTGAGTTTTGGTAGGTTTTAAAGTTTGGTGAAAGAGGGTGTTTGATTAATGCCTATATGTAGGGTAGAAGTGTAATTCACCATGATTTAGAATCATCTTGTGTGATGAGTGTGAAGGTTTAGTATTGACTTGATCCAACCTTATAATTGAAGGAAGTGATGTTGTAAAGAGTTTTCATAGGCTTACCCCAAGTGGGGGATAATGTGCTTAGATGGTAAGGTCATTGAGTGTCCTTGATATTCATGAATTTGGCTTGCTTGAAATTCTCACCTTAAAGAGTATAGTGAGTTTGAGAAGTTTAGTCCTGGTTTGGTAAGCTCATATGAGGCTTTGAGTGGTGTTGGTAAGGTTTCTTGTAAGTAATAGTACTTAGATGAGAACCTCTCAAATTTAGAAGTACCAATTGGGAGCTTAGACCGGCAAGCTAAGAAATAGAAGAATAAGAAAATGCTTTCATGAAAATGTTGAGGAGTGGTATTTTAGTAAGGGTTTAGTTGAAGGTGCTTATTTGGGAGGCCTAGGGTCAATGAGTTGTCCCAACATCCTTATGTTCCCTTCTCCTCCTCCTCTAGCATAAGATGATAAGTTCTCCTTGACTCATTTCTTAATTATGGAGTCTTGGATGTTGTATGTGTCCTATGAATTCCTTGTTCCATAGAGTTACTTTTGTTAACATTGGTAGGTTTTGGATGCATGATTATTAGACCTATAATGGTTTTAGAACCCGGTAAGCTTATAAAGAGTCTTGATAATGCCTTGAGTTTATTGAAAGGAGTAGTATTTTGACGTTTTTGTAAAAAAGGGGCTTCCTCCCAAGGGGGAGATCATGTGCTTGAGTAGCAACATTGATTGAGAGTCCCCAGATCCTCATCTTTCTCTTCTATCTCTACTCTAGCTTGAAACAAAAGTTCCTTTTGGGGCTTGTTCTATATCTAGGGGTCATGAGTGTTTTAGAAATTTCCATGATCTCATTATGTTTTGCATGTTTTTGAAGGATTCTTACATTGTATAAAATGGATTTTTCATGATTTACATGTTCCTCATGTCACTGTGCATTCTAGTATGGAGATGGCATATTTGACTTCATGAAATGGTGTGATGACAATTCTTCGTTGTCTTTGATGAATGGCACTTGGGCTCCATGTTGATTTTGTTGAGCTTGTTTTAATGTGAAAATGTAATTCTTCCTATGACTATGTGATTAATGATGTTTGGGAGTAATGGTGTAGGCTCACTCTTAAGGGGAAGATGGTATGTCTAGCTAATATTGTGGTTATGTGCTTATATTTTTCCATGACTTCTTTATATAATGAATGTTCATGAAAACTTGTGTTTTGAAAGAAAATGATTCTTATGTGAATTCTTTTCCTCATGTTGTAGTGCATTAAGTATGAGTTGCTTATTGAACTTCATGGGATGAATATATGAGCATGCTTTGGGTTGTAGTTGAGAAATTCCTCCTATAAAATGCTTTGTTTGGAGAAGTAATGATTTATGAGCTCCATGAGAGTATGTTGAGCATGTTGTGACTTGGAGATGGTAGTTCCTCCTCGAACATAACCAATTATGAGAATTTCGTGCATAATGAGTTTAGATATAGTTCATACTTCCTTGTATTGAATTGAACATGTTGAATTGGAGTTGATGCTACCTCCTTTGAATAAGTGCACAATGTGAATTGTGTATTTTGAGTTGTAAATTATTGTGATGTTTCATGCATGTTTGGGGCAGCTAGTCTTGAGTCTTTGATTCCATAAAGTGTTTCAAGTGTCATTCGAGGACGAATGTTCCTAAGGGGGAGATAATGTAACACCCTGTAAAAACTAGTAAGACCTAGCTAATGCTTGACACAATCTAGTAGGTGAAACTAGAGCCTCACATGTGAATTTGAAGTTGGAAACTTGATTAAATATTGTTAAATGGCTTCCCGAGTGAAAGTTGAGGAATTTAGGGGTTAAACATCAAGATAGGACTATAACGCTCGGAAGCTAGTAAGTTTAACTAGTATGTTGTAGAGTCTTATAGTGGAGTTTTGGATTGTCGTATGAGGGTTAGAACTCATAAAAATGACTCTCGTACTTAGAATAACATAATTAGGGTTCAAACATCCAGGTACGACTCCCCAAGAACCACCCAAGGGGTCCTTGAGGAGGACCCCAACACTGCCCAAAAGCTGTCAAAAACAGCTTGGTTCAAGGAGGCAGATCATGTCCAGTTGACCAGTCCACGCCCCGTAGGTCATGAGGGTGGGTTAGGACTTAGTAGAGGAAGGCTTGGCCTTCATTTTTTAGCTCCATCCCCAAACCACAGAACCACAGAACGGTTAGTAAACCCATCCACGGTCCGTGGATAGGTGGGCATGGATGAGAGCAGTTTTCTAGATTTTTATTTTAAGTTAAGGGTCTTAGTTTTAGTTAGTTATTTAATTAGAGGTTAGGAGGGACGATTAGATAACTAATTTACTTCCTATATAAAGTATTTTAAGTTCATAAACACCCAATTAATTCATTATAACCCAAGACCCCAAATCAAAACCCAACTACTCTTCCCTCCCAAAATCTTCTCTCTAGAACCTCCATTGAAGAACCAAGAAAGAGTTCAAGGAAAGCTTGAAGATAGGAGCTTTTCTACACGAAATTGGAAGGATACTACACCTAAGGTATGGGAGTTCTTCATCCTTGGGAAGCTATCACCCAAGGAGCCCTTTCAAAAGCTTTTAACTCAATTCTAGAAAACCCAATTAGCTAGGCTTTCAACTCAACCCCATGGATTCCTTTAAAATTTATTCTTAAAGGTTTAATTATGTTTTTTATTGATGATACTACTGATTTTAGATGATTTTAACTTGAATTCCAAAGAATCAATGAGCTTTCCCCAACCCTAGCTATGACTCTTCTCTACATTATGAATGTTGTTGAAAGTTGATTCAATTGATTGAATGTGGGTTGATTATGATGTAATTACTTGATATTAGTGTAAATCTACATGTATACTTGATTAACCTAATAATCTAGGGTGAAATTGATGTAGCCTAGGGTTATGTCATAAAAGAGGCAAATTGAGGGATTAGATGGGACCATCTAAGAATGATGAACATCTTCATGAATTGCCTTAGATTAGATCACCTAAACTTGAATAGCTTATGAGTGAATCTTGTAGACATGAATGAACTTGATTAGGTCTTACATGATGAAGCATGGTTCAGTGGTATTGAGATTTAGTTTACTTAATGTTATATGACTATAATTGAGTAAGAATGAAGCATGTCGTTAGTCTACCTTGAGTGTTAGGTTTACATGATGACCATGTGAGGTATTTCTTGAGAGTAATGCTCATAATATGAATATGACTCCTAAGGCTTTAAGGTAAAGGCTAAAAGGAATGAAATATGAATACTGAGGCTTTTGGAAGGAAGCCATTGTGCATGTTGAATAGTTATTATATATGAACTATTGATCCACTTGATAAGTGGAGGTGTTTAGTTATTATGTATGAGCTATTGATCCACTTGAAAGGTGGAGGTTTTTACCTATTGAGAATGTTAAATTGTATATGGTACTATTGTGGAAGGACTTTTCCCACATAACCTACAATGTGAGTATATGAGCATATAACGCAAATGAATAATCTATTTGAGTTATGACTATATACATGTCTATTGTGATAATGTTAGATGTGTTGATTTACGTGGTCTATGATCCTTGAATGCAACATATGTGAGTGATGCATGATTGTGACATTATGTACATACTTGTGAACACTTTGAGAGGGAGGTGTCTTGGATGATAATGTTGTTGTTGTGTCATTGCCAGGACAATTACACACACACTCCATGCATAAACATGATTATGATGTATCAATGGTGTTAATTGAAAATGTAGTTCTCATATGCACCTTTACACATTATTATGAATGAAATGTACATGACCATGTTGATCCTATTGTGTTGATTGAAAGTCCATTCTCATGAGGACACATGATCTTGGTGTGATAGTTATTCTCACATACTAATTATGATTCTAAAGTTGAAAGTACATTCTCACCTTTATTGAATCTATGAGCTATTTTGATGAATTGTATTGAACGAAGGGCAAAGTATTCCTTCACATATGTAAATACAATTCAAAGACTACTAATGTATAATTTTGGGAAATAATGCTTAGCACCTATAAAATATGGACAATGAGGAAAAGGCCATTCCGCCAATGTTATAGGTTGGGTCGTCCAAGTGGTACTCATAAGAAGGAAGCCCCTCCACTAATCCAATAGGGTGGGTTTATAGAAGCAATCTCCTTATCCCATATACTATGTGCCCACATAGGTATTTAGCTAATGGATCCACCTTATAGCTATATATTTAGTTCTACCTTAGGCAAGTAGGACTCCTTTTTTCGATATGGGGTTAGAGACATCGGATTCCATAGCTCACATGGTCTATGTTGGTTATGGCAACTTTTCCCTATATAATAAAGATAATGAATGAGACATAAGCTATACTACGACTTCTTGGTGAGTTTACTTAGTAGGAGTGGGGGTATGGGACTTCACTTCCACATTGCACAAGTAGACTTAGTAGGATGTCATAGGATGGTTCCTTTGCAATATGATGAGATTTGAATACATGCATGTATGTTGAATGGGTGGCTGTTATGAATGACTTTTCTTATAATTCAACTAATGCACAGGACTATTTCCGTATTTGTGACTATTAATTATAAGAAGATCTAAAGATGAATTGCATGACTAAGGTAGCTTCAAAGGAGTACTTAGTAGGGTTAGTATTATGAGATGCTAACCATATATTGCACAATTGTCCTTTAGGAGTAACTAAAGTAGTGGTTTTACAATAAAATGAGTATAAATATGATATTGGCTTGTGTTGTACATTGTAAATGCATGTTAGAGATCATACATTGCATAAGTGCATCTTAGGGGTTTCTTTATGTGATGATTAATTAATGATGAGATTATCTTGGTATTTGACTTTTTATTACTTTATGATTGGAGGCTAGGTATTTTGAAGATTGGGATTTGTATTATGTGGATGTTGGAGACTATACTTGTTAATATAATGATATATCTCATGTTATAATGAAATATATGTGAGTTTCCTTATTGGTTGCATTCTCCAACTATTTCAAAGATGATGTTCAAAAATGGCATATAGCATGATTTCAAATGAAATATCCTTTTTCATGCATGTTTTAATGGTTTTGTTCATGGCTTCCATACTTAAAACTTTTTGTGCTAACCCATTCTTTCTACATTTTAACTAAGTGTAGGCTTTGGAGATATTGGATTGCATCCTCGTGGCTAGGTTCATAGGAGATCAAGGGGAAGAAGATTGGTGAGTCCTCATTATATTCTAGGGCTCAACCATATGTCCTTTATTGTCTTTACTCTCATGTTTTTGACTTTGGATGTAAGGGATATTTTCCTTAGATTGTATTAAAGAGTCTTAATTCGAACGTTATAGATGGTTTGATACATAGTGTCATAGATTCTCTTTCATTTTATAAGAGACTTCGATGTAAAGAAAAGATTTAAATTACGCACTATTTTCCTATGCTTTAATGTTCATTAATGCTATGAGGCTTATATGCGACCTCTTCGGGGTCAATTACATCGTGTTGCTTCTATAGGGTAACCCCGGGTCGTGAAAATCTTATCATTGGTTACTCTTTATGTGGCCATGAGATTTGATATTAGTCTCAAAATCCTTTCTAATCCCTTTCATGCCTCTACTCCCATGGGTGATGTTGTTGTGGCTAGGAGAGTCAATAGACATCGTCCTATTTCCTTTTCTCATTGAGTCACTAATGTATGTCTTATAGAGCCTGATATGTTATATGTTTATGTTATTATTAGGATAGATTGGCTTTATGCATGTTCTGCTTCCATAGATTGTAGGGCCCAATTGGTTACTTTCAAGGTTCCAAATGAACCAATCATGTCAGGGAAAGGGGGAAATTATGTTTTCACAGGTCAGTTTATATCATGCCTAAAAGAAAGAAAAATAATTTCTAAGGGTTGCATTTATCATCTTGTTCAGGTTAGAGATGTAGCTTTTGAAAACCCTACTCTTGAGTCAATTCCAATTGTAAAAGAGTTTTCAAAAGTGTTTCCCGATGATTTTCTTAACATTCCTACTAAAAGGGAAATAGACTTCGGTATTGACCTTGTCTCAAATATACATCCTATCTCTATCCCTTCTTGTCATATGGCCCTAGCAAAACTAAAGAAGTTTAAGGACCAATTGAAAGATTTTTTGGATAAGTTTATTAGACCAAGTATCTCTTCATGGAGTGGTCCGGTGTTGTTTGATCAAACAAAGGATAGTTCTCTCTGAATGTGTATTGACTCTCGACAATTGAATAAGGTTATCATTAAATAGTATCCTATTCCAAGGATAGATATTTTGCTTGATCAACTCTAAGGAGAAAGTTACTTTTCTAAGATTGACATATGGTCAGGTTATCACCAATTGAGAGTGAAGGAGAACAACATTTCGAACTCAATATGGTCATAATGAGTTTTTGGTAATGTATTTTGGTTTAAATAACGCCCCAATGATAGTTATGGATTTGATGAATAGGGTGTCTAAGAAATATCATGACATGTTTATGATTGTGTTTATCGATGATATCTTGATTTACTCACAGAGTGAGGATGAGCATGTTGAGCATTTGAGAATTGTGTTGCAAATTCTCAAGGATATGGAATTGTATGCTATATTTAGCAAGTGTGAGTTTTGGTTGAGATCCATTGATTTTCTAGTCCATATTATCTTTGGTGAAAGTATTCAGGTTGATCCTAAGAAAACAAAGCCATTTAAGAATTGGCCTAGACCTTTGTCCCCTTCGGACATACAAAGTTTCTTGGTTTTGGCTGGTTAGTATAGAAATTTCATGGAAGGATTTTCCTATATTGATCCACATTTGACGACATTGAATCAAAAAAGGTAAAATTCTTGTGGTTGGAAGCTTGTGAGAATCGCTTCCAAGAGTTGAAGGAGAGACTCATTTCGGCTCCTCTTTTACATTACTGGAAGGATCATATGGTTTTGTGGTTTATAGTGATGTTTCACGGATTTGTCTTAGTTGAATTTTAATGCAACATGAGAAAGTCATTGCTTATGGTTCAAGGCAATTGAAGGTTCATGAAAAGAATTATCTGACTCATGATTTGGAGTTTGTGGCATTGGTGTTTGCTCTAAAGATTTGGAGGCACTACTTGTATGACATTCATGTAGATTTATTTACCAACCACAAGAGTTTGAAGTATGTGTTCAGTCAAAAAGATTTTGAATTTTCTCCAAAGAATGTGGCTTGAATTTTAAAAGATTACGACATGAGTGTCCTATATCATCTCAGAAAGGCGAATCTGGTGGTGGATACTCTTAGACGGTTATTGATGGGTAGTGTCACTCATGTTGAGGATCATAAAAGGAGTTAGTTTGCGACGTTCATAGATTTGCCCGATTGGGTGTTCAGTTTGTTGATTCTTGTTAAATTAGGTCTTAGGTCTAACTCACACCCCAAAAATTAGCTCAAAGGGAGGAGGATTTTCCAAACCTTATAAGGAGTCCACCCATCTCATTAACCACTAATGTGGGAATTTCGTCATTCTTTAACACCCCACCTCACGCCCAGTGCTTGGCATCTGGTGCGTGGGCATTTTTTATTTTTTAGGGGCCCTAACATTAGGTGAGATGGGGCCTTCTATGATACCATGTTAAATTAGGTCTTAGGCCTAACTCACACCGCAAGAGTTAGCTCAAAGGGAGGAGGATTGTCCAAGCCTTATAAGGAGTCCTCCCATCTCATTAACCACCAATGTGGGACGTTTGTCATTCTTTAACAATTCTAATGAGGGTGGTGTTGTTGTTCATAATGGTTTTATGATCGTATTTTATTTCATATGTAAAGGCTTTGAAATATCTTGATCCTGTATTAGTTGCCTTGAAGAAGTCAAATTTCTGAAAAAGCCATAAGGCTTTCTTTGAAGGGGGAGATGTTGTCCTTTGATAACAAGGTCGGTTATGTGTTTTTAATGTTGATGAGTTAAGGAATCAGATTCTGATGGAAGCCCATAGCTCTTGGTAATCTATTGACCTGGGATCAACTAAGATATAGTGTAATTTGTGGGAAGTCTATTGGTGGAATGGATGAAAAAAGATATTGTGAAATTTGTGGCTAAACGTCCAAATTGTCAACAAGTGAAAGTTGAGCATCAAAAAATGGGCGGGTTTGCTCAAAACATTAGTATTCCTACATAGAAGTGGGAAGATTTGAATATGGACTTCATTACGTATTTACCCCGCACTGATTGACAATTTAACTCGATTTGGGTCATAGTGGGCTTAATGATGAAATTGGCTCAGTTTCTTCCTGTTAAAACATCTTTCTCATCGGAAGAGTATGCCAAGATTTATTTCAAGAAATGGTAATTTTACATGGAGTGCCTCTATCCATCAACTTCAATCGAGGTATTCAGTTCACATCTCAATTTTAGTAGTTGTTTTAGAAATATCTTGGTACCCAAGTGAAACTTTGCACAATTTTTCATCCTCGTACCTTAGAGGATTTGTTAATAGCTTGTGTAATTGATTTTATGGGTAATTGGGATGATCATTTGCCTTTGATTGAGTTTTCTTATAATAATTGCTATCATTCTAGTAATGCGGTGGCATTGTGTGAGGCTCTTTATGGTAGGAGGTGTAGGCCTCCTAAAGGTTTATTTAAAATTGGTGAGGTCTCTTTGATAGAGCCCGAGTTGGTTCATAAGGCTATGGAAAAGGTTAAAATTATTCATGAGAGGTTGAAAATGGCTCAGTGTTGACAAAAGTTTTATTCAGATATTAGAAGAAGAGATATAGAATTTGATGCTGATGATTGGGTCTACTTGAAAATTTCACACATGAAGGGTGTGTTGTGGTTTGGAGAGAAAGGGAAGCGTAGTCCCCATTATGTGGGTCCATATTAGATTTTGAGGAGTATTGGCAAAGTTGCTTATGAACTTGAGTTTGCTAGTGATTTAGCATCGATACATATGATTTTCCATGTCTCTTTGTTGAAGAAGTGTGTTGGAGATCCAATGTCCATTGTACCTTTAGAAGGTTTGGGAGTTAAAAAGAATATTTCCTATGAGGAGGTTCCAATTGAGATTTTAGGCCAGCAAGTCCTTAAGTTGAGAAATGAGCAAGTTGCTTCCGTGAAGGTTATTTGGAGGAATCAATTAGTTGAGGGTGCTACTTGGGAGACCGAAGCCAATATGATGTCCCGATATCCTCATTTCTTTCCCTAAACTCCTACTCTTGCCTGAGGTATTAGTCCCTTGTGGTCCATTCTTTCAGTTTCATGTGTTTTTATCATTCTCATGTTTCCATAAGCACACATGTTCATAAAAACTTAATTTTGATGTTGTGATTTATCTTGGAGTGATTCTCCATGTTTATGTGCATTTCGATGAAATTCGCATTCATGTTCGGCTATCATTTTCTTTCCTACTCTATTCATGCAAGCTTGAGACCGATGCAAGGACAAATGTTCCCAAGGGAGACATATTATAACACCTAAGAATTTGGAAAAAGGAAAGAAGGCCAAAGAGGGATACTGGTTCAATTCCACGAGACTAGTCAATGGTTCATAAAAAGTTCTAGGGGTCGTAGACAAGTCTCGTAAGAAGTGGGGAAAATTACTTTGGAAATCAAGAACTAGTAACTCATTCTACCATTATATAGGATGGTCCATCAAATGGACTACGGACGGTAGGAAGGTCACGTATAAAGGTTCTAGACTAAGTGAAATTTTGAGTATAAAGTTCAGGTTTACAAACCGCAGGAAGTTTGACGGACTGTAGAAATGATTCATAATATTTTTCACGATTTTGGGCCCTAGTCACTCAACCTATAGTTAGTAGGGTCCACATGAATTTCTACGCTCCATAGGTTGCAACCGTAGGGCTTACCTATAGTTATTTTAAAGGGTGCTTTGGTCTTTTCCAATGCACCTAATTTGTATACTACGTCGTTTTGCCTATAAATAAGCCCATATAACTAATTTTAGTCCTAAATCTGCGTCCCTTTCACAAATCATTCCCAAAATTTCCCAAATTTGCTATAAAGGTTTTCTCTCCAAGGCTCTTGACAAATTTCTAGGGTTTTTCAACTCTTCAAGGTTTCTTCATCAATAGCTTGTGGTCTTTGAGATTAAATTATGAATGGATTTCAGCAATGGTTCAATTCACCCAATGATTCCCAAGGTTTTTCTCCAATTCAATTTCCCTAAATTGGTTAGGTTTTAATTCAATACCTCTTGGTTCTATTTGAATGGATTCAGTTGTTTAACTCTTATCTTATTAATGAGTTTTTTTTCTAATTGATGTCCTATAAACCCATGCATTGATCATAATTTTGACTATGAAGTCTAATTCGCATGAATTTATGAAGAAACTATGAAGCTATGAATGGTGTTTTCATGAACTTATGCATGATTTATGAAATAATTATTTTATGATCTACGTTATTATAAGATTGGCATCAATGGAATTGTGAATGGTTTTCTCACAAATTAAGGAATCTTAGTTTTGTGAAAAGTTTATCACTTATACATGATTCAACATTTTATGATCTACCCTATGATGTTTAATCTTGGATTAGTAACTTAATTATGCTTTTTCATGGATATATATATATATATATATATATATGACCATTCCGTTGGAATTTAACTCAGAACCAAGAGAACGTTGAGGTGGAGGCTCAAATAGGGTAGACTCTAGTACCAATCTCTAGTTCCAAACTACGTGCCCCCGTAGGATTTCCTTTAATGGCCTAGCTATTAGACCTGCATACAACATATGACATTAGACGAAGTTCTACCTTGGCAAGTAGACTCTCCCTTCTTGATGTGGGAGTTACATCGAATTCCATGTAAAGCTTGTATGGTCTATTTTCGGTTAAAGCTAATATCCACAAAATGAACTAGGTTACTTTCAAATGTTTTATGAAGCTTCCTTTATGATTTCAAGATGCATTGACCATGTTCATAATTTTAATCACTTTAAAGGTTTTTACTATGTTTAGCTTGGTCATACACATCATGTTTTCGATTACGTCCTCTTATGATCTTGGTTTACATTTTCATTCATATCCCTTATACTTAGTAAGTTCAATGTTATAATGCTTATTTGCACCTCCATTGTTTCACTAGTATAGGGATTGATAATTCCTCTCCCTCAATTCTTGGTTAGTTGATCATCTTAAAGATTTGAAAACTTGGTGAATACTCATACTCTGAGGACCATGTTACCCATATTTCATTCTTATGTCTTATATATATTTTTAATATTGTACGTGGTGTACGGGTTATGTCCCGGCCACTTATTTTAATGTTGTAGAAAGGCTTGTCAAGACTATGTTAGACTTCCACTTTCAAATGTCAAACTCTTTTATTGATATGAAATGCTTTAATTTTGTCTACTACTTTGTGTATATGTATGTCAAGTGTCTTATGAAGGGCCTCTCAGGGTCTGATATGCTATTTCACGTCAAGGGTGTACTTTGGGTTGTGACAAATTTAGGCCACTTTTTGTCATATTGGTGGTTGTGAACCACCTGTGCTACACAATGGTTGCCCTACATTTCATAGGTTCAATGCAGGTTAGGTGAGATCTTCACTGCTCCTCAACCCTCGACTAGCGTTTCTCTTTTGAGCCTCAGGCCTCCGTTAATGAAACAATGGTCCACCCAAATGGTTGCTAGTTTTCTCACTTAAGGCGGCACTTGAACTCGTGATTTACAATCTCGCATCTTAGAGCCACTGCTCAAATATTGGCCTCACTTCACACCTAATTGAAGTACTCTTTTATATATTCCTTCTATTTCTTACATAACTACTTTTATTTTAACTCTCTTCCTGTAAATCGAAACGCCTAAAAACCTGTGATGATATTTGTTTCCTCACATGCCTTGCTGTAGATAAACATCTTTTAGGAAAAGTCATCTTGATCAACAAAACAAGAAACAATCATCATAAACAAAGACCAATGACAAAGCATCTACAACTTCAACCTATGAAGCACAACTAAAGTTTTGGATCAAGATAATTAATGGATACTACACCTTTTTCAAAGACACACGTTCCATTACAGAGGTAAAGGGATTTAATTTGATGGGTGTACAAACTGAGTTCCCAAATATAGTTTACCACAAGGGATTGGTTATCCTTTGCAAATGTGCAAAAAGGTTACTTCAAAGAATAAGTCACTGAATTTTACACCTCCTATCAAGCAAGGATAGATGCAATGAACCATAAAGGTCCCGTGAAAAAATATCTCAACTTTTCATCTGTCATGGGTAGAATCACGGATATTAATGTTACCCTAGCTTTATAAATTCTCTCTTTTAAAGCTAACATATCAAGGATGGAGCAAAGTTTACAAGGAGAGAGGCCACCAAACCAAGCCAAATGCAATGGGTAGCTAGAATCATAGTCATAGGCTATCCTACCTAGGCATCCATGGGTTGAGATATTACTTGCCAAGATTCCAAAAGGCAGTTCCGAGGAGATAAATTGGAACAAATCACAAAATAAAAGGTCCAACTTCTTGTTCTCCTTTTTCGCTTGTTCCAAAACGATTCCAACCTCTTCGTCTTCATTGTGCAACTAGAGTCCGGTATGTTTTTCTCACTTTTACTCTCTTAAAGTGGTAATAATAATTGAAAGTTGGGGGGTAGTTGGTAGGTAGTAACTTCTCTAACTTAGGGGGCTAAAATTTTGATTGCGTCAGCTAAATTCTTTATCTAAATTGTTAAATGCATGTGTTTGGGATGATTAGAAGTATTTCGGGAAGTCTTGACTACCCATTTCATGATTAAATTGTTCAAATTAGTTTGGGTACCATGTGTTTGATAAAATTCCCAAATGAACTCTAAAATAATTTTTGAAACTTTTTGTGTCGAAATGATTGCGTTTATTTATTTGTTGTTTGTTGATTTTACATTGACAATAGTTGAGATTCTGTGCTAAAATTTGAAATCAAAATTGGTTGTTCATGTTGAAGGGGGCGACTGTTTGCTTATGATGATTTGTCATCGCTTAAGCAATGTTCGAATTTGCAATTTCCGCTTAAGCAACCTTCTGGTTGCTTCTGGAATGTTTGCTTAAGCGAATGGAACTTCACTTTTGCAATATCTGTAGCAGTTTCCTACTGGTGTGAAATTTTCTAGATTGCTTGTTTTTGTTCCAAATTGAGTTCCAGCCTTTTTCTTTGACTTCTAATTAAGAAATAGCATTGTTTAACATGTAATTCACACATTCATATGCTATTGTGATTTACAGATTCATACAGGTCAAGAATGGAACACGAACTCAATTTTGAGAAGGAAATGGTGGTTGACTATGACAAATATCAATTTGTCTCTCTCCGAGCACAAAAGATTTATTGTGATAATTTGATGAAGAAGAGGCTACTTCTAGAGGGAGGCATATCACTTGACAAAGTTGAGTAAATACTTCCAACTTTCAACTAAAGGTTGTTGGCATCAGGTTGGATATGATATGCAATAGAACCTTGCAAGGAAAATGAGCAATGGGTGAGGAGTTTTATGTCAACCTTATGGAGACCTACATGGCATCAAAGTTGATTACTATTCAGGGAAAGGTTGCCAATTATGTGTCAGAAGTAATCAATTGGATATATGGGCTACTCGACCATGATATCAAGGCCTCTACTGATAGAGATTGTGCGTCGGGCGCTTGGCTAGCTTCAAAGCTATGCCCGAGCAACAGTGTTCCATGGGCCATCACAAAGGCCAAAATTTTATGCTCAGACTTGACCGCAGAGGCTAGGATATGGATGTCTATTGTATGCAGTCATATTTCCCCAGGTAGGAACATTAACAACATTCTAATGTTGCTAGCTCAGAAAATGGTTTGTGTGCTTGATAATTTCCCGCTAAATATAGGACATTTGATTGTAAATGAGTTTCGATAGTTCAAAATGCTTGACAGCCTATCTCTTATTTTCCCATATGTGATCTTGGAGCTTTGCAAACGGGCTAAGGTACAGATGCTTCCGGGTGACACTTGTATGGAGCCCAAAATTATGATTGTTCCACTTAAAATGTGTGGTGAGGGCTCAGTGGTGAAAATAAAAATGTGGAAGATGGACTACGGTAAGTCTATGCGTGTGGAGGATGATTCTCCTATACCTTCGAGTATGGTCCTTTTACGTCATTAGCTAGTGAGTTACAGATTGTGAGGGATATAGTAATGAGGCTGCCCCAAGGGTCGGGTGAATGATTTGTACAAAGAAGATCTTACGTGCCCCAAAGAGATTTTGATGCCTCCTTGAGTTAAGCATCTCATATGGTAAAATGAAAAAGTAGGAGAAGAGTCGACATAAGTTCTTTACTCGGATGTGGAATGGTTTAAAATACCTTAGGAAATTATTGAAAGCGAATAAGCCACTCCCGACTTCTAGGCCAGACGTTGATGGAGATGAGTAGGTCTCATGGAGTGATGATGATGGGATGAGGATAACGAGGCTGATAGAGAGGATTAATGTCACGACTCAGGGGTACCCCCTAGATGTAACAGGGCGTATAAGTCCCCAAGAAGCCTCATACAAGCCACTTAGCACATCATAACATAAAGTAATAGAAATGACGCAGAAATTTAAAACATTTTCAATACAATCAAAGTCTTTATAAATCGAAGCGAAAGTCTAATACATTTTGACTCAAACCATCTAAAACATGAATTTTTTAAGGACACAGACCATACAATAATTCAAAACATAAAATGAAAGAACATAAGAGAAATGGTGAGCATATCCTCTAATGATATGAGGACTCACCAAACTTCAAGTAATGCTCTACTTGGATCTTATCTAAGGGGATGAGAGTCGATGTCGCAGACCCTACATTTGGATAAGAAATGTAGGCAAGAGTATGCATTAGTACAAACATGTACTAAATATGATAGCTAGAAGAAACAACATAAACATAATGGTTAGTCAAGATAAACCATAAGCATAATCAATGCACATAAATCATCATAATAAAAGAGGAGTACTTCTGAAGCAACCTCAACTTATCCTTAGTCAAGACTTGTGTCATCCACCTATAGTCATACTTACATAATCAAAGGCATCCCAAGCAAAAATTCAAGCTATTCATTCTTCATCATCATAATTCACATTATTCATACTTACTTTTAAAGAAATGGGGATTCGCCTCTTTGCCTAACTACATAGGCTAATGGGTATTCGCCTCTTGCCTTACTTACTTTAAGATCATTGGTACTCGCCTCCACATCATTTCATAAGGATCATTGATAATCACATCCATGTCCATTCATCATAATAGGAATGTGGGGAATCACCTTTTTTCAATTCTAAGGGGAATGGGAAATCACCTCATATCCTTCTCATATGGAGGTCAAGGGGAGTCGCCTCTAGCCTCATCAATTACATAGTTTTTTAGTCTAGATTCATTTTAGGTGAGAAATCCCTTCAACCTAGAATCGTTCATGTGAGAAAACCTTTCACGTTCATACATTCATATTTAAGCAATTCATGTGGGAAGTATCCCTTCCACAACAATAACATCAATTACAAACAATTAACATCATAAGCTTTACTCTCAAAGCACAACATCTCATGCTCATGATCTATGCTTTATTCTCAAGAAATTAACATCATAAATTATCAATCCCATAAGGATAAAATAAACCCATAAACTTTCCCTTCATGGCATTAACCCAATTATGTCAATTCTAGGTTAGAATCATAGAATGGGCATGGGTACATGTAATCTCATCCTAAAAACATTTAATTCTATCAATTCAATCATAATAAACCACAATCCACTCAATTGGATCAACATTCATCATAACCACAACATTGGAAGAAACCCTAACTAGAATTGGGGAATTCTAGGGGACTCCATGGGAGAAAGGATCTCATGGATGAAAAGTCATCATACCTTAATCACAAAGCCCACAAAAAAAAACTTGAAGATTGGAGAGTTGAACTTGACCTAGGTTCAACTCTTCCTACTTCTTCCACCTTCTTGAGAGAGAATATTTGAGAGAAGATATTTGGGATATTTGGAGAATGACTAGAATGAGTGAATTTAGGGCTTAAATCTACTTATATAGGTGTTCTAGACTTAGGCAAAATGACACCACTTGGATTTAATTAAAACTGGAAAAGACCCATCTGCCCCAACAAATAACTGCTACGTACAACTGACGGACTGTGGTCAGGACAACGGACCGCCCTACATGGCCATTGTTCAATGGTCAAAGACTGGGTTTTTTGGCCTTAGACCTACGGACCTTGGACCATGGACCTTGGTCTGACCAATGGTCCATTGGTCAGGCTATGGTCGTGAGGTCTTAGCTTTGGTTTGGGGTGACCAACCATGGACCCTCGCTATGGTCCGTGGCTCAGCCCATGGGCCGTGGGTGGCCTCTTGTGGATGGCACCTGCAATTTTGCTAAAATGGCTATTTTTCCTCATTTCAAATATGGGGTGTTACATTATCTCCCCCTTGGGATCATTCGTCCTCGAATGAGAATAAATGCACATAATCTAGGAGGAAATAACAAGTTCGAGCGAAACATACTCAATGGATCATAAGGGAATAGGAACTACATCTAACAACCCAATATGCATGAAATTTTCAAATTTCATACATTCAAGGAGGAACTATCATCTCCAAACTAAAAAGCATTCTCAACACAATCTCACGGAGCATATATGCAATCTATACTCAAAAAGCACATATTCAAGGAGAAAATCTCCACTCCAAGTCAAGGCATGTTCAACAATTCATTTCATGAAGTCTATAGGCAACTCATACTCAATGCACAACAATCATGAGGAAAATAAATCACCTAAGTCATTTCTTTCAAAACTTAAGCTTTTTCATGAACAAGCATATCAAGGAAATCCTGGAAACACATAAAACACACATGACTTCTAATCATAGAAATGCCCAGAAGAAATTCATTACCTCAAGCAAGAGTAGAAGTAGAAGGTAAAAGATGAGGATATCGGGACTTCATATCGACCTCGGCCTCTTATACCCTTAACGATTTGATTCCTCCACAAAACCATCACGGAAGCTACTTCCTTGTTTCTCAATTTCTTAATTTGCCGGTCCAAAATCTCAAACGGAACTTCCTCATATGAAAGGCTCTCGTCAACTCCCAGCCCTTCTAAGGAAACTATGGATGTTGGATCTCCAACACACTTCTTAAGTATAGAGACATGGAAAATGGGATGCACGCTTGACAACTCATTTGGCAAATCGAACTTATAAGCAACCTTACCCACACGCCTCAAAATTTGATACGGGCCTATGTAACAGGGACTAAGTTTCCCTTTCTTCCCAAATCTCATCACACCCTTCATGGGTGAGCTTTTCAAGTAGACCTAATCAAAAAATCATGGTCACTTTTTCTAACATCGGCATAGGACTTTTGTCGGCTTTGGGTTGTTCTCAACTCTCTCTTATAAGTCGGACCTTCTTGATAGCCTCATGAACTAACTCAGGTCTGATCAAGGCAACCTCACCCACTTCAAACCACCTTAAAGGACATCTACACCTCCTACCATAAAGAGCTTCAAAGGGGGCCATACCAATACAAGAATGGTAGTGATTATTATAAGCGAACTCTATTAATGGCAAAAGATCATCCCAACCTCCCTTGAAATTGATGACACATTCTTTCAACATATCCTCTAATGTTTGGATAATTCACTCCTTTTTCCCATCGGTTTATGGGTGAAAAGCCATGCTAAGCTTCACTTTCTTTCAACGACCATTTTAGAATGCCTTCCAAAACTGAGAAGTAAACAAGTACCTCTATTAGAGATAATGGACAAGGGCATACCATGTAGCCTTACCATTTCCGTCAAATATAACTTAGCATAGTCTTCCGCCGTATAAAAAACCTTAACGAGAATGAAATGGGTCGATTTCGTCATTCGGTCTACTATGACCCAAATCGAATCATATTGGCACTGAGTACATAGCAACCCTACTATAAAGTCCATATTCAAGTCTTCCCACTTCCAAGTAGGAATCTTGGGATAAACCTCCCGATTTCTACTGCTCAACTTTCACTTGTTTGCGATTCGAACACTTAGCCACAAACCCCATAATATCCCTCATTATCCCATTCCACTAATAGACCTCTCTTGAGTCACGGTACATCTTTGTGGCTCTCGGGTGAATGGAATACTGAGAACTATGGGACTTTACCAAAATTTATTCCCTTCAGTCCTCAACATTTGGAACACATAATCGACCAAGTACTCCATCCCCCCTCCCCTCGGGAGAAAGCCTCAACAGACTTCTTGAGCACCGCTTCTTTCAATTCTACCAACGTTGGATCAAGACATTGCTTAGCTTTCACATCACTCACAAAAGACTATTTGGAACTATTATGAACCATAATACCACCCTTGGTGGAGTCCATCAACCAAACATCTCAACGGGCCAATCTATGTACGTCTCATACCAATTCCTTCTTATCGTCATCAATGTGAGCAACACTACCCATAGACGACCTACTAAGAGCATTTGCTACTACATTTGCCTCACCGGGGTGATAGAGAACACTCACATCATAATCTTTCAATAGCGCAAGCCACCTTCTTTGGCGAATAGTCAAATCTTGCTGATTAAACACATATTGCAAACTTTGTGGTCAATGAACATATCAACATGGACACCATATAAATAATGCCTCCATATCTTTAAGGCAAAAACCACTACCACTAATTCAAGATCGTGGACCGAATAATTCTTCTCATGAACCTTAAGTTTCTTTGAAGCATAGTCAACAACTTTCCCATTTTGCATTAGCACACACCCTAGCCCAATTCTCAAGGCATCGCAAAAACCACAAAACCATCTGTCCCTTCTGGTAAGGTCAACACTGGAGCGGAAGTAAGTCTATCTTTCAACTCTTGGAAATGTTTCTCACATGCATCCGATCATATGAACTCCTTCTTTTGAGTCAAGGCCATCAAGGGAGAGGCAATTGAAGAGAAACATTCAGCAAACCTTCTATAATAATCGGCCAAACCCAAAAAGCTTCTAATATCTAAAGGAGTTAGAGGTCTAGGCCAACTTTGACCGCATCTGTCTTTTTAGCATCTACCTCAATATCCTTGTTTGACACAATATGACCAAGGAAAGCTACAAACCTTAACCAAAATTCACATTTGCTAAAATTCGCAAAAAGTTGTTTGTCCTTGAGGATTTGCAATACGATCCTCAAATGATCAATATCCTCATGCTCACTTCTTGAATAGATCAAAATATCATCGATAAAGACAATCACAAACATGTCTAGATATTATCTAAACACTCTATTCATCAAGTCCATAAACGCCGCCGAAGCATTAGTCAAATCAAATGACATTACTAGAAACTCATAGTGACCATACCGAGTTTGGGAAGCCGTCTTGGGAATGTCGTCATCTTTCACCCTCAATTGGTGATAACCCGATTAGAGATCAATCTTAGAGAAATAGCTTGCCATTTGAAGTTAGTCAAATAAATCAGTTGTCCTTAGGAGTGGATACTTGTTCTTAATGGTCACCCTATTCAATTGTCGATAATAAATACACATACGAAGGGATCCATCTTTCTTTCTAACAAATAGAACTGGAGCACCCCATGGAGAGATACTTGGTCAGATGAAACCCTTATCCAAAAAGTCTCTCAACTACTTTTTCAACTCTTTAAGTTTTGTCGAAGCCATTCTATAAAAAGGAATAGGAATAGGTTGCGTATCCGGGAGAAGGTCGATATCGAAGTCTATTTCCCTTTTGGGATGGATACTGAGCAAATCATCTAGAAACACTTCCAGAAACTTATTAACAATAGGGACCGGCCCAAGAATAGGGGTTTCAAATCCCTTACCCTAACTAGATGGTAAAATCAACCCTTAGAAATCATCTTTCTAGCTTTTGGACAAGAGACAAACTGACCCTTAGGTATAGAATTTTCTCTCTTCTACTCTAGGATAGGCTCATTTGGAAACTGAAATTTGACTACCTGAGTTCTACAATCAAAAGAAGCATAGCATGAATACAACTAATTCATACCAAGGATGTCATCAAAGTCTAACATATCAAGCTCTACCAAGTCAACAAGAGTAACTTTATGGGACAGGAAAATGGGATATTTTCTATAGACCCTCTTAGCCACAACAGAATCACCAATAAGGGTAGAGACAGAAAAAGGTTCTAACAACACATAGGGGAGCACATCAAACCTCATGGGCACATATGGATTCACAAAGGAAAAAGTAGCATTGGGATCAAGCAAAGTATATACATCTATTTGGAAAACTTTTAACATACCAGTGACCATGTCTGGAGAACTCTCTTTTTCACCTTGGGATTGGAGAGTATACAATCAGTTTTACTTAGGAGCACTCGCACCCAAACCACTTTGACCAGATGAAGGGTTGGGTTTAGCCCTACGACGAGTATCTCATTCGTTCTTAACAACCGACGGACAATTCCTGATCTTTTTATTCTTGTTACCACAACCAAAGCAAGCATTGGAACTTGCTAGACACTTTGCCTCATAATTTCATCCACACTTAATAAAAGTAGGCATCAAGGACCTACTACCATCTCCTTGAGGTTTAGGCTTGGACACCCTTTCATTGTTAGTCCTTGGAGGAGCATTAGAAGAACCTTGCCTAAAGATCTTTTGTCGAATTCTTGAACGACCCTGTCCACTGGACTTAGAATATGAAAAGTTACCATCATTCGTTCTTGCCCTTTTATCCTCCCTATATCTTTCCTTAATCTTTTCATCTTAAATCTGTTGGGCATCCACCATAAGACACGAAATGTCCATGTCATGGACAATTATAGTGATGTGGCATTCTTTGACTACCATATCAGACACACCAAACACAAACTTACTCTTCATAACCCCACGATCCGCCATAATAGAAGGGACATATTTGAACAACTGAGTGAATCTCAAAGAATATTCCCTCACACTCATATTTCCGTGCCGAAGGTTAATGAACTCAAGAACCTTGGCCTCTCTTATTGAAGAGGGAAGAATCTATCAAGGAAAGCACTTTTGAACCTTTCCCACTCTATAGGACCCGCCTCTTCCAACCTTTCCTCCTTTCATTGATTGAACCATATTTGAGCAACCCCTTTGAGTTGATAAGCGACCAATTTCTCCTTTTCTACTGGAGTCACTCCCATAATAGCAAGTATCTTATAGACCTCATCAATAAACTCTTGAGGATCTTCCTCAACTTTGGAGCCATAAAATTCCAGAGGGTTCATCCTTGTAAAGTCGCTCACTCTTGCTTGAGCCGTAAGGGCTTGATCCAACAGTTGCAAAGTTAGCATATACTCCGCATTTGTTACATTGTCAGTCAAAGGATCAATCAGAGCTTGAAGAGGAGCTTGGGAGGAAATTCTTGACCCACATTATCTCCCTTATTCCTTCGATCATTAGCCCTTCTAGCAGTCATATCCTGAAAACCATTGGGTAAGCATTAAGAGAAATACTTTATAGAGTTAAACTCCATGGCACGACCTAGACTAATGAAGAAGTGAAGTTTCCTAAGCATCAGGTAGCCTCTCATTCATAAATGTGGTGCGCTTCACACTTATGAACAAGCCTCCACTTGATATTGTTTTGAGACATCCTAGAACCATTCTAAACCTTGTGCTCTTATTACCAAGTTTGTCACAGCCTAGGGGTACCCCCTAGATGTAACAAGGCGTACAAGACCCGGAGAGGCCTCATACAAATCACTTAGAATATCATAAATAAAGTAATAGAAATGATGTGAAAATTTAAAACATTTTCAATAGAATTAAAGTCTTTTTAAATCGAAGCGGAAGTCTAATACATTTTGACTCAAACATGTACTAAATATGATAACTATCATAAACAACATAAACATAATGGTTAGTCAAGATAAACCATAAGCATATTCAATGCACATAAATCATCATAATAAAAGAGTACTTCTCAAGCGACCTCAACTTATCCTTAGTCAAGCCTTGGGTCCTCCATATCTAGTCACACTTACCTCATGGAAGGCAACTCAAGCAAAAATCCAAGATATTAATTCTTCATCGTCTTAATTCACATTATTCATACTTATTTTTAAAGACATGGGGATTCGACTCTTTGCCTAACTACATAGGCAAATGGGTATTCGCCTATCGCCTTACTTACTTTAAGATCCTGGGTACTCGCCTCCACAATCACATCATATGACACAGGTACTCCCCTCCACATCATTTCATAAGGATCATGGGTACTAGGCTCCATGTCCATTCATCATAATAGGAACGTGGGGAATCACCTCTTGTTCAATTCTAAGAAGTACGAGAAATCACCTAATATCCTTCTCATATGGAGGTCAAGGGTAGTCGCCTATGGCCTCATCACTTACACAGTCTTTTAGTCTAGATTCATTTTATATGAGAAATCCTTTCAACCTAGAACCTTTCATGTGAGAAAGCCTTTCACGTTCATACATTCATAATTAAGTAATTCATGTGGGAAGTATCCCTTCCACAACAATAACATCAATTAGCAACAATTCACATCATAAGCTTTCATCTCAAAGCACTAAATCTCATTCTCATCATCTATGCTTTATTCTCAAGAAATTAACATCATAAATCATCAATCCCATAAGGATAAATCTAAACCATAAAGTTTCCCTTCATATCATAACCTAATTATGTCAATTATAGGTTAGAATCATGGAATAGGCATGGTACATGTAATCTCATCCTAAAAGCGTGTAATTCTATCAATTTAATCATAAACAACCATAATTCACTCAATTGGATCAATATTCATCATAACCCACAACAACATTGGAAGAAACCCTTACAAGAATTGGGGAATTCTTCTTCAAATTAGGGAATTCTAAGGGACTCCATAGGAGAAAGGATTCCATGGATGAAAAGTCATAATACCTTAATTACAAAGCCCACAAAAAAACTTGAATATTGGAGACTTGAAATTGACTTAGCTTCAACTATTCCTTCCTCTTCTATCTTCTAGAGAGAGAATATTTGAGAGAAGAGTTTTGGGATTTTGGGAGAATGACTAGAATTAGTGAATTTAGGGATTAAATTTACTTATATAGATGTTCTAAACTAAGTCAAAATTACACCACTTTGATTTAATTAAAATTGGAAAAGACTCATATGCCCCTAAAAATAACTTCTAGGCACGACTGATGGACCATCCTGCACGGCCATCATTTCAGTGGCCATAGACTGGTTTTTCGGCCTTGGACCATGGACCGTGGTCTGACCGATGGTCCGTTGGTCAACCCTTAGTGCTAAGGTTTGAGCTTTGGCTTGGGGTGACCAACCATGGACCCTCCCTACGGTCCATGGCTCATTTCATGAGTCGTGGGTGGCCTCTCGTGGATGGCACTAGCATTTTTGCTGAAATGGCTATTTTGCCTCATTTCAAATCTAGGGTGTTACAATTAAGGCAGCCTAGGGAGTCCTTTGTATTCTCTTTTGAGTATTATTATTAGTTGGGTGTACTCCCCTTTGGGTTGTTTTATCTTATTTTTATTAGCATGTTGGATTGTTCATTGGTTATTGTTGTTTTGGATTATTGTGCAGATTGGTTGTTTTTTATGTTTTAGTTTTATTATATTAGTATCTTTTGTTAGTGTATTTCTTTGTAATAATATAGTGTGGTGATTGTGTTTCACTCTTGATGCCTTGAAGCAGGGGAAGTCTGAGTACCCGTAGCTTGTGAATTTGGGAATCATTGCACAAGCTCAATGAAAAGGCCTAAATTTGCCCAATGATAGATCGAGTGGCATCATTCTTAACGGCAAATCATCACATTGTTGAGTTTTGTTTTCTTGGTGATGCTTTGATATGATATTTTGACTTGTTTAGTGCTAATAGATTTAGTCAAGCCTTGTAAGTTGTGAAATGAGCACCCCTCCGAAAGTTTGTGAAAGTGAATGATTTTGTGATAATGGGTTGACTCTTTTTGTGACTCCAAATTACTAGGTGGTAAGCATAAAATTACTCCTTTCTTCTTTACTAAGAAGTGAAATGTAGCCATCTTGAATAGCTTCATGCTATGTGTTGTGAGTTTTGTGAATAATGTCTTGTGTTCACTTGTGTTAACTAGAACTTGCCCAGTTGGTCTTAAGATGTTGGTCTTGATTGAGTTTGTTGGGGAAATTATCATAAGCTTTTTGCGATTGTCCTTGAAGTGCACTTAGCCTAAATATCCCACCTTTGGAATAAATGTGTCCGTACTTGTCCCCTTTGAGCCTTATCCTTTCATTGGCAACCACATTACAAGCCTTGACCCTCTCTTAAAAGTAACTTTCTTTTTAATCCTTTCCCTCCTTGAACTTTAGAATTGTGAAAGTTGAGGCTAAAAGCCTAAGTTGGGGGTATTACGGAAAGATTATAGATGGATGCTTACCACATGAGGGATTTATAAGAAAAGAGTTTGAGAATGGCGGAAAAGTCCCAAAGAAAGAAAAAGTGTAAAAGAAAAAGAAAAAAGAAAGAAAGAAAGAAAGATTTGGAATAAATGTGAGACTTGAATCCTCCAAAAAGTTGAAAATGATTGTATGTGGGGAATCTTGAAAGAGAAATAAGAAAATGATGTGCAGTGTGCATTGAGTTGAAAAGTGAAGAAAAGTGGAAAAGTATTGATTGAAAAGTTGTTGTGTAGTGTTCAAGGAGGGTATAGTCACTTGTACCTAAATGATGTCCTAACCTACCCTCAGCCTACATTACAATCTTAACAAACTCCTTTGATATCTCCAACCAAACGAAATTGAGCCAATGTTATTTGAAAATATGGGCAAGCATGTAGTGTGGCATTTGTGTGCATGAGATGATTCGTTTTGAATATGAGTGTTGGTATTGTTGTCCCTTATGTTGTGAATACTTGTGTTGTTTTGTGGGACATTTATTTTCTTGTGAGGGCATGAATGCTAGGATAGATTGATGAAGTGAATAGATTCCAAAATTGTGTGAAGAGAAGTTGTAGAATACTTGTAATTGTGAGTCACTTCTTGAGAATTCTTGTTGTCACTTGATCACTCATGGAGCTCATTGAGTTTTGAAAGTTTGTTTGAATTTGAGGGAGTTGGTTGAATTGTTAATCACTTGTTTGCTTGCTAATTAGTACCAACCAAAGCCATGACCATGATTATGGTTGAGAATGAAATAGTGTTGTGCTTAATTTGAGTGTCTCTTGTGTGTTGAATTTTGTTTTACTGGAGGACAAGCAAAATATTAAGTTGGGGGTGTTGATAAGTGGTGGATTTGCACTCATTTCAAGCTCGTTTCTTATAATTTTGTGGCACTCAAAGTAGAGAAAGAGACTAATTAATCTTTGAATTGTGTAATTTTAGGTTTTTGATGTTGAGAAAAAAATGTTGATCAAAAGTGGAATCAAATCTGAAAAGAGCAAAACCTGACAAAAAAAAGTCCCAGGTATCGCACTTACAAAGCAGTGGTCCCTTAAAATGAAGCAGTCAACACAGTCAAATGTCTACTTAAGCGAGGACATAGGATTCGCTTCTATGAACTGAGCCAAAAGGACGGAGGTTGCTTAAGAGAACTTCACTTCACTTTTGCGTAAGTCGCTTTTGCGAACCTTCTTCCACTTTTGTGAAGCCCGCCTTTCCACACAGAGTCGGAATGGGAAATTCTTAAGCTTTGGAAAATTCATAAAATAGGGCCAGATTTGGGTATTATGGAACATCCAAGAATTGTAGGGAGACAACATTGTAGAGAGAAAAAACTTTTTAAGAAAATAGATCTCTTAGTGTTCTTGAGCTAGGGGTTGAGACATTGAAGGCAAGTTTCCTCGCATTTCAGTTGTAGATTTGTTGATTGTGTTATGTTTTAGTAATATCGTTTACCTTTCTTCATTTCCTTGTTCTGAATTGCTATAAATGTAGGTGTAATGATTTGTATGAAATTGGGGCTTTTGTGCTAGAAATAGACAAATTTGTTTAGGTGTTTGATTAATTGCACTATTTTTTTTTTTTGTGATTCCTTATTGCCATGTTTAATATCATGAAATAAGTTTAAAATAGTTTTCATGTATGAATTTAATGGTTGAGAGTGAATGCTCATCTTAGCTTCCGATCTCCAATTGATGCTTGAATTGGAGAGAAGAATTAGATTGATAATCGCATTTTGTCTTTGAATCTTTAATTTGCGATTAAAAGTTGAAAGTTTAGGGTTTCATTGTTGAGTGCACGGCTTCCTTTAAAGAGAGGTCTAACTTAATGTTGGTTATTGTGTATTTGTGTGATTGAGACCGAAAGGAGATATCACAATAAAACGCTTTGAAATCGAAAGATAATTAGCGTAATTAAAGATGGCCTAGCCTACTTATTAGTGATTGATCTTGGATTGAATTGCAATGGATCGTTGAGTGTTAACTGGCTCCCAAGGTTTTTCCAATTCAGATACATCCCTTGCTTGATATTGTCTTTGAACCCAATTGTAGTTTAATTTTAAAAAATGCCTTTTATTTGGGAGAATAACAAAGCGTACCTACATCAAGAGCTATCCATGTACAAATTAATTTATCACGATTAATTTTTTACCTATTCGAGTTGAAACCCTAATCATTATGCAGACACACCTAGTCCTTATCAACCTTAGTAAACCTTATTTATATTGATTTCCAAATATATTGCTTAATATTTGTGAATCTCAGTTATTAGTAAAAAAAACCCCATCTTTATATATACACCCTTGTTATGAATTCAATTTTCTAGTTTCTTTCAAATTGTGAAATCAACTGAATGTGATCTTATCTCTCAATTCTCGTGGTTCGACCTCGACCTTGACCTCAAAAATTTTGTAATTGTTTTATGTATATGACCGCCTATGTCGTGAAAATGGGACATAGTTAGTGTTTATCAATTATATATAGGCCAAATAAATAGACAGATCATCTAACACGCCTCCAATTTTTATTTTCAAACTCCATCTAAACCTTGTTCCATTCTAACCCTTCAATCCCAATGTTAATGTGTCATTTAAACAAATAATCCCAATTTTATGATTTCTTTATGCTCTTCGTCAGACATTTTACACTCTAAAAATCAATAGACATCTGTTAGTTTTCGTATAAAAAAATTCACGAAGGAATGTCAATTTATTTATTTAAAAGATTACCTAAATTTTTTTATAATTTTTGCACCTTTCTCATGAAAAAAATACTCAATTCAAATTCAGGCATGGACTTTCCAAATGAAAATTAAGTTCTTGAATAGATGAACAATGCTGATCTAAATAATCAGTGAGGAAAATTGGTACTCCAATGAAAACGTTCAAGTAATGTCTTCACGGATAAGATTCCTGAACTAGAGGTTGCTTTTACAGTTTATGAGAAAAAAATGTACGTCATACTAGAATTTAAGCTCCACAAACCGATCTTGATAGTGAAAAGGATGAAAATGCTGAAATTATTCGTCGGTTGACAAAATTCTTGCCGCTTGTTGCATCTTTCTATTCAATTTTCAATTGGCACCTCTGATTTTATTCTACTTTTATCCAATATTTTTTATTAGTGCTCAATTTTTTTTGTTTCATTCAATATGACTTCAAACTTATATAGAACATTATCTGACGGTTTAATGGAATGGTTATCTATTCCTTTAATGACTCGTATTCTTTTTCTCTATAATACCTAATTATGTTGCATGAATTCATTATCTGATTGTATTGGTGATAGCCCTAGCGGCCATGAATAGTTTAACTAATCACTCTTGAAATTATGTTATAGGATTCACACGACTTTTCAATTATGCCAGACGGGGTTACCTTTTTTATTAGTATTAAATTCATGTCATTGTTGCTCATCATCCTTGTTAGAAAAGGAACAAGAAACTCTCTTTATGGGAGGGGAAGGAAAAAGAAAAGGAACACCCTTTTAAGCCCCCAAAAGAGAACTAAAGTAGGGGCCTACAGACTTTTTCAGAAAGAATTTTAAAAAGCTACAATTTTTTTTTACTTTCTTTTCTTGTTGCATAATTCAGATAGATAGAAGGAATAATGCCACTATTAGAACACCACAATATTCCTCTTTTTGGGATTAATGTTCTCAACGGTGAATCGATCATTCGATATCTTCTTCCTAAAAGACCAGAAATCCTACCTTTCAGCATTGCAATAAAGTGTTGACAGAGCTGAGTGAAAGGCACCACATCGAGAGAGAGGGATGGGGAAAGACCTGAAAATTGAGAGGGTTGTTGGCTGTGAGAGGTGGTAAAAGGATGAAACCTTCAAGAGACCACGGTTAACTAGCCAGTTGAGTAAGAACAATCTCGCCCAGCAATATCGATCCTCCCTAGTTCAATTAGAATCGAGAACTGCGGAGAGGTTCTAACCGGCCTATCCTAACCAACCGCTACAAGCGGGCAGGAAATAGATGTGGTAGAGACTCAAGTCAAGGCAATGGATCACTATCACTATAGATAGATGCTTTCCCTGGCTTTTCAGTCGCCCTCTACATCGTTATTTTTTCCATAGATATCTAATTTATCTTGCCATTTCTTCTTTTTTTGTCTTCATTGATTTATATACCCCCTTTATGTGTTCTATATCAAATTCAAAGAGGGTATTGACATCTTTCTTAAGGGTTTCTTTCAATGCCTTACAATTTGTTCTCATCAGGGTTCCATTCTTGTTGTTGCTAGAGGTATACATCCCTCTTCTCGGTGTGGAAAGATATACGAAAAATAGATGCTCAGCCTGCAATGTCTGATAACGGCCCTGATTCTTCGAAGTTGATTTGAAAATAAAACATTCATTCCATGACGTGAGGCTCCAGCATATACTGATGCAGGAAAATTCTTCTAAAAAAGGCGTGTTGAGCTTTCTATCCTTCGCTAACCCCCATAGTTGAATAAGAAAGTTTTATCTTCAATTCAGGGGAAGGTCGAAATTATCTGAACAGGTCGATCCTCCCATCCCGTTTGTTTTAGCAACTTATCCTAAGGTCTCCTCGCCAAGAGCTCCCCGGTGATGACAGAGGAAGATAAGCATGGTGTAGTGTTTATAACCCATTGACTAACCTATTTTATTCTAGTATTTCATGCTTTAGTGCCTACATGTAAAGTTGTTGAATGCACAAAGACAAGAGCTTTGTCATCACCAAAAAGGGGGATTATATTGGGATTTATGTAGTTTGGATGATTGAAAAAAAAAGATGAAACACATCAGTATATACGGTCCAAAGGTACATTGTCACGAGCTATTGAATTCAAAAATGCTTTCAAAATGAATAAAGAAAAGAGTGCAGATATCATGAAATTGATAATGCTAATTCAGTGAAAAAACTGAAGGAAACAAACAAGTGATGAATTGAAGATAAAGAATGAATGAGTTTGATTTGAAGAGGGAGTCTAAAGAGGCAAGAAATTTGAATTGAAGGAGTCTTACTTGAAGTAGAAATATTCAAGTAAGTGATAAATTGAAGAGTTGGAGTTCAACAATAACATAAAATAATCAATGTATTTGATTTGAAGAAGGAGTCTAACGAAGCAAGAAGTTTGAATTGAAGATGGAGTTTCACTTAAAGTGAAACTCTAACTCAAGAGAGTTCAAGTCAGTGAGAAGTTTGAAGTGAATAATAACTCTATGAAGAATTGTGCTTAAATAGATATGAAGTCATCCAAAATATGTGTGCACTATCAAAGAAAAAGAACAATTGAATAATTGACTTCACATGTGCTACTAGCGAATTGAAGGAACACAACGAAGAACATGGTCCTATTACAGTGTTTATGCATTAGGAGTTCTTTTTTGTGATTGAGTCTTGATGTAATCTTAGTTCAGTGAGTGACAAACTGAATTAAGAGTATTGTCTGCAAGTTGGGATAACCCAAAGTGTTGGGAACACTTACCTTGGGAGGTTTGTGTCGAAGTTTACTAATTAGAGTTAGTTCCTAGAATTGAAACAATTGTAATTTGAATGTATAACTTGAAGTTGAGGATCAAAGTTCCTAGGATTGGAAGAGTTGTAATCTGCATCCATAACTTGAAGTTTAGGAATTAGAGTTAGTTCCTTAGGTTACATAGTCTGTAATCTTAAACAGTTGAGGATCATTGATTTAGTCAATTTGGACTTAAATCTTGTTGGGGATTGCTCTCAGCTGATGATTACTCGATATGTGATGAATTATATTGGTGGAGCTTGTCCATCCTGGATTAATCTTGAATAGGTTTTTCAGGAAATTGTTGTGCCATCTGCTTGTGTAGTTTTGATTACAGAGAAGGGGATGATAGAGTAGTTTCATCATATTCCTTGGCTACTCAAATGGCATAGATTATGGAGTTACATGAGAATAATCTAGAAGAAAAATCAAAGATTTACAAGGACTCTTCTTTGTTGGCTGTTTTTTGATGAATTATAAAAGATCCATTGATTAGAAAGTTAAAGATAGTGAGTTGAGTTTGCTCTTAGGTAATGATTGGATATGAAAACCAGTAGCCAAAGTTAAGCAATATCATGAAAATTATCAGCAAAGTTCATGGATTAGGTTTTAGGATCTTTGAAGATTGATAATAGTACTATGTCACCTACTGGAGCATCAAAGTCTAAAGAAAAATTTAAGTTATTAGATTCCTATTTTTAAGAGATATATAAAGCTCAATCCACTTCGATAATATTTGATGAGCAACAAGGGGAGGATTTAAGGATTTCCTGCAAGGACTTTGTTTCCAACATATCGCAACTTTATCAAGAGATAGCTGAGTAATAACAATTTTGGAAGGCACACTGAGAGGCATATCGAGTTTAGTGTTGAGGATCTTGAATCTTAAATCACTAAGTTATTTTAGGGGAACAATTGATTGGGTTGTTCGGAGAAAAGTCAATAAGCAATTGATTACATCTCTTGTACCATATATGCATTTAGCTGTTATCTTCTGATTTGTTGCCTCTAATTCTTTTTGTACACACTAATGTAAACTATAAAAAACTGTAGGAATGTAGTGCAGTTATCTTAGGTGTGAGTAGTTTTGTTTTCTTTTTAGATTGGTAGGTGTGATTTGTTTTTATAAATGCATTTGCATGAATTAGAAGAACATGGTATTACTACTTCAAGAAATGAACATAACTTTGGGTTTCCATCTCTATTGCAATAAATCAATACTAAACTTTCTTTTGATGAGAAGTGAATATCATATCATATGAGAGACAAACTTTTTTCTTACTGAAACATTCACTTTAAGCTATTTCATTCATATGGAAATTTAATAATTATGTCACCTAGTAGCAGATCTCAGCACCAGGTCATGCTTCGACATAATATTTGTGATGCCGAAGTTTCTTCATTGCCATATTGGAAAGATGTTGGTAGGCCGATTCACCAGGATGTATACTATCCCAAAACAAGTATTCAGAAGCATTTTTGCAGACAGGACGGTGTTTGTTACATAATGGACCTGCTTCATATGTGCCACTGCCACAACAACCACGTCTAGTTTTCAGAAATCCTGTCAAATCAAGCTTTTGCATCAAAAAATTAAAGTTGTGGATATTTTATTAGATAAAATAAGTAGGATGAGAAGGAAAGGGTACCATATTTTTTTGGATGGTTGATCATATGCATAAAGGGATGATATGAATCTGAATACAAGATATTGCTTCCTAAAAGTGCGTCTTGTATTTGTTTTAGCAACGTTGCAAGTTTGACATTATAGGATTGAGCCTCAAAATTCTCCTCTTTAATGCACTTTCTCAGAAATGGGGACTTTGCAGTTATTTGTATTGGAAGACAACCAACAGGAGGAAGCCCAGCAACAAGCATATTCCGAACACCAAGATTATATAGATCCTGAAAAGGTAATGGAACAATGAGACTGACTTGTTTCTTATATATATATATATATATATATATATATATATATATATATATATATATAGGGTAGAGTTATTACCTCAACAAAGTTTTGGAGTAAACTCTGCAAAAAATCTTGATATCCTGTTATATTATATTGATGTCTCCTTGTTGGGATATCATAGAAATTGAATATGAAATCGTTAGTCCCTGCACTTACAACAACCAAAGCACCACTAACGAGTTTTTGAGCTTTCTCTTCTCCAATAATAAGTTGGAGTTTCTGTATGTATTGCTCAAAATATTTTATTTGATCAGACATAGGGATTACTTTAGATGCTGTTGTGGTTAGGTCATCATATCCAGAGCCAGCAGATGCAAAGTTGACCCCAGTTAAAAGATCATGATTTGATAGATCTGGTTGTAGGAAAGGAGGAATATATTCTTTGATGCCTAACATAGATGCTAAAAAGTCAGGTACGAGTTTCCCATCTGAAAATCTTCCTGTGGGAATCCGCCCAGGAAAGTTTTCCCCATAAGGACGATGATTACCTTGAAATATTGTAGATATGTAATTGTTGTTTCCCGTATCAACTGTTGAATCTCCAAAGATGAGGATGGCAGGGAACTTGGGCACCAATTTCGCATTGATGATGATGCCATGTTGGACCAAGAGAATGAAAGCAAAACAGGTAATAGTGATACCCATGGACACTATTTTTAACTGGTTAGGTGTTCTTGGCTGTTGAGAATAATTTGTATTAGGCCTATTATTTGTTAAAGCTTCATTATGAAGTAACAGAAAAGTCTAGTTGAGCAAATAGCATTAAAATTTGCTTTATTAAAGCTATGCTTCTAAATTTATGTAATCTTTTCATAAGAAAATAGAAGAAGGTTAAGACTTCATTAATAGTTGATTACACCATATTAATGAAGAGTAGTAAAAGCAATATGGTCTCTTCTTTGATCTAGTCAACTTATTCATTATTCAATGAGGGAAACCAGTAATTACTCCCCAATTCAATTATAAATTCAAGGTAATCCTACAACTTTATTTTATAATTAACAAAATGAATTGTTGAGGTGTTTCACACCCTTTAAGAAAAGAAGATTTAAGACATAAATTAGGCATAATTTTTCATTTTTAACCTTATTAAGCATTATCAAATTTATGATTAAAACAACTAAACATAAATTAATAAATTAATTCAATAATAACTAATGAAGGGTAAATTGAAAGAACATTCTAAAATTAGTCTTGAAAATTGAACAATTAAGTTCATTTGGAAAATGAAAAATGTCTCAACGATTCAATTAATTTAAAATGGAGGGAGTATAATTCAATAAATAAGATTTTATTTTATTCATATCTTTACGGAATTTTATCATTTGCTTGTGATTAACTCAAAGAATTTTTTTTACAAAATATATTATTTACTTAATTACATGCCAATTTAAATATATTTAGTACTCTATTAATTAAATAGCATCCTAGTCAAATCTTCCCTCAAATTAATTAGATAAAAGGAAAAGAGTCTGATATGCCCTCAACTTTGTGATTTAAAGTTGATATACCTCTCATTATAAAAGTCGTTCACATATATCCTTACTATTACAAAAGTGGCTTATATATACCCCTACCATTACTAAAGGGCCTTACATATACCATTTTCATCTAACTATAGTAAAATAAATAATTTTAATTTTTTTTAAGGCATTCGTTATATGATCCATCTAGCAAAGTTCAAGGTATATTTGATATTTCTGATGAGTGAAGGATTATTTCAGAGACATTTTAGGCTTCTGGTTCACCAAAAGTATTATCCTCAATGCTCATGGAGATGAAAGATATCAAAAGAAGCCAAAAGACTTGGAAACATAGGAAAAAGTGGAATTGATTATCGCCCTAGGTGACTAATCATATCACCAAGTGGAAAAACCATCGCTGAAAGTCACAGTTCATAACCCTTGAGTCTATCTCATTTTGGTGACAAAAGGTAGTAATGAGCGTATCACTGAAGGTCATTTGTGTCGCCTAAAGTAGCAGACACATAAAGGAAAATTTCGGTGCATGGCCAAACTCTTGTGAATCTCTACACTCTTCGGCAAGCCCAATTCAGTTAGTCAAGCTGACTTAAATGTCATTTTTGTGATGAATTTTGTTAACATATAAATAGCTTTTTGAAGTGAGAGACATCTTTTATGATTCTGAATTTTCTAGTACTTTTCTACAAAACCATTTACTATTGGGAAATAAGATTGTATTATGAAATTGGGTAGAATCATCTTGTAATTGAAGGTTTTGAAGATTCAAATCATAGGATTCTAACTAGAGTTGGTACTATGGATGAGAATGTTGATATTTTTCTGTTACCTTTTACTATGAGTAGCTAAACCCCATCGATTCTTACCGGTGTATAATGTATAGTGATTGAGTGTTGTTTAATTGCATATTGAATGTTGAATTTATTTTGGTTAAGTTGTCCATATATTGACCCTCGTGGTCCTTTATGTATTTTAAAGTGTTTTTACTACTTTCCCCTCTCCGTAGCTACCTTATGCTATTTGTATGGTGTTGGGATTTATGGCACGCTTCTCAAGGTTATCGTGAGAGGTATGTGCGAGTTTCCTCTTTATGGAAGTTTTAGTAGACCTTGGTCAACATCTTGAGAATCTAATGTCGTATGAGATTTTTGTCATTTCCATTAACTCTGAAAGGTTCATATTGGTCTAGTGGGATGGTTAGTTTGGGTCCAGATAAAACTCAAACTACTCTTCCAAACCAATTAAAAGTGTAGGCCGTCGTTGTCAATAAAATTAACCAACTAAGAGTTAGGGTCAAATCCCACAATGAGTAGTGTAATTTCAATGGTCCAATTAATGAATTAAAATGCAAATATTCTTGGAGTGACGAGAAACTTAGGTTGATCATTCTACCAAAATGTAACAAGTAGTTTCGAGATCAAGTAGGAAACACGAACTTAATAAAAAAGGGATTAAACGAAATTAAGTAGATCTAGGGATGTAAGGGAGTGCGTTGATAAAATTAGGGTAAAATTGCATTGCTCAGTAATGATTAACAACTATGAATAACTTAGGTCATCCTTAATGACACTTATCTTGTTTCGATCTCATAACATCAGTTCATAGAATCTCCTTTCGGTCTCATCTATGTGCAAAACTAATCAACGCAATACCTTACTTCAATCACCTAAATTTAGAGAGATTGTAAACATTGAGATAATTACCTACTCTTATTGGTCTTTTTCAAGCACCAATTAGAGATCTAAGATAGAATTAAGTTGGCAACCTTAATTCCTAAATTACTCACATGCTAAATAACTCAAATTCATAAAGATCAACCAGAAAAAAAATAGAGGAATACAACATACCCACTAGTTTACATCAACATCCAACCCCATAATAACACCCCTAGAGACTGGGTTTTAGCCACCCATCACCAAAAGTGCAAAAATTATACCTTTCATGATAGAAGTCATGGATAACATGAAATTAATCAATTATAATCAATACCCACTTCGATTTCACCCTCAAATTGTTAATTACAAGGGTGAAGTTAAAACCCCACACTAGAAGTTTTGTGTTTAGAGTTTCTCTCTCCAATTTCTAAGTGCAAAAACTAATAAAAATATGGAACTCCTTCTTTCTCTCGCTTCCCAACTATTTATACTTTTCAAAAAGATTCTTCTGCATCCCATTTGGCAACATTAGTCGACTCGCCAAACCAATTTGATAGATCATCATTCTTGTCGTTTAGCTCTCCCTTTACTGGCTTCAGGTTTCATATGTATGAACCTTAGATAGCGGACTCGATGAAATCCGTCTTTCACATTCGACTGTTCTCCAATTATCACCTTTATTTGCCTTTTGAACCTTAATTTGTCTTCCAAGCACTGTCACATTCGGTGATGGACCACATGTTCGCCTTTCTTATTATCGGATCACCGATGTGCCTCTTCTTCTTGCTTTTGACTATAACACTTGGGCCTTAAATCTGTCCATTTCGGCGAGATACCACCTCTTAGGCGAGTCACCACCCATTTTGTTTTGTGATCATCATGCTATGGTTTTCTACTTTTTTTCAATTTTCTTGGCCTTTCTTTCAATCGTTCATTTTCTACTTTTTTCAACGTTCTTGGCCTTTATTTCAGTCACTCATCCTTGCCTTGTCCCTTAGATTTTATGGCTACAAATCATTAAAATACCATTAGAATAGGACAGATTGAGGCATTGAGGACGTGAATTGTTGAGCTAAATAGGCCTCAAATGAGTATAAATCAACAAGTCATCAGGTAGCAAGGCCTTCGACATGAATTTGAGCGTTTGGTGAGATATCATTGAATGTTTGGCCAAATTTGACTTCAGTTAGTATTTATGGTAAACACACTTGGATGAGAATTCCATCAACATGCTTTGTTCTAAAATTACGAATTTGGTATGGAATGACCTTTGGTTTGGATCTCTAGGTGATCAAGATAATTTTGTGGCATTTGTCATTATATTGTATGTTTTCCTTTTAAGTGTTGACTTTGGTCAACCTTCTGACAAGACAACCTCTATTGGTGGTTTCATTGATTCCATTTAAGTGCAGAATATCAATTTTGGTGTGGTAGCATAATTTTTTTGCGTTTAAGGAGTTCTGAACAAATCTTGAGACCTATTAGAGGTACTTTCTTAACATTGGATTGTGTATATGCAGAAGGTGCTGGTGTAACATGAAGTTGTTCTCCGTGTTCCTAGGTTTTCTTCCACGATCACGAAGGGGTTGGAGTTTGTTCTCTACATTCACAAGCTCCCAAACTCGTTCACGAAGGTATGGGTGCTTGACCTTCGCATTCATGGAAGAATCCTCACTCACAAAGTGCCATTTGTCTCCCATCAATGTTCATGAGCATGATGACGCATTCATGGATGGGCAAATGGATTTTCCTCCACTTTCTTGGAGTTAAGCGACTGGCTATTATAATATCCCATTCAAATTTCAGCATGTATTCTTAAAAAGAATAAAGGTCCTAAGGTGATTTAAAGAGAATCCTCAAGGTGATTTCATTCGGGGTTTGTTTTAAATTATTATTGGAGTGTGTGGGCACGTTGTAGGGTCATTAGTTCATATGATAATCTTGTAAATCCGTATGAATTCCCCTTTTTATTCCTCATTTTGAATTCTTAAAGCTGGAAATTGGTAGGGTTGTTTAGGGTTAATCACTGCTTGGATTGTGCCCATATTTGGGGCACGAGTTCCTTGAGCTTGTTATGACCTTATGAATGAGTCGATTGTGTGATTTCGCATGCCGGTCTCACGATTATATTTTGACACAATTTCCATTACTAAATTCTTTTATTGATATAGGTATCGTTTTGCTGCATTGACATTCTCATCACCAAATTGATAGTGTGACGTCATTTGGAGGACCATTGGAAGAGAAAATATTTTGTTTAATAGTTCGAGTGTAGTTTTGACCTCGAGGTAGGTTACGGTTTAATTTCTTTTAGAATTAGCTCGGTCTGTTTTTATATATATTGAGTTACTTTTATCGTTTGGAAGGTTTTAGGATTACATTATAGGTTTACATGATTCTTAGATTCTATTTGTCCATTTTCATGTTGCTTAGCTTAGTTATTATCCGATAAACCTTAGTGTAGGTTGATCCTTGATCTTGGGACCGATTTAGTGTCCTTAGAAAGCTTCTAGGTGGCATGAAACTTAGGTTGTCGCATGTTCTCTTGTTTTTGTTTGATTTCGTGTTTGTACTTGTATTTTCAATCTTTCATTTCTTAAATATTGTTATTGTTGGGTATGAGGTCGTGGACTTGGACGAGTGGGAGTTTAAGCTAGTACGTCTATACAATGTCGGGTGTTACTCGAATGATTGTCTAATGTGTTGATTTTGATAAGGTTGTTTATGTTTTGGCATGAAATCGAGCATTTAGTGATTGCAATTTACGTTTTTGTTCTTGAAAAACCTTGGCAAATCTATAATTGAGGAATGAAAATGGTTTTCGCTACATTTTCCCCACTTGTTGAGCTCTAATGACGATAATCACTCTTTTAACTAAAGGAATAAGTTTTATGGGAAAATGCATCACAATGGAATTTTGATGAGTTAAAATGGCAGATATATGGTTTCATGAGTTTGTGTACATGCTGGGATCACTTGTGAACTAATAAGCTCGAGATATCATTTTGGGCAACCCGTTGACTGAATTCCAAGTTATGGTTATATTGTATTGCCTCTGTTGATGATTCTAAGGTATTATTTTGGGCGGCTCAATGTTTCTTCCGGGCTTCTACTTTTATGCATTGATCATACTACATTGTATTACCATGCTTGATTGACTTGGTTGTGACTATATTTTATTGGAATGCTTTTTGATGTTGAAATTTGTTATTCCTTTTTTTCGTGCTCTTGGTAGTTAATTTCCTTTTCTTTGTAACATCTTTAGACTTTAATGCTACAATTATCGTGTTTTTTCTAAGTAAGTATATCAACTTTCTGAGCTCGGTCGTCCTGTGATGCCTATTGAGTATTTTGTGTTTTGGTACTCATACTACACTTTTGCATTTTTTTCTAATGCAGCTCTTGGTACAAGCCAGTATCAATGAGCGTTGAATCTTCCATGGCCATTGCAAACTCAAACCGTGGTGAGCTCTTGGCATTCGAGGCTTTCTGCTTTTCCTTCTTTTTGTACTTATCCATGAATTTTATATATTGATTTGACAGACCTTTATATATAGCTTTTTTGTACTTAGATGTTCTTGTGTCGGTGACACAAGGTTTAGGGATTTGGTTTTTGTGTTTTCTTTGTCTTTCTTGGTTACTTTTGGGGCCATTTGTATATTGTGTATCATATTTAAATTTCTATACAATGGCCCTATTATGTATCCTTATTTTTATTTCCGTTTTTTCTTTTATTTAAAATTGTTATCTTTCGCAAGTTTTGGGCTTTGGCTTACCTACTAGGGGTTTGAAGTAGGCGTAATCATGGTCCTATTTCAGATCATGAAAGTCTCTTTATGTCTTCATCTTTAATTTGAGGTTGCAAACTTAATTTACTTTAGATTTGTAATGTTGCTTGTGAAAGGTCATTAGAGTGAAACACAATGGTTGATAATGAGTTGATTTAGTTTGTTTAACATTTGAAGCTTCAAATAGTTTGGCTGAATTAAAATATTAGATTGTTTTTAGTGTATTACATGTTGGGGATTGATAAAACCCACATAAAGCCTATTTTAAGATTTATGATTGTGAACTTATTGTGATTAATTAATCGTTCTAAAATTGTGTTCAAATTCTTACTCAAACAATCCCCCAATTAACTTTCATGGATAAATTGTATCAACGTTCAAATTTCTAATGTGAGAAAGCACGTTGTAAGGTGAATTATAATCGTTCATTCCTTGTGGGATCAATCCCAACTCTTCGTTAGGTTATATATTACAAATTTTCATCTTAACATCTAATTTACATGCATAATTAAACGTTATAACTTTCTCACACATGAATGTTTTTCAACTTCTTTGATGCAACGCCTAATTTGAGTTTTTAATGTCTCACTTATAAATCTATTTGCTTTTCATTATTTTAGTTTCTTAATCTTTTTTTTTTTTTCATTCATTTTTAGTGTAAAAATATGAAAAATAAAAAGAAAAAAGTGTGAAAGAAAAAAAGAGAAAAAAGTAAAGAAAAACACTATAACTAATTTTTTTATGGTTATATTGTAATTTATTTTTTTGTTTATTTGTTAAAAATACACAGAGCATCTATGATAATTTTACAAGAAAATAAGTGGAAAAATAAATTTGACAATCAAAAAATATATTTTTTTTAAAAAAAAGTATTAAATTTTTTGACCCAACCCAAATTCTTTATCTAGTCACATACATCGCTAAAATCTAACAAGTTTTCCTGTTTTGGAGCTTTTGAAGTATGATCAATTGTCTTTGCTCAAAACTTCAGGTAAACAACCTCAGAATGCAGTTCTGATGGTTTGGTAGGTCCATGATGTTGAGTATGGTTTAGAGCGACTGTATTTTTGGTTCTTGGGGCTTATCGACTCATTGATGCGAGCGGTTTGCTCGAAGTGATATGCGATGGCGTTATGGAGGTTTTTAAGTCACTTGGATCAATGTATATCCTACCATTTTCCCCAAGCCTTTTTTTGACCCGTAAGTCCTTGGTGATTCCAAATTTCGTTACTCTACATTAGTGGCAATATACATACATGGCAAACCAATGGTTCGATGTGTGCATTCTTAAATTTTTTTTCAAAGTGAGCATCTTAGCATTATTTATAATCCCTTGATATGGAATACATGATGGTGAGTGGGATTGTCTCTTTTTGTGATAGCATTACACCTTTTGAGTGAATGGTGAGGTCTTGATTTAAATTGAGCTGAATGAATGAGACAAGTTTTGATGTGAATCATTAGGCGAACCGTGAAGGTTTATGTCATTGACTTGAGATGCTTGTACTTGTGCTTAAATGAAATATGGTCCATGAATTTTAGTCAAAAAGTAGATTTCAAATGAGAAAATATTTCACAGAAGATGAAATATTTGTGCCTACATTGTTTCTCTGATGTAGGGCTTGACGACTCTTCTCCCTCCGTTCATGGCTAGTTTAGCACTCTAGAGAGTTAAAGACTTGGTGAGTTCTCATACTCCAAGGATCATGTCACCTTTATGGCTTTTCTATGTCTTTCATTCTTTCGAATATTGTACATGGTGTATGAGTTACGTCCTGAACACTTCTTTTGATGTTGTAGAAAGACTTGTCAAGACTATATCGACTTCCTCTTTCAAATGTAAACTCTTTTTCTTAATATGAATTTCTTTACTTTTGTCAATTACTCTGTGTATATGTATGTCAAGTGGCTTGTGTAGAGCCTCTTGGAGCCTTATACACCATTTCATGACTAGGGTGTACTTTGAGTTGTGACACTGTAAGATTTGAAAATATAACTTTTATAATATTTCAAGGAAGGAATTATAGGAATAATTAATGTATGACATCAACATGGGCTCATAAAGCATGTACAATATAGATTTTAACATGGGCCACACATCATCATAAGCTACTTAACATGTAAAGCGGGCACCATAAGCATGAGGTAATAATAGTACTAATAGGCCTTAACTTATATGACTAATAATTTTTAAGCTTAGAAACACTTCAAAAATACGGTGCTCCTTTTGAATAATATCCTTAATCAGCTGCAACTTATTACCCTATCAAGGGTATATCTGACTACTTCTACTCAAGTCTGAGTCTAACTACATGTTTTCACCATGGTAAAGATTAACTTGAAGTCACAACATAGTAATCCTATATTTCAGTAGGAAATTTTGTCCCAAGAATACTACTTTTTCTTACAGTGTCATTAAACTAACCTCAAGTTCAAATCAAGAAGGTACTAGTGCATTATGCCTTCATCCATATGTTATCAACATAAGTTTCAACCCTATCACTATATAACTACTTCATGTACTTCAAGGTAACCAACTCATCTAACAGTCCTTAGATTTCCTAACGTCTTTACAAGATGAAAATTTCAAGGACTACTACCAAGAGACAAACGTTTCATCTAATTATTTTATACTATAGATACTGATCCCCCACCACTTTTATAAACATAGGTAGAATAGTCAAACCCCGATCTTCCAAATAAGGGACAACTACCGCCTCATCTAAAATGATCATTCAACTGCTATCATCACCAATATTGTAACATAGGGAGGATCACTAAAATACTAGAGTATAATTATCTAGAATAATAAAGATACAATTAAATCATAACTTATACTTATCATGACTTTGATGCTATTAGATCACTAAGAGGCTTATCACGACTACCGTGAGTGAACGTAAGTAGGGTTTAGAAAAGCGAAATCATAGGCACGAGTTGTTGAAGAAATCATATATGAAAACAATACATAATGTATTATGATTTCACTAGTCACCAAGAATGTGTCATGATTACATAGGACTAGTACGTAACACCTCAAATTTACAAAAGGGAAAAGATTGCATAAATTGTAGCTACTGGTTCAGGTCTACGAGACAAGTCTACGGTTTGTAGACCAGTCTCATAGAAAGGGGAAAATGATTTTTCAAAAATCGAGTTTTAGTATCTCATTATACGGCTGACCAGGATGACTCGTCAAATGATCTACGGGTCGTAGATGGGTTCAGTAGAAGCAATCCAGACTTAATGAAATTTTGGGGTTAAGATTGAGTTATGCGATTAAGGTTTATGGACCGTAGGAGGTCCTACGGACCATAGATGCATCCCGTAAATGTTTGGTACATTTTAAGGTCTTATTACTTGGTCTACAGTTGACCTGTACAAATCGTAGAAAGTTCTATGATCTGTAGGTCGGACCCGTAAACCAGTGGTGGCAGCTATTTCATAAGGACTTTTAGGTCTTTTCCTATATGTTTTAGGCCTATGCTATGTTGTTTTGTCCTCCATCCTTAGCTCTATATAAAGACTTTAGGTCCTAAATCTACCTGTCGCACCCTATTTTTTGCAATAAGGGTTTGTGCAACGATTTGACCACTCTTTTAAGTTTTATTTAAAGGAAGAGTTGACACCAAATGAATTAAATGTGTGTTAGAGAACATAACTAGCCTAACTAATTTTAATTAATTAAGGTCAACAAAACCAGTGATTGAGGTAAGGGTTCAAGTTACCTCGAAAGGAAGGTGATAAACACCCCTCGAGGTTCACAAATATGGGTCTCGATTGTATTTCATATATTTATGTAGGGGTTATACATATGAAAGATAATGTCTCTATTTTATTAATCCAAAAAAAATATGTGAGAAAGATGTAAAACTTTTATTTAATAGTAAAAAATAGGAAAAAATTGATAACTAATAAATTAAGAGAAAACTATGTGATAAATAAATAAATAAGCTGACATTTTATTATTTAAGCTTTAATTAAAACTAGGCATTCAAAGGAACATTAATTATTTAATTAGTTAGAGAGTACTATGTGGTAAAAATAGGTGAAACTTTATTTAAAGGAACTTGACAAAGATGAGACAACAACTAATGCTCCACAATAGAAACATTTTTTTATTTGAGGTCGCTCTTATAAAATAACTAGTTTTTTGATACGTGCGTTCCACGTGATTATCAATTTTAAAAATATATGTTATAGTAAATAGTACTGCTTATTTAAGTGAATATTTTAATAATAAACTTAGCAAAAAATTATATTGCTGATTCTTTTGTGAATGTTCAATGTGGATCGTCATATATATCTCCTATTCACGCAAATATGTGAAGATGGTCAATGACAAATTTTGTTAGTTAAATGCAACAATGTATATATTTATTTCAATTTTATGAGGTTCAATCATGTAATTAGTCTTATCTTACTAATATTAACTTATAAACATTATTTGTTTTGTATTTTTCTTGTCATCTAACTAGATGTGCTTTGCATGTATATTCCACGTTAAATTGTTTAGATGTCATTTGAACATGTGAAGAGAACAACTACATTTAATATTCACATATTTTCACATATGTTGTTGAGATTTTTAAAAAAAAAAAAAGAACTCGGAACATTTTAAAATAATATATTTTGAATTTAGAAGATCTTGTTAACTTGATAATACATTTGTGAGATACATCATATTTTAATTTAAATACAAATACCTATCCAAATATAAATATATATTTGCATTAATGAAAATATTTATATCATAAAATTATCTATTAAATAAATAATAATAATTAAACTAATACAAACTTCAACTTGCATTATTACAAATCATATGAACTTTTCTTCGTCCAAAATACTGAAATATTAAGAAGTAGTAAATAAGTAAAACAAAAGGGCAATGTTTATATAATAATAATTATTCTAAAGAAAATTTCCTAAGAGTTGAAATTACATAAGTAACATTGACAAAATAAAGTCATTATTTTGTCTTGAACATCAAAAATAAATCGTGACAATTCTCTAAATTTTGAAAAAAAATATTCAGAAGCATATATCTACATCACAAGAGAAATTGTTAACAAAAACAAATGAATTAAGACTACATAATGTTAACTTCGTATATTGGAACATTACATACTAATGTATATATTAAGCAAAAAAATAATTGTTATATCATCAAAATTATTTTCCTCAAGTACTCGAGGTTATGGAATATACCCTCTTAGGATAGAATGACTTACTTCATCAAAATAGTGGTACCTCATATTCCGCTAAATTTCGAACTCACTCAATGACAATAAATCACACCAAAAATTTTAAAATGCAAGAAGAAGAAGAATAGAAGATTAAAAAAATTTGTGGTGCAAAATTGAGAGGAGGCCCCTCTATTTATAGTCAACAAAGGGTAATATGAACAAATATTTTTTGTGTCTTATCTGAAAAGCCATGACTTTTGCAAGAAGTCACAACCCTTTGAAAAAGTCGCAACTTATTGAAAAAGTCACAACTCATTGAAAAAGTCACAACTCATAGAAAAATCACGATCCTTTGAAAAAGTCACAACTCATCGAAAAATCACAACCCTTTGAAAAAAGTCACAACATATCGGAAAAATCACAACTCATTGAAAAAATCACAACCTAAATAAGGGAGATTATAGTAATTTAATATTCAAGTTAGGAGTTCATGCTTTTAAGGTAATATAGATACAGATATAGATAAAGATAATAGTATTTGAAGGATAAAATATTTGATACACAACGTTAGAATTGAAACTCACAAGCGGTCTATATATGCATACATCTAGAATGCGCAATAACTTATAAGAATCTACACTTAAAGCTGTCCAAGTACGGTTTACATGTGTACTTGTCAAATAATTAATAAAAGATAAAGTTGACACATACAAGAATCAAGAGACATACCCGGATGCTTTTAACAAAACGACCAATGCGTTCGAGCTTTCCAACTATTTAGATTAACATAAAGGTAAGACAAAAATGCATTATTAGAAGACTAACTAGTTGGGAAGAAACACGATGGATGGTAATCTAGAAAGGAGAATAACTCTAGAGATTTCTCGTTATCAATGACCATAATAGAAAGGATGAGAGCTTAAGAGACTTACCAATTTTTTTAGAGAGGAAGAGAGCTCGAGGTGGCTTTTCTTCTGTGATCCAAGAAAAAGGGAAGAGAGCTCCAAGGGCTGTCTACAGTGATCAGTAATTTTTATAGAAGAGGAGAGATCGAGAGCGGTTTTGTAGTGTAGTGGATATTGTGTTGTGCTCTATTTTGGTGTTGTTCATATATGAATTTGGGGTAGTTAACATGAGGTTAATTTATGGGTTAAAGTTACAAATTTAATTTCTCTTTCAATGCTAGAAAGATATTGATCGGAGTAGTTAATTAGTCTAATACTAGCAATTTAGGTTTTATGTCTCTAACTCCCTTGAAAATAGAGGTTATGAGTCTGATCTATTTGCCCTAATTTTGCATTGAAAGAGAGAATAGAGTAAGATATTTAGTTGTTTAGCTTGGCATATAGATGAGACCGAAAAGAGATTCTATGCAAGGACGCTATGAGATCGAAAGAAGGTTAGTGTCATTGACGATAACCTAGCCTATTCCATGAATGTTCATCACTATAGAGCATCATATTAACCCTATGAGTCATTGATTTCCAATCCTCGCACCTCTAGATTACTTTTTATTTCTTGTAATTTCAGTAATTTTAGTTTAATTGTGACAATGGATAACCAAACTTTTTTATTAAATTGATGGAATCATTCACCCACTTGTTTTTACTATTACAAATGAATGATTTTACAATCAATATTTCTTGACAAGAATTCTCTACTATATACCATTCCCTGTGGAATTTGATCCCGACTCTTCGTTTGATTTTTTATCAATTACGTCCGCGGATCCTTTTAATTGATTTTAAGGAGGACATTTGAGTGTTATCAATAATCGTGTATCGAATTAAATAACCAATTATGTAATATATCGATATTTGTTTGACTATTATTTCTCACCTTAATAAATGAATAAACGATGTAAATATTCATTTTCCACAAAAAAGTGAAACAATTAGAGAAAGAAAAATGTTTTTTTTTTAAAAAAAAAAAAAGAGCAACAAAAAAAACATAAAGAACAAAAAGGTTTTCTTAATAGTGTTATTTTGCGACGGTATAAACCGTGACTAATGTATTAAGTAACTACATCAAATATGACCCTTTTATTCGAATTAGGTAATTTTGGGTAATTTTGTAAATTTGGGCCAGAAATGTGGTAAACAAAGGTTATGGGTTCACCTTATAAAATTTTCCGTGAAAAAAGAAAATTTTAGAAAGAGCTAACATAATAGACATAATAAAGTCTTATAACTCTATTTTTGATAATTGTGCTTTATATGTATAGTTTTTTTTCTATGGAGATTACAGTTTGTATATTTCTATCAATTTGTATATTTCACTTGCGAATACACAAAATATACAAATTCTATATTTATACATTTAAGAAGTTTTCAGAACTCCGTTTATAAATTTCATGTGTCAATATTTAAACAAGGTTATTTATTATAATATTTTCATAAATCATATACAAATAGCTAGGGTAATCATACACAAAATTCTGAATTTATACAATCAGGAAAAAACTATACAAATTCTAGATTTATACAAATCAGACGAATAACAAAAATTGAAAAAACTATAGCTACGAATTATAATTTTCTTAAACTATAGCTATAGTACCTAATAAAGAAGGCTAATGTTTGTTATTGTGTATAATTTTCCCAAAAAAAAATGTGAAATTTATGAGTGTTTATATTTTCTTGATAATAATAACTTGTGATTTATTGAGTGTTTATATATTTTGTTCATAATAATAAGTATGATAGAGAAAAATCATGTAAAAGTAAAAGAACAGTAATAAACAAATAAATAAATAAATAAATAAAGTATAATTTAGAGAGACCCTAAAATTAGAGAAGAAAAGTAAAAAGGAGAAAAGCGGCTTGGTAAAGGGTGAGAACAGAAGTGTCATCTATGTTGTTGAATGCAGAGATTGAAGAGGTGTTTCTCTTTGTTTTGTATTGTAGTGAATAATAAAATCTTAATTTATTCTCAACTTTGTCCTTGTGTTTGATGTTTTGGTGTTGGATTTTGATAATTTAGTGAGGGAAAATTGGGTAGTGAAGTTTTGATATAACTGTGTCAATGGCTTCCAAACTACAACTTCATCAGAACGTTGAGGTAAGGGTTTTTTTTTTTCATATTGAATTGCATTTGCATGTGCTTATTTTATCGGGTTTTTGTGAATGGCATTGCTATTTATTCAGGTGAGGAGTATTGAAAGTGGATTCCTGGGTTCATGGCATTTAGCTACTATCATTGCTTTTGATGATTTTGTTCCACAAGTTCAATACCATCATCTTCTCTCTGATGACGATGCTTCTATCAACTTGATTGAATCTGTTAAGCTTTCTCCAATAAGGCCTTTCCCACCTCCACTTCAATTTCACACATCCCTTCTATCTTATGGACAATGTGTTGATTTGTTTTATCAAGATGCTTGGTGGGAAGGAGTTATATTTGACCATCAAAATGGTGCCCTAAACCGCAGAGTTTTCTTTCCAGATATGGGTGATGAAATCAATGCTCAACTCCACAATCTACGTATAACTCAAGATTGGGATGAGGTTTCACAACAATGGAAGCCTCGTGGTAGCTGGATGTTTCTTCAAATTATTCAGGAGATTGAGAATCTCCACCCCCTTGTCGTCTCACTCAAACAAATTTGGTATCAAATCCGGGAGAAGAATGGCTACCAATACCTCAAGGAATGGACATCTACTTCGGCTGATATCTGGAGGAACTTGATCAAGGAAGTTGTGCATGAAAACGCCATGTTAACCGTCAAGCATATTTTTTGTGAGTCCAACACTTCACCAGACTTTCTAGAGGGAGGTCCATTGCTAGAATTTTCACAACCCACTATTCAGGTTGAAACATATTTTGATAACTCAGCCATTGTACCTTTTATTGAAGCCATATGCAAATCAATTAGTGGGGAGATGTTGTGTATGGATCGGGATGTATCATGTCTTCAGCCAATAGAAAAACAACTTGTTTCGGAGGGTTTTGGACCAATCTCAGAGGATGTTCCATTGAGTGGTTGTGCTTTATTTTGCTCAGTTCGGCCAAGCCAAGAAGAACAACAAGCTGTATCACCTAATGCTTCGCCAGTTTTACATCCCCCTAAAAATGAAATTTCTGGTACTTTGTCAATTACTACGAGTGAGAGACTGAACTTTGAGTCTTCCAATAAGATACATTCTAGAAAGAGGAAGCGAGTTGAGTGGATGGCCATCGCCCATGTAGCTGAGCTTTGTCCTGATGCAGTTTCCGAGTACAATGATAATTATATGTTGAACCATAGGTCCCCAGAGTCCTTGCAAAAACTTAAGAAACATTTGTTTCACTTAGGATGGAAAATTGAGCAACCAAAGGATTGCAGCATCACTAGGACACGGTACATTGCTCCTGATGGAAAAATATTCCAATCACTTCGTCAAGTTTGTAAGAAGTTGGAAAAGTCAGAAACTTGGGCAGAAGGCCAAAAAACATCATATGATGGTTCGTCTGATGACCTCAACTTGTCTACTTGCCTGGCAAAAACAAAGCCATGCAGTGAGGTGTCTGAGCTGCCATATACTTCTCAAGAACCAATCATTGATCCTGAAATCTGCCGTGAAGCTGTAATTGAATATTGTTCACTGGGATCACCAGACAATCCTGCCTATAAGAAGTTGAACAGTAGCGAAAAGAGGTTTGTGATCATGAAAGCTAAGAAGCACCTAGTTGCAATAGGATGGATATTTTATTATTATCGGGGAAGGGACAAGAGAGAATTGCGGTACCATTCTCCTCATGGGAAAACATTCAACACTCTTAAAGCGGCATGCAGATGGTGTATGCAGCAGTGGAAAGCTGAGGAACAGATGCCTGAATTATTTTCCCAGTCAACTGTTCTGGAATATCAGGGGAATTCAGCACCTCAAAGAACCTCATGTGAGAAGTTATCAGCGGTGACATTTTCTGTCCTGCCACATGCGAAAGAACCTGCTCAACTTAATAAAGTCACAGTTTGTGAAATCAGCAAAACAAGAAAGAAGACTAATCATGCAGGTGGCATGTTGAGAAAAGGAAATAAATCTAGATCTTCAAGAACAGTAACAGATGGTACAGAATCTCAGTCTTCAGTTGGTCTGTTGCGATCCAGTAAAAAAGCTCGGCAAGGAACACTTTCTTCTTCCTTGCATCATACACCTCGATCAGTTTTATCTTGGTTGATTGACAATAATGTGGTTCTGCCGCGTGCGAAAGTGCAGTATCGTGGGAAAAGAGATGGCCATTCAATGGCAGAAGGGAGGATCACTCGTGCAGGGATCAAATGCAAGTGCTGCCAAAAAGTTTATGGAATTAGCAGTTTTGAGGTGCATGCTGGAAGCAGTTATCACCGACCTTCAGCAAATATATTTTTGGAAGATGGACGATCCCTTCTTGATTGTCAACTGCAGATGAAAGAAAAGGCTAGTTTAAGACACACGAGGAAGAGACCACCTTTGTTGAAGAAGCGCAGCCATTTGGGCACAAATGACTATGTGTGTTCCGTGTGCCATTATGGTGGTGAATTACTTCTGTGTGATGAATGCCCATCTTCCTTTCATACTGGTTGCCTTGGAATGAAGGTATCTCTCTCTCTCTCCCTCTCTCTCTCTCTCTCTCTCTCTCTCTATATATATATATATATATATATATATATATATATATATATCGTACATTTTTTTCTTTCTCCTCTTAAAGATCCATATTGTCGTCAAGGTATTGTCAATTTATTGGTTAGACTGAGAGAGAGAGAGCATTTTGCATATTGGTTCTACACCTGGTTTGATACCAACTTAAGGTTATTGCTTAAATAGGAGATCCCAGATGGAGAGTGGTTTTGCCCATCATGCTGTTGTGAAACCTGTGGCCAGAGCAGATTTGATAAAAACAAAGACCACTTTACCGACAGCAGTCTACTTATCTGTTGTCAGTGTGATCACAAGTGTAAGTAGCTCTTTTGATAATTTTTATGTTCCTACAACAGCTTATCTTAGGCATACAGAATTCTGTGAATGTGTGGCATTACTGATGTTGATCCTTTTTGTACAGATCATGCTCGGTGCGTGAGAAATAAGGGTCTTCAAAAGCTGGATTATTATCCTGTAGGAAGTTGGTTTTGCAATAAGAGATGTGAGCAGGTATTTGATTTCATTCCTAACACAGGAACATAAAACATTGGCATCATGAGTAGAGAGCAAAGCTACCATTTCTTGTCAATTGTCTCACTGAGAAGTTATTTCAGTGTAAAATGAAGTTCACCAGTCGGATCTTAGAAAACTTTCTCACTGATTATTCCCATGTTATTGATCCTAGGGAAATGTTAAATGCGGGAAAAGCATCATGTTGACCTGCACCAGTATCCTCTTTGTCTATTGAGTTTTACTTTTAAGAAACATTTTGTCTAAGTCAACCGAAATATCTGTTGCAGATATGTTTGGGTATCCGCAAACTTTTGGCAAAGCCAGTTATGGTGGGAATTGATAACCTCACTTGGACTTTATTGAAATACGTAAAACCTGATGATTTTGATTCGGATGCTACTAATGATGAGTTCATCTTGGAGACTTATAGTAAACTTAGTGTCGCTCTGGATGTGATGCATGAATGCTTTGAGCCTGTCAGAGAACCTTACACAAGGAGAGATCTTATGGAAGATGTTATCTTTAATAGATGGTAATATCCAGCTTTAGAAATTCTTGAGCTATCATTGTTGAATTATGTGCAAATATTCTTGTTCAGCCACATAATTTATGCAAAACAAAATTATGCATTTCATATGACACTTTCATTGTCGACACACTCTTTCATCAAAGGTTAGAGTAGACCTTACACAATTCATGAACTTAATCACTCTTGATTTTAGACTTGCCATAAATAGAAGTTTAGTTTATTATTTGTAACTATAGATAACATGGTACTCTGTATAGAAAAAATTTATAGATGACATGGTATATCTCAACTTGAGTACAGACATATGTTTTGATTATTTATGCTCTGACAAAAAGTTGTAATTCGAAATTGCAGGTCAGAGCTGCATCGCTTAAATTTTCAGGGTTTCTATACTGTGCTTCTAGAAAGAAATGATGAAGTTATTTCAGTAGCAACTGTAAGGTATCCAACCACTATATTTTAGTACTATCCATTCAAGTGAAGTTTTCTCTACTTTTTATTTCAGTAAATTCTCTTTAAAATTAGTTGAACAATGTGATTGAATTTTATCGATAGTAAGCTAACAATTTTCATGCTCATAGGGTTTATGGAGAAAAGGTAGCCGAGGTTCCTCTTGTAGCAACAAGATTTCAGTACCGCCGACTTGGAATGTGTCGCATCTTAATGAATGAGCTTGAAAAGGTATGCAAATCTACTTTCTTTCATTTAACTTATTCAGGGAGAGGAAGGAAGAGTTGTTGCTGAGGATGTACATAATGTATGTTTTTAAAAGATCCCCAATAATTACTTTATTAAGCAGGGATGTTCTGTTCATGAAAGCTATAATTTGTAGGAGATATCTTTGAGTTTTTATTTCTTATAGTCATGTGCTTCTTTCCTTCCATGGTTATAATATTAACATTTTTGAGGCTATGCATTTGAGTTGACTGTTGGGACATCAGCTTGTTCTCCTTATCAAAAGTATAAACATGCATTTTTATAGGAGAAAAACCTTTGGACATGGTTATTTTGGCTCTCTAGATATCATATAAGCAGCACTAAGGCTCTTTATTTTTGGCTTCAATGCTCAGTTATGCTACATCGATGTCAAGTTCTGGTTACCTATCGAAACAAAAGGACTTCACTTCTAGTTAGAATAAATGATGATATGAGGCACATGTATGACAGTGAGAATTGCAATGATCCTGATAACTATGGCTATTTATTTGGTTTTATTTCTTTCTTGTGAAACCAAAACAAAATGTTAAACCTTTTAATTTCTCAGAGTCAGCTGCTACATAGGTGGGGAATTGTGGATTATGATGAACATGCTTTGACATAGATTGAATATGCTTGTCATCTGATCTGCTTTTTCTTTCAACTAAAGCTATTTTGTTCTTCATTCCAGAAACTCATGGAATTAGGAGTTGAGAGGCTAGTTTTGCCTGCTGTCCCCACCGTGCTAAACACATGGACCACTTCATTTGGTTTCTCAATGGTGAAAGAATCTCAGAGGTTAAACTTCTTGAATTACACTTTCCTTGATTTCCAGGGTACAATATTGTGTCAGAAACTTCTCCAGAATATCCCTCCAGAGGTATCAAGTGAATCAACAGGTATGTAAAACTCTTCATCTACTGTGGAAGGAGATGGAGATTTGATATGGATGGACTAAAACTTCATTTTTATCCAGAAGCTTATCAAACTCAATTTGACCACATAAACAGCAAGGAGAATGTTGAGTTGGATGGAAACAGTGCACTTTCTGAGGTCTTCCAAGCTGAGCAAATTGAGGAGAGTGAAATTGTGGACCAAGGATCTACATAGTATGTTTCCCCTTTGATTTCTGTTTTCTAAGGACTGAAGAAGGTAATCAGGGAGATATAACATTCAAATCATGCAGAACATAACATGAAAATTGTAATATGACTTTGATAACCTATTCAAGCTTGATAATTATGTCTTTAGGAGACTATAACAACAACATACCAAGTGCATAGGTAGAGAGGCTGTTTCTGAAAGACCCTCGGCTCAAGTGCACCAACTCAATAACAGTAGAAGAAAACAATGAAGAAAGCAGAACAGTAAATACGAAAAGCAGTGTAGTTCCTACAAGAAAGGAACAATACCAAAACAAATAGTCTGATCGAAACACAACACACAATAGATGATGTAATATAACAAAGGGAAGACAACACTCTACCTCCATTAACTTTCTGCCCTAATACCCTAATACACGATTTCCACTCTTTCCTATCTAGGGTCATGTCCTCAGTGATATGAAGTTGGTCCATATCCTATCTAATCACCTCTTCCCAATATTTTTCGGCCTACCTCTACCCCTCCTCGTACCCCCTATGACCAACCTCTCGCACCTCCTCACTGGGGTGTCAGTGCACCTCCTCTTGAGTCTTCACATGCCCAATCCATCTCAGTCTCGCTTTTCTCATCTTGTCTGCACAGGGGCCTCTCCCACCTTCTCTCGAGTAACCTCATTCCTAATCTTGTCGCTCCTAGTGTGCCCACACATCCATCTCAACATCCTCATCTCCGTAACACGCATCTTCTAAACATGTGAGTTTTTGACTGGCCAACACTCCACCCTATACAACAGTGATGGTCTAACCACCGCTCTGTAGAACTTCCTTTAAGTTTAGGTGGTACATTTTTATCACAGAAGACTCTAGAGGCAAGCCTGCATCTCATCCAAGCCGTGCCAATGCGATCATCGTCGATGTCCCCACTTCCCTGGATCATGAGCCCAAGATATTTAAAACTCTCTCTTAGGAATAGTCTGTGTGGCAAGCCTTACTTCCCGTCTACTTCATCCAACGCAACACTGAATTTGCACTCCAAATTTTCCGTTTTGGCCCCGCTCAACCTGAACACTTTGGAGTCCAAAGTTTGTCTCCAAACCTCAAATTAGCATTAATTCTGTCCCGTGTCTCATCAATCAATACAATGTCGTCCGCAAATAACATACTCCATGGAACCTCCTCCTGAATAGATTGTGTCAACTCATCCATCACCAAGGCGATTAGGGAAGGGCTAGAACTGATCCCTGGTGCAGCCCCATCTCAACTGGGAAGTGCTCTGAGTCTCTATGTCTTAAGGAGACTGATCATTCTAATCACATATTAATGTGTCTCAGCTAATCCTCTTCTGCAATATAAGGCGAGGGTAGGGGCATGTTTTATTGGGCTTGAAATTACTGTGTATGAGGTGTGAAAGATTCAAATTTCTATTAATTGAGAATAAACCACAATTTGTCTGTATGTGAGGATGCCTTTAGGCTTTAGTTTCCAACATGTAGAAAAAACTATATGTTACTCATTTAAGTAGGAGTTATCTCAGTGAAACAATTTTTATTTCGTTGGTGTTATTTCTTTGTTTTACTGTAATACTCTAGAAACATGGTCAGTCAGGGATTCATACCCAGCATGTATGGGATCGAGGCGTAATTGTTGATGTTGCAGATTTGGAGTACTACTCAAATAGTTTTGATTAGGCTCACTGCAAGAAAATTTATCAAGTGTTGAATTTGGTCATGTCTAATGTTCTATTGGTGAGATTTCACATATTACAATTTAAGAGAAGATGACGTAGAAAGCAAATTGAATGACTCTTGCCTTTTTTAACTTTCCACTTAAGGGATGAGCAGATATCTGGTATGCATCATTTAATGTTTTTGCTTAAAATGTTGATGAAGTATGCTGCTTGAGGGCAAATAGTCTTTCAACATGCTCATTGAGATGATGCTTGCCCCAACCAAGGTGTATTTACCAACCTGCTTCCAGAAACCTAACAAAAACAGTGCAAAAGATCCTGTTTAGAATGTCATCTGATTAGCACAAACCACCACAATGCCCCTAACCAATCCACATTATGAATAGGAGGCACTAAACTGTGTACTTAGCTTGTATCATCATGTTAACTTTGGCACGGTCACTTCATTTTTCGTTGTCAAATTACGGTACATTCTGCTTAAGGAATAAGGAGGTCTCTTGTGTGTATCATTTAATATTCTTGCTTAAGAAGTGTATGAGGTATCAGCTTGAGAAAAGTGGTCTATCAACCTGCTCATTGAGATGATGATACCCAACAAAGGGTGTAAAAATTGTTGTTATTTTACTGGTTCACAAAAGGGTTTCTTTAGGACTACATGTGGATCAAGAATATCGTAGCAATTGCCAACTTGAAAGGCTTGATATTCTTGATTCTTCTTCTTGGTGAGCAAGTACATCTGAGATATAGGTGTCGGAAATAAATAGTTATTTTGCAGAATTAGAAGCTCTAAATTCAAGCCTTCTTCTAAAGACCTCACAAGAACTTTGCAGCGGATCCTGTTAGAATGCCATATGATTAACCCCAGTGGCGGATCTATGTAGTGGTCGGGGGGTGCCACGCCACCCCCCAACTTCGACAGAAACTCTATATATACATAGGTATATATATATAATATTTATATAAATATAAAGCATGGCACCCAGTGAACAAAATTGGCTTGTGGTGCCACGGTTGGAAGGCAACTTTAGATGGCTAATGTTGCGGGTTCGAATCCCATATGTACCTATTTTATTTGAGAAATATTTTTTAAGAAAAAAGAAGGCTCCAAGCACACTGTTTTTAAGGAAAAAAGCTGCCACATTAATCGATAAGTCTATTTGGCACCCACGGACTCTAAATCTTGGATCCGCCACTGATTAACCCCACCCCCAACTACCAGAGTGTGTAAAGAAGGAACAAAGATGTGAACATAGCCTGCCTGGCGATTTCTTCATTTTCAATTTCGCTTCAGATAGGTGAAGAAAAACTCAATTTGGCAAATATAGTGGTAAAAAAGAGTTCTCAAGTGAGTTTCCTCCATAGGTAACACACACAGGCAATGATTAGGTGGTGAATCATAGATACTAGCAGCTACACCCATAGGATGGTGCATAAACTTTCGGGTGCAAGATCAGAGAGTTGGATTTACTCCCCCATTGTCTTTGTGTTATATGTCTATTCGTTGAAGAGCCAGGGATAGTGAATTAGAAAATTTAGCAAATGAACATCTTACTTATTGATCTATTTTATTGTACGAGAAAGTTGGGTTGCGGAGGCTGCCTGTAGTTAGTTATATTTTAGGCTGTTCAGTCTATTGTCCTTGGAGCAGTGAACACATTTAGGATCCAAATGCGCACTTAGAACTTGATTGTGTTCTTGTGTCCAAACCATGACAATTTCTTTCCCAGCTGATTAAACTTAACTGTTGTACTATTTGTCAGTGCACCTGGAGGATGTGAAAGCAATAAAACTGATGCTCCAGCTCCTTTCATTATTGTGGTAACTTTCCTTTGCTCTGAACATTGTCTCAGCAGATTTTCTTACTTAGATCCTCATGCTAAGTATTATTGTTTGTGGTGTTTGAACAGGCGAACCAACAAGCTCCTCTTGGCTGCCAGGATGAAACTAGGCTGCAGTACCGAGCTGAAGTTACTGATAGCAAGGTCTTAGAAAAAACAGGTGTTGTTCAATACATATGTTACAAGCGGAGAAAAAAGATATCAGCCTGTGGAAGCTAAGCTGGTTTTGGAAGGAGTAGCTTTCTAGTAAGCTCTGCTAAAATATTAGAAAAAGAAGAAACAAGCATGGAAGTTTGATGGCCAAATACTTTTGCTTTGTTAACCTTATGTTTTCCTTGTTAAAAGGAGGGAAGCTAGTGGTGTATATGTTCATGTACAGTTATCTCTAGGTACATAAATCTTTTCTAATCCTAAAAGTACAAATGTATAGAACCACTGTCCTCGGCTTGCAAGTATTCAATGTCACTCCACAAATGTATCTCTAGTCTTTATTTGTTGATTTGAAAATTTTATTCACCCGTATGAATGGGTAATTAATATGGGTATCTGCTCATATTTACCCATTTTAAATGGGTTGGGTATTCAACTCATTTAAAAATGGGTAAAAACGAATAATACCCATATTACCCATTTAAAAGTGGATAGTTAAATGGGGTAATAGATATGCATTCACACAAACAAAACAAAAAAATAATAAAGGGTAAATTTTTTATTTTATTTTTTTAAAAAAATTATTGGATAAAATTTAAAATTTTGTTAATTTTTTTTTGGATGGGGTGTGGGGAGGGGCTGGTAGGGGGGTGGGTGGTAATTTCTTTTTTAAAAAATAAAATTGTAATGAAATTTAAAAAAAAAAAAATTAAAAAAAATTTAATGTAAAAATTTAAAAATTTGTTAAATTTTTTTTTTTGGATGGGCTGGGGAAGGGGGGTGGGGTGGTAATTTATTTTTTTTAAAAAAAAATTTAATGAAAAACTTGAAAATTTTGTTAATTTTTTTTGGGATGGTATGGGGGGCTGGTAGGGGGTAGGGTGTGTGGGCGGGAGCTGGTAGGGGTGGGGTGGTAATTTTTTTTTATTTTTTTTTACATTTTCTTGGGATAGGGGGGTAGGGGGGCTGGTAGGGGTGGAGTGAAGTGATAAAAAAACTTTAATTTTTTTTATTTTTTTTAATTTTTAAAGTTTTTAACAAGATTTCTATTATAATATGGGTAAATATGGTTACTCATATTATCCATTGGGTAACTCATTTTTACCCATTTAAAATGTGAGTCGAGTCGAGTAACTTATCCATTTTTATTTAACTCATTTTTTGATCGACTCATATTCAACTCGACTCGCTCGTTGAGCCATATGTATGATCATAAAATCAATTAGGAAATTAAATTTTTGGATCAGTCTAATTTGAATATTATATCATGTGCATGCGCTGAAGTTCAATAATTCAAGGGTTATGACTTGTTTCTTATTAAATTTTGATATGATCAATGATTACTTGAAAGTTGTAAAAGATGATTATTGATGTAGAATACGTTACAAAGTTGCAAGTGATTTTAAATTATGAGCAACCACTATTCCATTGGGTTCAAGTGAAGTAGTAAAAACTGAAAAAATGGGTAGGGTAAAATATGCAAGAATGTG